>JAEIGF010000418.1:6052500-7252500 GCA_018903485.1 Drosophila littoralis
ATTGGACCGTGAACGTGTATTACGCAGTTGGTTGCACTTGCATTATTTATTTGTTTATTTTTTAACGATCGATCGACAAAACGAGTAGAAGTTACAATACAAAGGAGTTATTTTACATGCCCGTCGGGACAACTGTGCCCCTTTCACAGCTAACTTTGGGACGTTAGAAGAATCTATAGCAAAGAAGGAAAATGTTAGTCGAGAGTAAGTATTGTTAAGTAATAAAAGGACTGAATAAATAGGATATAGAATATCAAGCAGATAGGGTAAACAGAAGGATAAGTACCTTTGGGACCCGAAGGACAACATTTTAAGCCTGACCTACTCATACTTTTTCATTAGCTAACTCTTAAACTATCTAAATAGTTACACATATAGTATAATTATCCTAATTTTGCGCTGTTCTTAGAACGACTTGAGAAAAGCTGATTATCACATTTCAGACGCCCTTAAAACTGGTTTGTATTTACAACAATTAAATAACGCACATGAATTCCGAATAAAAAAAAAAAGAAAGGCAGGAAAGACCTTTTATAACAGAACTTAAACCTTTTGAGAACATATTGGTTAAATATTTTGTAAAAGTAATATTCAATATCAGGCCAAAGTTAAAGGCAAAACAATTTTTTGGAATCTGTTTAAGTAATATATCGATACGTTAGCGAATTTCTGAGGCAAATTATTTGTATATATTTATACAATAAGTTATAGCTATTTGTGTGATTGTGCAAATAGAGCCGCTTTTCTTTCTCTCTCTAACTCTATTGCTGTTTTTTTCTAAATAATAGCATAGCTTTCTCGCCGTGCAGTGTCTCGTAATATGCGCATTATTTGTGGCTCACATTGCGCTGGCATTTCGCCTGCCATTTCGACTGCTTTTTATGTGCCTTTTTAGCAAATTACAAAACTGCGCCATTTTTTCCAACATTCTCCAAACGCACAGGACCCAAAGCTGTGCGCCTATAAAGCAACAACACAGCAAAAATGGCGCACACACACACACTAAAAGGAAGAGAGAGAGAGAGAGAGAGAGAGCGCAATGGGACAATTTTCAATGCTGCCGCCTGAAAATATGCAACATTTTTTATATGTTTCTGCTTCACAAAGTTTGCGTCATAAAATTTTTTCTGCTGTGGTTGTCACTTTTTGTTGTTGTTGTTGTTGTTGTTGTTGTAGTTGTTGCTGCTGTTCGACTGTGGTCAGGCTTTTATTTCGCTCCTAGTGTGTGTGTGTGTGTTTGTGTGAGTGTGTGTGCATGCTTTTTATGACCCAATATGGCCGCCAAGCGCGGCGTACGTGTTTGCTTCAGGCTGTGTGTGTTTGTGTGTGTTTATGAATTATATAGATTTTTATACGGTCGCATATTATTTTTGTTGCTATTTTGTTGTTTTTTTTTTTTTTTTTGTTTTTTTTTTTTTTGTTGTGTCTTTCTCTTATTATCCTTGCCAGCATGCCGTTCTTTTTTGGAAGCAATAAAATGGTCTTTTTATATATATTGCTATCTGGCGGATCTGCCTGCATAATGTAAGCCCGTTTTTGCTGCTCTTTATGAATATTTGTTGGGCCTGAGTTTGACTTTTATGTTTTACTGGGCAGGCGGCATTCATTATTTCTATACTAGCGCACTTTGTGGATTTCGACTATTCTGCTTTTGCGCGCTGCTTTTGTCATTTTTGCATTAATTTCATATTTTGTACGCATTTGGGTGTACGTGTGCGTGTGTGTGTGTGTGTGTGTGTGAACGTGAGTGTGTGTTGTTGCCACTGCTGTTTATTCCGCATAAATAATAAATATTTTTGGTTATTGCGTCTGCACAGCATTAATATTATTTTCCATACAAGTACATGCACACGACACACACACACACACACACACACACACACACATGCACATTAACATGTATCCTGCATGGCCGTGAGCTTTAATTTTGGCTCATTTTTCGTTATCAAAACATGGGGCATATGCGCGTGTATTTGTTGTTTTAGTTTTTATTTTACTCGTACATAAATATTTGCAATTAAATATGCCAAGCACAAACACACACAAACACACACACACACACACATATATACCATACACAACGAAAGCTGCGCCAAAGCTGGCGCCGAAAAATATCAAAATTGCCAACACTTTATTTAAAAAATGTTAATTAAAACTAGAAAAGTGTTCAACAAAGTTGCGAACATTCATTAGAAATTAGAAGTAATTAAAATAAAATAGTTTCCTGCATTGGGAGTTATGGTATATTAATTGAAAACTTCCTTTTTAAAAGTTTAAACTGATTTCTTTCAGCAATGGAATAGGCAAAGCATATACTAACACATATTTATTTAATTTTATATTAATTATATTTTAATTTATAACATGCAATAAACTAGCCCTTAATCGCCTTTCATATTGAAAAAATAATTGATTATCTTTTGATTATTAAAAGGCAACTAATTTCTTTATTAAATGAAGGGACATTTTCCCATTGATACTTGATTTCAAAATATCCCTCTTGGGAAATTCGTTACATGTCCTAGTTTAGACAACAACCTTCTTATCAGATGCGCAAATATGGTGCATTTGCAAATAAGGCATTGAAAGCATTCACAATATATCTTATCTTAATAAACGTATGAATTAATTCTTTTCTTATGTGTAAATACCTTCATATGTGCACAATCATGACCTTGCAATATTAAGCAATCCGGTACGCAATTCTCACTGCAAAGATACGGATATTAAGTAGTACCCAAATATGTGGAGCATGCCTGTTAATATAATCAAAAGTGTGTGTGTGTATATGTACATGTTCATACATACACATATATTTTTGTTTGGTTGGGCGTGCGATGACGAGTGCAAGTGCACTGGTCTACGTCGGGCCAATGAACATTGGCCTTATCAGTAACATAGACCCACATATGTTTCTCGTAAGACGGCCGATTGATTAAGATTCAAGTGCCGCTGACAGCTAATCGGGTCGTTAAGGCGCGAGCAATCTAATTTGTTCCTCAATTGTAATGTACTTAGCTAAACTATTAGAGCAGCAACAACACCAACGACGCACTTTGTTCAACGCGAATGAGTGAAAGAGACAAAGAGCGCGCGCGCGTGTGACTCGATTTGTTTGAGGACAGAGGCGTAGCAACTGAGTTGTGTGTCGCCCCGAGCAGTAGAGCCCCCTACAACTGCGCCGCTGACTTCGAGCAAAAGCGCCGTTATCACTTCGTGCATTTGACAACAGCCAGAAGCAAATAAGACTCAGAACTCTCGATACATTATTGAAACAGACGTCCAAGCGAATGGTCTGCTATAAAATTCAAATCAACGCGATTATTAATTGATAAGCTGTAAGGTGCTAAATAATAAAAGCTTGTGCCATGGCCGAGGAGTCGAGGACAGTTGGCGCAGAGTCCTGCAACTCAGCTGCAGTTGAGCAAATGCAATTCTTGCGCGACAAGCTGCAAAAGTTTCAGAGCAAAATGCTGTGCGACTTCGAGCAGCGGCTATCCTGCATGATAGAGGATGTGCTGCAGGACTTGCGACAGCAGGAGCTGCGTGCGCACGAGTTCCGCCAGTTCGAAGGTTCCAGGGGCAGGGTGACCAACCCCAGCGCCACTTGGCACAATCGTCAGCAGCACACTTCTGCAAAACTGCCGGAACGTGACGTCAGCGACAGCCCAAATTGGCGGGCAGATGCCCAAAATGAGGCGACGCCAAAACAACAGCAGCAGCAGCAACAGCAGCGACGAGAACACCAGGAACCACAACAAAGAACGCGACGTCAGCTGCCCGACAAGGTGTTTTTAACGCGCGAATCGTACCTGACGGCGCTGCTGCAGGTGGAGCACATGCGCACCATCTATCACATATTCTCAATAATTCTGGTCATGTTTTTGCTGAACGCCATTTGCTATGACTACTTTGTCGATGGCCATATCAATCTGGGACTGGCCACGTTTCGTGGTGGCCTCAGGCGCCTCCACTGGGTGCTGGGCGTCTGGCTGCTGGAGCATGTCTTCGTCCTGGCGTTGTACTTTGCATTCCAGGGCTGGGCGCTGGTGCGTGCCAAGCTGCAATCCCACCGTAAGTCCAATAAAAACAAAAACTATTCTGGCTCCTGACCTTGTTGCTTCTCTCTGATTGCAGGATCGCTTCAACGGTTTTGGTCGCACAGCTGCCTGATCATGTACATAAGCGCCCAGCTGGTCTTTGGCTATGTCTCCACCTCGCTGTGCCTCAAGTTCCAGCTGCCCTTTGTCAGCGCCTGCATTTTGCTGCTGGAGAGCACTCGGTTGCTGATGAAAATGCACGCGTTTGTGCGTTACAATGCGGCAAGGGTGCTGCAGGGCAAGCAGAAGGCGGATGACGATGTGGCCTTTGCCCGTCCCTATGTACCGCCCCTGCATTGCTATGTCTATTTTCTGTTTGCACCCACCTTAATCTACCGAGATAGCTACCCGCGCACGGCGCACATTCGCTGGAAGTTTGCGCTCTGCCGCCTGATGGAAATGGTCGCCGTTGCCTTCCTCTATGCCTTCATACACGAGCGTCATATCAACGAGCATTTCGGGAACTTCGGCAGGGAAGCCCTGGGTGCATCCCAGATAATTGTTAAGCTCTTTGGCATGATGCTGCCGAGTGCGGTAATATTTTTATGCGGCTTTTATATGATCCTTCATTCGTGGCTGAACTTCACGTCGGAGCTGCTGCGCTTCGGGGATCGCATGTTCTACAAGGACTGGTGGACATCGCACACCTACGATAGCTACTATCGCAACTGGAATGTGGTCGTGCACGATTGGCTGTACGAGTACGTCTATAGGGATGTGTACAAGTACATTTTCAAGGGCTCTAAGCTGGCCGCTTCGCTGTTGGTGTTTATGATATCGGCGCTAGTGCATGAGCAGGTGCTGGGATTTGCGCTACAAGTATTTTTCCCCGTCATGTTTGTGTTCTTTGGTGTTGTGGGCGTGTCATTGGTGTTCCTAATGCGCAGCGCGCCCAAAACGCTAGGCAACATATTCCTTTGGTTCTCGCTCATCTTCGGCAATGGCATGCTGATCTCGTTATATGCCATGGAGTATTATGCGAAACGCAACTGTGAGCTGAGCTACGAGCGCTGGGCGGACTATTTAACGCCTGCGGTTTGGCGTTGCTATCATTAGCGAAATATTGAATCGAATTTTAGTCTTACTACTTGTAACTTGTACACATGGCGTACGTTTTGTATTTTAGGTAAATAAACTTAATGAAAAATTCGTTGAAATGTTTCCAAATGCATATGGGTGGGTTCACACCCACAGAGGACTTAATGGCTAGATAATTGTAACAATGTATCAAAGTGTGTCCTTAAGCTACTGCAAACTTATTTTACATCAAGGTGACTGATGATAAGCTCCAATCTTATTGAATACTGTCAAACATAAACTCTGTGTTCGCTGCCATCTCTACTAGCCTCTTGCCAGCCTCTTGAACCCTGTTGTCAAGCTATGCGCAAATATTAACGTTGTTTGTGGTTGCTGGCTGCGATGCAGGAGTTTCCTCGTCCACGTGCTTGCGACGAAATAGGATGACATGCGGCTCCGGTGCATGCATCATGTAGTGCACCCAACCCGGACTCTGCTGAACGCCAAGGTTACGCCATTCCGTCTCAGTCATTAAGTGTGATTTGGGGACATGTTTCGCCAAGTCGGCCGGCAGAATAACGTGCCTGCAAGCATAAACGAATAGGTAAATAAGTGTTCATGGTTTCGAGTTAAGTGATAATTACCTGTACTCAAATTTGTCATCAAAATACTTCTCGGAGTATTGAATTTGATCAGCGGGCATAATTATTGTTATTTATTTATTATTAGTGATTGTAGATTTCTTTGGTTGTGGCGGTCGGACGATAATTTAAAGTGCTGGAAATGGAAATTCCGCATTTAAAAAGAACCGCTCCTCTCTTAACAGTAATCGATCTCTTTCAACATAGCGTTAACATCGTAGGTTCCTGCCAGTAAATAATGAAAAGTATCCTTTTTTTGTAAATATATATTGCTTATTCCTTGTTAACTTAAATAGAGCAAATAACGTTTGCTCCGATATTTTATGCTAAGCGATTTTCCAATATGTACTAATTCATGTACAATTCAGAATCAATATACCGCCAAACTGTTATACATTCTTCAATTTTGTAGCTGATACAAAAATCGACAGTTCTATTAGATAATAAATATATAATAATAATATAATATTAATAAATCTCATTAACTTTTTTGTTTTGTTAATATTTAAAAATTTGTTGTCACATTTACAAAACACACTAAAATATCCAAACATTCCTTATAGACTCTTGTTTGACAGAGCACAGGAACGAATGAGTAAAGGAACTACTGTGAAATAGAACCGTTAAAAAGAACAAGCTCATTGATCCAGTTCAGTGAACAACTCTTATGTTCACTCATGAACAATCCAAATATACTCCACATGTGCAGGCAAAGTACAACAGCACCATAAAAGCCAAAAATTTGTAAATTATTTACGTGAAAAGCCAAAAAGGCCTGCAAAAGAGAGCTATTTTGTGTGTATGGTGCGTCAATCCTTTGACAGTGGGCTGTGTTTGTATGCGTGTCATAAAGTTACGCGGCATTGTTGTTGTGTGCGTGTGCGAGAGCGGAGCAGCAATTGCTAAATTGGTTTTTATATAAGCGCCGTCGTTGTTTTTTAACAATTTTCACGCATCTATTAAATAGTAGCACACACGCACACATGTACAAACGTACTGCACGTTACCGTGTTACCAGCGCAACGAGGAGACTCCCATGACAACGACAAACAACAACAGCAGCAGCAGTAACAACAACAAGAAAATCAAACGATAAGGCGATAAAATAAATATGCATATGGGCAGACACAATTAAAAATACACCAAGAGCGGAGCGCCGTCAAGTCAAGGCAAGGCAAAACAGTTCCAGTTCCCCGCCCAGTGCTACGCACACACACGCACCTCCACACATTTACATATATGTCAGCATGTGTGTGTGCGTATGAGCCACCTGCTGCTGCTGCTGCTGCTGCCGCCGCTGCCTGGACCACTTGCCTACATAAACTACAAAAACAACTTTAAATCGAACATCTCTTCATACATCAGCAGCGCTGCTGCTGCTTCAAGCTGCCCCGGTGACAGCGGGCAACGGAGGGCAGTGTCTGCCCTAGGTTGACGGCGACAACAACAACAACAGCAACAGCAACAATAGAAGCGGCAGCAGCAACAACCACAACAACAACAACAACAGCAAGATGAACGCCAGCCTCATATATGAGATACTCATGTATTTGAACTCGTTCTATTTTGGCATGTATGCCGCCTTCGAGGTGGGCGTGGGCGTGCTAAAGGCAATCAATCTGAATTATGGCGAAAACGTTCTGTCACGTGAGGCGACCATTCTTCTCTCGCTGTGCATCATCGAAACGCTGCGCATTGTCTTTGGCCGCAAGAGTAGCCTCAGCGATCGTGGTGAGTAATCCAAAGAAGGGCGAAGTCGAATACGCCTCCTCTTCACACACACACACACACACACACACACACACACTCGCACATACGTGTATACTCAAATACATGGGTAGCGCTCCTTTTATGTTTACCACTCGTATTTGTTTACTTAATGAGCTGTGCGGTGCGGACAACTCAACAGTTGACTGACGCGCCGGAGCTGGAGGCTGTTTGGGGGAGGTGGGTGGATGTGGCTGCTATGATGACATGTTCGAATTATTTGTTGCGGTCTTCATGGCGCGACAAGCGTCATCATTGCTTTGTATTCCCACCCCCTTCTTACTCTCTCTTTCACGGGGCACCCATGCCTCCGCACTGCTCATAAACGTGTTCACACGCAACATGGCGTATGCGTAATTTTTCCTTATATCTTTAGATATAAGCCAAGGGATGCGAACCGGCTTACAATTCGACTGAAAAATTATTTATTGAACAAAACTCTACAAGCCTTAAGAAATGATATGTCTGTTTTCATTTGGAGTCCACCGAGTTGTTGGGGCTTCCCTTAGTAGCCTTTTACTCAATTTTTCTGCCTTAATATTTCCCTTAGTCCTAAAGTGTGCAAACCTTTTGTGTTAGTTAGAAAAGTAAAGCATTGGGAATCGAAGAAATTGCAATTGCCACCCATTTTCTAGGGGCAAGTTTTTTGAAAACCAGTTAAAGTCGATATAAAATTAAAAAAAATTGTATAAAGGGATGAAATTAAATAGTAAACGCAGCAGAAGACATCCCATGATGAAATAGATTACGAATAAACCAAATGTTATAGATAAATGTATCGACTATCGTTCATTTGCGCGATTCTATTAATTTTTTTTTAACCCAAAATAGTTTACATTTTATCAGGCATCTTAAGAGCTAGAATTTTCCCTCGTTCCGACTTTTAAGCAATATCTCAGAGTATTTCAGAGCCAGAGATCCACACTTTTTCACTTTTGGGATATCTCCCACCGTTTCCTCTTAAAATGTTTGGAAACCATTTCCAACAGAGTTGAACTGAAAGAAAAGGCGCTGTGTTTAGGGTATTCCCTAGTCGGTCATCCCTATATAAAGCACCTTTGCTTGCTTTGTTTACACGCAAAGCAGAACTGATCAAATTAATAAGGTTTACAATAATTGCTTATCAATTTAGCTACGTCTATTATTGATAAGCTAATTAATTGATTAATACTTGTTGTATATCAAAAACTTCTTTCGAAAATGCGTTTTTACAGTTTTTATCTTCCCGAATTTTGTTGGAGTATTAAATTTCTTGAGACTAAGCCCAATTGAGCTTGTCTTAATAGTTAGTATAAACTATTAAAACTCAACTATTATTGATTAGAACACACTTTTTTGGTTCGCCTTTAAGTTTATTTAAGAGCACTTGATCTTGTAAGGCATCTATTTTATTTATTGCCTGTCTGAAGGCATTTCAAGAGTTTTACTAATTGTTCTTTTTCTTCTTATTTTTTTCCCGTAGGCTGGCAAGCGACCGCATCCGTAATATTAACACTGCCCAGTCTTGCTATTGTTATCTATTTGTGTTGTTTTCAAACTTATGTTCTCAAACTCGAAATTATTCTGAGTGCCTTAATGATCACCCTACAAGGTGCTGAACTAGTCTATGCCAGCATATTCATTTGTACAATGTGTCGACCCGTTACATACACCTAGCAGTTGGTCAACGTTGCCACGTCGATGTCCATGGCCAAGCCAACGGCAGCGTTGCTTGACCCAGGTGCTGGTCTAGCAGCTGCAGCTGGAGTTGCAGCTGGAGATGGAACAGAACGACGAAGACAACGCAACATTTGGTATAATTACGTGAAGCAGTTTACGTTTACGTTGAGCGATTTGGATGTAGGATGTAAGCCACTAAAGCACACACGCACACACACCAACGACTTTAAGGATCAACACTTCATATAGAAGAGGTCTATGGAGTACAAGATATTATAATTGAACAACCACAAATACGCTGGCGTATTCCTGCAGTCAGTTCTCGCAGCACCAAAAACCGAACAAAGAAACAATGCCAACCACATAAAACCGATAAGGAACCGAGCAAACGCTTTACTAACGAGGTTTGTATAAAAACTCGATATCTTATATAAGGTTTATTACGTGTTGGGCCACATATCGCGACGGAACGCAACGCAACGCAACGCGACTCGACTCGTCCGTTTCGATCAAAAGCGGCATTTGATTTGAATTCGGAGCGCATTCTTTTGTCCGGCCTTTGTCGCCTGGCGCATGGCGCATTGACTCGGACTCGCTCGTTGTTGGTGTATTTTTATACGCTTATAATGATCTAAAATTATATACATATACGAGTGCACTCTCCACATAAGTAGTCGTCTCTGCCGGCTGGCATCGTTGTCGCTGCTCATTATAGGTGCAATGCACACTTCTAATTCAACTGTAATAGTATATACGCAGCCAAACGGGCGACGGCTACTCAGATTAGGCCAGCTAGACTCGATAGACGCAATCAATCGCCAAACAGAAGTCTCTACACAAAGAAGTCTAGCACAAATGGAAAGTATTGAGTGAATGTGGACTTAAACGAATTACATTGAGAATTATAGAATATGTTTTAATTCATCGAAGAGAGATTTTTTAATTATATTTCAGAAGCTGCATTAACTAAAAGTTACCAAAAGTTTTATTTACACACGAACTTATTTCGTTAAATAAATTCCGTCTAGAGTTTTGTACGTTTTTTTTTACCATTTAGAATAGTCAGTGATTAGATTTAGTGTAATTATCTCTTTACATCTGTTAATTATAATTTGTTTTTATACAAGTTAAAGTCGAGTATAAAAGAGAATTTAAAAAGAAGTTTTTCCACATCAAATTTGGCGACTTAGGGTCTGTTTGCTTATTTGAAGAATATTAAATATAATTAATTATTTTTAAGCTCTACCTTTTATATTTGATTGTTTTAGTTTGCTATTTCTGTCGTCTAGGGGCAGGTCATTCGTTGGGCAGACCTGGCCAAAATGCAGCTAAAAACACAACTAAGAAACAGATTTTAAGTACCCAAAGGCGACAACGACCAGCACATAATAATTCAAATAAATAACAACAAAATGAGCGGCGACAACAGCAGCAAACGGCAACAACTGAGCCAATGGCCGACACATCAGCTCTACATTATTATTATGTTCAGTCTAAAAATATAGCGCCCAACGTGAGCAACGTAGAGCGCGTCGACGCGATCGCGGTCGGCATCCCAGCGAAACAGTCAATTTAGAGGATACGTCGTGGTAGCGCGTGCGAGTGGGAGGGTCAGCGTAAGCTAGTTAGCTAAAATGCCGCCAAAGCGACCGCCGCCGCTGGTGCCAAAGAAGCCGAATCCCAGCATGAACTACGAGGTGCTAATCTACTTGAACAGCTTCTACTTTGGCATGTTCGCCTGCTGCGAAATGGCCATGGGATTGCTGAAGGCAATCAATCTGAGCTATACGGGTCACACGCTCGCTCAGGACTCGGCGGTGATGATAAGCTTCATTGTTGTGGAGACATTTCGTTTAATAATGGGGCGCAAGGGGACGCTGGCCGAGCGAGGTAGGCGTCATTGGCGGCCGTTCAGATTGGCATAGTTTTTGGCACATTGTCTATTTATAGTTGTTATCAATGTTGTTTTGGTTTCGACTAATGTTTTGCTTCTTTTTTTTTATCTGCAGGCTGGTCTGCCATACTGTCGGTCTTTCTGACCGCCCCCTGCTTTCTGGGCGTCTCGTATCTACTGCTGCTGCAGACCTACAGGCTGCGTCTGGAATACTGCCTGTGTACGCTGCAGATCGCACTCTACCTGACCGAGGTGTGGTACGCCATAGTCTTCGTATTTTCAATGTGTCGTCCAGTAACTTATGATTAGTAACCTACAAGCAACAGCCGCAAGACGAGACATTTACACTGTACTGCATATATATGTACTTAACAAGAACAAAACAAATAACAGAGATTAGCAATATACAAACAGATGAATTGAATAATGAGACATGAGAAATGAGATGGTCCGCAAGCCAACATATATACATATACATATATGACATATATAGCATATAGTATATACATCTCTACTTGTGTATAGTAAGGTTGATGATAGCATACATATATGTGTATATACATATATATACATATACATTTACTTAAAACGGTTTTATATACGAGAATAATTGTTAACATTTAAGCATCAATTGGAACCAATACAACAAGACAGCCAAAAAGCTCGAACTTGATTCATTTTCACATTTGTAAGACAATGTTTTTTGTACACATACGCCCAGGAGAATTCAAACTTAATATGTAAAAACTACATAAATTAAAAAACTCGAGCCCTTAGGCATATTAGTAAATAATTGAAACAAACCAAAAAAAAATACCAATGAAAAACATGTTAATGCCTAGTGAAGAAAACGAAAAGAAGAAGAAAACCATGTAAATTCTGCAACATGTTTACCCAACAATAATACAAACAAATAGTTAATACTTAAAGTAAAACCGTAAAAAATACAATTAAAATATAGAAAATTTCAAAACTGGCCCACGACAAAGTTCAAAGGGCAATGTGTGTACTTTAAAGAACTACTTTATATAAATCTAGTGAAAACCATTGTAAATCGATGTTTAAGTAGATGAGAATTGAAACATAGTTGAGCCATTTAATACATTTACAAAATGTTTCCCCACCCTCGAAATCCATTTAAACTCATCGCATCTCATCAAAGTCTGCACACCAAATGCTAGTCAATCGTTGGGTCAACTTTGTGGTTGCTTCTCGATGAACTCCCTCTAGTCAGAACCAAATCTCATACTATTTGATGGTGCAACGCGAACCCATTAAATCAAAACCATTTAAAAGTAGTAAGACACACCTAAACTAATCCTATGTTGGCAACTTTAATTGTATAATACTTATATATATATCATTTCTGTTAAAATGCAAAATGTTAACACAATTTTTAAAATGCGATAGTCGAACAACCAAAGGATATAACACAATTTAGTTATAACGAAAGAAAATTAAAAAAAAAACACACACACACACACACATTTTATGACAAATTATATACACTTGATGAAAAATACCAATTAAAGAACAAGAAAACAGATGTTTATGGTTTTTAGTTAATCCTAAATGCATGTATTTGGATAGTAGGCTCTGGTAATTTGATACTTTTTTTTTTTTTGGCGAATATTGAGTTTACTCAATCAAGACTTTATTCAGTTTTATAAAAAAAAAAAAAAAACACGTTACACATACATTTTTTTCAGATTTTCAGGGGCTCTCATTTCAACCCAACATCAAGTAGCACTAGTTCGCTATGGATAAAAATCAGAAGTCTGGTAAGCGCTGAGTTCCGTAGGTTTTTCTCAGATGTGCAATTTTCGTTTAAACACCGTCTAGTGGAGAATGTTGGGCCAACGCAGTCCCAGTCGAGCAGCAGCCGTCGCGTGATGTGGAAGGTATGCGACGGCGAGGAGGAAGTCTACAATTCCGTTGTAAACTACAGAAGCTTGTCACCGGCCCATCAGTCTAAGAGCCCGTCTAGCTCTAATTCCGAGCACGAGCTGCCGAGTACCAGCAAGTCACAAACCTTGGCTTCTTCCGATGGTAAATATCTGCTTCTAATAAAGGAACCAAAAACTGTGAAGGCGGCGGCAACCAGGTCATCAACTAGTCTGGCCTTGCGCTACAAACCTTCGCACGAATCAGTCCAGGAGCTGGCCAGCACAAAGAGGGCTCGCGCAATTGGATGCTGGCATCATCTGTTTGATCGGATACGTAACAGGAAGCTCGAAAACGAGGCGTCTCCTTCTCTGGCGATGCGCTACAAGCCATCGCACGAATCTCTTCAGAATAGACGCAGCAAGGATCTACTCGTGGACTCGCGGTCGACACCTAGATCGACAAACTCGCCTAAGCCCAAGCTCGCTACTGCAGGCCTGAAATTGGAGACGTGCTTCTTCCCGCCCCATCAGACGGCTGTAGTGCGCGAGGTTGCGCCCAAGTTTGCCAACCGCATGTGTATACCCGATGACAGCGACTCGTGTTGCTCTGGCTCCATAGAGTTGCGGATTCCATTGCTGAAATCGTCGAAATCTAGCAAAATAGCCACTGCTATGAACATGACAGCTCTGCCCGCAAGCACGTCATTTTTCAGTCATATCGAGACCAAGAGCGGCAACACCAAGACCAAGCGTCGTACCAAAACAGCAGCGACTTCTGGTGGAGGCAACACGAAGGGAAATGGTAGCAAGACCACCTCGAGTGGAAGCACTAACAGCGCTTTGCCAACATTACGACAGAGACAACTGGAGCTGCATCGTGTTCGTGTGCAGATCGAGAAACGCCGTTTGGAGTTGTTGGATTTAAAGATTGTGCGTGAACGGGCGGATGCTTTGCGCCATGAGATACTATTCCACAAGGACTTACAGTTGAAGCATAATCAAATCAAATCGTACGAGGACAACAACAGCTCCCAGGCATAAGTGAGCCACAATCTGTTCCCAACCAAATTTCTAGTCATATTTCCCAAAATTTAAATTGTCTTTCAAGCATTGCATTTAAAACAAACTCAAATATACGCACAATACCGGTGTTCTATGCAGTCAGAGAGACCTTTTTTCATTTATTTTCAATTTTTAACATAAAACTTTCTCACACAAGTAACCAACTGTACAAAATGTTGGCGGTAAAAATTTAAATTCAAAAGAATAACCGTTATAAACGTTAGGGACCAACTGCTTGTGTGTGGGTGTGTCGGCGCTTGTGTGTGACTGTCAACGCAGCTGACATTTTTATATGCAAATGCATTTCTTTAAATTCCCATTACAACAAAGTGTAATGCATGCTCAGCATGTTGGTGAAAATGTGCCGCGTCTGCGGAAAAAGCAATTCAAGCGAAAAAAGCTTGAATCTTTTCGAAACAAAAAACCGGAAGTTAGTGCGGCACATTCAAATGCTAACTGGATTGTGGGTAAGTCAAGTCAGGAAGGGATGCATTTTATATAAATAATCCTCGACAATCAAATGTAGCTTCGGGATTCGCCAGATGCTCCGGTGTCAATATGTTTCTGCTGTCAATCGGACCTCAAGCAAGCCATGTCGTTTCGCAGGCTCTGCATTAAGACCCAAAAGAAATGGCAGCCGCATGACGAAGTCAGCGACAACTCCAACCAGAGTGAGGAGCAGGAAAGTCCAAGTCCTGGGCCAACGATTCGCCAGAGCGACTGTCCAGTCGTCAGTACATATAGGGATAGCGAATCGGAGGAAGAGCCACAGCAGACAGTACAAGTTATGCTCAAAGAATGTAAATCCACCAACAATTTGGGCTCCACAGATGTAGCTGAGGAGCACGATCACTTGGACCTCAACTACATCATGAAGGCCAGCACAGACATCGATACGGACGACAGTGAGCATATCAGAAGTGAAGTAAATGACATTGGCGATAAATACGAGCTTCCCAAGCCATCAATAAGTTTCACAAATGGCTGTAAAAAACTTTTAAAAGCCAAGCAAGAAGTGGCCATCTACATATGCGAGCTGTGTGGAACACATGTAAATAGCAAGGTATCATTTGATCGCCACATACGGAAGCATACGGGGGAGCGTCCCTTTGGCTGCGAGTAAGATTTCGATTTTGTGAATATGTGCATATCATTGCATAAATTTCAAGTATTCAATTACATTATATATGTAGAGAGTGCTCGGCGCGATTTTTATCCGCTGCCGAGCTACGCGCCCACGGCCTCACACACACAGGCGAGCGACCGTTTCCATGTCGATACTGTGATCGCCGATATGTGAGCTATACGGGAAGGCTTAAGCATGAGCGTATACATACCAATGATCGGCCGTTTGTTTGCGCGGAGTGCGGCAAGGCGTTTACCAATGCTTATATACTGAAGAACCATATGCTGGTACATACGGGCGAGCGCCTGTTTAGGCAAGTAATTGCGTTGATTGTATCATAATGCTAAAATCTAATTTTCTAATTGAATCATCAGATGTGATATCTGTCAACGATCATTTCAGCGCAAGACTCATCTTAGAACGCACTACCGCTCAAATATGCATAAGCAGAACGTAGAGAGGCATGAAGACGCACAGGTCGAATCAGCTGAAAACTTATAAAGCGAATTTACTATATACTTTTATTCTGGGCTAGGGAAAGGAAGGCAAGAAAATATAGTTACATATAGAATAGTGGGAATACCTACAATTTGAAGTTTTACTTTGCGGCCAGTGCTGTATTACGACAACAACCTGTTGACGCGTCCGGGTGAATGGCAAATGGCTATTGTGGGTGTGGGACAGCTGCTTTGTTTACATTTGCAATTGATTGAGGTTCAATTTAAGTTCTCTGCGAGATATGCTGCAAAATATTTGTCGCATCTGTGCAGTCGACACTGATGCCTCTAAGGCCATAAATCTTTTTGAGAAGAGCGCGCGTCAACTTTTGCGACAAATAAAGCTGCTTACCGGCCTTTTTGTAAGTCCATGCAAAGTCTAATCATTGATCAAATTATAAACAATTTGTTAAACCAACTGTGAAGTTGGAGGTCAAACCCGATTTGCCTGAGGTTATATGCAAAATCTGCCAGAATGATCTGGACTGTGCCATAGAGTTTCGCAAGCGTTGCCTGCGCAACCAGAAGAGATGGACCCAAAAGTACAATGGAACCCCCGATCCTGACGCAACTGGTCCACCGTCCGATCATGTAATTTGTGTACGTCGTAGTGCACGCACCCGTGTACGTTGCGCAAGCGAAAACGAGGATGAGGAAGCGCCATTGAGTCCCATTGAAGTGCTCATAAAAGTCGAACAGCCAAATAATGAAGCGGATGAAGACGACGGTATCGATCATTTGGAGACGGAAACCTGCAATGGCAACGATGACACAGATGAGAACCATGTGTCACCAATGGAGACAAAACGTCGGCGACAATTGCCAAAATTCAACGTCTCAAAGCAGCCGCGCGCCAAGCAAAAGCTACCCGTGTTCTTCTGTGATCAGTGCGGCAACAACGTCACGGGCAAGTCCGCCTTTGACCGACATCTGCGCAAGCACAGTGGCATAAGGCCCTTCCAGTGCGAGTAAGCTGGTCAAGTTAATCGAACATTACTTTCTTGTTAATGAGAAATTGTGTCTTGTTTTCAGGCAGTGCTCTGCGCGATTTCTGTCCGCCGGCGAGCTAAAGGGCCATCAAGTAATGCACACTGGAGACAAGAAATTTCCATGCCGCTACTGTGATCGCGCCTACGTCAACTACAGCGGCCGGCTGCGTCACGAGCGGACCCACACCAATGAAAGGCCCTTCGTCTGCTCGCACTGCGGCAAGGCGTTCACCAACTCCTATATATTAAAAAACCATAATCTGGTGCATACAGGCGAGCGTTTGTTTAGGCAAGTATATAAAAGCCAATCTTTATTATCTAACCGGTTCACTTAGATTATAATTTTCTTTCTGTTAGTTAATCGAACGTTATTTAAAACCAGCTTAGAATCAGGTCCCAAAATGAATAGTGTTCTCTCACATATGCATATAATACCCTCGGCTTAGATGAGCTCCTTGTTATAGGTCATGAATCGCTTTAAACGGGCACCGTTGAACGGCTCTTCGCTGCCCGGGGGAAATTTACGCATCTGAATAGGCACATAAAATCGAAATAGAAACATTTACATTATTTAAGTCAAATACAGTGCTGCTCTTTCTTGTTAGGTGCTTATGAAGGTGCTCAAAGGTTATATACTTACACAATGTGTATATTTGTAAAGCGAATAACTCAAATACCCCAAGCCAAGTTTCTATTTTAAAATACCACGAAGACATGTTAAAAATAATGAATATGGTTTTTGTAAAACCAATAAAAGCATATTTTTAGCATGTCGTTCCGTTCTTACTGCTAAAATTAAACAAAAATGTATCCCCAGTCATAAAATATTCAAAAACTTATCTACTTTAGCTAAGTTTAAAGGTCGACATCAAGGATTATTTGTAATACATTAGTAGTTTAGAAATATATCGCCGCGTTTGTACTGAACTATGGAATTGTTAAAGCCGCTGACTAACATAATTTATATATGTATTTACTCGCATATAAATGCTCGTTAAAGTTTGCTTATTTGTAAGGGGTATGTGTTATGTCGTAAATGTGTTTATATGTAGGTAGTGTATCTATAGGTATATATGCATGTAAGTACAGCAGAACAAAACTGTGATATTTAGCCGTGTTATCCAGTTACTCAAAGCTGCCAGCGTATGGTGCAATGATAATGTACAATAAGCTGTTAAAATTTGTTGTGTTGTTTGTGATTATTGTATTAGGGTTCGTCTTTGGCGAATCGTTTCTGTAATTAAACAAAACTCAGTATTAGAATGTCTTATTCGGTATAAATTAATCAACAATTAAATGTACAAGTGCTGCGTCAACAATACATACATATATGATATTGGGATACGTAGCATGAATATCAACGCTTAAATTAATTATTTTCGCAAAATATATGAACTTAATAAATGGATGGTGTGAAGTGCAAAATGTAAATAACTCTAGTTATCGTATTTCCTGGAATTACAAACGAGTCAATTGTCAAATAATATGATTAAATATTAGGATTTTTCCCCAATACACATATGAGACATAATTGTAATTGAGAAAATTAAGCTTAGATGAGGCTACATTATAATATCTTAGGCAACGGCAAGGAACATAATGGTTGAGCGTCCCGAATATGGTGTTTCCTATATATTTTCTTATTCATCCGCCGTCGTTTGTTATATTTTGTAAGCATCGGGAAATCGAATTGGTTAATTGCTTACCATAATTCTATATTTCTCCTTGCATGCGTAATCCGATTCATCAATATCCATATAACAGTCAGATTTATATTCAGCTGGCAATGGGTTTCCTTCGTATTCGCACAATTTGTGCAGGGGCCGTGCTCTAAACACATGAGAATTTATAGTCGTATGTATATTAGTATTCGGCTAAGAAGGAATCTCCATGATATTTACGTGACAATAATTTTGTTCATCGAAGACGGCTTCTGCATTGGACAATAAAACACATCCGGTGTCTTTTTGTCGAATACAATCTTTCTCATCATATCCTTTTCCTTGAGAACCGCCTTACCACCAAGTGTAGCCCGCGTGCTACACACTAGGCTGGTCAAAACAAGGACGGCAAGTAAATTGCTCTTCATTATAAAAGCAGAAGCTGCAAGTGAACAAATTTATTAAAATTCCAGCTTAAAAACCAACAATATATTCATTTTTTTGTGCCCTTAACCCTGCCTTAAGTTGTTGAATAGGCGTGATATATAAGTAGGTCTTTCACCTACACCTGCCCACAAATTCGTTATGATATCATCGATATGGAAACCTGACTAAGCACTTCAAGTATCGCCCACACAATAAAAGTCAGCTTCGCATGTTATTCCCTATTTGGCATTAAAAGTGCCCAATTAGGATTTGAACTTTGCGAAAGAGTCACAGAATACATTGTTTAAGATTTGCAAATTTCGCTGGTTGCGAGGTGAACTATTAGAAAAAAACACACGCAACCTTGAATGGATTCAGTGTCTCTATACCTTGAGCAACAAGTATTAAGACGTGTATTTACGCGCAATTAGAAAACTCTCTACTTTTAATACAAGGTTTAGCTAATGTTCAACTTATGTATATATTATATCTCTTAACACACTTGTTGGGCTTAAATATAGCAAATATTTGTCGCAGATTTCAAAAATATACATTAAAACAAAAAGAAATCGTGCCGCCTCACCTGAAAGCTAACTCGAACTGTTGCTTTTTGCAGCTCGTACAAACTCAGACTACCTCCAGTCACTGAAAAAGCTCTTTTCGGCTTGTCGAGAGTATATACATACATACATAAAGACACATGCATTTTGTTTTCAAGAACCGGTTTCTTCGCCATTCAAAAAGAAATAGATACATACCTACAGACATATCTATGTACATATAAAGAAAGGAAATATGTTGTGTGTGGCCAGCCGAGCAGGCATGGCTGCCTCCAATTTAAACTCTAAAGTTATTGCCTGCATTTCGAAAGCCAATTTTAGTTATGTTTTGAGAAAAGCAGAAAATCGGAGATGATTACATTTAATACTTAATCTTACGAGCTGGTGCTAAAAGATACGCACTACTTTTTAAGCATAAAAACTGTTCATAGTATTTTCTTAAGTATAAATCAATTCGTAAAGTCGACTCAGCTTGTTTTTACAATCACATAAATATCAGATCTGATGATTGGCGAACTTTTTAATGTTTAGTTGAACGCTTAACCGGCTCGAGATTTGGGTTTTGGAGTCAATAAACCAAACAAGCTCCTTTTGCCAATATATTATATTACTTTCTTCAGAGCATACTAAAAATTATTGAATTCTCTCAATTCGTATGCATATTAATTTTAAATGATTTATTGATTTGACCTTATTCTTCACAGATGCGATCTGTGCGCACGCTCTTTTTCGAGGCCAACTCATCTAAAGACTCACTATCGCTCCAATACTCACAAACAGAATGTGGAAAAGTCATGTGTGGCACAACGGAAGGCGGACGAGTTACACCCGGTGGATGCAATCATCTTGCCCCAAGCTACCGGAGAGTCACAGGGCGTGGTATTTGTTACAGTTGAAGTGCCTTTGGATCATTAGCTGCTGTTAAATCATTCACAAATCTTTCAACAATTGGTGGAATACTGAACAAATTATTAGTGCAAATTCAAATTTAATAAATAGTTTACTTGGAATGGAAGGCACTGATGGATTCTGCAGAACAAAATTGCTAACGACAAAGATTAGTAAAGGCAACTTTGATGTTTCGTTTATATACTTAAAGAATATCATATATTTTATGATTGTTTTCCTTGTTCTTTTGGCTTAAATTTAGTGTCAATCGAATATGTATAATTAATGTAAATAGTTAAATCATGTGCATGCGTTGGGAATCAATTAACTTGTATTCTTTATTTCCTTGCTTTGACGCTCTCGTTTACGCTTGTGGGCGCTGGACCGAAAATGTGTAACTAGATGAGTATGTCTTCTAAAGGTTTTGTTGCAAGGCTCGCAGCTGTAATTGGAGGGCATATAATTAAGCTAATACGTGACACGGACTTAATCGAAGCCTCACCTGAAGGCACGCTCGCCGGAATGAATGAGCATGTGATTCTTGAGTATGTAGGGAGCGGTAAAGGCCTTGCCACAGCTTGTGCACGCATACGGGCGTTCATTGGTGTGTGTACGCTGATGTTTTATCCGGGAACTGTTGTCCGCGAAATTGCGCTCACAGTATTGACAGGCAAAGGGACGTTCCCCGGTGTGCCTCCGCATGTGACTCTTCAACTCGGAGCTTGTGCAAAAGCGATCCTGGCAAACTCTGGCAGAAAGGAAACGCGTATTACATCAATTTGCTATTCGCTGCTCATTCGTATTTTGTATGCTTACTCGCAAGGGAACTGCTTGTCTCCGCGATGCCGTCTGCAGTGTAGTTCGAAAGCCATGCGTCCAGATATGTGAATGCCACATTCATCACAAACGAATATTATATTTCCGAGGCCTTTTCGTGCTCGTTTTTTCTTGACTTCAATTTGTGGCGCTGCGATCTCTTCGTTCGATACCATACACTCTTCAGTCCACTCCTTATCAGTCAGGATACAATCTTCGGTAGTTGCAATTGCACATTGCGGCTCATCGGTTGGATTTTCCATGGCCTCCAAAGCTCGGACTTCTTGTGCTTCAGCCTCCTGGATGACTGCCTCATCATCTATTATAATGTCGTACTCCAATAACTCATCCTGTCTGCGATGTTCCTCTATATTCATTTCGTCTGCTTCTAGTTGCGGTTTTAAAATCAACTCTTCATCTGACTCTGATTGTGTTCCGGAGTTGCTCACGTTGAATGATTTTTCGCAACTGTTGCTAGCTAGTTCCATTACGGCTATCCTATACTCCTCGGATACATTCTTCAGCTCTTCCTCGGCTAACGCCGTCAGGAGCTGCTGCTGTGCTGCAATTACCCTATCGCTGAACCCGATCGCTTCGCGCAATTCAGTCTGGCAGCAAGTACATATTAGGTCCGGCAAGCATTTAGCATTTTCCAACTGCGTTACCGTAAATGATATATAATAAACAATGACTGCGGATAAACATTAAATATATTACTTACAGTCAAGCCCGTAAGGACCTGAATGCTCCAAAGCACATCTTTATTATCAAAAATTCTTAACGATTCTTTGAAAGCAGCATATCTGCCACAAACTCTGCACATGTTTCTAAGCATTGTGCGCTTGTGTAAATAAAATTCAAACAAAACAAAAAATTGATTGAGCGCCACAAGCAATAGGTAAACAATTTTGTTTGAAGCAACAGCTGTTTTTACTGAGCTTACCATTCACACGTGTGCGGAATGCAATAGCTGTAAACTTTTTATAGCTAGTGTTGTAAAACAAATTCTTGGATCGCACATAAATTTGAATATTTTTATCTATACTATTCCTCTTACATTATTTTAATATATAGTTACAATTTAAAAGAAATTGGAAACACGTCACGTGTTTGTTTTCAGTATAATACAAATAGTAGTAGATTTTGCTGAATAAAGCAGCATAAGAAGCTGGGAATAAGTTTTGACAAAGTACTGAGATCATTTCGGGACTTTAATGAACCTCTCTAGTAAATGTAGTCAATATAGTCTGGAAAATCAAAAGTTTTTTGCATATATAAATAGCTCATCATTCCGCACACAAATGTATACTTCATGAAGTTTATTATTGTTTAATTATACCCTACACATACAAAAGCAGATACATGTTAAAAAGTTTGAGCTTATTATATATGAATACAATTATCAATTCAGTTAACTTTTCGCTTTTATTCCCTGGTTTTGCTGCTCTAGATTACGCCTGTGTGCGCTGGACCGACAATGAGTAGCCAAATGTGTTTGGCGTATAAAGGTTTTATTACACAGCTCGCAACTGTAAGCGGAAAATATATTATAAAGCGATTGCAAGTTGTATAATAAAAGGGAAACCCCACCTGAAAGCTCGCTCGCCGGAATGAATGAGCATGTGATTCTTCAGTATGTAGGCCGTAGTAAAGGCCTTTCCACAGCTAGTGCACACATACGGGCGCTCATTGGTGTGTGTCCTCTCATGCTTCAGCCGCGTGCTATAGTCCGTGAAGCAGCGGCCACAGTACTGGCACGCAAAGGGTCGTTCCCCGGTGTGCCTCCGCATATGTCGTTTTAGTTCGGAGCTGGTGCAAAAGCGATCCTGGCATATGCTGACAGAAATGAGATGTGCATGACGTTAATCTTATATTCGTTGTTTATACGTTTTTGGCATGCTTACTCGCACTGGAACTGCTTGTCTCCACGATGTCGTCTGCAGTGCAGTTCGAAGGCCATGCGTCCAGATATGTGATTGCCACATTCATCACAGACAAATATGAGACTTCCTACGCGTTTTCGTCCTCGTTTCTTCCTTCCGACACTTTGCATGGCAATCTCGTCGTTTAACACTCTATCCAAAACTGCACACTCCTCATCTGAATCCTTGTCAGGCAGGATGTAGTCTTCGGCAGCTGAGTTTTCGTTGGCATCGCTGACTAGTGCACTTGGCTGCTCATCAAGTGGATTTTCTATTGTTTCCAAGGTGCCGGCATTCTGTGCTTCATCCACTTGTCTAACCAAGTCATCATCTAGGTTTATGTCGTACTCTATGAGGTCTCCATGTTGGCTCTGTTCCTCTATTATTATCTCGTCTTCTACCTGTTGCACTTTAATTATCAGCTCTTCATCTGGCTCAGGCTCACTTATAGCCGCGGTTTCCGATTGTGACTCAAAGTTCCTGGCATTGATTAGTTTTTGGCTACTGTTGCCCGCATATTCCATTACGGCTACCCTGTACTCCTCGGATACATCTTTCAGCTCCTCTTCGCTTAAGGCAGACAGGAGCTGCTGCTGTGCCGCAACGACTCTATCGCAAAATCTGATTGCCTCGCGTAATTCTGTCTGGCAGCAAATGCATATTAGGTTCGGCAAGCATTTTGCATTTTCTAACTGCATAACAATATCGTTAAATTCATCTACATATCTGTTTGTCAGCTGACAGCTCAAAAACGAATAATATACTTACAATTAGCCCCGTCAGGACTTGAATGCGCCAAAGTATGTTTTGATCCTCGAAGATTCTTATCGAATTCTTGTAGGCTGCATATCTGCCGCACACTCTGCACATATTCTTGAGCATTGCGTGCAGTTAAAACAAAACAAATACTTTTTGAGCTCAATAAATATATATGTAAACAGCGTCGTTTGATGGTACAGCTGTTATTGTTATTTTTGCCATTCGCGTGTTTGCGCAATATCGCTTGCACCGTGTTGACTGTGGCGAGCGTTTGATTTATGGCTGTTAAGCAATTGTTATAATTTGTACATTATATTCGTAAATAGAGAACAATTTCCAGTCCTGAATTAGTTATTTGCTTTATTTATAGATAAATTCAATACAATTTACATAAGCTATCGCTATGGTTTCGAGAAGAATGGGTTGTAAGCAAATATTCTTAGAGTATATATAAAATGTAGGCATTAAATACATTCATTTATTTTGTCTAATATAGAATAGGTTTTTTGTAATCTTATTTGACGGTGATAATTAAACAAGTAGTTTATTAATCCTGCATATGCAAACTCTCCTCATCCATTTCCAATTTGAGCTGAAGGGCGGGGTCGTGCTGCATTTGCTGCTTCATCTGATACTTTTCCAAAGTACGCTTGTGCACTCCGGTTCGCATATGTGTGCTGAGATGAGTGGGAAGCATGAAGGACTTGTCGCAGAGCTCGCATCTGAAAGCAGAAGAAATTCTTATGAAAGCCAAGCCTTTTAGGCGCTTTACCTGCCATATTTTACCTATACGAGCGCAAGCCGGAATGTGTTAACATATGGTTTTTAAGAATGTAGCCCGTGGTGAAAGCCTTGCCGCAGGTGCCACACACGTAGGGGCGCTCGTTGGTGTGGGTCCGCTCGTGCTTGACGCGCGTCGTGTAGTCGGAGAAGCAGCGTCCACAGTACTGGCAGGCAAAGGGGCGCTCTCCGGTGTGCTTGCGCATGTGGCGCTTGAGCTCCGAGGTGGTGCAAAAGCATTTGTCACAGATTCTAGAAAGAAATGTAACTCATTTATATTTGTTTATGTGTTTGATTAGGCACCATTTAGTGGAGCCACTCACTCGCACTGGAAATCCTTCTCGCCGCGATGCCGACGGCAATGCAACTCGAATGCCATGCGTCCCTTTATGTGATTGCCGCATTGCTCGCAAATGTAAACGCCGCCTGCCCCCTGCGACGCGGATCTTCGGGCTTAATTTTTGGCTTTGGGGGCAGGCTGCTCTTTTTCACAGCATTCTCATGCTCATATTCATCATCGAGTACATTGTCCAGCACGGCCACCTCGTCGTCGGAATCATACAGATAGACCTCCGTGGGATCGGGCACTATCAGTTGATTCGACATGTTCTCAATTTTCACAATATTCCCATCATCGTCCGCCATGAGGCATTCGTATTGCGTCTCCTCCACCAACGACTCGTTGTCATCCTCGTCAGCCTCAATAAAATCCGTCATGTCCGGGCCAATTTCGTATTTTACTTTCGTAACTGTTCCACTACTTTCTGGCAGCAATTTGACCAGGTCATCATCGTCGGCATGCTGGTAATCAGGCTCGATTTCTCGCTCCATTTCGGTTTCAGGTTCCGAGTCACCCTCGGATTCTTGATCATCTGCCGACGGCGTTAAGGCATCATTTCCCATTATAAGTGCCTTGTATTTCTCGGGTATGCCCTCCTGCTGCTGCTTGGTGAGCCCCGCTAGTAATTCGCGCTGTGCGCTGATGCAGCGGTCGCGAAACCTGACGGCACTTGTTAATTCAATGTTGCAGCACTCACACATCAGCTCGGGTAGGCATAGATAGCTTTCCAGCTGCAAATAAACAAATGAGATGCTTGAGATAATTGCCAAAGCAGAGTCTTGTCCCGCTTACCCGTAGGCCCGTGAGCGTTTCTATATTGCCTAGCAGCTTTTTATTGGCTTTATCAAATATTTTGAAAGATTTCTTGAAACTGGCGTATTTGCCGCACACTCTGCATGTGTTCTTTAGCCATTTGTTTGGTACTTTTGCCATATTTTTCTAAGCAAAACTAATTTTTTTTGGATAAATGGTGGAAAAAGATGCGCGGATGTGTCTCGCGTTGCCAACTGCTTTTCGTATATATTGTTTTGCCATTCACTGGGAATGTCAACAATCGAATGTTAAATTAACAGCGTTACACCGCACTTAACAGAGTCGAAAAGCACGACATGGCGACTTTGGAATGGTAAGTCTATCTCGAAAATAAACAATTATTTGTTTATAATAAACACGTTTGCATACAGGTCTTGCGCGCCACGCTGCTATCAAGTTGTCAAAAACCATTTACATAGAAAACTTACGGAGGAACATCCGCTCAAGCAGCAGTCTGTCAATGTCACGGTAAGACAGCTGCAAAACTCCGCCCCTTGTGAACATTTAACTAATTTACCTATCAGGTCGCAGACAAGAATCCTCTCAGCTTGGCGTTGGCACTGGAAGGCACTGATCCGCTTTCGAAATTTGCGCGCCAGGAGCAGGAACTAAATGATCCGCTGACGCAGATGGCCAGCGAATTTGTAAGTAAACTGCGATGACTTCATCTAACAACAAAATATGATTCAACTTTTCCCTATTGCAGACGCTCAAGTCTAAGCGTGGACACACAAACGAGCTGGAGGATAACGCGCTTAATTGGAGCACACGCCGCCTGGGCATATTGAATCGCTTCACGACCAATGAAAAGCTGTCGCTATCCACCAGCTTTCTATGCACCAGCAGCACGGAAGCTGGGGGTGAAAACTGTAAGACCCTGTTCCAGGAATAAACCAAGGCGTTGGTATTTACTAATAATGCTATCTTTATAGTCAAGGCCCAGACTGTGGTGGCCGACAAGGTGAAGTATCGGCTAGAGCAGCTGGATAATTTCGATGCTTGCAGCATGCGTCACATGATGGACCTAACACAGCAGGAGTACATACAGCGGTTCGATCAGCTGAAACAGGAACTGATCCAGTCCTGGCACAACGATCAGCGCGTCAAGGCTCTGAAGATAGCCATACAGTGCGCCAAGATGCTGTCGGACACCAGAGTGCTGCAGTTCTATCCCAGTCAGTATGTTCTTATCACGGACATTTTGGACGTCTTTGGCAAGCTAGTCTTCGAGCGCCTGCGTGCCAAGGCTGCGGGTGCACCAGGTGCATCGGCCTTGGTTCTACAAAGAGAGCGCGAAGCTGCACGCGACACCTGTCAGAATTGGTTCTATAAAGTCGCTTCTATACGTGAGCTGCTGCCGCGTCTTTATCTAGAAATGGCCATATTTAAGTGCTACGGGTTTCTGACCACCTCGGAGCAGGAAACGGAGCAATCGCTGTTACGACTCACAAGTCAGCTGCGTGGCATTGCTGATCCGCTGGTGTCCAGCTATGCGCGCTGTTACCTGGTGCGCGTTGGAGTTCCGGTTACGTCCAGCAAGGTCTACATACGCGACAACTTTACAGATTTGTTCACAATTTATCCGCAGGTTAGTGAGTCATACTCGAATTTGACCTCAATTTAATTTTCTTTTATTCTGTATACTGGCAGATCTTTCGCCTCGTGGCCCGCTACAACTTGCATCCGGAGATAATCACGGCCAGCGCATATTTACAGCTGTATGCACCAGCTCTGGACTTTATGCTGCAGTGTCTGATGCATAAAAGTGAAGTTTCCGCACAGGAAATGCTCAACGAGTGTAAGCAGCTAAAAAACAAGTAAGCTATCTGTAATTCTGCCAATAACTGCGTCCGTATTCACTAACTTTTTCTCTAGCGGGGCAGTACTTTTGTCCATTCTCAACTCCTCGAGGGGAGAGTTCATAGCGGCACATGCTCAGGAGTTTTTGGAACTGATCAATAACTGCGACACACCTGGTATTTCAAAGTCTCAATTGCTGCGACCACTGGGCAGCTGTGTCAGCAGTTGCGCACCGTTGCAGGAGCAGCGCGTGCCCTTTCTGAACGCTGCCTTTCAAACTATTAACACGCTCACGGATCCGAACGAATACATTAACTGTGTGGAAACCTGGGCGCCTTTCGTAGCACAGTACTTTACGGTTAGTTCGATAAATACTTGAATAAACAATTATTTAATTTATCATACTTACTTTCTCTTACAGATACACGAGGTGAATCGTCTGCTTGGTGAACTGAATTCTCGCATGTGCCTGGGCAAGGCCTATGAGAAGCATTACGGCCAGCTGCAAAGCATTCTAACTAGGATAATGCAAAACTATCGAAGCATTGAGCTGCTGCTTATTCAACCGCATTTTCTTCCCTATTTGGATCTGTTCCATAAGGAGTCTGTGCGTGTGGAGATGTGCAAGTCCATTCTGAGCCACTACAGGCAAAACAGCGAGGAACGATCCTACGATGCTGTGGTTACCAATGCACTAATGTATCTCGGCAAGATACTTAACGACTCGGTCAAGTAAGTGAACGCAGTATCCATTTAACGAAGTCATGTGTATATATAATATATTTGCAGTGCACTTACTGTGGAGGACGAACGCCGTCAGATTTCGCAGCTCATCAATGGTTTCATAAATAAAGTTCACTTTGGAAATGATCTGGAGCAGCAACTTAGCTTCTATGTGGAGGCACGCGGTACTTTTAGCAACCTGGATGCAGTGTATGTAACCCTAGTGTACGCCGCCTGCAAGCTTACGATGCGGTCATCCAATCGACAAGGGGTCAAGTCTTTGGGTTTTGTTAAGGCCTGCATTGCCTATTGTTTTATAACCATTCCCAGTATTAGTTCTGTTCAGCAAAAAATGGATTTATATCTACTGTGCGGTCAACTGGCCCTGAGACACCTATGTCTTGGGCAAGGTATGGCTTATTTTCAACAATCTAAAATTAAGTGCAAACTAAATTTTACGTTTCTATTAGCGGACGCCTGCTTTGAGGCTGCCCTGCAGCTGGTTAAAGAACTGCCCGCTGCCACCGTTGACTTTGAAGGCAAGCCGCGTTGCCTGGAGCGCTATCTCGTCGCCTATCTATGCAATATGCTGGCCACACTAATCGTAGTCCCAGATAGCCCCGAACAGGGAGTATTATACTTTCTGCGACTGTTGCTTGATATCGTGGGCAGGCGATCATTTAAGACGTATAGTACAGCGCCAGCTATCATCTACCTGCATGTCCTGGACATGCTCTATGTGCAAAGCCTGGAGCGATTTCCCTATCACATCGACGGGGGTAAGTAGCGCAATCACAACTTAACTCAATATTTTAAATAATTTACATTCTTGTAGTGGTTTCCAATGATGCGCTCTACGGTCACGATCCCAAATTCCTAGTAGAGGTGAATAATCTGTGTGCACAGGTTGTGGATTCCATTTTAATGCAGCTGAAGTCTCTGGGCGCAGCCCATCAGCAGCGCACCCAAGCCCAGCTAGCCATGGAGCTTTTTATACGCATAGTGCGCTATGCAGATCTAGAAAGGGAACCGCTCTGCCAACTGGCAGTAAAGCTGTGGTTACTCGCTAACAAAGCACAGGCGCAGCTGGACAGCGAAACTATTGTGCGTATGCAACAACCAATCGAGATCAAAGTATCCGTAATAATATTTGTATCTTGTCTTGCAGCCACAAATGCTGTGCAGCGTGGAGCATTTCTATAAATTAGTCAAGGATTCGTCACCGTCGCGTGCCCAAACAATTGCCAAGCTGCTGATACGCATGCGCGACAGTTGAAATAGCTGCCAGCGATAGCCACTCATTGAGATTATCTATTCATATGCGGAGTGCATAAGGCGGAAATTGGTGATTTGTCGCTTGAAACGACTTCAAATTTGTTGTGCAATCAAATGGCTGAATTAAGACTTAAATATTTATATAGACAACCTACTTGCGAATTGCTTTCGACTGAGTTATGGCCTTAAGAATTTAGATGAAACTTAGTTTGTGCTAGCTTCCAATGATCAGACAGTTTTGTATGCAGGCAAAACAACTATATTTGTTTTTTAATTGCGTTTATTCAATTTACGATTGCTTCAGGCCCGTTTTGCACAGCTCCTATTGCATTCAAGCTGTGCGTTACGATCTTTATACGCAGCGGCCTATCGTGTATTTGTATTCGCTCTAAAAACGGTTTCCTTTGTTACAATTTGTAAATCTTTACAAATTCACGATAAGTTTCTGCGTTAAAACGTTGCATATATTAATGTATGAAGGTGTAAAAATATGATTTACATTGCTGCATTTATGTATTATTTTTTTTTTTTTAGAGATAGTTTAAAACATTTGAGGCAATTTGTCGTTTTGCGTTTGCATTACACGTGTGCATTTCAAAAATGGCTAAATCCTATGGCTGACAAACTCGAAAAATAAAATCAACAACTTAAACGAAAGCTTCATGAATACCAAGTAAATAATATATGTTTGCATAAGACTACGTTTTTTATGGGTTATGTATATTTATATATGCTGAATACGTGTTTGTGTGAGTGTGGGCAGCTTAGAAGGTTGTCTCCTTAAACTCCTTGGACTGCAGCATTGGCGCCGCGTTCCCATTGCCGCCACCGCCTCCATCAGCGTCATTATCATCACCTTCATTAGCATCCGATGCATCTAAAGCTGCGCCACCAACAGTATAGGCGAGCACAGTGGCATGATCCAGTTTTCCAGGCAACGCACCAAAGGCACTGCTGTCGACGACGCGTTTGCGGGCAGCTCGGTGCTGCATGCGATTCAGCTGCACCTCTCGCTTGACCCCATCCGGGCCTGTGGACAGCTTGTAGAAGAGCTCACGCTGCTCGAGGGTCTTGCGACGTGCCGAGGTGATCATTCGCACAAAGTCTATCAACAGATGGCACAGTCGCCGCGCCGAGGCGCAGGGTGAGAAAGTTCCGTTGATGCCGTAGCTAAGTAGATCCTCCAGACGATAGAGCGTCAGAGCATGACGCTGTGGTCCAGTGACAAGCGGAAGGCCTAACACCGATTTGGGAATGCGCTGGATTGGAGGCGTTGATACAACTGGTGGTGCAACGCCATGACGCGCTTCGATCAGCGTCTGGGATCGCATATATTTGGGCCGACTGGGCATATTGCTAGGTGGGCTGCCAGCTTTCGGCTGGCGTGTTCGACTGGGCGGCGTGGCCGACGGCGGATGCAGGCGGGCATAGATTGCGGATGCACTTTTGTTCTGGCGCTTGGGCGCCAGTTTTGCTGAAGGCAAATGCTGTAGCTTTACATCCGGGGTCCAGGCCTCGGCGAACTTTCCAACGACCGGATCAAAGTTGTCGCTGATGCCATCGGAGGTAAGAAACACAATGTCGCCGCGCTCGATACAGCTCATGGAGAATGTGAGATTGCTTAGCTCTGGCTTGTTGCCATCGGCGGGTCCCAGAGCTCCCAACGCGTCACGCATGTCTCGCATGGAGCTAATGTCATGGGAGGCCTGCGTCAGTTCTCGCACGCCGTGCTTCTTGGAGTACACATAGCCCAAAGAATCGCCCACATTGCAGGCGCACACCACATATTTGCCAGGTGCACCGTCCAGCGGCAGCACCACAGCAATTGTCAGCGTGGACAGCGCTCCACCCACCTCCAATATGCAGCCGTGTCCTTCCCACAGACTGCGCAACAGGCTCACAAACAGCTCCTGTGTGGTCGTGGCCCGGCACTCGTGCGCTTGCCCAAACACCGCACGGTCCAGATAGTCCAGGCAGCCGTGCACAGCGGATCTAGCGGCCAAACGAGCTCCATCACCTGCGAAAGGGAGAGTATTCAACAGTCAGTAATTGAACAGTCTTTATTGATATTAATAAAAGAGACTACAGCTGGGATGCATCCAATTGATGGGCAAACCAAATAATGTCTTAAGATCATAAATGCAAGTAGACTAATGAGGTCGCTAGGTTAAGTGATCAAGGAGGAGGGGGAACTCTTATCTCGGAAAAATGCAGTTTTGATAGCTTTTCGTTACTGAAATGAAAACTGAATTGGATGAGAGCTGAGGTTAAGTAGTATGCAAGTGAAGAGCCAAGCGAGAACGGCTTTCGAATTTCCGCAGATTTTACACCTACAGACAAAGGGTATTCCACGGATTTGTTCGTTATCAACTCCTCCCACATTTACTTATATTTACATTTAAGTTACACGACTTTTATTCATAGTCTTTACGACTCCAGCCACCCCACAGTTCACAATTATGGCAAGGAGCCATTCGATTTATATTTTTGATTATTATTATTAGTCTGTAAGCATGGTAGCGCATAGTAATAAAAATAGGTAAGGCAAGGAGCCGAATCCCCCTCCTCCCTTCTCCCCACTAAACCAAACGTCCTAGCAGAATTACAAATGTCTTGTAATTTGCTGGCCCTTTGTTTCTTCGTTTCTGTTTGGCCTAGACATATAAGATGTTAGCCTCATTGGCGGACTCACCCCAGTTGACGCCATCGGCCATGGCCATGGCCGCGGCATCGCCACGCACAACGCAGCCATAGCAGTCGGCAATGGGATTGCCCATGGGCTCCTTGGTCAGCATGTTGTTCTCGTAGAGCGACACTGAGATGCCGTAGGCAAAGTCGCAATCCATTTGCCAGTTTTCGACGCCGGCCACCGGCGCGGCGTGAGCGATGGGCGTGGGTGCGACGTTCTGATTGCTGACCGCTTCGCGAAGCAGGCGTTCGCGCTCCGAGTTGCCGTGTCCGGCAGCCGTGGCGGCCTCAGTCTTAGCATTTAGAAGATTCTTGTTGTTCTGATCCTGAGCAGGACTATTGGTGCTGCTGACCATGCTGACCACTATGGTGGTGGCCTTGCCGCCGCTCTCGTTAGCTGCAGCTGACACGGCGGATAAGCTGCTCTTGGAGTTTTTCCTGGATCGCATGCCTGCTGCAGCTGTTACTCCAGTTGCTGCCGTTCCTGTTGTAGTCTGATCCGCATTGCTCTGGCGCCTGGAGCCCGTGGGCCGTGCAAACTTGTTGCTCAGCCGCGTCGACGTGGCAAGCGCGGGAGCTGCTGGCGTACTCTTGCGCACGCCATACGCATCCTCGTTCTCCTGCTGTGTGTCGATGAAGTCAATGTCATCCGCATAGCTGGCACTTAAATGCAACTTGGAGCGTTTGATGCCTGTTAGGCCCTCGTCTGGACCAGTGCAGGCGGCAGTGATGGTGTCCGGGCCGGTGGCGTAGCAGCCCAGCTTCAGCACGGGCATATCTGTGGGATTCTGGCCGTTATAGATCTCCGGTCCACCGGGCATAAACTCACGCTCCATGCGACTGTAAAATAGATATAAAACTGTTAGCTGCTTCACTTAATTGAGGTCAAAAGTCACTTACCCCTCGAGATACTTGGTTATAAAGCTGCCATCGTCCTCCTCCGCGTTGCCGTTGACGCGCCTCCGGCCATCGCGCGGCTCCGCTATGAAACTCAATTGTCGAAAGTACGTGGTGACCTTTTGCCGCAGCGACGGCATCTTGTCGAGATGCTGCTGGCCCTGGCTCTGGCTCTGCCTCTGAACTCTCCAATTAGAGCTGTGTCTTAATTGCAAATGCGGTGCGGGGGATCTACCGCCTCCAGATGCAGTGCATTCACCTCATCGGCGTCAATTGTTGTGGGAGTCGCTGCCTGAAGCGGACCAGAAAAACAGAGGGAAAGAATTTCAAATTTAATTATCAATAAATTATGCCATTAAATGAGGCGTCGTCTAGAGTGCGGCTCCTGCTAATGACAGGATGTGCATTTAGCGGCCGCGGGGCATGTACACAAGCACAGGGAAGGATTGCGCCCAGACAACAGCTGCCCAGATGCCGGGCATAATACAGGGGCATCTGCCCCTTGTGAGTAGGCAAAACTTGAATGGGCTTTCGACTCGCGCTCATTTCAAATGGGAAGATAGGAGGAGGGAGGAGAGAGGAGCGCTTGTGGCTTCCAGTTTCAAATGACGCAGCTTCTGTTAGCTTCATATGATTAATGAACTGACAGTTGTTGGTCTTCGGGCTTCTTCTTGCTGCTACAGTTGCCAAATGGCAGACATAAAATGCCATTTTCTAAATTTATTATGCCCCCACAGTGCATCTCAAAACTTAATCATGAAAAATGTAACGCAAAAAGAAGACATCACCTAAAGCCAGTTGTGCATATAAGCTAGAACTGAGATGTTATAGTCGGGGCTCGCCTCTCGGTTTGGCTTTTTAATTTAATTTTTCTGATGAATTGTGGAATTATAGACAGGATGTAGCCCGCACAAACTAAAAACTCTTATCTAACCAATTACAAACTGCACTATATTGATATTTGAATAAAATGCATAATATATTTACTATAATATTTAAGCAGGCTTTTGAGTACATATATCTTGATCATGCCAAGTAGAATGTTATCGATATGGAAATTCTATATCATAAAGCAAGCTACAGTATAGCAATGGACGATCAGGGGAGTATAAATATACTTTGCACAGTTGCCGACCGTTCCGGTAGGGATATTAAATCATGTGAAACCCGATAATAATTGTCCTCTCGTTAGTTCTCAGTAGAAATATAACATCGCAGGCAAGTCTGTCGATGCATCTGTTAAATTAAGTTGAATTGAACGGATAAAAAACTATTTAAATCGAAATTAAGACTTGCTGCACTCGCTGCGTCGCAATTATGAGATTCCTACAAATGTTCTGTCTTTTGAATGAAGATCATGAGCTGTGACTGCGACTGTGCTTTTTTACGCGCTCATCTGAAAAGTTCTCTGCTTGACATCCAGTTGCATAATAAGAATAGTTGCTTTTAACGATAACATAAGCCACAAACACTGGAGTCTTCTAGTCAGGAGTGACGGCTAGTAGATACCCTGTGTGCACACTATGCTTCGAATTTGGTGTGTCTTTGGCTACTACGAGGCTTTACCTTCTTTTCGATCTCAGAGTTAAATAGAGTAAGAGAGCATATGGCATATGCAGATCAGCTACATTTCAAAATTCAAGCCTATATATTGCAGTTTCCTAGACCGTTGCGTCCGTACAAACGGACAGAGGGATATTGTAAGTTCGACATTTCAAGCATTTCACGTATATACTTCTTACTACAGCCTGTAATCTACAAGACAAGACCCCTTTTACCGATCTTCTATGAGTACAGGGTATACCAGAAAAGATAAGTTCAACTACTGAAATTAGCGCTTATCTTAAGTAAGTAATAAGGGAAACAGACTGCAAAGATGCTCTGCTGTGAACGATGCGCTCAAGCCGATTTATATAATAGATCAACAAAGAACAATGAAAATAATTGCTGCCAGCTTGTGTTCATCAAAACGCAATTGTTTACTTTTGTTGTTGTTCTTAACGATCAAGCGCTTTAATTAATGACACTTCAGTGAACACTTCAACTGACAAATGAATTATTCATATATTGGCAATTGTCGCCTCTCTCGGAGATTCTCAAACTTGTAAGTTAATACTAAAAAACCTTGAAAACAATGTAATTGATACCGAGTGTGTGGCGTGACTCTACCTTACCCAGATCTATTTCCATTTGACTAGGCAATCAAAGCGGTACAAAGACCCACTGTTGTGTGGCTTACATCAGAGCCGTTGTGGTTACCCAATACTTGTTGTCCATTAGGCACGTGTCACAGCTTGGACAATGGGTCAAATATTATATATACGGCATCCACGTGACGAAACGTAGAGAGCTGAGATTTTATGAACCAACAATGATCATCAGCAGCAGCAGCAGCATGAATAAATTCAAGCAACTCAGATTCAGCTGCCACATGGAGCACTTCAAGCGCCTTTTGTGTGTCAAGTGAAGAAGATGATGATTCTGATTGACATAGAAAATGTGGGAGGGGAGGGCATGAAACATGCCACCTGGTAGCTTTATACCCACACGAGCAAATGTAAAATGGAGCACAGCGAACGAGAGAATTGCAAAAAGCCAAGCTTCGAGGCGGATGCTGTTGTGGGTATTGGGTTGGGCGCGGTCAGCCTTTGTGGTCTGTAATCTCTTTGACTGCACATTTAATCGCAGATTATTGTTGCTGCTGCTAAATTGAATTGTTTGCAACACTGGAGTGCTGCATTTCAATCAGTCTGATTGATTCCGGCCGCGGAGCTGGTGGAGACGTGTGCTGCCAATGCGCTTGGATGCACTTCAATGCATCGCTGGAAACAGCTCCAAGGGGGACACGCACATCTATCAGGGCGGGCATGTGAAAATGCTTCAAAATGCTAGCCGAATGTGGGTTAATTTGATTTCAACTCAAACAAAAACACTTGGAATGTGGGCGTGGCGCCGCCTGGCATGCAAACTACGCAATAGACCTCCCCACTGTAGCCCCTAGAGATTGCGTCTGTGGCCACACAGCCCTGAGAATATAATTGAATTACTCTTCCCGCTGATATTTTGCCATGATTGATGCGCGATCTGTCGCGAAGTTCAAGTCAATTGCCTTCAGTCGACCAAGGTTGCGCTGGCCTCGTCCAAGCACACACTACACTTTTATTATTTAAAGCTGCGATTGCAAGATCAATGCGTGATCCACAAAATAGTTAAGATACATATTACTTGCGGAAATTCGATAGCCAGCGCACAAATGTCTTTAAATAAAAATTTCAAAATACATATTGAAATTGGAATTATTTTATAGTTAAAACGATCATTTATAAAATTAAAATTTAATTTATTTTAATCACAAACTATTCAATATTCAATATAAAAAATATAAATATAGAAAAGAACATACTGAATTTGGAATTAGTCGTAAAATATGCCTCTGGAACTAAGAGTTCCTCTTTATATTTGAGTATTGTGCAACAGTTCCTCCCATCAAAGTCAGAGAATAGACATTACTGTAATACACTTAATTATTTCTACTATTTTCCCCCATCGATCAGGTCTCACCTAAGACATTCCTGAATTTCATTCAAGTCACAGATAAAAAAGGGAATTTACGACGCACCCTTAAGCTAACAAGAGAAAAAGAAGAACGAAGATTAAATACGCTTTTATTTGGCTCATGGTTTTGCGAATGTGTGAGAAAAAATCGAAAGCTCAAATTTGCGGAATAAAAAAAGATATCTGAACAAAAACATATAACTTTCCATATAACAAACCATTTCTTTTTTTTACCGATTCTTACTGTAGAGCTATATGATCTGATGTAAATAAGACTTAGTTAATATGAAAAGAGCTTGGAACTCGTAAATGCCAAGTTTGGCTAATATATCTTGAAAAACAAAACAAAAATGTATATAAAAGAACATTCTTTTTGAACGATCCTACCTATGGCAGCTATATGATATGGGGGCCTGATCCGGTCGACTCTGACAGAAGAACTGACTGGAACAGAAAGTCGAAAGTTATGATACTTTCATGGCGATAGCTTTGAAAGCTTTATAGAAACAGACAGACGGACATGTCTATATCGTCTATATACATTATGTTGTATTGCGTTACATATTTCATGTTAGAATTGTAATACCCTCGGCAAGAGTATAATGATCAGCAAGCGATTGTTGACACGCCTCACCGAATCCCCTCACCCGGCATGCGCAACAGTCACCAAAACGAAATATAAAAGATTTCCGAGGCGTGTGCCACATAATCAATCGACACTTTCGGAGCAGTTCGGGGCATATTCAAGCCATCAACATTTTCAACACTCTCAGCTAATCAGGCGTGAAAATGGGGAAATTGTGCAAGAATCATATGGGGTGGGGGAGGAGAAAACGTGTTGAAATAAATGTACATAAATATTTTTCAATGTGGTATGTGTAAATATAAAAGAGTTCTAAGGTTGGAATATTGAATGCATCCTCTCCGCCGCTGCACGAGCTAAAAATATTCAAATGATTTTTTTCATTTTTCTTTTTGTATTTATAGCAGCATATGGCACAAATGAAAGTTCATTTAGAATCGTTTCGGGCGGGCCGCAAGCTAACATATGTCTGTCTGTGGTTTGTTTCGGATTTTAAGATTCGCAAATACGATTGAAAGATTTATTTGGTTTACGTTTCGTTTCGTTTTGTTATTGTATTAACAGCGCGAGTATAAATAATTGATTAAGTCCATTGAAAGATTAACTCCAGCCTTGTTTGCATTTCAACTAATTAGACGAGGCCAAAGACCAACGGCTGCCCACAGTGCAGCTGATCGGATAAAGGCCCACTAAGTTAGCTGCAACTAGTTGCACAACTCGCATCCGCCGGGGGCAACTGCTCATATATCATTTCTAAAGAGACGACAGCCTTGTGGCAGGCAGCAGGCAGCAGGTTCCTTTATGTGCGCTGCTGCTGTTGCATATTCAAAAGGTGTTGATTTAATGCCGCACAGCGAGATACGTGCTAAAGAAGAGTAAACACAGCTACCACGAGGGGCATGAGGGGGCGGCAGTTGGAGTATGTTCATACGTATGACAGTTAATAGCTGGCGGCTTGAAGCATTTCTCCAAAACAAATACGTCGACAACTTGCTGACAGATTATGATGTTGTGTGCGTGTGTGTGTGTGTGTGTGTGTGTGGCATCTCAAGGTGGCAGTTGCATTCATTTGGGGGTCTTGCCGTAAGTCAAGTGCAGCTCACTGCGAATTGTTTTTTGAATTTGTTGCTAGACAAAAGCTGTTAAGAAACTCACAGACAAGAAAGTGAAATTTTGTGACTTTTTGTCTGTTTTGAACAACTTGAGTTTTGTCTGCTCCAAGCGAAAGCTGAAGGCCGCAAATGCTCTGCGAGAATTGCAACATGCAAATAGATACTGCACATATGTGTGCTAAAGATATTACCCGGCGTCGCTCGGGTCAAATAAATAATTACAACTTTTTTTAGTACCGTGGGTTGTGTTCTTTCTTTTATATAAATTAAAAATCAAAGCGTTCTGTTTTCCTTCAAGGGTTCGATTATCGACACACATTTGACGTTATTATAGATAATTAAACTATCAATAATTTTAATTGGTTTTATGCACATCAACTAATTTGCCGTTTCTTTTGTTTTGTTTAGGAGTTGAACCGGTGACCTTCCGTTTGCTGGTTCGACGCTCAGACACTCAGTTGATGTAACGTTCGCAAAGCACACAGATATGGCTCCTTTTTTTTTTACCGATTCTTTATTTTATAAGTATATAAGAAATAATAAATGACAATACTCAAGCTGAGCATATTCGACCATGCTTCAGGCCATTATATTCTGGCGTATTTCCCCATATATATATAAGCATATAAAAACTCATATTTTTGATTCCCAGACCATACAAATGCCTGATCTGCATACTCAATGAGTTCTCTCTAGACACCCATTGATATTGGCTGCCAGCCTGTCCACAATTAACATTTATCTGCGACACAAACAACTTTATATTTCTAACAAATACAAACTAGAGATTGTTGTGGCATTATTTGTATAATCGTATAAAATGGCACATAAGCTGTCGCTTCCTATTGCAATGCTTAGCCTAGTATATGCGGCGAGCAATCATAAAGTACATTTAATATTCCAACCTCTGATGTAAATTGCTATTTTATTGACATTTGTTAGCCCTTGAGCTATATTTATGGGTTTTTTAATGTGACACCCGAGCTGCTCCACGCTAATAGACCTTCAGGCTATATTTAAGGCTTCTGGTCGAGGAGGCCTAGGTAAATATTTAATCAGGCGCTGGGACTCCAAAATTGACCACAAAAGCCGTCGGCTGCATAAATTAATCCTTGAGGCCAGACATTCCGGCAGGCTGTTGGCTTTGTTGATTCTATTTGCAGAGTCCAGTCGGGGCCGAAAAGCGCTTAGGGTCGCATTAAAATCGGTCTAATTAAAATTGCATGTGATGAAAGGCACACACTTAGGAGCACACACACACACACACACTCAGAGTGAGCTACATATGCCATGGAGTTCCTTCACCTCGTTGGCGTGACTGCTGGGTAGCAGCCCCGCCTCCCCTTTTGGCACCCCTCAATTTGGGGCATGGTACCAGTCTCGGGCGTTGCTTAAATTGCCAGCTAATTGGCTTTTGAGTGTTTGTTGCGTGGTGCGTTCATTTCCTGTTACAGCTGCACGCAGAAAACAATTTGCATTAATGTAAAAGGAGGCAAGTCTTCGCCCCCCACCCACATGCTACCCCAATACCGCATCAACCGTGCTGCGTCCATTAATCTCAACACTTGCCACAGCTGCAGTCGCAGTTCATGAATTGTACGTGCCGAAACCGAAAGTACAACACAAATCCATAAAACAAAAGTCGCTTTGGCTTCTCTAAATGTTTTCTACATGTGCTATGCCCCGACCCAGGGGCTCTTGTGGGGTAAATGGGAGGGGTGTTCCATGCGATGGCATCTCACTGTGTCAGAAGTGCACTTTCACATGCAATGGGCGCCACAAAGACGTCGATGCCTTTGTTTCATCGCATGCAATAATGACGCACACATTTCTCCTTGTTTCCACCCCTAAAAGTCCTTTGAGCCTTGTGAGTTTGCGAGTCTCTTATCGCTCATTTCCGTTTGCATGTTTCTGTTATGTGCTTTTGGGGTCGCCTCTCTTGGCCCTGTTTCTTTCGGTAAGGCAGCCCCAAAAAAACTGGAAAGTACTTGTTAGGCATAGTAAATACTTGAAAGAAATAGTCTAGATATGGGGCAAGGCGGCATTGGGTTAAGCCAAAAAGAGGTCTCTTTGCTTTTTGTTGGACTTCAATTGTTATTTGGGCGTATAGAAAATGGGGGTAAACATTAGCTATATATCGCAAATAGAGTTTTCGAGGAATAGAAAAGAAACCACCCAAATATCCTGCATTTACACAAAGATCAATTAGGCGTTTCGGGAAGATACTTTATAAACATTCGAACTTTCTGCAGTGCATTTATGCATTTACACAACAACACACAAACACGCACATGCTTATGCTTCTCTCTTCTGCCTCAAAAATACATTAATTTATTACTTCGGTATTTATAGTCCGATCTTTACGAACGTTTTTGCGCTCGAACATGGCGTATACAAATTAGCACATACTGTCATAGCGCAACAATATAATTTGTAATTTAAACTAATATTTTTTAGCTTTGGGAAACCTACATACTAAATTTTCCATTTTTAGCCATTATGAGCTGCAAGATATGTTCAAAAAAATGTACTCTGAAAAACAATTTTTATCGATTTCGTGGAAACTTGGAAAATTCAAAAAATTCTACATTTTTTCTAAAATTCGAATTCTAGCTCTAATAGTCTTCGAGATCGAAGATAGATAAATAGATAGATGGACTCGATCATTCGTTCGACTCGATCATTGTTGCTGACCAAGAACATATATATAGGATAGACGGGGTCAAAGGTAACCTTAGATAAAACATTTAAAATGGATTCGGCCTGTATTTACTTTTAAGTGCATAATATCTGTTTTGAGTTTCAGCTGAAAGACAGAACGTAAAGTAAAACTATCTTTATAATTCGAATCGGTTTTAACTGCGACACCTTTATACTTCAGCTTGAGCAGTTTTTTTGACAAATCGATTGGATAAACTTTCTCAGTATCCGATTTTGCCAAAACATTTGAAAAGGCAGTCTGTGAGTCATAAGATTTTGTTTCTCACAATAAGAAAAATAAACGTAAATAAATATGATTCAACCAGGTAAAACGTAATTGCAAGTAATAAACAAAAATTTCGTATTTAATGTGCTTATTATTTATAATAATTTAATTCTGCAAAATGTAATTTCATGTCATTTACATCTGACTTGCTTCAAAATAAATTAAGATTTAATGTTGGATTTGGCGACGTTTCCATGTTAAAATTAGAATTTAAGATTTCTCAAATTTAAATCCAATTGTTGTACATCAAAAGCATACAACTTTATTGATTAACTTTTAAATAAAAGTTGTATATGCAATTTGATGAAAACAAATGTAAGCTAAGCTGAAAAAGACGAAACTTTGAACATATTTCCTGTTAACTACATTATATCGCATCAAATTTGTAGACGACAGGCAAGTAGCCGCAGCTGTCGCGGATATGCGATCCGTGTAGGACTTATGAACGAACAGCCAATCTGCACATGAATAAATTAGTCATGGGTTCGGCTGGGGGCTTGTCGGGCATACAAATAAGTCTAATAAGTGGCCGCACGCCCGCGACGCCAACTCTTCGGCGCGTATGCAAATCATAAGGCCCGTCCGTCGAGTGGGTGTCCGTAAAATAAAAAAACGGAGCGCCAAGTCGGTGTCAAACGGCCGAGCAAAATATGAAATTAAATCTTAATGGCAGCGTATCAAATGCAAAGAAGTCAAGGCCCGGCCAAAGAACCTCGACAAACAAAGGCAATGCGCATGCAATTGAGTAATACCCGCTGCCCCTCGCTCTCCAGCTCCCACTGTCGTCTGGCGCTGGTGTCAAATGGCTGCCCACAGACGCGGCTCGGACAGTTCAGTGCCAGGTGCTGTGGTCTGCAGCGGGTTAACTGACCGCTGTGCCCACACTTCCAGCTCACCTGCCCCTGCAGCTTCGGCCTGCTCCGGCGCGGTCTAGCTCTAATTTGAGCTTCATTGGCGGGCTTAGTCATCGTATTACTTGGCTGACTAATCATTGGAGACGGCGCGTGCTTAGAGAGCGAGAGCGAGAGCGAGAGAGAGAGAGAGAGAATTGGCGAATCGGTCGGGCAGCTGGAGAAACCTCGAGTATTCCTTCCTCCCCCGACACAGCCGCACAAACTTAATGAACTTTTTACTGAGCTCTGCAACAGTTTTGTCTTCAATTTAAAATTGGCAAAATGTTTATTTTGGTCGAGGGTCTGTTTGAGTCGTGCGTTGCTCAATGGAAACTTTTAAAACTTATTTCCTTCCATTTTATACCGATGCGAAGGGTATTATGGAAGGCGACATATCCTATTTAAATATAAATATTCTTTAACAAAATAGCAAATCAGCTTTGAAGATAATCTCAGAATCGTTTTGTATCATATACCTTCCATTCCTCGCATATGAGCAATATCTGGTCAAAATCCGACTACATATTTATTTTGCTTTAAAGGAAACAAAGTTTTCTTATTAGAGCTCTTCTGCAAGGGTATTTCATCTTCGTCTTATGGTTGCTGTGTAAATTGGTCTTAAAGATCGAGAACATATGCGCAGCTGTGTGAAATTAATTGGGATTCGGCTTGAAAGCTAGCTAAAAGTTGAACGGGCGTAATTAAAATTAAAAATCGGTTCGCCAATATTGTGTAAGAATCTAGGCAGAGCGAAAAAGAAAAGGTTATTGCCAGATGCTTTTGCAAAAATTCTTTAAAACAAACGAACATCAACATTTATTTATGGCAGCAACAAATTCCCGTACTAATCCTGTTTAAATCTTACTATTTTACTCAAATTATTCAAGTAAAATTCAACAAATTAATCAAGTATTATTAAATAAGATTAATTTCTGATTAACTGGCATATGTTCAACAAATTTGTTTTGTAAAACTTGGACAAGATATTATTAGCAATTATTAGGCGATAAAAATGCATACAAATATTACCATGTAAAAAAGTCTAATTATATATTTGTAAAAAGTACTACAAATTTCAGCTGCATTCTAAGTTTTCGATCTAAGATATTAGAAAACATTAAAATGTTCATTAGGCGATTTTTCTAACCTCCCAAAATTGTTTCTAACTTTGTCAAGAAATGCTTGCATGGCTGAAAAAAAGGCATTTCTGATCCCACAAGGTATATATACTCTTGATATTTATTAACAGCAGAGTGGATATAGATATGTTCGTCTATCCAAATAAGTCTGGTCTGTCAATTTTAAGGCTCAGGCTCTTGGAGCATATAGTTGATGTAAAAGTTTTGTGTTTTGATAATCAGTTCGTGTGGGAAAACCTTGTGGTTATTTTAAATACCATACGTAAATCAACAAATTGTGAGTGTTATTCTTATGAAAAAACTAGGACGAAATATATACATACTTTTGTAATTGTTTATCTCCCATATCAAATATAGCTACCATATGAACTATCGGTCGAAAAGCCAGTTTTTTACAATGCTTTTTATACCCTGAACCCATTAAAAATGTGTAAAAGGGGTATAATGTTTTTGTGCAAAATGTAAATGTATGTAACGGGCAGAAGGAAGCATCTCCGACCCCATAAAGTATATATATATCTTGATCAGCATTAATAGCCGAGTCGATCTAGCCATGTCCGTCTGTCCGTATGTATGAACGCAAGGATCTCAGAACCTATAAGAGCTAGGTTAGCTGTAGGTTCTCCTAGTTCCTACACAGATCGAGTTTGTTTCCGATAATCGATAACTTACTCCGTTTCCAAGCAATCGATAAAAATCTATATCGACATCCTGTTTTTTGTGCCAATTGGGTAAATATTAAGAGCTAGAGTCACCAAACTTGATATGTTGCTTCTAGAATATTTTATATATATGCCAAGTATCTTTCATTTTAGACCTATCACCACCTCCCCGCTAGCACCTCAAAGAGGGTTCAGGGTATTCCCTAGTCGGGAGCTCCCGACTAGAACCTCTTACTTGTTACAGTTAAATACTAGGCAGACTTTTTGGTTTCGAAATACTATATCATTAGGAACTATCTGATTACAATTTGTATATGATTACCTTTCGCTTTAAACATTTCTTAACTAAACTAAGCAACTTCCAGAGAGTCATAAATAAATGCTAGCTTTAACTTGGACTCTCTGATCAAGCCGAGCCGTCCATTAGAGGGCCATCTTCTAGTTAGCTCAGTTACTCAAACTCACTTAAGCACTTATTGAAATAGAGATACCTACTCGCTAGCTCAGTTCCCACTCAGTGGCAATAAAATGAAGCAAACAGAGAAATTTAATATCGCAACTGTCGTCGTTAAATTATGAGACATGGAAACTCTATATAAAAAGTTGGAACGCAGCGCTAATGCATTACGAATGAACTTCTGGGCAGCGAGCAAATAAAGCCAAGCCATGCCAATGAAGCCCAGGACGAGCTGAGCAAACTATGTGTATCATAAAATGCCATCGAGACAACAAAGGAGAAAGGAGCGACAGCTGGGCATGAGAACGCGCCAGTTGTGGATGGAGTCAGACAGACCGAGTACAGCATTTCACACAGGCGGCATCCCCCGTCTGGGCCAGATGACGCCGTGTGTCGACCGGGCCGGGCAGGAGGCAACCACCGACTGACTGCCTCCCCCCCCCAAATAAGCCATCGCCTCGACCAAGGGTTGGAGTGCATAGTGCAAAAAAGCCAGCAACATTCTTGGCCAGCTAGCGAAAGTGATTGAATTCCAACAAGATTCGTGGCGCCACTCGAACTGCCGCCTCTGAAACGTACCAAAAATTCTAGACCATGCGGTCGACTTTCTCGTGCAGTTATGCAGCGCATAAACTTGGCTGATAAAGCTTTGGGAATTCGCATTCAAAAGGTAAGTGTAGATAAAATGTGTAGAATAGAGTAAATGGGTGTATATATGTTCAATATAATATGAAAGAATATACTTCTCCACTTGCATCGAGAATGTGATTCAATTTTATACCTATTTTAACATAATTCATATTTTACATATTTCTGTTCGCTCGGATTCGGAATCAGTTTTTAAGATATATCTCTGAAATTATTCCTAAATTATACATTTTGCCGATTCATTTTCTCTTTCTTTTTGACTTCTTATTTCTTTTTGCTGACGCATCCGTAAATGTTAAGCTGTCCAGAACTTAAACTTTATAAAGACTTTGAAATTCTAATTGGAATAAGTTTGTTTTGTGCTTAACATTAAAGATATTTTCATCTTCGATATATTTCATACAGTTCCCGTATCTCGATATCTAGATCTGAAAAATATGGACATTCTATAGCTTGAGGATTAGGCTTTTTGCAATTCGGTGCAAGCCACGCCCCCACGGCTTTCCTGTAGCTATTCGGCCACAGAGCGGCCGCCGTGTTGTGGCAGCACTGGGGACACTTTGTTTACAATTCATTTCCTGTTGTTTTCCGCTTGACATTTGCCGCAGTCAGGTGCCCAGAAACCGGGCTAGTATGGTCTGCTAGACAGGTCTGCCGCCCACACAAGCTATCCCCTACCCCCCGATCGATTCGTCGACAAATCCTTGGAGTGCTCAGGGCCCCCGTATCATCGTCCTGGTCTAGAAATGTCCGTGTGCCTGTCGTGCGGCCATCATGTGTCCCGGTGTTTGCAGAAATGAATTGCCTGCCGCATATCGAAGTTGCCAAAAGTTCCGTTTTGCGCAGGAAACCTATTTAGATGGGGCGGTTGGGGGGCGGCTCGGAATGGGCTGGCAATGCAGCAGAATTTATGAGGACGGGGCGTGGAAGGGGAGCTGCAAATTCATGGCGAGCGATGCCTGAGCGAAGCTTCGTTTGAAGTGCCAAAGTTTTGTTTTATTGGAAAAGGGCTAAAAATAATAATTCTTCGAAAAATAAGAAAAATAGCCTAAGAAATTGCCGTTCCAAAGGCAAAGGGGCTTAAAATATGAAAAGGAGAAAATTGAATGCAATTAAAACTATTTGGCACTGGGGCCTCGATTAGTTAGACGCAGTTAACGCCATGTGCTGTTGGACAATAATAAAAGTTAGCACAGTTTTCATAATGAAATCGGAAACCGGTTATTGCAACAACAACAACAAAAAAGCTTTGCCTCTGCCGCTGTTGTTGTAGTTGTTGTGTGACGGCAGCAGCAGCTGAGATTTTGCAGCTGCCCGTGGAGCAAACAGCAGGTGAATCGGTTGGACGGAGAGAGAAGAAGAGAAGCGAAGAGAGAAAACAACAGTAACAATGCAAGGCATCGGCCAAGTTTAAAGACAAAAGCAACCAAAACACACACGCACGCACACACACACACACAGGCACACACGCCCCGCACAAGACGCAAAGTGGAGCAAGACACAAAACAAAACACGACAAAAACAAAGGGCAAAAGTTGAGGGCCAAGCGAGAGCGACTAAAAATCAATAGAAATAGGAAACGCACGCACAAAGGACAACATTACAAAAGCAACAGCATAAAAACAAATATATACTTACAATAATCGTTGTAGTTGCTGCTGCTGCTGCTGTTCTTATCGTGCGCAACGTTGAATGCTTTTACACACAGTTGGCGCCACACACACAGTCCGTGCAAGGAGGGGGGCGCTGGTGGTGTGTATGAATATTCAACAGACAGAGGGTGGCCTATTTGGTATATTGCTGTGTCTTTGAGTAAATTGCACAATTGGAATTTGGTTCAGCACACGTATGTTATTTACTTTGATTGCCGGTTTGTTTATTCAAATGTCAATTAACACTAACGTTTTTAATAAATTTAGGACAACGCACCGCATACACCCCGTCACGTTAAGCTCTGAAATGTAACTGCAATCTTCGACAAGACGGGCCGATAAACTGTAGTCGACAATTGAATGGCTGTCAACTTAATTTTTTTATATAGGTGTGCATACACTGGCTGGTCGATTGCTTTAAGTGCTGGCAGGCCTGCACATATCGATACACGAGTTTTTTCAATTTTAATTTAAATTTCAAGTGTAGGTGCACATACACCTATACTTCCTAATTTGAGCGTATATTTTGCCACATTTGTAAGGGCTATGTTTTTTATACTATCGATAAGTGTGCAGCGACTTGTGTTTCGACAATGCGACCATAAACATTGCCATACCTATCGATAGGCAACCGATAGTATCTCTGTCTTCTTTAGCATTTCGCGGCGCTAGCTCGTATATATTTTGCAAATAAACGTAATTAAACTGCTACAAAGTGTGCAGACTTAACAGATTATCAAAATAACGACACTCAACACACAGGTAAGTGTCAGTTAAATGCCAAAATACCTATGCAGACGCTTGAAATAGAAACTCACGGATTCACGCATACATTCACATTCGGGCATGCGAATTTGCGAATCTCGTGTACAAAACGCCATTAATTGTCGCAATACCATTTACTCAACGAACATGCGAATGGTTTTGTAGTTCTTGTGTTAAATAAATGTCCGTTAGCGCTGCCGGTGTGTGTCTTTTTGCGCGGTTGCAGCGGCTGGCGGCGAATGGCGGGCTCACACACATACGCACAGGCGCGCTGAGACGCGCGCACAAAAACACACAGACACGCACGCACTCACACAGGTGAATGAACTTTTTTGCGTTGTTTTGTAATCTCGATCTTTTTGCCGTACACACACACACACATACCTATGCGAATGTATGTACACCATTCCACATGCATGTACGTACATGCATACATATTTAATTGTTCACAGTGCGTGTTAATTAAACAACTCCAACCATTTTGTCTTTTGCCACACCTCCCCCCTGGCCCACATCCAATGTAGATCCTCGCGCAGCTGCAATTCGCACTTTTATTGATCTTAACGTTCTCTTTGGCGAAATTGTCGCACATGTTTTCATAAATGTTTTGTTAATTTTTTGCGTTGAGTTCATTTGCATATTTGTTTAATTTGTTTCCACAGCAGCAACTGCCGCGCACAGTGTTAATGAACCTGCGATCGCGTTTTCTCTGATATGTTAACAATTTTTAATTTTGATCAATTTTTTCGCACAATTCGGCAGATGTGTCGCTGTGTAAATGGTTATAAATAGATTCCAAAAATTGAACAGTTTATGGTTTTCAAAAGAAACTGCAGTTTGTTTTTGTATTTAAATAATTTTAAATAATATAATTTGGTAAGTTTGTTTTCTTCTATTTTTTTTTAAGGCAAAGCGTTTGCATAAAAATACACTTGTTGGTTTTATAAGAACATATTTCAGTGCATGCTCTTAATACACAAATACAATAAGTTTAGTAAACCATAGTTTATAGCACTCTATGAATAGTTTTGATAGTTGTATTTGGTTTAACCTGTTCTTTTTTGTTTTATTTTGTTATTTTTTGTCCCATTAACTTGTGATAAGCTAGAAGTTGCTATGCAAGCGATATTCGTTACTAGATAAGAGCTTCAAAGCAAAAGCCGTGTTTGGGTATTTGTAAATATATCCCGAACATTTTCAATTCTATATAACAAATGTTTTTGTGGCCTGTATAATGTGTGGTGTATTTAAATATAATGTATACAAAAACTGCATAGATACAGACAGAGAGAGAGAGAGAGAGACAGAGAGAGTATCGTAAATTTGATTTACAATAAGTGTAAGATATAGTTTTATAAGTATAAGTATATGTATAAGTATAGGTATAAGTATACGGTATAATATAAGAACAAGGCAATTGATTCTGTTGCGGTTTCATATTTTTGGTACATTTTCCAACACTGATAACTGAGTAGAGGGCGCGCATTCAAAGTAATCGAAATCAACCGTTAAATATGCAGTGTGGAATTTCAAGAGAGACAGATCCGGGATTATTTTTTTTTAATGTGCGAGAAGTGGAGATTCAAAGTATGTATTTGCCTTTGCCCCGATGCTCCGCTTGCCGCGTCGACGATGTGGTGCCCGCCAGCAGGAAACTGGCGCTGGCGCTGCTGCTGTTACTGTTGGTGCTGCCGTAGCTGCCATAGTAGCTGTCATAGCTGCCATAGCCGCTGAGCGGCAGGGCGTTTAGCTAAATCATGAGCGCCGAGAAGGGGTTATACCGCATGATCTTTGACAGCAGAATCCATAGCACCGACGTAATGGCGCAGAGCACAACGCCGCCCCAGCCCAGGTCCAGACTCCACGAAGTTAGGAACACACGTGCTCCGAGCAGCGGTTTGGCCATAATAGCGACTCCGCCCGGTCGCGCCACAATCCCATCGACGGTGCCATCGTAGTCGCTGTCCAACATCGGGCGTCCCTGCTGCCGCTTAAAGTGTATTATCATCAGCGTGAACAGGGCAAACAGAGCTGCAAACAGAGATGGGATCAATTTATTTGATTGCGGGTTCGGCCTCCCCGTTTGCTTACCCGCCAGCAGATACATGACGCCCGTAATAAGGATGGCGCTTATTTGGCGCTGGCAGACGCCGAAGGCGCCCACCAAAGCGGCGCTGCCCAGAATGATGAGGCAGACGAGTGAGCAGGATATGGACAGGTTTTGCATTCCTGTTCGATCAAAATCTAATTTTAGTTCATTGCACCTCATATTCGATATAAACTGTAAACACAATATCCGCTTGGGGGCTTTATTTACAAAGATTGAGGAAACATAAAGAATGGAATGTCATGCGGAGCAAAAGCCAATAGCTGTTATTGTGGATAAAAGCTCAGGGTTATATACAGATATGTGCAGATGGGGCTAGATGTTGTGCTTTGAAGCATGTTCCCTGAAGTGGATGTTCCAAGCAGAACAAGTCCGATCTTACAGGGGATATTACACTTATGTCATGAAATATGTAACGCATATAAGGATGCATCTCCGACCCTAGAATGATCAGCTAAAACAACCGAGTACCAGATAGTACATAGGACACGTCCGAATGGGACCGCTGTCGGTCGAAATTTAGGTTTTTGTTTGAAAATCTTTTATCATAGATATCTTAGCCAAACTTTAATTACTTTCCTGACCTGCTTGCATATGGAGTATAATATTAATAACATTCGACAACTATATTATATAGCTGCCATAGGAACGATCCGTCATAAATTAAGTTCTTGTGTAAACGGCTTTTATGTTATTCAAAATATCTTAATCAAACTTGGCAGTTACGAGTTCTGCAATACTGACATTCTTCCGACATCCGATTACTATAACATATAGCTATAGAAATAAACTTTCGAAAAACGTTCTGTTTTTCAATATATTTTCTAAGAAACTAAGCGATTATCAACTTCATAATTCTCACATGTATGCAAAACCGTGAGTCGTATCATTTCCTGGTCTAAAGTCATGATTATACAGTCAAAATATATCGATATCGCTACGTTTTCGGTAGTATCTTATGGATTTTAACGTTTAGCTTTCCAGTTTATATAGTGCTTTCTCTTATTATATGAACACTTTATAAGGCGAAGGTCTGTATATGTTTCGGAATTACTATAGTGAGCATTGAGCCAAGTGCTATCTGATGAATTTCATTCGATGTTCGCTTTTTGTTTTTTGTATCTTTTCTGCATTGAACAACTTTGCCCCCGTGTCGATGTTCATTTTTTCTAACGATGCTCATGGGCTTTTAAAACCTAAACCCAGCTATGCGCGTTCTATTTTAACTGTCGCATAATACCCACAATCATGGCACTAGTAAAACCAATTACCCAATGCAATGCACAGACTGTGCCAATTAAAATCCTACCGCGCTGGGGGACAAAACAAACTCGCCTAAAAACCAAAGTGGCAATTGCGATTTACAGAGCTTTGTGGCAAGCCAAACCACATGATGACCTATTTTTTTTATTTTTTACTTTATTTTTTTTTGGTTCTCTGCTGTCCTCTCGCACGAGCGAAGGGCGCCTGACATCGAGCCGGGAAGGGGCACACGTGTGCGCTTCGATATCGACTGTGGTTTGGCGCTTAACTTAGTTACTAACTGCCGGTAATTACTGTATGCATGTATTTGATGTCATTGTCTGAAAGGTTACAAAGGTTTTACGGACGCTTTTTGTGTATATGCACTTTTGGATGCTTTCCAATACCCTCTACCCATTGCATGTGGGCTTATGATTTTGTGCGCATGTTATGTAACAAGCAGAGTAACAAGTCATCTTGACCCCATAAAGTTTATGTACGCATCAATATCCGTGTCAATCTAAAAATATTCATCTATCTATCTAGAGACTCGAATTTTGGAACATAGGTCCTTCTATTTCCCGCGCAGATGTAGTTTTTGTCAAATGATGCTGCCCTTTTTTCAAAATTGTCAAATTATCAATTTTTAGTTAGGAATGTCTTCAGATAGACCCCGAAATTAAAGAATATATGAATTATGTCATCTTGTTGCTGGGTAAACGGGTATCTCCGAGTCGAGCACACCCGACCAAAGCACTTTTGGTTTTTGTTTTTTCTGCTTAATGTACTCAAAGGATTTGGGGCCGTTGCGAAATCTTTCCATTGGGGATTTGCGTTAATGACTTGTGAAATGTGCGGGCAGCGCGAGAGCAGGCGAACTTTTAAACCACTATGGATGAGGTGAATCGGTGAGCCAGATAAATGAATATGTGGTATATGCTGTGAAAGTTGTGACTGGGCAGTAAGCTGAGTGCGTTGCGAATGCGAGAAATACGAATAAGGTGTATTATTTATTTGCGTTCTCGCCGGTCTCTCTACATACATCGAAGGTGACGTCTAGGGCACAATCTCTACATACGTTTTTAGGTTGTGTTGGGAGCAGGGAATTTGTGTGTGGAATCAAAAGATTAAGCGCAAATCTATCATGTGTTAAGCTAATTAAACTTAATTGAGGTGGTCAACAGTTTAAATAAATGTTAAAAAAAAATTAAAACATTTAATTAACTCCTTATTTACATCTAGATACTATAATAAAAAAAGTGCTCTAGACGGAAGTGTCCGACTAGGGAATATCCTGAATCTGGTTCCCTGTATAGATACAAAAACTCTTCTCTGACAAATGCAGCTTTCATTAACTACGCTGATTATTGTCCGATCTTTATTCTCAGGGATTAAATATAGCATAGAAAACTGAGGATGTGCTAAAGCTAAAGAATTTCTCAGATAAGTAAGGTATAGTTGAGCTTTCTTAGATTCTGGACAGACAGACAGATGGAAATGGCAGTCAAATCTCAAATACGTTCGAAAGCGACTGAAGATAAACGAGAAGCGAATCGATCCGGAATGCAACTAGTTTGTGAACACCAATCGCAACGACAACGAAAACTGCATAACCAATAAAGTGCCCACGAGGAGCTCCTATATGTCGGTCGTTAGTTCACATTGTATGGCGTTTAAATTGAGGGGCGAAATGCCTAGATTGTGTTGCGCAGATAGAAAGTAAAATTTTCACAATTTGTCCCGACAACACAGACATTACGCACATTGGTTTCTAGAAAGGGAATTGATTCTTGGCAAACATCCAAAATTGCAACAGCTGCTTCCAAAGTCATTCGGAACAAACATTTTCTGATAAACATAAAGATAGTAAGAAGTTTCCTATCCAGCATTTAATTAGTTTGCTATTTGAGTCGCTGGAAAATGGGGTTGGGACCGCTCGATTTGAAGGACCTAGTTAAGTTCTAAGATGCCACTTTTTGATGTCAATTGTTATGGCTTCCCATCTGTCCGCAGTTGGCGCGAACTACAGAAACAATTTGGGAGCCACTTGCATTCGCAATGTTATTAACTGGATCCCAGCAAGGCCAACTAATTTTTTTACTAGCATATATACATACTATATATAGTAATATGCATATATATTCATAAATTCAGCATTCTCCCTCTTTACAGGAACGCCGAAATGTCCGCCGAAGCTGAAGCAATTGTCACAACGGCTGCTGCCGATGCAGCGCCAGAGAAGGCAGCCATCGAGCCCGTCGCTGCGGACACCACGCCCGACAAGGTGCCTTCAGATGTTGCTGTTAACCCGGAGCAAGTGCGTGCCGAGAAAATACTTAAGGGCAAGGAGCTGTTTAGTCAGGGATCACGCAACTTTCTAGTAAAGAGCTATGACGAGGCGGCCGATGAGCTGAGTCAGGTGTGCCAGCTATACGAGGAGGTGTATGGCGAGCTGGCCGACGAACTGGGACAGCCACTGTTGCTGTGAGTGGCTCGAGAATTCAGGCTTGTGTCCGAAAAACATTGATATTTCTTTTGCTTTACAGCTATGCCAAATCGTTGATTGCGATGGCGCTGGATGAGAACAAAGTGATCGATGTGCCCGACGAGGCAGCCGATGACGATGAAGAGGATGTGGACGAGGATGACGATGAAGAGGGCGAGAGCGAAGCGAATGAAGATAAGCCAGTTGTGCCCAAAGCAAACGGAGCCACAAATGGTAAAAAGCTGGAAAGCATTAAAGAAGGCGATGCCGACGAGGCCGATTCCACGGGCGATGCCGGTCAGTCTAAGCCAGAAGAGGCAGCCGGTAGCTCTAAGCCACCCACGGGAGTGGATGAAGTGAGCAGCAGCAATGGAAACGCTGCCGCTTCGAACAACGAGGATGAGCGTCCAAGCACTTCTAATGGCGAGGTGACAGCCAGCACCAGCAACGGTGCACCAGCGGCAATGGATGTGGACCAGGCCGAGGAAGAAAACGAAGAGGGCGAGGGTGTTAGCGGCAGTCTTCAATTGGCCTGGGAGATACTCGAGGCGGCGGCCAAGATTTTCTCGCGCCAGGGTCTCAGCGGCTTGCCTTACCTGGCTGATGTGCAAACGGAGCTGGCCAACATCGAATTCGAGAATGGTATTCTGGATGCGGCACGCGAGGATTACGGTAACAGATCAAAGCAATTGTAAATTAAGAAGTCCACTTAATATTTAATTACTTGCAGAGAAAGCTTTGAAGATACATGCGGAGCTGCCCAATAAGAATCGTCGGGCGCTGGCCGAGCTGCACTACAAGATCGGGCTGACTTATTTGATGCAGCAGCTTAACAAGGAGGGCGCCGCAGCTCTGCGCAACTCTAGCGTGCTTATTGAGGAAGAAATTTCCGAGATCAAGAACAAGGAGAACCCAACCGAGCGAGAGAAGAACAACATGCTGGACTTGGAGGAGACCAGACAAGAGATTCTGGTCAAGATTCAAGAGATCGAAGAAACACAGGCACAGGTAAATGCCAAAGGAACATGAATTGACATTATGCTAATGCTAATGCTTATCCAATCATTGCAGACCATAGCAGAGGTGCGCGCTGCTTTGGACAGCTACATCAAGCCCATGAGCAGCAGCAGCAACAACGGTGGGGATGCAGCTGCCTCCTCATCGACAGCCCGTGCTGCTGGGGACCCTGTTGCTTCCAATGGGGCTGCGTCCAGTTCATCATCGGCCACAGCGTCTGCTGCCTCCTCGTCGGCAATCAGCAGCAGTTCGAACAAGCCCACAGATATCACACATCTGATCAAACGTAAGAAGCCCGAAGAGCCCAGCTCGGAGGCCGAAGCTGTCTGTTCGCCTGCCAAGCGTGCTGCTGTTTAGAAGTTGCTCGAAGACTGCACATTCCAGTTAAATACACACAAACACACACTCACACACGCACCAATAACAACACCAACCACACCAATACATCAGCTACTTAAAACTCACTCAAACATACTTATACACATGCTTATCCTTCCCCAATCTTCCTATTTAAGATTATGCTATTTGTTTTTGCTGTTTACTACAATCATTTTCTATAAGTCTGTAAAATTACAATCACAACTAGTGCTAAGTGCTTACATAAAATAATGTTTTTATACTATTTAAAAGAGAAAACGGTATCGAGAGCAAAACGAATGAATCAATAATAATAAAAGCAAAATTGCCTCAAAACGAAAATTGTTCAACAAAGTGTGTCCAAACGAATGTGTTGTGACTCAAGAGCTGGATTATAGATTTGGTTCGGGCAGGATTGCGCCCATAATACGTACTCAGATGCGGCTGCAGTGTGATGACCTGTGACTCACTGTGCTGCCAATCGTTGCGCTGCTCCTCGCCGCGTGCGTTCTCCATGGACCCGGCCAAGTAGTTGACACACGGCGGTGCACCGCGTGGAAACTTGGGATTGCGGCGCAGCTCCTGCAGCTGCTGAATGGGCAGATCGATGCACAGCGTCCAGATGCCGCCGTGCATTGGCACCAGAAAAACGGAATCGCGTCGAAAACGATGATCAGCTTTTAAGTAAAAAGTATAAAATGATATTAATGCAAATATGAGCAATGTCGAGTATTATGCGATCTTAAATTATAATTTATTAACGCCTTTCAGAGGATTTTCTAAGTTTAACATTAAATCTTCGTCCCCCATTTCAGGAGACTACCGTAGCCATCATCTACAACATCTATGTTTTGTCTGATTTAAAGCTAACCAGTCTCTCGATCTCGAACATTGCTATAAATTCGTTTATTTTTGTTTTGTAATAGACTTTATTTAAGAGCCACCCTGATCGAATATTGGAATGAAAATTCCACCCACAAATGTGAAAAAAACGCGAAAAACGTTTGTATGAAGTTTTTTTGATTACCATCTGATCGGCCTCAAACTAATTTTCAATGTTCTTTGCTTGAATTTATTTGGGGGGTGTTTCACACTTTTCGGAAAATTTGTCCTTAGTGGAAACGGGGGTCAAAGATTTGGTGGGTAATGTTTCGGGTTCAAATTCCTACCCACGGATTTTATTAAAATTAATTTATGACGTGTTTTACATTTTCCGCGGAAGCTTGTGAAAGACGTCTCAAAGACTTTTTTGGGTGGAATACGGGCGGGAAATGGGTGAAATATATATAAAAAACTGAAACTTAGAATGCAAGGCAATAGCCCGGGACTCTTAACTTTCTATTGCAATAAAAATGAAGTAACAAAATCGATAGATAGGTTGACAGCTTACCCCTTCTATCTGATTTAAGCATAGCCACCTGGTCATCCAGAAGCCATTCCAGATGCAGCCCCGATCGATTTGAGTAACGATCCAGACTGTTGCGATCCCATGTTACGTGCTCCCAGTGATCAGTCATGATGGCGGCACACAACATGGCCGTGGCGCTGGTGGTCATTAGCAGTGTGACGAAGAGGAACAGGACGGGCGGTGGGCCCATGCAGCAGCTGGAGCAGCAGGCGCTTCCGCCGGTTCCACTGCCCATGCCCATGCCGTCCATTTGTGAGCTGAGCGATGTGGATGTCTCCAAGGCGACGGCGCCGGCGCTGCCGCTACCCCTGCGCTGTATAACCTTGGCACAGCTGTTTTGCCTGAGCAGGATGCTGTTGCTCCGTCTCAGACTCTCGACGGCGGCAGCTGCTGCCGCTGTGGTCGCTGCGTTGCTGGCACCGTCAAACTGCAAGGAGCCGCCCACCACGGACGAGGGATGCTCATAAATGCTGTTGCGCCGACTGGGCGCAAAATAGTAACATGTGGTTTGTCGGGGTGTGACCTCCGCTAGCTCTGGTCCGCCCGGTAGCTCCTCATTGCTGCTGGAGTAGACAATCGATTGCTTGAACTGATTGGAATAACAGTTCTGCTTGAACGGCTGCGATGACAGCTGTGCCGGTGGCTGCTGCACGTAGAGCGCCTCGTAGTCACAGTGATGCGGATTGCGATAGATGACTGGCCAGGAGCGCGTGGTCTTCGAGTTGTGGCTGTAGCTATTGGTCGTAGGGTGCTGTGTTCCACCCGTAATTGTGGCAGCGGCGCAGCGCTCCTCCACCAGCGGTGTCAGCTCGTTGGGCGGCTCAATGTCGGCCAAAGACTGTTGCTGCTGCTGCTGCTCCTGATCCTGTTCCTGCAGCTGCTGGCGCTGCTGCTCTTGCTCCTCTAGCTGCGTGGTAGTCGCCAGCTGACGCTGCAGCACATTCTTGTTGGCGCCGCTGCCACTGGCCGACCAAGTGACTGGCTCCGTTGACAGCAAGCTGAAGTCCTCCTCCTCGACCAGAGTGGCGCCGCCCGCGGCCAAGCCTAAGCCTGGCGAGAAAATGCTGTTAGACGTTGGCTGTGACCGGCTGCGCAGCAGCGTTATGTGTTTGTTCGGTGCTTCATGTTGTTCATGTTGCAGTTGTTGTTGCTGCTGCTGCTGTTGTTGGCTGACGCTGGTGGGCGATGTGATGCTCACTTCTGGCACACAGCGAGCGGTCACCTTGTAGCGACTGCCGCTGCCAACGCTGACGCCGACGCCGACGGCAGCGCCGGAGCCGGCGCCCTTGGCCCGCACCAGTCATAAATCAGAGCTGTCGCGTTTCTTGATCTTGTTCAAGCTCATGTTGTTCGTGGTGGTTGGGGCTGTGGCTGTGGCTGTGGCTTTTGGTGGTTGTGGCTTTTGGTGGCGTTTGGTGGTTGCTTGCTTGCTTGGGATGTTCTGATGAATGCTATTGAAGGTGTTTCTGTTGTTGTTGTCTGTTGTTGTCTGTTGTTTGTTGTTGTTGTTGTTGCGTTTACTAAATTGTGTGCGGCGCCTAAAAGTCTACTATGCAAAATGTAACTTTGCTTGTGCCACAAAAGAAAACTACGAGCGGCGTTTGTTGTTGTTGTTGTTAGTTTCTTTGTTTTTGTTTTCTGTTGGTTGTCGTAGTTGTTGTTGCTTTTGTTTAGCGCTAGTATATGTACCAATTTACAGTTATGTTTTTGATTTTTTGAATTTGATTTTGTTTATGTTATTTTGTTATAACTATTTATTTTGTTTTCTGATGATTTCTCTTTCTACTACGTTTTGCAAATTGCTTGTCTTAGCTTGAAGCTATATAAAAAAGAAAAGAAGTAGAGAAAACAAATGTACAACATGAGTTTTGAAAGAGTTGAGAGCATCGAAAGTTGAGTCTAATACAAATATACAGTTAGATCAGCGATAAAGTCGCAGATAGAGATATATTAAGGTGGATGCTAAGATCAAAGCGCCTAAAGTGCGTGCGAGTGAGATAGCGCTAATGAACATGCAACATGCAACATGCAACATGCAACATTGACTACATATATTCACACATAGATATTATGATGTCAATATGTAACATATGAAATACCATTAAATATTATAATTACATATTAGACGCGGGTTAATTTCTATTAAATCTGATAAGATTCCAGTCTTTTGTGTTGTCGGTGTAGATGCCTTATAAAATATGTCGTATACATGAAAAAACAAGCGTAATTGCTGTAGTCAGCAATTGGCTTCTATGTATTACCTAGTACATCCAGATGTCGTAACAGGCAATTCAACTCCTTTTTATACTAAAATACACAAAACCACACAGGGGCTGGGACTCTTTTTTCATTCATTCCATAGTATGGTTAATGCATTACTGTTTATTTGCCGATCTTTATCAAATTTTCAAACGAGAGCATCCAAGCCCTTAAGATGGGAGATTGTGAGGACGTGACCAATAAAATATTCCTCATCAGTTTAAGTTATACCAGGACATTCATACAATATGGCACTTTTAGCTATTTTATTAGCTGAAAATCGATTATATACATATTTTGTGGGAACGGAAACCTACATAATTAATGGCAAGTCTTTAGTTCCAATAGTCTCTAAGATAAGTAAACGACTAGATCAACTTTATGGAGTCGTAAAAACCTTCTGCTGTCTGTCACATACATTAGAATTAAACCACTTTTACCAACTATATCAAATACCAAGTTGTATTCTTTTATATGAGGGGAATTCTAGTATTTTTAAGGGCATCACCTAATACCTAATCTTATTGCTTAATATTTTCTTATGCTCTGCAGATTTAATAAGCATTCATCAAAAACCTTTAAGAATCAATTCAGATAAAAGGGTGAAACATAGGGAAACACATCCAATTTTCACAAAATCTCTTGTTTACCAGCTTAAAAGCAAATCAACTTTATTTGTGAAGGAATCACAAGTGATTCATAAATCCCAACACGCTTACATCAAAAATTCAGTTTTATTTCATGCAAATTGCATTTTGGTTTTCTGAAGTGTCTACGCGAAGTGTAATAAGGAACTTAATTGCATTTGCAATTCCAAGCACAATGACCCGAAACTAATTCAATTTGATGGTGCCAAAAACTTTATTCGCGAAACTCGCGTAATTCAGAATTTCAATTATGTGCTCGGGCCCCACCAGACCTGACCCAGCATGTGTCCCGAATCCGGGCAATGTGTGTGTGCTGCATTTTGCATGGGAGCCGCACAACCTCAACGCTGGGCGGACATCCGGATTGCCTATGAGTTGGCCTTCCATCCACCGAGGCCGCAGACCCCGGTTGCAATTTAAATTTTGCCCAGATAAATGGATCAGGGTATAGTATATATATTCGCTGGCTACTTAGCCACGTTCGTTGATGGAGCAGGTGTAGATGCATGTGTTGAGCCCCAACCATCTATCATAGCTATATGTGCTATCCGGAAGGCCTTTGGCTTTCCGCCCCTGTGTATGTTGGTCAGCAGCTGGAATTGCAAGTGCGAGCGGAATGCCGCATATGCGGTTCGCTTTGCGTTTTTCGTTTAATGTAATAAAAGTATTTGCGGCAGCTTTGGTAAAACCAAATAGTTCTCGGTTTAATATATTTGTTATTTGTCTTATAAATTTATTTACGCTTAACGCTTTTTCTGCTTCAATATTCTCTGGTAGAGATGGTCGCAGGCCGGATTTTTACTGCAGAAATTGTAAGTTATTCGATTCTTGCCTAGATTAGGTATGTTGGGAATCTCTGATTCTGCTTTTATTGCATTTCTAACACTTTTTTCTAGCAAAATATCCATTTCAGCTCTTTTAGCTAATTTTTTGTTGAATAGTTATCATCTTAGAAACCTAAAATGATCGTAAAGGTAGCTCGTCGCAGGGTTCAGGGTATCTTCTAGTTGGGCACTTCTAACTAGAGCTCTCTAGTTCGTGGCCCGATATTGATAGATTTATGGAAAACACGGATCGATAATCACTGAAGTTATTCAAGATTGCAGTTTTCAAACGAAAGAAGAGCGCTGCGTCAGTATGTGTAGGGAGAGGGTATCACTTAGTCGGGCACTTCCACCTAAAGCACTTTTATTTGGCTTTGTCTACCTATCTTCTCATCTGTCTGCCAAATGTGGCTTACCTTTCTGTTATATATACATATGTTAGTATAAGAGAATATCTCTGATTCCATGATCATTTATAACTCGCAGCTGAAACTATTTGACTGCAATTTGCAAACTGGTGTTTGCTTCATTTCTATCAATAATTTCTGTTGCAAACAGCCCGAAAATGTGCTTCAAAATGCTATTTGCATTTCCTGTGAGGGAAATAGGTCCTGGCCTGTTGGCTGCCGAGTACGTGAGGTTGTCTCAAAGTGCCACAGCGTGTTCCAGAACACATCTCTTGACTACGAGCTCTTCGCTCGTTCGCAGCTTGCTAAATTTTTAATGAAAACAATATAAAATGGCAGGCAAATCTGTTGCCTGTTTCCATAATTGATGGGCGAGTCACCTGTGCGTGACTCTGGCTGGCCAAGCGGTTAGCCAGCCTTTGTCATCATCATCATCACGCTCGAGGGCAGCTGCAATCTTGACGGAAATTAATTAACACGTATGCATGCAGTTGCTCCAGGTTGCATGCTCTATGCATTTGGCTCTTGGTCTGCCGACCGGGCGCAACAATAACTCGATTATGTTGACATTAACATGCTTTCTGTCACCTGGCAGTCAAGTGAACCAACCAAGGAGCTGCTCAATGTCATAGAATTACGCAATGCAATTTGGAGCCAGAGTGTGCAGCACACACACAAACACACATACACAATAGCTATATGCGCCAGTGAGTTGCAAAAGTTTGCAGTTGCCTGGATACTTGAAACAGGGCGAGAGAACTTTGTCCTGTTTCTGCTCCTGTTGCAGGAGTCGAGAACAATTTACAGTGTTTACGCGTCTAATGAGAAAACGGCATAGAAAGTTTTGGCGTAAACGAAACCATAGATGCCCTCAACAAAAGCCTTTTGTGCTGTAAGCAGTAATGCGGATTAAAAGTTATATAACTGCCTTTCCCAATTTCCAATTTTCGACTATAAATTAAATTTCTAACGAAACGAGCTGCAAAAGCAAGAATGTTCGGCCTAGCAGTGCTTTTATAAATATCTACTTCCAGCTGATAAAATAGTACTTCGCTTGGATACAGCCGAAAGACGGACCTACGTTAAATTTTCCGACTTCAAGACTGAAAGACTAGCTGGTAGAAACCGACAGAAGTTTGGGACTATATTGACTCTACAGTTGATAATATTCAAGATTTGCTGCACTTAAAGGGGTCGGAGACATAATATCCTCAGCCCTTCTGAAACTAGCTGAACTGGAAAAAGATTCAAAAGCTTAGGTAAACAATTTTTATTGATATTTTGAAAAATACTTTTTCTATTAATTAGTTTAATTAGTTTAAAATTGACCTAATGCTGAGTGAAGTCACGTCGATGCTAAAATATATATTGTCTGATCTGATGATGATGATTGGCTAGAAGATATCCTAGTTGTTGGATTTCTACGGCATACCAAAGACTTAATAGCCTTATAGACATTTCCCTTAGGGGCTTGCAGGAATTTGAGAATTGTGAGGCTCTTAGTTGCCCAACTTGATGAAAATATTTTGGAAACAAAATATGTTACCATACAAAAACTAATTTTTCGACCAATTCTTTCTATATAATAAAGCTATATAATATTGTAGTGCAATATTGATGAGATTTGGTTTTCTCAAGTAAATACTGTGCCATATCAAGATATATTGATTTCAAGATATCTCTATACATGAAAGTGCTTTTCGACCTTTCGTTCCTATAACAACTTTATAATATTGTGGTGCGATCCGACTTCTGCCCATATAAGTACTGTCTCGAACAGAAAGACGTGCCCGAGACTGGGATGCTGATGCCTATGCTAGAATATATATGTAGGGTCGGATATGTCGCATTCTATGCGTTACAAACTCCATGACAAAATTATGCCACCCTCTACAAGGGTATAAAAGACTGGAGTACTTTAGTCGGGAGGGCCCCGAACCCAGACACACATTCTAGTTTCCTTCTGTATATACATACACAAGAAAGCACATACACACTCAAGCAGGCACGCTGCGCCTTATGTGGAGCGTATGTGCTTCTTCTATCCTCAGTTTTACACTGTGAGAAATGGTCTTGTTCAACTTCGGTGTTTCAATTTAACGGTGCCTATATGCGAACGATATTTCAATTTTCTTTTGGAGGGAGGTATTTAATAAGTGAAATATTCTGAAAACTATATTTATATACTAATGTGTCATATATTGCCTGTTACATATATAATGTCAATATACCTCTAACTTATCAATTTTCAAGGGTCAGGCTATATAAATAGAGCACTTGGAGGGTTTTTACTAAACCAACTTTGTACAACATGTGCAACAATTGCTGGTAGACTTGTTGGAAAAGTCAGTTTTCTCTTTTCGAGTACTGCGGCATTTTATGCATGTAATTAAAGTGGCACTTTATTACGCAAACACACACACACACACACACACACACACAGCGACACACAAACATGCTCACATACTGTATGCACACTCATGCAAGTGACAGGAGAGCTGATTGCGCATTTGTTGTGTGTTGTTCTTGTTGTTGTTCTTGTTGTTGTTTTCGTTGTTGTCATTGTCGTATTGTTGTTTTTGTTGTTGCTGCTGTTGTTGTTGTTGCCTTGGCAACGCTTTATTCGCTGCTGTTGCCTTGACAATTAACGGCGGCCCAACATTTTTTTCTTTTGGTTCAGCTACCCCCCCTCAAAAGGGGTCACCCCATGAATTAGCCGGGGCAGACAAAGTCGCTAGTTAAGGTTCCCCACGTCACTCCTCCCCTCCCCTTCCCTTCCGCAGTCCACGTGCAGATGACGCAATGCAAATGGGATATAATACGCGCACATTTTTCAAGCGAAAATTCGTTGCCTACTTTCGGGCGTCGCCATGAAAAGTTGCTTTATAAGTTTTATTTATGCGCCCCGCAGGCTCGTTGCACTTTCAATTTTAGCAACCTATAGAGGAGTTTTCGCATCAGATATTAGTTGGGAACGTGCTCTAGCCCCGGTTCCCGGCGTATTGCAATATTGTTGCCAAGTTATTTATTTCGGTGTCTTGGCCGTATCCCAAGTAAAAAACTGCACGCCTGCGAATTGCCAAGCTAATTAAAACTTATTTCGAGGAATTTCTAGTTAATTACGAGCATAAGTCCGCCTGGGGGAGCCCTTAGAGCAGATGTTACTTTTTCCATGGAAATGATACTGGAAATTGTACTAATAGTGTTATTAAATCTTTTAGAAATATTTAATACTCCTAATGTGTTTGGGTTCAGCTGCTTCAAGAGTTATAATAAACCTACAAAGCCAAAAAAAAACTTTTTTAAGAAAGAATTCATGAAACCAAAGACTGTTTATAATAAAATTGTACTTTCTTTCCGCCAGATACATAATACATTCTTGGTTAACTTCGTCCGTGCATCAAATGATGCACAAATGTGTGTATATTCCAGCGCAAGTCTCTATCTTTCAAAATAAGTTATATTCTATTATGGGCGGAATGAGATGTCTATCAAAAGAGTAAAATATTCCTAATTTGTGTATACTACTTAAATCGAAATATAAAACTGTTCTGGTCATGGTATTCGAGAATATATACATAAGGTTTCAATTCTCAGGCGTTTATAGATGGGCTTATGGATCGACTTGCCGTCTAGCTCAAGAATATCTACACTCTAGGGGATCAAACAAGTATCCTTCTGCCTATTAAATACATTTGCCCAAAACAATTTTACACCTATATCCATTTCATATCCAAATTCCATATACACACATATCTAAATGACTGCAGGGTTAATAATTACATTATCAGATGTGCTCCGCAATCTAGCAACGGGTATTATCATTAAGCAAATGGGATTTGCAGCAAATGCGCAATTTGTTGAAATTACACTAAGGCACATACTAAATCTAATGCTCTTGGCCTAAATAAATAGTTTGTCTCTTGAGCGATATGGCAAATACACACACACACGCACACACACACACCCGAGAACATTCATATGAAGAGTGTTTTCATGGCAATGGGAAAAGTAAACAGCGACAATAACTAGATAAAAGCAGTTAATTCTACGAACGCACGCACACACACACACACACACACACACACACACACACAGATAGATATTTCCCTTCGACACAGGCATTGGATTATAATTTCATTGGTGTGTGTGCCTTTGTGCCTGTGTGTGTGTGGGCGGTAAACTGTGTCAGAGTGCTGCGAGTGGTGCATAAGGTTGCCATTAAATTTAAGTGGCCAGTGGGTGCACTGGAGCTTGGTCCGTGGGCCGCAACGAGATGTGACAACGCAAATTGCGAACTAATTGCAGGCTTAGAGAGCAACGGGATCTGACCGTATCCGGCTCGAGCAATTCACGATTTGTTGCAGAAACTTTCGCTCACATTGGCCCAGTTGCCGGACAGCTGCAAGCCCGGCTGCCTTGGCTGCCTTGGCCGCTTGCCCGGCACCGAAGTACACTCGTGCAGTTGTCAGACCCACTCCCGCCGACGGATTGTCGGGCAATGCGTCCGTCGTATGGGCAACGTGAAGTAAAATGAAATGAAATGATATAAAAGTTACTTGCGTTTGCCAAAAATAAACGCATTCAAGGCCGCCATTTATGCACTTATTTCGGTTATTTATAACTAACTGGCGCCCCACATAAGAATTTATGCGATTTTTAACTATGGGCGCCTAGTTTTGGGAATTTCGTCTGCTTCCGCATCCGCAGAAGCGACCAAGTATCACGCTTCAAGGCCAAAGCCAAAGTCGTAAAGTTTGCCAGAGTTTTGCTTAATGCGCAGCCAGCATGAACATTTTTTTTTTTTATGACGCCAAGTGCCCGAATTTGGAAGAAAGCGGCGTGGCCGGCAACAACCCTTGATAATCTCTGACTACTTGAGGCATTTAAATATTGAATGCGGCGATAAGCATTTTATGGCTGACACATTGACAGACAATGAAGCCGGAGACTGAAAAATTCATAAGCATGCAGCACATACACAGAATATGTTAAACGAATTTAAGCTCAAATCCTCGAAAAATTAAATTTTTTGTTTACCATCCGATCGGCATCAAACTAATTTTCAAAGATCTTTGTTCAAATTAATTTGAGGTGTATTTTACACTTTTCGCAAAATGCATTCCTTCTTGGTAGAAATGGGGGTCAACGATTTGGTGGGTAACGTTTCGCGCTCAAATTCATTTCTTATGCTATTTGACAAATCATTTGAGACGTGTTTCACATTTTTCACAAAATCATATCTTCCTCGCTGGAGAATGCAATTCAAAGATTTTGTTGGTAATGTTTTAGGTTTTGTCCGATTTACTTCAAACTTATTTTCAAAGCTCTACATTCATATCTAAAATTTTTCTTGTCCAAATTTCTTGTACTTGTAACCTCAAATGTCCTAGATATATATATAAGTCAAAATTTGCCATCCCCATAACTCGGTCAAATCTCATCCGCTTTTCACGAGGCTTGGCTCTTGTTGACACATTGAAGAGAAACATGCTTCTTCTCAAATAAATAAATAATCTTTCCTTTTGAGTCATTTTAATGAAATTCGTTTGAATATAACTTTTGAACTGTTTCCCTTTCAAATTGTATGCAATTAACTCACTTTTGAGGGATTTCAATTAAGCTTGAATGCAAATTAATATTTATGCAGAAACGATTTTCATTAAATTTTTTATATTTTTGTACTGAGTGAAATTGAAATTCAAGAGCTTGCTAATTAACTGAGCGGCAATAATAAGCATGCGAGGGCTCATTGGGAAAATTTGAGAGCGCGTCAGCGTATGTCGAGTGCAGAGCCAGGATATTAAATCAGAATGCACCTTGCTCTGGACAAACAAGCATGTTTGCCGGCAGCTGCCAACTTTGGTCATGAATCACACACGTATAGCTTATAAAGTTATGTGGGTGGGCTGGTCTGGCGCTGATGTCAAAGCCTCTGCTATGCGGGTCGATTTCAAAAATGTATGTGACAATCGCCAAGCGATGCCAAAGCAGAAGCAATTTCCAAGACCCGCCACTGACGGCATTGTCAGCAAATCCCCCAGGCAGTGGCTGGCCAGCCAACCAGTCCCACAAACTCTTTGTCTCTTTGTCTTGTTTGGCAACACGAATCTTCACTCTGTGCGGGATTAGACGCTGCCATCCAGCTGCCGCTTGGCTGCTTAGCCTGCACTCGCAGTTTAAGAGCTCGAGGCTACTAAATGTCAAATTGAATATAAATATTTAAGCTTGTCGGCAAATGATGCAGCAAAATTTCTGACCTTCGCAAAAGCTGCTGTTGTTGTTGTATTGGCTACTTTATCGACCAATCGATGGCAAAGCCAATTTCGCAGTTGACTTAGGACCTAATGCTAAGTATAAAATATGAATCATATTGTAAGCCACACACACGCGCAAACATAAGCATGCAGTCGCCCGCGAGTATGCAACAATTTTTGCTGCGCATATTGCGCATACGACACGTTGCCAGCAATCGAATTTTGTTATTTAAAGCAACAATATGCATATAGTACATATGTATAAAAATGAGTTTATATGTATGTGTGTCTGAGTAAATCGCACTGCATTTCATTGAACGAGCAACACATTAATATTTATATTTATGCGCGTATCGACGCATGTCAGCAGAAACTCATTTGCTTTCAGTTTTATTGTTTTCAGCGATTTTCACAATTTGCTAGAGTGGCAAATCGTTTTTATGTGCATTCAAGCGGAGCTGATTGGCAGCGCGTTTAGCTGTTATTTATGGAATTATTAAATTAAACAATATATCAAAAAAATTTGCATATTTTTATGTAATTTTTTGTGTAATATTAATTTTAATTGTACTTTAACTTAATTTGATTAAACCAAATTGATGGGTTTTAATTAAATGGTTTCAGAATGTTATAAATTTACAAGAATTTCGCAAAAGTTCTCTACCTTTGCACAGCTGCGCCCTCAACTGGTCACAGTTCAATTCGCCTGACGGTCCCTTGCACAAATATCACGTATACGCTGTGCTGGCAAACAAAAAAGCCAATAACTTTAGCCTGCAGCCAGCAGCAGAAGCTAAAATGGAGAACTTTTTTGTGCACCAAATGCCAGGAGTTCGACTCTTGCAATCGATTATACGGAATCGCGATAAACGACGCGACTGGAATTGGCTTTTGTTCCGATTGGAGACCCTGTTGGGGCTCATTGTCAGCCTTTGCATGCCGCTCGCCCGTAAACCAAATTAAAGTTGCAACAGCGGGCTGCGAGCAAGTGGCAGACAATAACAACAATCAGAGCGCCGGGCTGCATAATTATGCATAATTTGCAACTTTCTGGTCTAGAGGTCGGCGACAAGTCAAGTCGCAGCCATATGCCACAGCTGCGGCAGTAGGTGCGCAGTCTGATATTTACGGGCACTCGAATCAATTTGAAAATTGCGAAATTCTTGTACAGGGAGCGATGCCTGGTTTCAGCTGCGGTCACATTCCCAGCGGCTTTTGTCATATTCTATTTACAGTTTTGTGGTCTTAGCCTGGATTTTGTGTGTGTACATCAGGCCATATTTCCTCACATTGCGTGTTGAATTGCGTTTGCTGCAAGTGTCTATGTCGGTGTGAAGCTGACGTCAATCCTTAATTATTTACCTGGCAACAGTCAAATAAAGCAATGTGTGTGGGCGTGAGTGCTTCTTAGTGTGTGTCGCCGCCCTAACTCGCATATACAAAAGGCGCCTGATGGCAATTACAATTATGCACATATTCAAGTTATAATGGAATTTTTAAGGAGACCCGATCAATAGATGTTCTGTATGCGCATGTACCAGTTGAATAGTTAACGAACTTTTGTGGCCCTCACAAAACTGCAAATGTTAGTAAATTATGTACAAAAAATTCATTGAGAAAATTGATACTATTTACGCGTACAACGGGGCGTATGAAGTGCGAGATAAAACAACATTTGTACCATTCATCGGTTCGCTTTACTTTGTTTGACCCTGCATTTGTTTGTTTATTTGTTTGTTTGCATAATTCAGTGCATTCGGCCGGTGTTTGACTGTCTGTCTGTCGGTCTGACGGCTTGGCCAATGAGGCGTCAAGGGAACAGGTAACTATACCCAAAGTCAATCAATTCGAACCGAGCATAAAACAATTCCAATCAGCTGGCCAAGCACTTGTAGCACTTTAGATAACGATCCGGGCAATGCCTGCGTTTGTTTATCTTAAGCTCAGCAGTCGCGGTGTGTCCTTGTGTGCGAGTGTGTGTGTGTGTGTGTGTGCGAGTGTATATGTCATTGTGTGTATGTGTGTACGCTGCGAGTCAAATAACGCCATTTATCAGGCCCTTGGGCTCGTCCTTTATTGCTTGCTTGCGCTCATTTTTCAAGCAGATTTCACTGGGCCTCTATATAAGCATTCGGCATAGTATATTTCCTCGCAGATTTCTATATATATATTATATATATCTGGTATATTGAATTTCGAGGCACTTGTTCTGCCAATCTCCAAATGCGAATTTCAGTTGAGCGGTGCGCAAAAGTTTTTCACCCAACAACTAAACCAAACAACGTTTACACAAAAGGACAAAGGAAAATTTCAACTTTGGCCAACAACTGAATGATGCCAGTTGTTCATGTTTTTGTTCCCTTTCTCTATCGGTTGCAGTCTGTGTGGCGGGTAAATGAGGAGCTTGCCTAATGAGACCGGGTTCAAGAAGGTTCGCTGCAAAAAGTCTTTGCAATTTTCAGGGGTTGGCAAATATCAGCGTACTCTACTTTAAGGTCTTAAGGGTTTTTTCAAAATAAAGCAACTCTTTAAATTTAGTGCTTTGGACAGCACAAAAACAAAAATATCTCAAAACTTTCGTCCATTCAGCGTTTGTCGCCCAGGTTTCGTCTTAGACAATTTTGTGAAAAAAGTGTCAAATTCTCGCAAATGAATATGAACAAAAATCTTTGAAAATTAGTTTAAAGCCGATCGGACGGTAGGCAAATACGTTACAAACATTCATTTCCGCTTAATTTCCACACGTGCGAATGGAATTATCCAAAAACAACCTTATTATGGACTTATTGGGCGTCCTGTAAGGTAACTTGTAAAAAATTCTGTCAGTGATGTATGTAAATATTTGCTTGAGCATAATTATATTTTGGCTGAACATGCGACATTTGTGGCTTAATTTAAAAGCTTTTACCAGTAATAATAACAAAAACAACATTAACAAGAACAACAACACGGACGAAAACAAGAAAAATTTGAACTTTGCCAAGTTTTCATTATGCAAATTGGGCAAAGGCGGGCCGCTTTTTCGCTTTTTTTTTTTTCTTGTCTCTTAGACACCATTTATAATTCGGCAAGAGGCAGCGGCAAAGGTATTTGCATATATTTTGTGTAATATGCATAAATATGTGAAAATGTGCATGTTTGTGTGTTAAGCTAATTGAATAATAATCTACTTAGGCGGATCCCTGGAGCAAAATTATGTATTTATTTTTGTCAATCTCCATTTTTATAAAACTGTTTGTCTTGACTGACTGACTGATTGATTGTCAAACCCATTGTACGAGAAATGATATTTTGATTGTAGTTAAATTAAGCTAAGTAGGTGCACATGGTTTTGTGATATTCCATCCACGGGCGTGGAAAATTGGCGAAAACGGAAAACCATTTTTGTATATCATCCGTTTGGCATCAAACTCATTTTCAAAGAACTTTCTCCAAATGCACTTGAGACGTGTTTCGCACTTTTCGTAAAAATTCGCTCGGCTGGGTGGAAAATGGAGCTCAAAAGTTGTATAGACAAATGTTTTTCTTTGTCAGATTTGCCTTCAATTTCAAGTGTCCTCTTATTTTTCTGCTTTGTACATCTTTTGTGCTATAGGACAAGTATAAATAAATGTCTCTAGAAGACAATCAAATAATTTTGAGTGTTTATGCGAATATAATGGTAAATACATATTATACATATGTAAAATAAATATGTGTATATTCAGACGAGTCCCGAGTTATTCCTTTAGCATATATATAAATGGGTAGAAATAATGGCAAAGCATTTGGGGCAGAGTAAAGCCCAATAACATTGGATAGCAATTAACATGTGTACATTAAATAGTTATGGCTTAATAAGAGAATACTTTTCTCTATTAAAAGCCAAATAAAATATCGTATGAGGCTCACATTCTGTTCCCCGCCTACACCTCTGCACATTGATTACAGCTAAGCTTTTGGCACCGTCTGCTGGTTGATATTGTTGTCATGTCACGTGACAACATTGCGCAATAAATCACAACTGGTCGACATGATGTAAAATGTAAAATGCCTGAAAAGTCTATACAAATAAATTGCTCGACAGTCAGATAAAGTTGTCCAAGCGGATTTTAATTAATTCGCAAGCTTTTAATCGCCAAGCGCTTGGCCCCTAAAAGCAGGCAATATTTTTAATTCCTTTGTCATACAACTGATTTATGGCTGACGAAAGCAATCGCATTTCCATGGTCTATATACATACATGCATATGCATATATGTAAGTCGATGTATACATAGACATCTGCATATGTGTGTACACTCAGAGAAAAGTGACTTTCTAAATTAAACAAATATTTGCAATCAATTTTAACTTGGGTCTCTCTGAACAGTAGAAAAGCATCAATATTAGTTTAAGAGTTGTTACTCCAACTTAATATCTTATTCCATGTAGATTTTGTTTTCGATTTAAACAATATCTGAACTTGACGATTTAAAAAATAATAATGTTTATATTATTTATCAAACTGCGGCACCTTCAGGAGCTTCAGTTGAAAATCTTCATCATATAAGAATTTCATTCACGTCAAGAAATTCTCATCCGCATCGCGCATACTAAGTTCTTGATTTTTCTTTGGCTGTACGTTTGCATGGGCGAGTGAAATGAAGCACAAGGTCAACAACTCAAACAATGGGCAACAATAACAAGTGCAAAGTCGCGGCAAGTCGCAATTCCAATAAAAACAACAAGCAGCAAAAAATGTGCCTCGACAATGTAGCCGTACAAAGATACCCTGTAACTATACTAAGTGCTCAAAATACGAGAAGATTTGCTATAGAACTAAGCTATAGAACCGTAGAGCTAAGAACCTAAAATGTTTACTGTCTTAACCTTATGTGAGGAAGGGAAAGTCGATGCGATGTGTGGAAAAGTTGAGAAAAACGGTTGCACGAAACTTTGTGTTTCCATTAAATCGGCCTAAAGCACATTTTCAAAAATCTTTGCTTAAATTCTTCGGATACGTGTTTAACACCTTTCAGAAAATCCACAACATTCTAGGTGTAAATGAGCGTCAGAGATTTGTTTGGATTAGCTTTGGGCTCAAACTTATTTCCAAGCATCTTTATGATAGAATGCGGGTCGAAGGTTGCATGAATGTAAGCTTATTCTTCGACCTTAGACTTTGGACATTAGGATAGTAAAATGGGCGGAAAGAGCTGATTCCCTCTATGTAAAAAACACCTAGAGACGTAAAGGTAAGTTGATGTTTAAAATTGGGCCGGGCAAGGCGCGGAAATATCAGCTAGTATAAAATAATTGAACAGTTACAATAAAGATAAAATGGACGGAATTGAAGTATTTAACTGCAGGGTATATCAAAATCGTTCGACATACATGACTGAATAGGAAATGCTGCTGACATATGTTAGATACGACCCTAGAAACAGGAAATATTGAGGCACGATTCAGTGGAAGGCCGGATGTATGGGTGAGTGAATGAACTGATGACTGCCTCTGCTGGTTGCTGTCTGCTCTGTCAATAACGGACAAGCGCACACACACACACACACACCCCCACACACCTGCATACATGCTAAAGTATGTGTGTGTACAACTCCCTGACATGCCAGTCGCATGTCAAATGATTCGATTTTCATTGGGGAAAAAATAACTTTTGCACCGTGGCAAAATAATGCGAATCGAGAAACGAGCTAGGGCTGGGGAGCGGAATGTTGGGATGTTAGTGCAATCCTGCAGATCAGATTGACACCTGAGGTTTATGCGTCCCGCTGGCGTTGACATATCTAGCCATTGTCCTGTCACTTGACAAGCTTGCAGATGAAAAACTGCAATATAATATGTATCTAGGGAAAGGCGGACCGACAGGACTGGACTGCACTGTTAATGCTGATTAAGAAAATATACCCTTTATGGGGTCAGAGTTGCCTCCCTCTGCCTGTTATACGGATTTGCGAAAACCATTTTCAATGGGTTCCGGGTATAAAAAAAACCCACTCCTTTATGGCTTTATACCTGTCTATTTGCTTTCCTAATTGCGTAGCTTGGTGCTTGATGTGAAGTGATATCATTCATTGTGCTGTGGCACACACTCGTGTCTAATTCAAATCCATTGCTCAGCGTCAGCGAGCGATGCAAATTAACATGCATGTCAGCATCGGGCTACCAAGCTGTATACTCCTTTGGCCAGGATGCCAGTTGGGAGTGGATGTGGATGCGCTTGACGCATTTGCTTATCTGATTTGTGGTACTTCTGCGAATACGGCCGTGAGTGGCATAACGAGCATGGTTACGAGTGTCTCTCTCAGTTGCATGCACCATGGCGACCAACTACGACAGATAAAGCCGCATGACGTTCGCGGCAGGGCGAATTATGTTTTCACATCAAATCTGAAATGAGTTATCCTGCGCGCACACACAGATGCACACACATGGACTCGCTCATATGACTATAATCTTATATAATATGACATCCTCATGCACATGGAAATGTCATCGTCTGCCCAAATGTCAAAATGTTTGCCACCCACATGCACCACTCATGCATACTTTGCATTTATTTATAGGGTTAGCGAGAACAGCAGGAGCTAATGTCATTTGCATAGCGAGTGGGCTTTGAATTGACAGATGAGGCAGACAGGAAACGACAATTTTGATCGAGTTTGACAGCTCTCCAGGGAGCTGGAAGCCATATGTAAAATGAAAACTCTGCTGGATGAGTAAATGATTTAAATTATTAAAATCCACTTCAAACAAATTGAGTCAACTACAATCCGTTTAATGGGTAAAGGGATGTACGAGTGATGTATTTTCTACCGGCGGCAAAATTGCATCACCTTCAACTCCGATCCAACTACTTGTCTTTGCCTCAGACCCTGCGGCCATACAATGGAATCCATTTTTATGTCCTACACTCCGGCTAGGTATCTATGAAGCGAACATGATGCGTAAATATCCCATCATTGTAAATATCATATAAGTTAAACTCTTGTAACCATACCTTTATCCTACACCAGAAGGCACTGATCGATTCGAGCAACAAGATATTTTTGTTAATCCTTGTTGAAATATATTTGATTTTGCTGATTAGGTTGCGATATTCAAAAAATGAAATATACTTAATCTGTATATACTATACGAGGAGATACGTGTCAAGTTCGGTGACCTAAAACCGTTAATCCCCAGAGACATGCTCACAACATTTACATCGATTTTTGTCGATTGTCTGGTAACTGGACATGTTTTCGATGATTTAAAACCAAACTCGTTCTGCGTGGGGCCTTCGAATAACCCACATTTACAGTCTCTAGCTCCTATAAATTTTGAGTTCGACGGACAGACAGAGGGGCACGGCTTGATTGACTCGACTAATGATGTTGGCCAAGAATTGATTCTCTTTATATTTCGTAGGTTAGTAAGATTGTTCACAGCTTACAGATTCTGTATATGGTTAATATTAATGATTTAACTTCTATAACCATTTTGTTTTTTAGGAGAATAATACCAAAAGAATGAAGATCAAAAGAATACACGTATTTAAGACTAGATGCTAGGCGGTTATTCTTAAAATACATTGGAGTTATAAGTAAAATGATTTAATACCATTAACATTAACATTTAAAGTTGTGTAGAGTTCATTTAAGCGTTCAAGTGCATTGTTTAAAAAATGTGATATTATTAACTATGATGTAAATATAAACATTTAAATATATGGATTTAGGTGAGAGTATATATAAATTTCTTAAAATATTTGTGAAAAGTCGTCAGCTCTTCGAACAATTTATCAACCATTAAACAAGCTTTTAAAACATGCAGTTAATTATTAATAAAAATGTGAATATGAAATACGATTAAAAGCGATTTTTGAAGCATACGTGTTGAGAGTGTCTTGATTTGTTTATTTGTTTCAATTATAATGTCTTGGACATGATTATGAACATTATATACAAAGGCAAGCATTTGCAATTGGGCATAGATGTACGCATTCACATATATGTATGTTATGTAGATTACAGAGGCAAATGGAGTTCAACACTTACGTAAATTTGTACAAATAGCTCAGCGAGTTGGCTTATTAGAGGAAATGGAAAGTGCAGCTTGTTGAATTTGCATTGGGCAAACAGTTTTCACAGCTTGGACAGTTTGTACAGTTCATAGATATACGCGTGTATCTGTGTGAATATTATATGCTAATTGGCATGCATCTGTGGAGCAGCTGCCTTCAAAAATTTTGATATCGCCGGATGGGTACGCGTGTCGGGCAAATGGCGTGTGACGTGGCGGACAGAGCGCTAAACGAGCACCAATACAAAGGCAAAAACAAATACAAGTCCAAACACAGACAGAGACACAGACACAGGCGCATATACGGAACAGACTTGAACATAATATATATAAAACAGTTGGCATATAAACGTTTCTAAGCGTAGACAAACATGACGTAAACCCCCAAAATGTATGCTTGCTTATTTTTCCACAATTCCACAGTTGTGGTACTCGAAGAACAACTTTCCATAAAACGTTCGTTATACGTTGCGTATAATTATTTTGTGCGTTTGTATTCACTGGAAAAAGCCACAAAAGATTTGATTTAATAAAGTCGATTTTGTTTTTTAAGGCGACGCGCGGGGGCGTGGCAGTCAGACACAGCGACGACATCGAGGACATTTAATAAGGCGCAGCGCACACAAAGAGCAACAACAATAGCGAAGACAAGCACAACAACAACAAACACATCAACAAAGTGTGTCACACGGAAAGCACACATGGACACGCACACACACACACACACACACACACACCCAGAAGCTGGCCAGAAGGAAATGCCATTAAGGTAACGGGTCACGATCAAAATGCCAACGACAACCGAAGCCGATGTCGATTGCTAATTAATCGACTCAATCAACGGAACTGTGGCCAAAGGCGATTACACAACACTGCAAAATGCAAGTGCAGCTGCGTAGCCAAATTCACTTTCACACGTTCCGAAACTGACACGTAAATGATTTGTTGGTTCTGGACTTGGCTAGTTTCAAGCGCAACAATACTAACATTCTAGCCGACGTTGTTGTTGCTGTTGCTATAACTATCTATTGCTGTTGTTGTTGCCTTTTTTATTTAAATATTATTATTATTAAGTATTTTTACATGCGCCTACAAAAAGCGACGTCTGTTGCGCACGAGAGCCGAGGACGGACTAAGCACGAGCCGTCCGAATGACTCGAACGTGAGTCGAAGGACTCGCGACTCGTTTCGGCTTCGTTGAGCCAAAATGCGTTTGAGTGAGTCGAAATACCCTACATATTTCAGTAAAACTGCATTTGTACAGCACACTGACAGTGTACATGGTATCAAAGTGTTCATTAAATTAGAAATCCTTGACTTGTTTGATGATTCAGTTCAAAGTAAAAATATTGCATTTTAATTAGACAGGGAGTAGACATCAAATACTCTACAAATACCCTATATTAAAATGGAATCCTTATGCATTCAATATGCACTTAGAAATATAATACTAATATTATAAGTAAAGCAAAAACTATAAACTGTTTGTGCTTTCGAAATACAATGTATATAAAGGGGCATATAACTTTTCGAATAGCCCTTAAAACTTAGTGTAGGGTACTCTGGTGCTAAGAGTCCTGTGCGTAAAATGTTTGTTCCTTTCTTTTGTTTTTGCTTTCTATATTTTTTCTAGTCTCCTGCTGTTTGCCGCTTGCAGTTTTTTCGGTCTTTTAAGTTCTTGTTGCGGCCAGTGCGACAAGTCACATTTCCGGTTTCCGTTTTGCATTAATGTCGACGAGCTATCAAGGTCTCTGTGGCCGCCCGGTAGTGCCAATTGCTGAATCGCAAAGGCAATAGAAATTTTGTGCAATTGCCAAAACTCGTTTAATTTGCATACAATCTTCGGCATGAAACTGAGTGCACCGCGGAGGCTGCCAGGTGCCAAGGCGGGGCGTTGGGCAGGTGCCGAGACTGGGACTGGGGCTTGGTTAGCACGCCCGAGGGCATTGGGTGCAAATGAGCAAAGTTGAGCGTCCTCATTGTTTATGAGTCAGACGCTGTTAACTGGGCATGGAAAGCACACAAAAAAAAAAAACGACAACAACAAGAAAAAACACATGTCTCGATGCTGGGAGCAACCTGTTGGCAGTGCGTAGTAACATATACAAACATATCCGAGTGTGTGTCTAACTTATGCTGCCTCTGAAACGAGGCCAAAGGGCGTATCGAATGCTGTTGCCCCGTCCCTTCATTTCATTTGCGTAATTATTATCACTGCTGGCAATTTACAATTATCAATAATTGCTCGCACTCTAATTAAATATCTGTCAACAATATAACTTTTACTCTGCAGGCAAATGAGTTTTAATTCATTTAAACCAATTCTGTCAGCAATATATAATTAAAGCGATTATTTGAATCAAATTACGGACGAAATACTAAAATTCATGAATAAAGTAATTTAAAGCTATAACATGTTACGTGATGAAACTGAGAGAGTGTGAAAGTTTTGTTAATGGAAATCGCGTATTATAACTGCACGAAATCGATAAAAATCGTTATCGTTATGCGGATTTTGAGCGTATATCGGAGTTCATAGGATATATATCGATTTATATTTTTTGGATAGCTCTCTCTTTCCCTTTTATTTGTAAAAGACTCAGGAGCGAGCTAGATTCGGCATTTCTCGGATTCTCTCTCTCGCTCGAAGCTAAATTATTGACAAGAATACGATCCTATACTCGATACTTTGAGCCTTACCTTGATTAGAAATCGAGCGACAATTAGAACATCCCACGAACTGTAAATTAAAGAGTTGCTTATATATAAATGAAATTTTTGTTTAAGTCATACTTCTTCGTCCCTGTCTCTTGCCCATGCAAAGTTTTATTTTGAGTAACTTCTACGTTTATTGTCTGATCTCTGTGTAATTTTGAGCGCTTAAAAAGGCATTATTTAAGACTAGGGAAAATATTGTTAGAAAATAATTTTTGCACCAAAGGAAAATTATTTATCTTTTTTTTTATTTTTTTATTCATTTAATTTCGGATCGAGCGTTTGCTCAGTTAAAAGGTCATATTTGATTAGAGACAAAACTCTGAAAAGCTTGTGAACGATATTTGATTACACTTTAGATTTCGCAATGAGCTCAACTAGGCACAATTGAAGCAATTAATTTTATACAAGGTAAAGGGGTTTTTTTTGTAACACATCTGAATACGATCTGATGCATAAAAAAGCATTTAACTCAATTTGTTTGGGTTGTAAATTATTCTGTTTAACGAGTTCGTTTTAATTAACCGCATCATAAAAATCGCCAATGCGAAGCTTTTATAATAATGTCTTTGTAAATGCTCAGGTGGGTTTTTAGGGCAATAAACATGAGATCTCGATATCTGACTGACTGAGAGACGAAAAGACTGATTGACTGATTGAAGGACTGATTGATGATTGACACATGAAGTTGAAGGCTTGAAGACTGTACTTTTCATACTAAGAAGGCCTTTGAGAAAACTACTTTTTCATTTTTCCACCGATTGACTTCATTCATTTCGAGCGTGTGGGCAGAAATGTGAGCTAAAGCTTGTTGGGGTAAAAGTACTTATTCGCAAAATTAAACGTCCCCGAAAATGGTTTTCTTTCATCTGAACTCCGTCAAATTCATTTTCGAACAATCCTTCTAAACATGCTTAACTTTGGGGAGTTCAACTTCTCTTGCAGGATAAATGAATAAAAAGACTTGGCCCGGGCAAAGCCTGGTGTACTTGCCTACAAATGTGTAAAATATTTAAAATCTTTCGCTTGATTTCATTAAAGTTTTCTAGATAAATAAAGTATTTAATTTCTAATGAATTGTTCTTATTGCTAATCAGCCGAGTGTTAGTTGGCTCTTTGGACATTCTGCCCAATATGTAGGAATTATTTCCGCCGTTACGTAGCCTCGATTGTTTAGAGCGTGAGTGTCGTCTGGATCCAGGGCAAATAGGTGCCCACATTGACGTAGACGCCGGGCACATTTGCCTGGCCGCAGCCAATGCCCCAGGCCACAAGTCCAACCACATACCAGACACCATTGCTGGTGCAGACGAGCGGCGAGCCGCCATCCCCAGTGCATGCATCCTTGCCAGCCTCGCCGCCGGCGCAGATGAAGCTCGTGGGGCTTAGCACAAAGGAGGCGCCCAGGCGAGTGGCTTGCAGCGCCGTTTGGCAGTTGGCATTGGGAATTAGAGGCACGTCCACTTGACGCATAATGGCCTGATAGGCGCCCGTGGGTCCAAAGTCATTCTTGCCCCAGCCGGCCACCCAGCAGCGTTGGCCCACGAAGTTGGTGGCGGGCAGACAAACGGTGCCAATTGTGGAGCGACTCGTGAGGGAGACGGGCGTGGCTAGCTTCAATATGGCCACATCGTTTTGAAGATTGTTGGGATTGAAGGCGGGATTCACGTACACATTGGAGACGAACACATCCTGCGCAGGTATCGGCTCGCTGATACTGGCCGCATCCCATTCGCCCAAGCGCACCTTAAAGGATGTCAAACTGGCAAGGATTAGCAGAATTCTGTGCCGTGTGAGGCTAGCTTCACTTACGCCAAATTGTAGACCTTGTGGGCAGCAGTCAAGACATGCTGTGCTGTAATTAGTGCTCCGCCGCCCAGATACACATCCGCCGTAGTCAGAAGCGCTGCCTGCCAGGGATACGCACCGAAGCTGGCTTGGCCAGGATTAGCCAGTGCCGAGCCAGCCGGCGGCGGGAATCGCAGTCCGCACTGATAGCTGCCAGCCTGGCAGCATGCTATAAGTCCATAGCTGCAGGACAGCGGCGTCGACGTCGTGGGACTCGTAGCCTAGAAACGCAGTGAGAATTATGCCGGAGTACGTTAGGGCTCCTCGTCAAATGGCTCACCAATCCGCCATTGTTCACTATGCGTATGTCCAGCTGACCGCTGCCATCGTTTGGGAGCGAGGGCAGCGGATTGGGGCAGGAGCCCGCCGGCACGCAACGGCAATTACTGCTGCCGGGCGCCACAATGGAGGGCACAGAGGGCCAGCCAGCGGGGGGCACCTGCGGCGGCACCAGCGTTCCCACAATCAGCTGTCGCGTGAGCACTGCAAGATGCATTCGCAGTCGAAATGGGGTCGCAAATAGCTGTTAACACTTTCACTTACGCGTGTGATTATCCGTATTGGCCGCATCGCTGGGCTGCGGTGCGCTCTGCTCCGAGAGGGAGTTGATGGCGCCGAAGCTCCAGCACCGAACACCAACAGCGAGCAACTGCAGCAACAGGCTTAGTATTGGTAATGCATTCATCGCCTACACAGTGGCAACTAACGCGGCTAAGTGACGTGCCGCTTGGCTATATAGGGCGCCCTAGGCGGACGTCCACCAATAAATTGACTACCAAATGACCTCAGTTTAAAGCTCGCCTCAACTCAGGGATTTTCCGAGCTGCATAACACAAAAACGCTTTCAGTAATAAAAGAGAACAACAAGCTAACAACGAAATTTCAATGCTCTCACATGTGGATTTTTAGCAGGTTTTTCAAAAGTTTGCCTAAAGCTCTTGATGAAGATTAATTAACAAACAATGCAAATTGTTCAATATTTTTATGGGCACATAACTGATTATTATTTCTGAGAGTTTCCCAATGATAAATGAATAGTTATTTATGTATGCATATCGTTTTGGTTCTAAGAACTCTGAGTATGCCATATAAAAAAAGAGAATAGTTTATTATGAAAATATCAAATTGGGAAAAGTCGAAATATGGTTGTGTAAATATTTTATACCATTTTGATCTCTGTACTTCTTTATTCCAGAAATACTCAAAAATTTTAAACAGCTTTATGAGAATGATTACAGTCAAGAAGAAGAGACAATGCGAGAAATGTAAGGAGGTATAAAAAGTTATCTGATCTGTCAAATGTGTATATTTTATGATTATTATTATTATTATTATTATTATTATTATTATTATTATTATTATTATTATTATTATTATTGTTATTATTATTATTATTATTATTATTATTATTATTATTATTATTATTATTATTATTATTATTATTATTATTATTATTATTATTATTATTATTATTATTATTATTTTTGTTATTATTATTATTATTATTATTATTATTATTATTATTATTATTATTATTATTATTATTATTATTATTATTATTATTATTATTATTATTATTATTATTATTATTATTATTATTATTATTATTATCATCCATTTTATTAGACCGCCGGAATTTTATCTTAATATTTATATTTGCCCAATTTATAATTAGTTTTTTTATTTTTGTTTAATGAAATCGAATATTACAGATTTTTCTTTCCGATGACATTTATGTATTATTAAATATATTTGCAAAAATAATGTACTGTAGAATTAAATGTTACAAATCTTTCAGCTTAGTGCACATATCGAAGGGTACTAAAAGTGTCATCAGTGCCTCCAATTTATGTGCAAATAAATAATACGTGTGTGTGTGTGTAAAATTAAACAAACTAACGACCACCCACAACAATGAATACACTCACATTAATGCTGTAGCTGAACACACGCACACACACTGTTAAATGTGTTGTGTGTGTTTCAGGTGAGGTCTTTGTGTATTAAATAAATTGCGCTGACAAATTTGTGGCGATTATTTTAGTTCGCTTTTCATTTGCATTGTGTTGGCTGTGATAATTTTCGCCCCAATTTTGATTCGATTTTTAATAATTTAATGGTTTAATTGTGCAGATATGCACGAGTCTGAATGCTTTAATAATAGTTGTTGCTGCTGAACGCTTAACACTTTCCGCTTGCCCTCCAAACATTCGTGTGCACCCAAGTAAAACACTTTTTGAGTGTAAAGCCCCAGGAAATTTTCAGATAAAGTAGTCAAAGCTTTTGCTTTATCAGCGGCCCCGAGCGTTATCTATTTGAAAAATTGATATTATCAACTGAAACTTTGATGATCAATTCAAATACAAATAGAGAAAGAATCGAAAAATTGGTACAAAATTAAATTATCATAGTCTCTTGAGGATGACGCCAACTGTCACTATGCATACGGCTTTTAGTTTTTGGCTTACAGACTGATTATTCCTGTAGACCTATAAAGCAGTCCGATGTTACGGCTCATATTGAAGCTAATATATGTCGGGTTTTGTCAAGATAGTTTCAAAAACCAAAGATCCTCCATAGAAAGTCTCATTTTTCGATCGATTCTTGTTGTTTTTCTTTGGGGTATCGGAGTTCCTTTTTGAAGAATAAAATAACCTTAAATAAAAGATTGAATCAAGAAAATCGAATGTCGATTGAAGCCCAGTCTAAGTTAGGTAATGTTTGTTTGGCGATTTCAAATTGGGGTTATAAAAAAAAAGAAAACAAACCTGATTCAAGTAAAAAGTTCTTCATTTTTCTGTCTGTGTATTAGTTGTTGCTAAATGCTTAACACTTTTCACCTGCTCGATAAACATTTGCGTGTATCTAAAACTCTTTTGGGCTGTAAGGCCCCTGAAATGTTAAGCCAAGATAGTCAAAGTTCTAAATGCAAAGCTTTTGATTTATCGACCAGCCTGAGCGTTGACTAACTAGAAATTTAAGTGTTATTACTAATCGAAATGTTCAGCGGTGCGGGTCACGTTCAATTGGACTTCTCGGCGATACCAAAGTTGTACGGCCCGGAGAACTTCTGGCACTGGCGCATGCTTTTGCGCGCCTACTTGGAGTCCGCGGACTTGTGGCGGGAAGATCACCCAAAGGAGGTGGGTTTGAGTCTAACTAAAAAATCCAAAATAAACAAAATTGTTTTATTTATTTCTTGTTTATAGAGCCCACATGCAAAATTCATACTTTTGGCCACTGTGCAGGCTGACAAGATTGAGCCAGGATATGATGACGAGTCACCCAAGCAAATATTTAAGAGTCTAGAGGAACGATTCCGTCCATATTAATGAGAAGAATAACTTTTGTCTCTCCATCTTTTCTGCTTTTAATCTTTTTCATTTTTCGCATTGTCAAAGCTTAGCCAGATCTTGTCAGATGAAATAAAACACAAATATAAATCAACAAATGGTCCGAATGAAGTTTCTTCGTAGAAATCCAAGCAATTTGCATTCAGTTGACTTTCCTATTCAGGTGCCCAATATTCCGAAGCTCAGGTCTGGTCAAAATATATTTTGATTTAATTTTTCTGTATGTCCGACATGTTGAGTAGTTCATCGTAATGCAAATTGAAAACAAAACAACTATTTAAAAGTCTAGAATAATGTTTTCGTTTATATTATGGAAAACTATTTTTTGTCTCTCCATAACTTTGCTTTTAATGTATTCAAAGTCTTTCATTTTCGGGGCTTATTCAGGCCTTGTCAAATGAACACTAAATACAAATTAATATAAATATGAACAAATAGGTAGTCCAAATGCGTTTTATTGGTAGAGCTTCAAGCAAGATCAATCCGGTCGACACACGAATTCATGTTCCCGATATTCCAAAGCTCTCAGATGAGGATAACTACTGGCAATGGCGGATCCTCTTGCGTTCGTATTTGGACGCTGTGGGACTATGGGATAACAACACTCCATATGAGGTATAATACGTCAATTCACTCAATAATATAAACATATATTTAACTTTTCTGTATGCAATAGTGCCCCAGGTGCAAGTTCATTCTGTTGAGCACATTGGAAACGTATCTGATATTGCGCGAATATGAAACCAAAACAGCGGTTGATATATTCAAGGATTTAGAAGCCCGTTATGGAAGAAGAAAATATAATGGGTATTTTGGCTACAATAATAAGTAACATTTTACAAATATGGTGTGAAAAAGGAAACATATATTAATATATTTATATACTTATTAATATATTTATATTTAATAATTTGCTTTGTTTTTGATTAATTTGGAGTTACTACGATCTACTTGTAAGATATATTTTAACTTTACATCCGTTTTAGGCCTTAACTTCATCATTGCCATTTGAAAAATGCATTAACATGTAAATAAAAGCCTTCGTTTTGACAACCAAAAAAGAAACACTTTTTTTTGTAAATTATGAAACTTGCTTTCTTATCAAAGGAATGTAATGGATTTTAAAGGAATGAAATGCACTGAAAACATTTGAATTAATATTCGCGCCAATATCAATTTTACATGAAGGTGGCTGCGCGCAAATTTTCAAACTGTCGTGAAGTGGGCTGCGAGCATTTTTGCGTCCACTTGAAGTTGGCTGTGGAACTTGACCGATTTGCGTTGTGGAACTGGCTCATGAGCAGATAGCAAGTCATAAATAAAAATTAGTTATGAAAAACAGGTAAACAGGTAAAACATAAAGAGTGATTAAATTGTTTAAGCAAGCGTTGTCACTGCGCAGCACTTAACTGCACATGTTACCTAACAGGCTGGCAGCCCTGGCAAAAGGGTCACACTAAAATAAATTCGATTGAAACTTATCGGTATATGCTTATCGCATTATCGATACAGTCATTCGGCTGCTTTCAATAACAGTTGCATATCAGAAGTCAAACCGAAGAGTAGAGCCGAGCGCGTGTGCTCATATTTGTTTTCTAACCAAACGTTAGTGTTAAAATACACATTTACCAATGACGCTGAATACAAACATACTAAAGTTATTTAATACTAACAACCAAATGACCGCGTAATAAGGGCCGAACAACGACTTACACCAACCAAAACAAAAGCAGCGCGAAAAGCAAAAGCAAAAAGTCAAAGCAGGCCAAGAAGAAGAAGCCAAAACAACGCGACATCGACACCTGTTTGCCTGCATTCCTGAACCTGTGCAACACTGGCCATTTGTGTGTATGTGTATGTGCGTGTGATCGTGTGTAATTACAAAATAAGGACTTGCCAACGAATTCTATTCTTTAAACATTGTTTAAATAATTAACAATTTGTTTTGGCCACTGCTGCAACTGCAACATTTAACAGCCAATCGTTGCCCGCCGCCGCGCCTGCGCAGAAGAAACGGCTAACAGCAGCAACAACAACAAGATAAACACAAACACACACAAAAACCGGTTAGAGCGAGACACACAGAGACCGCACGAACACAGTTACAAGCTACAAACTACTCACTCGCATAGTTTGTATTCGTTTTTGTTTGGTTTTGCTTGGAAAACAGAAATAGAAGGAAACACACACACAAAGGAAAACACAAGACGAAACAAAGAAATACAAGAGGAAAAAATCAATTGCAAGTGGTGAAAAGTGTGAGCGTTGCAAAGAAAACAAAGCGGCAATTCACACGAAATAAGAAATTAGAAATAATTTGTGCCGCGGAAACTACGCGGAAACTGGGCACCCCAAAAAAGTGTTTACATAAGGGTTAATGCCCAAGTGCCCTCTTATCGCCAAAGAAAGTGAAGTTAAAGCCACAAATAATTGTAACAGTAATTGCCCAACCAGTTTCTAGAGTCCCGCCCTTATCGCAAACGCGCAACCACTTGTTGACCAAATCGGTGAGTAAGCCTTTGTTTTTTATTATTTTTTTTTTGGTGTTTATTGGTTTATTAAAATGTTACCTGTGCTGTTTACCTGCCTTATTGTCTGCACTTGCTATCGGATCATTGATCAACATTTGAACTAGCTCCAAATGAACCACAAAAGCTCAACTTTCACTGAATTGCGCGCCAAAATTGGCAGCACACACACACACACACACACACACACATATACAAGCACAAATTTGTTGCAAATGCCAAAATTGAAATGCAATCGCGCTGCTTTGTAAATCAAATTTGTTTCATCTATGTATCTGCCTTTTTTTTTATGGCTTTTCATATTCGCTGTTGTTTTCTTTGGGGCTGATGTAACCAAAAGTTGATTTCCGAGCCGATTTGCAGCTTCATTAAACCCAACTCGCCTCAAATTGAGTGTAAGGCGAGGCGAAGCTGATTATGAGATAATCAGCAAATTGCCCAACACAATTGCGGAACACGCTGCAAGTCATGAGAGAGTAGAGAAAGAGTTTTAACTGTTCACAATTTCCTCTGGTCATAAGCAAGACAAGTAAAAATAAATTTCAGCTTAAATAGGAGTAATTTACAGCCCGACAAAAGATACAAAAAGTCTGTGCAACAATCAAAAAAAAAAAATGCACGTTAACCAATTCTTAATTGCATCTTTAACTTTACTCAAATAAAATTGAATTTCTTTCCTTTGAAAATGTACGGAAATAATGTTGCGTCTTTAAGGCAAGTTTTTGATTCATTGTAAGACACTTTTTTGATATAATCTGAAATTATGCTCTCTAATCGGAACCCTTTAGTAGAAAGCGGGCAAAAAACGGATATTTTAGCTGTGCCAATGAATATCTTCGACAGAAGGAGACTTCTCCCGTTTATAATAGGGTTTATTTGCTTGATCAGGATGATATCTTAGACATGTCTGTCTATATTTTTACAAAACAATTGCAATTTATCGCAAAAATCTATAAATATTGATTATCATCTGCGGTTACTGAGTAAATATTAATATTGAAGATCATAAAATTGAAATGTATCCCTGTATACAAATTTATATTAAAGATCATAAAGTTAAAATTTATACTTATATCATTGAAATGTATCTTTATATTTATATTGAAGACTGACATATTTATATTGAAGATCATAAAATGAAAATGTATCTTTATATCAAAGGTATTTATATTGAAGATTATCATGAAACTAAAACCCATACCTCTATCATAAGTACATAGGTTAAGAGTTTTGGATATATGGCTCAAATGTTGGCTTAGATAAGCAGACTTAAGGGTCGCTGTTACTGATGTAGCTAACTAATGAGTACTTTATGAGTTTTAATTCGAATGTTATACTAAACGAAAACAAATTTGTTTTGCTGGAAATCGAATTCCAAGCATGAGTCACAGCAGTTGGCGGCTGCAGTTGCCCCATTCATTCATTCAATCGCTTTGCATACTGTATAAACGAACACAATCTCGACAACAAAATTCCAACTTTAACAGCAGCAACAACAACTGCCAAATATTCCCACCAAAAATGCAGAAATAAACAAATAGCAGCAGCAGCAGCAGCAACCACAACAACAACAACAACAACAATTTCAGACCAAGCTGCCAGACAACAACAGCAAGTTTTTTAATGAAAAGCAACAACAACAAGAGTTAAACTATGCGCATACAAAAAGTTATATAAAAAACACGTTGAAACACGTTGTGCGAACGAAAGGGGTGTAGAGAGGGGGGAGGGTGGAGGGGGTTGGCAGGCAACGCTCACTTTGAGCCACGCTTCAATTGCAAATGCGGCAGCGAGCAAAAAAAAACATTGTTGTTGTCGTTGTTGTAATTGTAAATTCTACAGGTTTCTGTCGCTGTCTGTGCAGCAGTTGTTGCCTAATGGCGCACAACAGCAACGACTACAACAACAACGACAACAACAACAACAACAACAACAATGCTCCACAATTTTACGCCAAAGCTAAAAAGGCGACCGATCGAATCGAAGCAATCGGCGATCAAAGTTCCTCCAATCGTAGGCAAACCGGGCCAACAGCCCGGCCAGAACCGCGCGCCTGAATTGGACGCACTGTGGCTATTGGCAGCAGCGGCATGAAAAGGCAGATCCTTTAGGGTATCCAAGCACCCTTTGTGTAGTCAATTTTTAAAACTAATTTAGCTGTTTTTTTTATAGCTATTTTGAGCATAGGACTTGGCGGCTTTGCTGCAGCGACAGCTGGCAACACTGTGCACAAAAATGTTGCATTGTTGGTGCGCTGTGGCCCCCGAGCCTTCCGCCGGTTCGCGGCCGAGTTGGCCAAGTTGGCCAACTGCTTGGGCCACTTGGTGTTCGATTCGAATTGACTTCACATTGTTGGCAGCCGCCGGCTCTGCTCGCTGCGACTCAGCTCGAATCGATGTGCTTTGGCTTTGGTTTGGTTTTTGTTTTTGGTCTTGGACTGCGACTGCGATTGGAACTCGTAATTGTTTCATAAAACGCAAAACTGGCCGGACAGGCAACTGGCAAGCGGGGTGAGGTTGAGGGGGATAGGGGCTGTCTCTGTAAACAGGTGCGCAATGCGCAAGCGCGCGTTTTCTGGTTTTCGAATTGCGACTTGGTACCTGGCTTTTGGGGCAACACTTTTCGATTTTAATTATGGTTTATGTGTCGTTTTCGGTTCGCACGCGATATATATCGCATATAAGTATACGTCGAGCGGCACAAGGTTATATTGCGGCCGGACTCCGGGGCGGTCTCCTGGCAATGTGAGTGCTTGCTAATGGGGACGATAGCGCTTCGCTGAGCCTGTCCATGCGTACTCTCCTCGTATATATATCGTATTTATAAGCCCATCTGGGTGGCTAAGCAATCGACTGGCCGCGCTTATTGGAGCGAAACCCACTGGGCAGCAACTAGGTGGAGTGCCCACTTGAAACGTAGAGCCCATGTTCTACATTTTATTTGTGTTTCTGATCCGATTCACATTGACATTGCTTTCCTTTGATCGCAGCTTACTTGTACTTCAAGCATGGCGAATCTTGTGCTGATTAAAATACTTGTCGTATCTAGATGCGTGACTGTAACTATACAGTTATTTATTTCACGATTATCGTGACGCACATGCAAAATACTGTGGCTGCGGCACATATTTAAATGACTCGAACTTCGAATTTTCCAGAAACTAAAATGGTCTCTCGCAATCTTTAGTAAAGTAATTACTAATTGCTTTTCGAACAGAAATCGATAAATGTGCCTGGAGATTTTCTATAATATAATATCTAACAATTTCTATAGTTTAATAATAATAACAATATCTGAAATATGCAACTTTTCGTTCTGTTATGAAACAATCAATAAAACTCTATTTGTGTATGTCTCATAAGTGGAGGAAATATATATTTTGAAATTGATTTATTTGAGTATGTTTTTATTCGTTTGAGCTTCTGCGAGTGCCTTTTCGCGCTGTCATCTCTAATTTGTTGCAAGCGAATTATTAGGGGCAAGGTCATATAACTGTGAATCATTGGCCCATATTAAGGTGAATGTAGAATACTCGATGTAGGTCTATCGAAATTGATTAAACAATTGAGTTACACAAAGAATTACCCACTTGCAAATGTCAACCTTAAGTATCAGAATAATAATTGCTTTACACCTGTCTTATCTCGAAAAGTGCGCTACTGCTTATTGTGTGTCTAGGGATTCAGCTCTTTGGATGATATTCAACACCATTTTTCAGGGTGACTGATTAAGCGTACGATAACGGCACGAAAGTATCTCAAAGTTAGAATGCGATCTAATGCCCAGGCACATTTACAACAAGCTCAAGCTCCGTCATAAGTCACACGCAATCTCTGAGATACATTTGTGGAATCGCTAGTACTTTTGTATCTGCTGTTGTGCTGATCAAAACTCAAGTCCTAAAAACTGCAGAGAAAATAAAAACAAGCAGTCACACACACACACACAGAGTGTAGACTGTAAGATTGTATCTCGAGTTACGCGCACACGCGCCGCCTTTTGTCGGCGCATTTGTGTTTACACTTGATTGCAATTTGTATCTAGCAGATACAGGTGTGCTTTGCATACAACGAATGCCGTTAAAATGATACACATCCGCACAGAGCTTTTAGCCGTAACTGTAACCGACTCGGATGAGACTCTGTGCCACATGTATCTGGCTTATACACAGCTATGTATCTGGGTATCTCTGCATGCAGCGAGGCGAGCAGATACAAATACACGTTTTTGCCTCGTTGTCGCTGTTTTTTGACTTATTAATATTTATCAATTTGTTATTTAACTTGTTTTGATTTCTTTGTCTGGTCAAAAAATACAAAAAATTTAAAATAAAAAAACAACTTTTCGTAAACATATCGAAAGAAATGAAACGAAAAAAAAAAGAAACATTAAAGGCAGCAACAAATTTCAATAGCATTTGCATAATTTGGCCAGTTTAAATTAGGGTTTTTTTTTTTTTTTTTTGGTTTAGCAGAAGAAGAAGCAGCAAAAATTGAAACGTTAAATACGCTTATTGTTTTTATTGATTTCAATTTTTGTTGCTGCGTATTCAAGGCATTTTTAAATTACCAACTCGACCTTATTATTGAGTATTTGTCTTACTTTTAATTATAATTAACTGCTCGGGTCGCATTAACAGGTGCCGCTGCGTGTTGGCTTAATTAATTGGCTTTTTGTGTGGCTCAACTATTTATGGAATATTGAATGTGGAATATGGAATATGGCATACTGGACAGAATGCCCCATGGCATTCGCTGGAATGCCAGCTGCTGAGCTGACAGCCCATAAATATTTAACACTTTGCCTCCGTCTTTGATCGTAGAACCGTGTCAAAGCATTTAAAATCAATTTGGGAACGCAATTAAAACATGTGTTAAACTTTAACTGGAAAAAAAAAGTTAACCAAACGATACGGCCAGGTGAAACCTCAACCTGCGGCTACTCAAATCCGACTGCTGAACAGAGAAATGCGATATAAAACTGTTTGCCAGTCAAACTGTTGTTTTATTTTTTTACAGCTTTCAGCTGTCAGCTGAGTATTACAACGGGCATTTGGCCCGTGGGCCTCACCCTCGATAAGTATATTAACATTGCGGGGCGTACGAGGCGCCGATAAATGCCCCAATGCAAGCCAAGCGAATGCCAGCTGGCTTAGACCCGAACCATGCGTAGTTTCTATCTCAAAAGCTGCGGCCCCAAGCAAAAACAGCACGAGTTCTAAATGTGTGTACCGAAATGTATCTGCAGCTAAATTGTAGAATTCCGCATTCAGTTAGTTTTTTTTTGTGTGCTGTAGCTCGCAGTTCTGGTTAACATTTTAATAATCGCGTTTGCTCTTCGAGCCAAGTTTATGAAAATACTAATAGTACGAGCACTTAATCGCAGTATAAGCGCTGATAAATACATATTGCACTACGATTCTGTGTGTGCGCTTGGAATATATGTAGATGTTATAGCTTTAGAGATTTTAGAGCTTCAGGTCACGTGGTGTATAAAATGCAGGTACGTAACTCCAGCCAGTTTCCAGCCTAGCTATCTAGTTAATTTGTTGACTAAAATCATAACATCAGAGCTAAAGTCAATTGGATGATTATTAGATAATCAATTGTTATAGACACAGACCGATACTTATATTTATATATCTACTAACTATTGACTGGGCAAATACAGCAATAATTAAACTAGATGTATCTGCACCGATCATTTTGTATAAATAAATTGTTTGTAAATAAAATGTTTTCATATTTTAAATTTTTATTATATAACTAACTATTAGATCATGTAGAGGGTATTACAATTGTCATGAAATGCTTTACGCATAGAAGGAAACATTTACGATTTTATAAAGTATTTATTTCTGATCAGTGTCAACAGCCGTCTAGTTCTACACAGTGAGAAAAATGTCTGTTTAAAATTGAGCTCGAATGACCTCGCATTAAGTATTTGCGATTCGTCAAATCCACGCTTCGAGCACAAGTACGCTTTACTAAAAATAGGCATAACAATTCTTCAGCCAAGTACAACAAATCCTAATATAAGGGAAAATAATCTTAAATAAGTAATATAAGGAAAAACAAATATAAGGGAAAAGAATCTTGAATAAGTAAAACTCTCAATTTACTAAAAATTAGTAAAATCTAAATGCAGGCTCAGAACTCGGGCTCGAATCCGACTGAAAAATTTTTTAAAATCAATTATGATTTTTTCTTATTTTATATTTCATTTCTTCATATTGTTTCTTGCAATGCTATTGAGAAATCTTATTTCACAGTGAAAACTCGGAACAAGTTTGTGAAATCTTGAATTAAGATTTTAAAAATTTGCATCCAAGATCTATATTTATACTGGGAAAATGCCATACAAACAACGCACACTAATGTTAACTTTGTTTTGTGAGTTTCTTGTATTTTGCAAAGAAAGCCAGAGACGCACTTTGCACATGCAACATGGACTATACTTTGCCAAAACTAGTTTCCTCTAGCACTGATATTAACCCGTCGAAAACTGTCATTGTTTTCGATGCACTCCCACCCCGTGTACAAAGCTCAGTGTCATGTGCTTGCAGTCCAGCATTTGATTGTGTCTTGTGATATTTCCTGCCTGATTATACGCAATTAAGGTGCAACAAATTCGAGCTGGGAAGGTGGACTGCTGCAGTTGTTGTGGTTGTTGCATGATTACATTTAATCGCCGATGGCAAACAAAATCATTTCGATTAAATAATCAGCTCCTTAACTGCCTGCAGCAGTTGAAACAATCTTCGCACATTTGCACAGTGGCTGCAAAAAGTTGAATGCCTGCTGCTGCTGCTGTTGTAATTATGAAAGTTTTTCATCTTGTTTTTTGTTTTTGCACCACCAACAACAACGTCGAACCGTTGGCCAATGAGCTGAGTTAAATGAACGGTATGAACTCATTTTGAGAAGTCAAGTTTATGCTGCATTGAGTCACTCCATTTCATTCATCCAGCGCCAACAGCTCTCGGAAGTGTAGTGAAAAGCTGCCAGTGACGACGGCGACCACAAATGTGGCTTGTGGATTGCTGCGGAATCTGAACCTGAAACCAGCGCCAGCAGCAGCAGCAGCAGCAGCAGCAGCAACAACGGCAACTGCAACAGCAACTGCAACGCCTTGCAATGTGATACAAAATGCTATTGGCTTTATGCAACAACAGCAGCAGCCAACAACAACAACGACAACCATAATGGGAGCAACTGTGTGTAGACTCCGCTCCGAACCGATCCCATTCCGGGCAGGGAGCGAGTGCCGTTGGCGTTGGCAGCGCGCGTCGCCTTCAAAGACAAGTTTTACACCAATTTCCGCTGACTTTTTTTTTTTTTTTTTTTAGCATTATATATTTTTTTTTATCTTGCTTTCCATGCTATTATCTAAAGGTTAAAGACTTATGATGCGCTTGTGGAATTTTCTATCATCTTTTTCTATGCTCGCTTTAATGGGGCTTTAATGTGCCAATTGGCGGCTGGCTGGTAAAGTGTGCGCCGTGTGTTTGTCTAATTGAAAAAGGAAAATCAAGTGGAAAATTGTGCAATTGATATTTAGCCAACCATTTAAAATGCTTCCACACATAGTTTGTTGCCTAGGTGTTGCAGGAACTAACTTGTTGCACATTCAACTCGCCGTTGGCCGTTGGCCAATGAACTGTGCATCGAGATCAGCATCGCAGCCGCTCTTGGGGATGTGAATGAGGCTGGGACACTAGTCAAAATCCCCATGAATATTCATGAGTTCGTTCTTCAAAGCCAGTTATAGTCTGCATACATAAATAGAACTTGAAATACGTACAAATTGTTAAATGCAACAGCTAAAATGCATGAATGTAATTGATTAAACACATTTCTCGAATGCCCTGCGAAACAACTGCAGTTCAATTTGAAATTAAGAGATACTGGTACTTTTACTTTTGATTTAGTTATCATTTCGAATCAAGTATCGATTCTGCATCAGCTGTTTCAGAAAAGTCAGAAATAGATTCCGTCAGTTATGACTTATCGATCTTTGGATTTCCCATTGTATATTTACATTCAATTTATGCGGGAATTTCTTAAGCTGGGAAAAACCACTTGAACAATATTCTAATCTTTCAATCCTTTCGCTTTCGCTGCTCTTATTATTACCTTTATAGCGCAGTTTCTTAAACAATGCCAATTGTTTATTAAGTATCGAATTTATGGTGCTCGAAGAGTTCTTATCTACGTTGCGATTCTCGCAGCCCACTTCCATTCGTTTGTCTCAATTTCGAGCACTCGCCACGTTCTCAATTATCGCCGTTGTTCATTTGAGCTAAACATATTTGGCATGTTTTTGTTTTTATTATTTATTTATTATTTGTTCTTTTTGTGTCGTTTTTATACCCTGAACCCATTAAAAATGGGTAAAAGGGGTATTATGTTTTTGTGCAAAATCTAAATGTATGTAACAGGCAGAAGGTAGCATCTCCGACCCCATAAAGTATATATATTCTTGATCAGCATTAATAGCCGAGTCGATCTAGCCATGTCCGTCGGTCTGTCCGTCCGTCCGTCCGTCCGTCCGTCCGTCCGTTTGTATGAACGCAAAGATCTCAGAACCTATAAGAGCTAGAGACTGAAATTTTAGATGTAGGTGCTCCTAGTGCCTGCGCAGATCGAGTTTGTTTCCGATAAACGATAACTTGCCCCGTTTCCAAGTAATCGATAAAAATGTATATCGAAATACCGATATTTAAGCAATTTTGGTAAATAATAAGAGCTAGAGTCACCAAACTTGACATGTAGCTTCTAGAAAAGTATATATATAGCGATTATCTTTCATTTTATACCTATCGCCACCTCCCCGCTACTCTCTATCTATAAGCGCGCGCTGCATTTGGTGTTGGAATATGAGGGTTCAGGGTATCCCCTAGTCGGGAGCACCCGACTAGAACCTCTTACTTGTTTTTTTTGGCCTAAACAAGTAGTTCGTATGTGGACAACGGCGCAGACAAAACAACTGCAGAGCAATAACAATGCAATGGCCAAACAAAATGCTAACTTTTTATTTGTCTCTTTTTTTTCAAGTATTTCCGTTTGTGTATTTCTGGCTTGATTTTTTACTTTTTTTTTGGCTTTTTTTTTGCTGTTCTGTTTATTTTTTACGTTGAGCATTTTGTGGGTTAGCAATGTGAAACCTTGAATTTGCCAGTCAGCTTTTAACTCTAGCTTTTTGCTTTTTTTTTTTTTTTTTTATTTGTATTTATTTCTATATTTTTATTTATTAGATATTGCCGCTCACGTTGGTGACTGCCATAAATTTTCACTCAGAGTTTTTGTTGTTGTGTTTTTCCCCCATTTATTTTGCCCAATATTTACTTACAATTTATTTGCGCCAATTCATTTGTGTGCATTATTTACACGGTTTATTTTTTTGCTCGTGCCACAAGAGCTAATGATTTGTTTTTCTTGCTTTTATTTTATTTTTTGTAGTTTTTTTACTTATAGCTTGTAAACAATGTGAAAGGTTTACGAGCTGCTAAATAAATAAATATACTCTGCTTTTGTTTTTAAGCCCAAATACAAGCAAAGTTTAGCAAAGGCCAAATAATATATCTCATTTGTATAACTTGCTTGTCTAATAAATCGCTTGTGTGATATTTCAATCAACTTTTGTGAACCATAAATCCATATTGAATAAACATTTTTTTTGGGCTCACAAAAATTCCATTTGTTGCTGCAAATTTGGCCGCAATAAATTTCCTGTCAAGACATAGTTGCCACATATTTTTGGCAGCTATTTACCGAACCACTAATTTGGCCAAAACGTTGTGGCTCATATTTAAATCTTTTAATAATTAACTAATTATTGTGTGTGTGCGTGTGCGTGTGTGAGTGTGTGTATCGTAATTAACAAGCCGGGCAATTTGGAGTTATGCATTTAGCCAAAAGTTGGTTGTGCAATTCGTAAAAGCCAAGCGAAACACCGAAGCTTGGTTACACTTGCTCTACGAAAATTCCATTTGGATAAAAAACAAGTTGCATGACATTTCTTGTAAGCTCCGCCCGCCCAACAATTTAAGCGTATCGTTAACAAACATTTACATGCTGCGCTCTGAGCAATTTGTGAGGACAACCTGTTCGGATTGCAAGTCGATTTTGGTTTTGCTTAGTTTTTGGGTGCGCGACACTTGATTGATTTGATTTGAGCTGTCAAGTTGCCTCGTTGTCCACTTTTTGAGACGGCTGCGAAGACGCGACTTTTTTGCCAACGTCGCTTTTGCTATAGTTGTTAACTTGTTGCTGTTGTTGTTGTTGTTGTTATTTTTACGGGCCGTAATGATTGCGCTGATTACGTGACGCTTTCAATTGATTTGCGCGCAAAAGCCAAAATGAGCTGCCGCCTGGCTAGCGGCCAAACCAATTGTTGTTAACGTTAACGCATTTGCTGGCCATCTGAATGAAATGGTGCCCAAAAACAGCAGCAACAACAACAACTACAACAACAACTACAGCAACAACAACAACAGCACATTTCATGTAAGTTCGTGCGCTGCGGCGGCTTAACAACTTTTTTTTTACGTCGTGGATAATTTTTCACGAAGGTTTTTCAGTTGTTTTGCTGTTTCTTAGCCGGACAAAGGCCTCATTTCGAGTGTTTTTGTTGGCGATTGTCTGTGCATTGTTGTTGTTGTTGTTGCTGTTTTACCAGCTGAAATGTGCATTGAATATAAATTTGTTTTGTTCCAGAGGCCATTTTGGAATTTGTGTATATTTATTTTATTAGTTACATATAAGCAAACGAAAGACTACAATTTAATAGATAGAGACATTCAATTTAGTTAGATGTGAGAGTTTATTGAAATAGTATAAAGAATTCGGATCTTGGTTTTGCAAATATCCTCACAGTTGTTCATATTTGGCAATATTTTATTTGTTATACAGGAACTCGAAAGTGCAAAAAAGTTTCACATCGAAATAGAAAGAAGATTGCGATGATGAGTTTATGCTTTATGGAGACGCGAATATCGTTTTTGAGTAATATTTTTTCATGAATACCCTTTTTCCACTCATATTGTCCTCGTAGTCAAGAAAATGTAAGCTTATTTTAGGGCAGATTGAGTACAATGAATGTCCATTTGTAATTTGATTACATTAAATATATTTTAATCTAATTATGATAATCTTGTAAAAACTTTGACATTTTGCAAACTATAATTAGTTGTTGGCATCACTTAAAATATCTTTCTTTACTGTGGACAGCGAAACTTCTTCTTTTACTATTCGAATATTCAAAATATTTCAATGCTAGCACCTAAGACAGTCAGTCATAAATAAAAGTCTGTCTAGTTTGGTTGGCTGGCAGTTATGTGTTTCTGGTCTTATCATGCGACTTATGGCATTTGAGGAGAACCTGAAACCCCAGCGATGCATACTAAATGATGGCAAACGCGCAAAAAAGCCAATTCGCATATATTAGAAATTTATTACATCAGAGATACCTTAGACCCGATCTATTGCGCAATATTGAATCGTTGGGTATTGCAGCGCCTAACTAAAAATCGCTTCAATTAATAACCTTAAGCGCATTGTGCTTGTCCACTAAACTTGTGCAACTACTAATTTACCGCTATCTGAAAGGCCCTCGTTAGATAGCCGCTAATCGCATATAATCGTACGCACGCGACACGCAAGCCTTGCCTGATTACTACAACAACAAAAAACTACTAAAAATTAGGGTTATTATTTCCAAAAGGGAGAGTCCCTTAAGTTATTTATAAATAATTGACATGGCTGTACCTGTTAGCCCCTGTCTGACGTTTTTTTTATATAATACGAATTAATTAAGGGACATTTTTAACAAATCAATAGAAAAGGCTGTTTCTTTAGCTAAGTTTTATTGCCAGAAATTTAAAGCTTTTGCGATATTTTGATTTTTTTTGTGATAATCTACATAAGGCTTAAAAAAAAGATGCGTTTCTTTTAAATTTATAGGCCTAACAAAAGAGTATAAATAAATGTCTCGGGGGGACTTCAAAAACGCCTCACTTCGATATAGAAAACATGATATTCCAATTGTTTGAATTAAAATATATACTATGGAGAACTAGATAACAAAACCTTCCAGCTTTAAAAGCTTACCCAAAGGTACGGAAAACTTGCATGCTATATATTGTTTTTTAATTTAAATTGTTGATTTGGAATTTCTGCCACAAACCGTCAATTACTTGAACTATTGCAACCCTTGCATTACAAAAAAAAAAAACAAATAAATAGAATTTATTTTTTCTAGAAATTTCCAATTTCCAGAGTTTTCAATTACGGAAATATGAAACCATACTCAGGTATGCTAAGTCAGCTTGGTTGCCAGATTGAAAAATTCCACTAGCTACAGATCGACCCTTGCATTAGAAATTATACCCGATAGAAGCGCAACTGTATCGTGGACAGCATGTGATTACATGTTGTGTCGTCCCAGGCAATTAGAGTCTCGTTGAAGTATTTTTAGCTGCATGAAAATCTCGGCTCGTCTTTAGCCGGAATTGGCTATTTTTAGAGTTTTTATTTTGAATGACAAGGCTCGCGAAGAGCTTCGAGTGGAGAGTCTCCGCCAAACGCTGTGGGACGGGGCTGTTCAAAGCAATTGATCTTAATTAACACCCCCGCGAACATGTGTATCTCTTGTCAATGGGATGTGTGTCGACTGGTGGGCGTGGCACTTTCGTATGCACACATCAAGTTTTAATTGCCACTTGCTCTCGGTCAAGGTTCGCTGAGTCAAAGAGCCAGCTGGGTCTGTCCAAGCTGGGGGTCCCAACCCCCGGGAGACAACTTTTGTTGTGCACTCAGCGTCACAATTTAATGAATGAATCAATGTACGACTCGTTGGATACACTCACAGACACGCACAAAAAGCACGCAGGGCTATGTAATTTACTGATTACAGTTATGAATTGAACGACGGCGAAATATTTATGGGTACCCTAAGCTCATTAAAAGTGGTTAAAAGGGTATTATGCTTCTTGGAAAATAAATGTAACAGGCACATGGAATCATCACCGACCCCTTAACTATATGACCATATACATATGTGCTTGGCTAGCTTCAATATTCAAGTTGATCTAGTCAGATCTATCTATCTATCTATCTATCTATCTATCACTCGGCCTCTAGGTATGTTTAACGAGTATGACTCGGGACTTATAAGAGCTTAATACTTGAAATGCATAGGTCCTCTCTTGATCTACTCAAGTTATATAAACCAAACTTTACATACATAGATCCTGGATATTCCACTTTTTGGGTAACTCTTCCCTTTTTCCCACAGTAAAAAACTCATATTTCGATATGGTCGTGGGGTTGGATATCTAAACACATTCGGATGACATATACATGCATTAGAAAGTCTTTTTTTTTGGCAAAGAAGGAATCTAGAAGCTAGCTGCAGGGTATCCCTTAGTCAGGCACACCCGACTAGAGCATTAATAATTGTTGTTTTTGGATTTAGACATGGCAATCGCAAATAATATTAATGAGGGCTGTTTTGGTATCATAAGAGCTGCCAGTTGCCTGCTTATGAGCTCTATGCCTAATTGTGAATAAATAGTATGAAAGATAACAAGCCATTCAAATGTATTAAATGTGGCATATGTACTCGTATGCAGGAATATAATAATTAGTATCGATAAGCATGCTTATGTTATTTGATGTAATACCTGAAATTCTTGGGCATCAATAATTGGCCCAATTTGTATTTATTTGGTTTGTTAACATGTTGTTTCTTTGTGATCCGATTCGTTGCGCAGTTTACACTTAAGAGCATTTGCGTGTGGACTTAACTTGTTTTTCTCGATGGATGTAGCCCACATACGATTTACAGACAGCATCTGTATTTGTATAAGAATTGTAGGCTTGCAACACCCACACAATGTTTGAGCATACGTAATATTAATTTTACAGTTTCCCTCTCTCTTTCTGTGTCTGTATCTCTATCTCAATCGGCATATCTATCTCTATCTGTATCTCTTGTCGTCATCGTCGTCACTTAAACTTGACCTTTATATTCGTTTATTGCTTATTACTGCATATTCCGTATATTGTTTTGTTATTGTTATTATTATTGCCATCGTTCTTCTTGTTCTCATTGTTATATTTGTGAATGAAGGCGAACTTGGAGCCAATGCTGCCCACTTGCAGCGATCATTTCCATTTCCATTTCCATTTCCATTTGCTTTGCTCTGCGCTGTATTCGTGTGGGCGCTTGCCTCATGCACAGATACATGTTGTATCTGTATTTCGACGAGTATCTACATGTGTTTCAGCTCAGCTAATTTCCTCGTAATTGTTGCGCAAATACAATAGCATCGTCTGCTATTAGTAAATGCAAGTTAGTATTTGCATGCAAACATAGATAGATACATTCGAATGCAGTTGGTACTCGAGGGGCTATGCAGTTATTACTCATTAAATATGCAGTAAAAAAAATAGCGCATAAATCACTGAGAATGTCTTAAAAGGCGTTGCTCGCCAGATTGGCCTGAACTCGCCTGGCCCGGCCTGGCCAGTGGCTTGGCTTGTTGTAATTTCAGCTGTGCCTTTGTCTGTGCATTGCTTGATATATGATCACGGCCTGATATATGAGTCAGCTATTAGCTTTGGCTTTAATGATTCGGCCTGGCACCGCTGCCATTTGCATTTGCGCCTATTGCTGCCATTTAACTAACGCCCATTGATGCGTGTGGTGTCTTTTTATTCTTTGCTGACTGGCAATCTATTAGGCTTAGAATGAGGCAGGGCCCTAACGAAATTCCATCAAAGATTCCATGAATGCCACAAAACAAAAAGATGGAAGATACTGAAAATAAATTAAAATTTTCCAACAACGCGTTAGAGCAACATCTTAAATACCAAAATGGCCGCTAATTCTTTGGGTCTAGACAGCCAAACAATTCTAAGCCTTGCCCAGACCTGTTTGAGAGTCAAATTAACACACGGCCGGCGGACAGCAACACAGCCAAAGGGGCGATCCATGTAAGGAATTAGAAGAACCTGTAGGGCGAACAAAAACTGAAATCGAAATTGGATTGCATTCGGAATGAATTCGGATTGAAGTTGGATTAAAGTTGAAGTTGAACTGGTTTCAAATTCACTCTTGTGTGCGGTGTTTTTGACCTTTGATGTCGGGCTTGTGTGTGAGCCGTTGTGCGACGGCTAGACAAGTAGACAGAAGACAGTAGACAGTAGACAGAGACAGTAGACTGAGAGCCACCTTTATGAAAAGCTGATTTTATAATAAAATTCATGGAATTTTTGAGTTTAGGCGCGGCATACAGCCAATGATCAATCAACTGCAGCAGCAGGGGAATCAAAAACGAAAACGAATACAAATACGAATACAATTATGAGTATGGGGTTGACTCACACACACACACACACACACACACACAAACACACAGCATCAGGTTTAATTGATTCAAATGAAGACGAAGTTGTTGCTTCTGCTGATGAAGATGATGAGGAAGATGATGATGATCGTAATGATGCCACTGAATGAATGACTCTTGTCTAGCCATCTATCAGTTTGAGCTTTTGTCGGCCTGCTGTTTTCTGTATATGTAAATCGATGCATAACAATCGACTCCCAGTAGCTGATCTCTTCATACCAATGCAGGCTGTCTAAAGCGCGCTCTGGGCAATATCGTGAGTCAAACGTCAGCGGAATTATCAAAAAGCAAGAAAATAATAATACTAAAAAAATCGGAAAAAAAAACAAACTGCAAACATGCAACTGGCAATTGTTGTTGTTGCTGCTGCTGTCTTGTCATGCAACGATTTGTGGCTCTGTTGTTTTGTTTGTGCTTATAATTGTGTATGCGATGGCAATCCCAGCCTATGCCCCACCCCAGCCCCCACCATACCACAATTGGGCACTTGTCAGTCAGGGGCGTTCATGCGCATCACGTTGAACCCAACAATTGTACTCCGTATTTTGCATTTGCTGCGGTCAAAGTTGACTGACAGTCGCTGAATGTCAATGCGACTACGAGAGTCCACAAATATGCATATATTTAATTCTTATATGCATATACGTATGTGTATTTAAGTTAAAATATAGCGCAGTTCTATAGACCTCTCAACTTGTAGACTTTTCCAGTGCATTCAATTATTAAAATTAGCTCAAGTCTCGCAAGTCGCTGCTAATTGCCAATATGCAGTCGCTGGCTGCACAGCTTTTAATTACTGAGCTCAATTTGCCGCTTAGGTCAGAGGTCTTCAATTGAGGCGGCAAGCAGACTTATCTAAAGATATGCCGTGGAAATACAGCAGAGAAATTGATGTATTGAATTGCCAACTACCTGCGACAGAAGTTACAAAAATGTAGACATGTCAGATTGTTGTATCGATGAAGTCACAAGTCTGCGAATAGTTAATCTGTTTGCCGTCATGAACTGCTTTGTTTACGTACCAATCGTGCCAGTACTCTGCACTTATGCGTATTCTTATCTGACGAATACTTTGCATAAATACCAAATAGTCATCGATGGATGACTCGCACTCACTAATTGCCCCCGGCTGATGCACAAGCTGTGGTGCCTACTACAACTACACCTAAGTACTTCCCTTCTTGTTTGCTATCCATTAAAAACCAAAGCCCAAAAGAAAAACCCACCACATGCCGAGCCGAGACGAGCATCTGGATAAACCGCTGGCAACTACGTGCGCTGGCGTGCAAATGTCGTCCTGTCCTGGGAAAACTATTCAAAACAGGCAAGGAACCTACAGCAGGTAGCTGCAGTCGGCAGTTGGCAGTTGGTAGAGGCTCGTTGGGCTCGCACTGAGGAGGCTCCTTAAATAAAATCATTAAAAATAATGAACGCACTTCCGCTGCGCTCATGTCGGGGTCTTAGAACCTTACACACAACATTAAAATAAGGCACTGACTGAAGGTGCGGGAAGTCGGTGCAGAATACCGCACAAATTAAAAGGTGCGCGACTTGAAGTCGCGTCGTGAGCCGCTCGGCAATTGCAATTACATATGTAAGATTGTGAGATGGGCCTGCAAAGCCCAGATACAGACACGGGTCCGGGCCCAAACAGACCCAACTGAACTGAACTGAACTGAACTGAACCAAAAATCAAAAGATGTGGGCAACATGAACGGAAATAAAGCGCAATGCGGTGCCCCCCGCCCCATGCTTTACCCTCCACCTTGCACTCTCTCTCTCCTTTTCTGCTCTTTGGTGCTGTTGCCGGTTCCCAGTTCCCAGTTTATCTATAAAATGCGCGTAGAAACAAAGGCAAGTTGGTAACTTGATTGTGAGGGCCGGACGACACATATAAATTATCAACGAACCATTTGTTGGAGCAGCCAGCCAGCTAGCCAGACAGCTCAGCTCAGCTCAGCTGGCAGTTATATGCATAGATACAGATACAGGTACAGCTACAGATACAAATACGTGTAAGTAGCAATACAGGTACAGCCTACGCTAAATGTTCATCGTGAATGAAATTCTTTATGCATGCAGAACGTAGTTTATTTGGGTAACGTCTCCAACTACATTCAAATTTTCATATATTTCTCATAGCTCGTTATTGGTCAAAATATTTGTCTCGTAAATCTTTCGCAGCAATTCAATTACAGATACTTGATTTTCGGCGCACCCAACTTGCAGCTCTTGTTGTTTTAATGCATTTCTTATAAGGTATGCTAATCATCTTGATTGAGCTCCTATAATATGTATGTATGTATGTATATGGGTGAGTGTCGTAAATCAAAGCACTCACGAGTATTCTGAAATTATGCATAAATACTGATGATTCGTTTGCTGCCTTCAGCTCTATAATCGTAAAGCGACGCACCCATCTGTTTTAACAAAAGCCAGCCACACACACAAATTGAATAATATTTAATTTTATTTTTATTTTCATTTTGTGTGTTTGTGGCACACTTCAAAGAAAGAACATCATTCGAATTTCAAAATCAAAAGCAAATTGAAAACCTGTTGACTTGTTTTCTTCACAGAGCAAATAATAGATTTCTGCTCATTTCTATTTTTTTCTATTTTCGATTTTTGTCAAATTGGCTTTAAAGTGTATAATTTAGTCGTTGAGCCGTAGACTTAACCAGCTTGTTCCTCGTCCGTTTAATGTATCTTTATTCTGAATACCGAGTTATTTTTTACTCTTCTAATAGTTTTGTTATAATAAATTCAAGAGGTGCGCCAGTTATGGTAACATATATAAAAATCATAACAAAAAAAAAGTTAAAAAAAAAATTGTTTTTACTTGTGGGTTCCAATATACTTAAAAAAAACTTAAGATTGTAGCTAAAGCGTAGAAAAAGGCTAGATTTGTTGCTAGTTGTTAAAAATATTCATACCTAAATATTTGTTCATTATATAATGTCGCGGGCGCAAGATCAAAGAGAAACAATTTTTTTCAAAAATATGGTTCGATTCAGGCTTGGGTTCAAACACTTCAAACTCCTCCAAATAATCCGATCCAGGGTTTGGTTCATGGTAAAAATATTTGCTAACTGAGTCAAGCAATGCTCTTAATTTTTTGCGGCTTGTGAAATGGTTCATTAAGTACAGTTCCACACTTGACGATAAAGGGATAATACCCTACGCAGAGGATAGTGTATAAAACATATGCATATTAACCTGGCTATCATGGCGCATTCTGAGACTGACTTCATGACAGACTGACTGACTAAAAGTACCTTTGGGATGTTTTAGTTTTTTTAGTCGCTGTTCTTTTGTTGTTTACACAATTGTTGAAAGAGTGGCAAAGTGCGGTATCACGTTGTTGTTGTTGTTGTTGTTGCTGCTGGTTCTGCTTCTGCTGCTGTTGTTGCTTTATTCCGAGTGCTGTATTTTGGTGCCTTATTAGCCACGCTTTGCTTTATTTATATTTACACAGCAGCGTCATCGTCGCCCTCGTCACCGTCTCCGTCTCCGTCTCCGAGTGGCGCTTAAAGTACGCTGGGCGTTGTGCTGGGAAAATAAGGTCAGGCCCAGAACTTTCCAAAATGACTTTTAGTGCTTGTCGTCCGGCTATCTGGGTATCTGACTTTCTGGCTGTTGCGTGTAAACATATTGGCCAAAAAATGCCGCAGCAGCGACACGGCCGTGGCACAAACAATTAGTCAAGTTTACTGGGGCCCATTTATATCTGACAGATATGCGCTTTGCATGAGAGGCGGCAGCTTAAGCGCAGCCATTGACACTCTGGACTGCTAACCCGTTTTGCTGTTGGCCCAGCCAATTACCAAGCCCACAACATAAAAATATACTTGCGAGAATGTATCTCGACTGCGGTACGAATTTGTATCTCTTGTGTGCAGCAATAAAAGCCGCAACAATTGCTTGATTCATGCGACGCGTCGATGGTCAGCCAAAAGAATAAAGACATAAATAAATAAAAATAAAAATCAACAAAAAACAAAAACAAAAAGCGCAAAGAGGCTGAGAAACAACCTACATATCTTGTATCTGTGCGGTTCGCTTCTCTGCCTCGACGCTGTGACGCATCTGTTCGCTGAGCAATTGAATTCCTCGCGCTGATTGCTTTTGATTGAGTTTTGGTTGCATTGTGCGACTTGCTCTCACTCACAAATCGGACACAATATTTGATATCTGATTATTAACTTCAAGCTGTGCTGTGTTCGTTTTCAACAAATCTTCACATAATTGCAGATTTTGTGGGGATTACAAATCAGCTGAAAGTGTTTTCATTTTCCATTTTGAGAAAGCGGCCCGCAGCATCAATGCGAGCATATACATAGATATATTTAAGACGCGTGCGAAGCATTTTTATTGCCATTGCTCAGAAGGCGCATGTAAATGCAAATGTTTATCGATTTTAAATAGCTTTTTGTAACACAAAACACAAAATACAAATATTTTAATGCTCTTTTTCTCGTTTATTTACTTTGCAGACACGCAACAACGGCCGCAACAACAATTTGCTTGGTAATTATATTTTGTTATATTTTTATAAATATACACATATATTGTTTTTCTTCTACGGAGTGCTTAAGGTGCCGGGCAATGCCTAATCTTTCAGTTACCTGGCCAAATTCAGCGTAACGGCTTCCACACACTCAGGTGCTATTAGCGTTAGAGGCACGCAAAGCTGGGCATGCTCCACTGGCAGCGTTTAGAATATTAAATATGGGTCAGCCAGGCACAGATAAATGGATGGAGGCACAGTTCTTATATATGTATATATATATATATAATAGCGATTCCCATAGGGCACCATTAGGTTTTTCCACCTGTTCAACAGTACAACTGTTCACCTGGGGCAACATCAGACTTGTTAGACGCGCAGTTTAACTGCTGAGCGGCATTTAAATGTTAATTTGCCTCACTGACGTTGACTTTTCAGCACATTGGCACTGAGTTTGTGCGTTTTAATTGCGGTCAGCGATTCCGTTGGAGCCATGCAGCCAATTGCTGCACTCAGGCTGGCTAAAAGTGTTGGCCTACTCCGCGCTGTGGATGTTGGCCCTAAACTTGTAACTGGTTTTTGGTTTTTTTCTTCTTTTTCGCGACGATGATATGGCTAAATCGCAGCCAGCATCGAACCGCAATTCCATGGCAAATGGGGTCGAAAGCCAAACAACAACACACAGGTTTTTTTTAAGTGGCGCTTGTCGCTTTTCAGTCCGAACTTATGCAAATCGTTATCATTAGCCGGCCCAGCCGTAGGTATATATATATAGGTATAATTTGTTGTAATTTGTGGCTCCGACTTTATATTAGTTCATATATATATTATTTTTAGTATTTGAGGTCAGCCACGGCATCGAGTATTAATGGAATTATTTGACTGGTTATGCGCTCCATTGACTCCCATCGAGAAAACTTTAGCTATTAACGAGCCCAGAAATCATTACACAATCCAAGCAGGCGTCATCATTAGCGAAATACTTGTGTCAACAAGCGGAAATTGAACAATAGCACAAATTTGCACATGCATTGCAAATAATTGCTTTTGTTTTCAGTACATGCGAAAATTTTGAATCTAATCCAGAGTTTTTGTCATAATTATTATACTCTCTTTAATAGAGGAAAAGGTGTATATTGGCTCTGCTCTGTTCGATACTTTTACATACTCTTTCCCTTGGCTATATACTCGATTGAGATAAGAACTTCAGTTTAACAACTAATGACTCCTAATCTCATGCTCAAAAAGGCTCCTTTTTGAATAAATTGAGTAAAATTAAAACGGTGAGAAACAAGATCTTGTTCCCTTAATAAGAAATATCCATACTGCTCACGTATGTATTTAACTTCTCGTTAAAACTTAATTACGTGTTAACAATTCGATTTCTATTATCTTAGAATCTATAACAATTAATGCGACTTAAGAACTGTGGAGTCAAATGACATTCATGTCTAACACAATATTTGATGCTTATGGATGTTGCCGGCATGCTACGTGAACTTTGAACTTGGCCCGAACAAAAGAATCCGCAAATTGACAAACACGCTCATAATTTAGCCAAACAAAAAATGCCAACGAAATCGAGTTGACAAAAGCTTTCCATAACCATTTGGGCGCGTAAATTACAAAATGTCGTCATCGGTCCGAGCTATAGTAAAAATTATAATAATTTAACTGGTTGGCTACGTTTTTTGTCTATGACGTAAAGTTTACTTTTTATTAATATATAAATATTTATAGGTACTTTTATTAACATATAAATATTTATGGGTAAACATAACTATAAACAAATATGTTTCTTTTGTGATATTTCATTTCAAAATGTTTGCCAAGCTCAATATGAGCCTATTTCTGAGGAAGTCAATGAAAGAGTGTTATTTAATTATGCTCAGGAATTAGTTTTGTACAGACAATTCGAGAAATTAGTTTTCAATTCGATAAATGTGCATTGTGGGTCAATGAAAGAGAAATGCACTTAAATTGTTATTTTGATAAGCATAATGAAACTGTCTATAAAAAATAAGAGATCTTGTTTTGCTCTTAATTTCACTTGTCTTTACGCGGCACAGCCTGTCATTTGAAATCGTCTCAGTTTCACCTGGCTGTGGCACGTAGCCGGCGCAGCGTAGTTGAGTCCACATGACATGTCATTTTGGGCACAGTGAGAGTTACTGTCCAAAGTTTTGAGCACAATATAAATTCCTGCAGTAAAAGTGATATGGCGCTGGCCGCTGGCCACACACAGAAACGGGCTCAAGTTCAGATTCGAGCACCAGCTGAGGCAAATCTGCAAATTGTTTTGGCACAAGCCAAGCCCCAAACCAGACCTGTCTAGTTGGCCAAAGAAAAAGTCCAACACCAAAAAACTGGCGCCGCCGAGGAACAATTATTAATTTGCTAAGCTGTTCGCCAGCTGCGGTAGCTGAAATCTTTGATAATTATCAGGCGGTCGCCGCGGGGGGCGGCGGGCAGCAAATTCTTCTGAAAGGCCACGACATTTACGTCAAATGTGCGTCAGCAGAAAATGTTGCCAACGCCTGTAGCTGTATCTATCTATGTCTGTGCCAGTATCTTTATCTGTATCTGCGCTTGGCGCGTTTCGTTTGATTGGCCAAAAGCCGAACAACTGCTTCAGGTGCTAAGATTTCGTTGTGGATTTCGTTGTTGTTGCCGGTATTGTTGTCTATCTTGTTTTTTTGTTTTTTTGTTATTGTGCTGATTGTTTATTTTATGTTTATTCACTGGACGCGTGCGGCAGGTTTTTGCGTTAATTTGTAATAATTAATTTGAGTTCTTTACTCAGGAGCCAATGAATTATTTATTGAATATAATTATATATTTATTATCAGCGGAATTTACGCCGTTCTTTCCACAAATCACTTAGCATATTGAAATATCTTGGAAAACTACCCGCAAAATATTAGTCTAATTATCAACTATAAGCAAATATGGGTATACATATATATAAATCAATTGTCATTTTCTTATAACTGCTGTGGATGCCTGTGCACTGCATGCACAAGTGCTTGGCTTAACGAGCAAATTGCATACCAGAGAGTCATATAACCAATGCGGGAACAAGACCACCTCCCCCACCGCCCACCGCCCACAGCCCACTCATGAGCTGCTCCTGGCTTATATGGCTAAATTTAGTCATAACTTTCATTGCGTGTGGCATTCATGGCCCAAAATACAGTCGCAATTGTAATTGTGGGGGGAAAACTGAGGGAAAACAACTCAGAGCTTTGGCCACTGGGTCTGTGTGTCCCAAATGAAAATGCATTCAATGCACGGGCAGCAAATTGCCAACAATGCGACTTCTCGTGTGAGGCATTTAGGCTGTGTAATGTGTGGAACGAACGTAAGAAATCTGACAACGAAATCTAACAACAATTTTAGCAATTTCAGCTGCAATTGTTTTTGTGCTATTATTATTTCTCTTAATAGCAACGAGCGGGCATCAATCAGGTCTTCAATTTGAATGGCCCCCACTTTGCGAGCCTGCACACATGTCATTTATATTAATTTTGATATTTAATTTTTTACTGCACTTGATACTTGATATAATTGGAGGGCTGTGCTATGGCTTTTTATTGTTTCTGATTCCGAATTGCGCATTTTTGCAAACTTGATCGCTTGCCACGCTTTATTACGTTTGACATGCATGACACCCATTTGTTTGTCGAGCTGGCTGCGTGCTTGTTTATCGAAACAAACACAAACATGCATATTTATATTATTAAGTCATTCTAATTGGTTGAGGGGAAACGAGTCGGAGTAACATACTGTTCAAATCGTTACACATTAGTTCTGCTTACAGGGTATTACGCAGTCGTACAATGTCGCATGTTAGCCATTCACTTGTTATTCAATTTAGGCATGGGTCAAAACATCGACTATGCTCGTGGAGCATGAATCAACTGGCGAATCCACCGCGAATTTATTGCAACAATTTGAGGAACTTGAAGAAATAACAAAAATAATCTACTCGAATACGTGTTAATCTAAACGAGTTCCCACAAAAGCGTAAAAAAAATATAAAAACCAACAACAGCTCGGAAAACACACAGATCCACAACCACCTTTCCTCAAGCTGCGTGCTTGGGCACTTGGCTTTATTTGCCTAATTTGTTAGAACGAGCTAAAAAATAAATTTATGAATTAACTTAATGCGACTCACACGTTTTACAAAAGCAAAAACAAAATTAGCATTGCGCAAAAAGATATATGAAAACCTAAATCATACGTTTGGCATTTGGATCATGTTTTCTTTTTTGTTTTTATTGCAAAATATTTATCAGAGCGAATTGTTATTTGTGCGATTTTTAGTGCGAGTATTTGGCAATGTTTCCTTCAAATTAATTTCATGCGCAGTGTTTGCATTGAGGCTTTTTGTGAGTGCGAGTCTCTTATTTATTTCATATAACATACAATTTTTGCTATTGAAATTGAAATTGCAATTGAAATTCGTAAGCAATTTGTCCGCTAATTGAAATTCAATGGACTGCGGCTAACTCAATGGATTCGCCTGGGGCCCGGGGCAATTGCAAGCAAAAATAAAAAATAATAAATACAATAAAATATTTGTGTTTGTAAGCGCAATACAAACATACAAATGTCCATTATTGTATTACATTTGGATTATAAATTATTTTCAAACCAGCAAAATTATATAGAACAAGGGCAATCGGTAAATAAATGCGCCGAGGTAGAACAAAATGGAGACATTTTCCCTTTGTGGATGTGTAAGAATAGTGCAGCTCGAAAATGCTGAGTTTGTTGAAATATCTTTGAAAACAGAATATTTTGCCATATAAGTTCCTACTATTCTTTAATATTATATTATTCTCAAATACAACATTAAAAGGGTAAATTGATTGATTAGTGATTGGAACTATTGAAAGGCCTGAACTAGTATTTATTTACATTTGATTCGATATGGATAATTGTCTCTGGACCAGACACTCTATACGGAAGTCTCGGCTACACTTCCCATAGCCAATGCTCCAAATAATCAAGAGCACCCTTCGCCAGAGCCACACCAAGGTTTTCACCTGGTTCGGCCACATGGTCACAGTGCGGTCTGGTCTTATGTTTGGCTCTGTTTGCCAGCCGAATGCAAGTGCCAGACTGCTGAGACCATATTGCGACCGCAGCCGTTGAATAGGTGGCCAGCAAAGCCATAAAATTGCAGCAAAAACAAAAAGAAAAACAAAAAAAAAAACGGTTAGCAGTTTCACATTTTTGGCAGCTGGCCCGCACAGGCAACAGATAGCTAAGCAAAATCCAAACTTTTCAAAAATTTTCTCACGTAACAAGTACACAAAACACAAAAAGTAGCAAAGGAAAAACACAACCGGGCTGGGCCCCAACAATTTACTTGGCGTCACTTTGTTGCCGCTGTTGTTGTTGTTGCTGTTGTTGTTGTTGCTGTTGTGCTTCATAGCTTAGTTAGTATAGACTCGTATGTGGCTATGCGATTTTGTTGGCAACATGTTTGCCAATTTTTTGGCGTCTGCGCAATCCATAAGAGGGCATTAAAGCTGCTCGCTGATCGCTGCGGAGTCGACGCTCGGCGCGATTCTAAATATCAGGCGATTGCAAGTAGCCGCGGCTACCACTCAACAACCTTGGCTAATGGCCAGCGTACTGACATGGCGATATCAACACACAGCTGGAAATTGCAATAGTGGAGCTAGTTGTTTTTGTTTTTGTTTTTGTTTTGGCTCTTGGCATGTTGCAAGCGCACTTCGTAACTTAATGGCTGGCTGGCTTCCAGTTGCTCAGCTTCAGCTCGAGCTTCAGTCGATTCGATTCGATTCAATTCGACTCGCCTCGCCTCGCCTCGCCTCGCCCCGCTGCACCTCATGTGTGTGTTGTGTGTTTGCTGGCTATGACTAAGCAGTCGGGCCGACTGTCTGCTGGCTGTTTATCTTGGCCAAGAATTTGACTCTTGATCTTTGCCTGGCTGCCCAGCCAAACTGTCCCTATGCGCAGCCTGGCAGTAAGTGGAAAATTTTCACACGAAATTCAACAAATGCGCGTTAATTGTTTGACAAAATACAAGTATCGCTAAATTTTGAGTCTCCGCTCGAATTGAATAGCTCTCGTTTAATGTAGATCCCCAAAATATTCCCAAAAGCGGCCACAACCTTTTACCGAAGATTGATAGAGCAAATTATTTATATTGCGTACCTTTACACTTTTGACTTAATTAACAATATTGGCGCAAACTAAATAATAAATGGCCAGATATCACTTTTTCGCATACTAATAAAATATTTCTATTGGTGGCTAAAAATTGAAAGGTATTAAATGCTCAATAGCTTACTGTTCGATTATTATAACATTATCTGATCTTCATTTTAAATGCTTAAAAAATATACAAATATTACACTACGCTACACAACACACGACGCAAGCAGACAAGGACTGATTAATTCTAATCGTGTATACCCTACCCTATCAATGATTAATTTGGCTGCAGGATAAAATTGTAATAATATTCCAAATATTTTCAAAAAATTATTTAAACTGAAGAAAAAAGTTAGGAAAGAAAAGGGAGAACACATTCTTTTCCGCTGAAAAAGTAAAAGCTTCTATACTGTTAATACAAAAGATATTCAAAAATAGTCATATATATAAATCAATTTTTATTCCAATATAATATTCTTTTTACACTCTAATTGAATTGATGCCTGGGTTAATCTTAGCCAATGAGCTATCGGATCTGTGTTTTTTGCCATGTTGAAACCCTGGAAATTACGTTTTAAAATTACGTTTATAATTTTGTTGAATACACATATGTGTGTACAATATGAGGTGCTATTCACTCTGATGACGGTTTTTACTTGTTGCTCAACCAAGAATTTACATCTTTAGCGCGCAAAAACAAAAGCTTACTGAAGTGCTTAACATAATGTCTAAAAATAATAATGATGGCAACCCTATTTGCAAGCACCCTCTAATGATATCATCAATTTATATTAGCCACACCTCACGCAGTATTGGGTGGCAGTGTAATCCATTCTTTGGCCATTGCCATAACCAACTGGCAAGCTAATTACGTGATAGCTTAATTACTTAAGCAATTAATTAAAGCAAATGTTGTCACATGCAGCTAATTCAATTAGTTATGAATAAAAGAACATGCAACAATAAATTTGCGTGCTATCCACTAATTTGCAATAGAATAAACCCATCTCTTGATATATGCACACAGTATATATGATTTTGAGTAAATCATATAAATGTGTGTATAATGTCTCGTTTCCTGGAGAACGTGGTGCGTTGTTCAATCGGCCATTAGAGTCGTAAAGAATATTAATTTATATATTGTATGTTATATGGCATTCATATTAGTAAATCCGCACTTTACCAGTTAGCTGCCCCATCGAGTATATGGCGCTTCAGTCCGGCTCATCTGTTGATTATATGTGATTTGAGTATTTAATTAACGTTTCTACGCTTCGTAAATGCGAACCGAACATTTGTTTAACCGGATCGCTATTTATAACATTTTTCCCATTTCTTCGAAGCGCGCTTTGTGCCAATTTTAAGCATTTAATTAGTTTACTTTTTAGCATTTGTGCACTAAATAATTAAACACTTGCCACGAAAAGCCGCAAAAAATATGGCCTTAGGCTAGCAGGTATTAGGTATCAGGTATCAGGCATCAGGTATCTTTGGCGTCGCCCGTCTAACTCTAACTCTCGGTCTTGGTCTTTTTATTTATGGCATTTATCATTAGACAATCACATGATTTGAATGCCAAAACAGAAATGGACGTGTCCATGTGCAGGCCAAGTGATTTGGCCAATGCGCAATTGACTGAATGCTTAACACGCATACGCCCTGTATGCCTCAGTGTGTGTTGGAGCTTTTGTCTTGAAATCAAGTCCAAACTTTTGGTAAGCCAGGCACGACTTCTGTAGCTGAACCTATAGAGTGGGAGAATACCAGTGTTAATATTGAGAAATCGACAAGGATTTCGCACAATACATATAAAAGTATATATATTTTAGGCAATACTCAAAACCCAAAAAGTACACAGTCTACAAAATACACTTTGGACTGTCCGACTATATATACTTTTGATTAAGTTGATAAATTACAAATAATATGGTTTTTAATTGTACAATCGCCTGCAGATTGAAAGCGAGATTAGCCTGGAAAGGACAACTCCTTCTCGACACACTCCCATTTAAATATAAGTCAATAATTGTATCTTAGGGAGGCTGAGTGTCAACTTCTACCGCCGCCAGCCTTAATCGAGTTGAATTCAAAATTAAATTAAAAACTCTAGTGAAAAGCAATCGGCATTGCAAAATGTCTTTGGTCATCCGACAACAGTTGTTGCAGGCAACTGTCAGGTGATTGCGGTGGCAGCCGCATGAATCTCAACTAATATAAAACACAAACAGTTGTTTGCTGCTTCCCATTTGGGTCTTTATTGTTGTTGTTGCTGCTGCAACTGCAACTGCAAATGTTGCTGCTGTTGCTGTTGTTGCTGCAATACAAAACACACATTTAGTTGCCGTCTGCAGTCGCATGCTTTGCATTTTGTTATTGCTCAATTAACCCCCTTAGAAGCGTTTTTCGCTAATAAATTTTACCCATGCAATTTGCCACAAACTCTTTCAGGCCGATGACAAACAATTTGCCACGTTATTTTCTATACCCTGTAACCATAAAATGTCCACAAAATGTACATTTGACACATATTCTTGATCAGTCTAGACTTTTACTTAATTTTTTTAAATGTGTTGAAATCCTTTCAAAGATTTTTAATCATTGTAAATACTCCAGAATAGCTGTGCTTATTTCAATGTGTGTGTGTGTGGGTGTGTATGTAAGACCAATTGAGTACAGGGCATTTTCTAGTCGAGCACTCTCTATTGGCGCATTCTTAGCTCTTTGGGCTGGTGAAACTCGTCATTCGGCACGCCTGCAAGTGCTCCATTGTTGTAGTTGTAGTTGTAGTTGAGAAATGATTTGTACAATAAGACAGTCGAAATTTATATGCGAATCTTTTGCCTATGATAAAAGCGACAACGTCAAGATAACAGACGGACAGATAACTGAAAATGTCAAATAATTAGCCAAAACGGCAAACCTTTCAGCTTAACTTTCCCCCTATACACATATATATATATATATATATAAATATAAGGCATATACTCTGTTTATTTAGTCTGGCTTGTTTGCTTTTTTATTGGATTGTTTGCCGTGCCTGGAGGCACTTTAATTAAATAATTTTTTATGCATAAATATTTACATTTATTTTGGCTCGTTTGCCTTTTAAAAAGGCAGAGTACCTTTATAATGTGAATACCTTTACGGCGTGTCGTATGTACTTATGCCTCAGCTGAGAGCAGGGTAGATTGGCTCTGTCTTGAATAATGTAACAAACTATCCCATTACATGCAATATCTATCAATACTTTGCTTGTCTGTCAGTTGTAGGGTATCCCGAAATCCAACAAATTGCTAGGCGATTTGTATAGATATAAATTCTTTGCAGATGCTGTCTAGAATTTCAATCAGGTGGCTGGCAAGCAAATTCAACCAATTGATATGCCACATATAAGGCAGCCAATCGATTTAGAAATATGCATATAATACAATGCGAAAAGATAGCCATATAAATGTAAATTAAAATACGACTTCAGTCAGTCAAAATGATGTCAAGGCATTTACTTTCAAAAACCAAATTAAAAAATACAACAACAAAAAAAAAGGTTTTTACTCCGACAGCAAGAAATTTTATAAGCAACAAAATTACGCAGACATCAAAAAGTAAAAAAACGAAATATAATTCAAAAACCTGCTGCTGCCTCAATTAACTAAAAAACATAAAAGCAGAAGCAAAAAAAAAAAAAAACTGAACTTCATGTCAGTTCAACTGGGCCCCCATTAAACCAACGCCGACAATAATACAGACGCCTCCTCTGACCCGTCTGGACCCCATCAGAAGATAAACATAAATCTGTTTACTTATGATTGCGCCTTTTCGCATTGTTCTTTTCAGTCTCCGAAACACTTTAGTTCTGGGCGTCCGACTCTTAACTCACCAACTCGACGCATAATTGCTGTGAATTTGCCGTAGTTAAAACTCACTTTTATTATGTCTTCACTCCTGTCAATAAACACGACGCTCGTTTTTTATTATTTTCCTGTTTTCTTTTTTATTTTTTATGGTTGCCTGGAATTTGTGAAATTAATTGCCAGTTAAGTCACACGCGTTTCATTCGCCGTTCATGCCAATTGTGCAGGTGAGATAAACGTTGATTTTATCAGCGAGATATTAACTAATAAGCATTCGTACAAATTGGTTCTTTATCTATGAGGAAATGCAATTATAATGCGAGGTTTGGCTGGCCAACTGCTTACAAGAGCCGCAAATGATGAGATACAATCATGTGTGGGAACAGCATACATCTAATTGAGAATTTCGATCTGATATTGTGTAATAATAATCCATGATCAAATGTCTAAAATTGATGAGAATGAGCCCAACGGAACCCAAGCAAATTATTTCTAATCAAGCAACATATTTAAGCCCTCTTTAAGATATTTGGATACATGGCTGCGATTTGTCTGCATGGGAATTTAATATTTAAGCTCTTGTGGCGCGTATTATCATTTTGTCCTGAATTGAAAGGATATATCCGAGTGCATTAAGTATATCTGTTACATGCATATATCCTGACGAGATCGGAAGACTAAATGAATGATTAGTCAACAATCAAGTTCTGGTATGACTAATTTTGTTGTTGTTTCCAGATATTTTGACTACACTACACTACACTACAAAAAAACGTTATATGTATGTATATCTCAGGTACGAACTATTCCAAAGTATGACTCATGCATCTCCTACCCACAATGTTCTATTCATCAAGACAGAATTGAATCTGTACAGAAAGAGTTCTCTTAGCTTAAGCTGGAATCCTCGTGTGTGGTTACCGTCACACTACAGTTGATTTCTTATGACTAATCTTCCAGCTTTAATTAATCGTAGTACAATGCTTGGTGTAATTTTCATTCATAAGCTAATGACGGGTAAAATCGACTCTTCTGCGTTGACTAAACTTCCTTGTCCCTGTTATCGCTTCAATTTTGTAACCATGTCTAACTATGCCTTGCATGAACCCCCAGTCATGGTCCTCTGTGATGATTATAACAAGCATTATAGAGTAATCTGCTCTTCTCTTCCTCTTTCTAAGTCATCTATTCTGAACTATTTAGCAAGTAGATTGTCTTAGTAAGTATTCGCTTCTGTACTTCGCGTCTCGTGTCGTACGTTATTCTCTGTCTCAAAGAGTATTTAATCTTCGGCATGCCCAAGTTAGCTGCGATTTAAGAGATGAATAGAATTTAAATTCTATCAGCTATTGTGCAACCGTGTTCCACTCGTTCTCTATGGCTATCGGCTTTAAGATCCAGCTCAATCTCTATAAAGTGCCAGCCAGTATTTCATTTGACATGCCCCGCAATGTTTATTCAATCGTTCAATTAAATGCATTCCGATGCGTTCGCACGTCTAAACGGGCAAACTTCCTTTCCTTTTTTTTTGATTTTTTATTTTATTTATTTGCACTCGCTTGTCTTAAGTCGCCTTAAGTTGTTACTCGCATTCGTATTCGCTTTCGTATTGGGATTTGTGTTTGAGTTTTAGTTTTTTGTTTTTCTTTTTTTTTTGTATTTTTCAGGCACCTCGCCTCGCATTTTTGTAGGCGACAACGCCGCGTGACACACATGACCAAAAATCGAATTGCGAAACTGTTTAATTTAGTTGCAAGTCGAATTTTTTCCTTTTTTTTTTTATTTACATTGAAGTTATTTATTTTCGAGACATTCTTTGAGTCTGAGCTCCCTCGACGTGTCTCGGTCAGCGATTCGCTGTTTACGATTTATTTAACCTGACATCTCGCACACACACACACTCACACACAGTCACACACACAGGCACACACACAGTCACACACGTACACTTCGGCTTGAAGCCACACGCGGAGCCGTGGCTAAATTCAATTTGGCCTATAGCAAGTAAACATTATGTATTTTGTTTTTTCTTTATTGTAAATCAACTTTTCAATTTGCTGCTGACACAGTTTCCGAGCCAGGGCCCCAACCCCAGCCTCAGAGCCAGAGCCAGAGCCAGAGCCAGAGCCAGAGCCTCGGCTCCGCTGCACCTGAGCAGATCTTTGGTGTATAATAATAAATTGCATTTTTGTTGTACCGACAGAGGCTTGTTACCTATTGAGAGCGCCGTGTCTCGAGTGTTTGCCTTTGGAGCTTGACTTTGGACAAATATGTATCTAGAAGTTGCCCAGCTGCTGTTCTTCTTGTTGTTGTTCTTCTTATTGTTGTTGTTGTTGCTGTTGTTGTTGTATTGCGGTTTTGCATTTTAAGCTGCCTGGGAAACACCTGAGAGCCAGCGGCGAACGCAAATTTAGCTGTTAAAATTGTTTAAAAATACATTTTGATAAATGACTTGACGCTTTTTAAAGTAAAAGAAAAACACCAAATTTATACAACTTTTTTTTTGTTGTTGTTGTTGTTGGTGTGGGGTAGTTTGTTGATGAACTGCTGGAGCTGGAGCTGTCCCATTGTCCGATGCGCTGTGATACGTTTAGACTCAAAGTCAAATAAATAAATTCAAAACGCTTACAAATTATATGATATGATGATCAATCATTTTTTGGCTAGTGGCTGCCAGTCTTCAAAAAAATAAAAAAAAATGTATTGGTGGCTAAAATAGCTGGAAACCTTTTTGCAGTTTGTAACTGACAGCCGTTCTATAAATTCTGTTCTCAAAGCTCATTGTTTAACAGACGATGAAGTGAGCAAATGATTTATTGGCATAACTACAAACGGTTGACGTTGAATTTTAATTGGACTATTTTGCCCAAGTATTCCAGCTGAAGGTCAACTCGAATGTACACTAAAACATATTTGTATAGTTTTCCAATTGCAAATGAATGGGATGGTTATAATTGTTTTTGTGCAAATGTGTGTAAGGCGCAAGAGGAGGGTATCCTCGAGTAGGGTATCCTCGCAGCTCAGTCGATAACTAGCTTTGTTTCCGTGAAATCGATTAGAATCCATAACGACATACTCTTTTTTGAGCACAGCGCAGAGCTTATAGAAGCTGGAGATACCAAACTTATCTCGTATCTCGTATAATATGTGTTTATTCACAGATTTTAATACTCTTGAGATTGTCAAAATCTTATTTTTCGAAATAAAGAATTGGACTTTGTTAAGCTAAGCTTAAGAACCTTTGTAGCGGTAACTGCGCTGGGTTTATGGTATCTTCTAGTCGAGCACTCCCGACTATCTCACTTCTGCATGGTTTACTTTCATTTGAGCCCCTCTTTCGGGCGCCTAACCCTGCGTATCTGCAGCGCTCCTGTTATTGTCTGCCCCCAAATTAAAATTACGCACACCAACTGTTTAAACGGCAACACTTCCTGATTACGCTTTTTGCATTTCTTATAGAGTAAATAATACAAAGTATCGCTTATTTACTTTTATTTTTTTGCCTGCTTCTTTAATTTAATGTCACCTGGTGGCTTTCAAAATGCGCGCACACGCACAAAATAAATAAATAATTAAATAAAAGGTGGCGCAATTATGGACTGGGAGGAAGCAGCAGGAAACAAAGTAACACAAAGGCAACAGCCCAGCGACAGAAATGATAATGCTCTAGGGGCGTCTCAAGCAAAACAATTACTTACTTTTGTTTAAATTTTCTGGCAAATTCAGCGCGCTTTCTTTGCTTTTCTTCGGCGTCTCTTCTTTACACACATACACAGATTACACAAAAATATATTGTAATTTTTTCCTGTCGAGTGAAAACTGCGCATCGATGTCATTGGCCCGAGTGGGGGGAGCGGGGCCTCAGGGCTGGGTTTGGGCTTGAGTTCGGGCTCGGGCTCGGGTTCGGGTTCGGGCTGGGGTTCGTTGGCTCGACAACTGGGCTTTCTCGAAGATGTCTATGAATGAGTGGGCCGCCCGCACAGTTGACAATTGCCGGCAAGAGACGCCCCGACTGGTCACTGGCTTGTGGCAAAAGTGAAAGCCGCCAACCTTTGGGCAAATATCGTAAAACTTTATCGACGTGGCCAGCCGAAACACCTGCACAACTTCAAGGTCGTTGCATTGCCATAGACAACTTTGCTGCATGACAATTCTTTTGTCTGCCTCAGCCGCTGGCCATTTCCTGTTGTTAAGTCAGACATGGCTTTAGTCGGGTCGCAGCTGAGTGCATAAAAGTTAAGAATAAATAAGTAGGCAAAGCGATTCGTTTTTGTGCAATTCAAATAGTTTTGGCCATGTGCTGCTTCCTAGGGGGATTTCTATAAATCAGATCGGCCAATTGACAGCTTAGCATTTACTTATTGCCATGAGCTCGAACAACTCGAATGTCCATTTGCACTTTTGGCTTAATCTACTTCCGATTAGCATGGGCTCCACAAAAAAAAAAAGGGTTTTTCACGAGACATCTTGAAATATGTGGAATTTGTGTATGTTATAATTGTTGAAAAATCAGTGCTACAGCACAATTAAAAATTAATGATTAGATAATGTACAACACGTAGTTAAGATTTGCTTGGCATGTCGAGATTAGGAGATGACCACGCCAATAATGAACAGGCTCGAGTGCTGATAGTGCAAGGACTGATTGTAGTCACATGATGAGCTCACACTCACTATAAATAACTTTACGGCTTGTTTTGGCATATTATCTGAGCCAGCTAATAGACCCGCACACGGCTAATCTACAAGCGTGCAGAAATAGCTAAGCAGACTTGTGGTCTCTCGGTCGCTTTGGCGGCGAAACATAAACGCAATAAATGCAAAATTTCGTGGTATTTATGAGCACACGGGAAATTCAATTTCAAAGGGCGATTATCTAGATTGCAATATTAAAGCCGTTCAATTAAAACAAAATAGACGCTTAGCAACCCTTGCCGCGGACAATTAACTCAAATATATATACGAACAAAAATTGTAATAAACCTCATCAGCTGGGAACTACGTCATCCGTATTAGCCGTATAATTAGGCATTTAATACTCAGAGCTAATGGCTTTGATAGTTTCGCCTTTAAATGCTTTTAAACTGCAATTATTATCCAAATAATGTGAAAAAAAAAACACACAAACTGAAAACAGAAAACAGAAAACATAAAACACACCAAAATAAACACTCACACACACCGCTCAGTGCAGCAATATCGCAAATATTTGCACATTGTTGCCTCATAACAATCTGTTACATCCCACAAAAAAAAAAAAGTAAGCAAGACAATGGAGTAAAAATTACAACCACAATTATTTTACAGCCGGTTGAGGTGTTAATTATGCGGCAATTACTCGATTTATTAAAGTTGACACTCTTCACTCTTAACTTGCAGCAGCAAGAAAAGTACACTTTTAAATGAATTAAAGTTGGTTTTGAATGTGATAACAGAGCCAAATTAATCAGCGAAAGTGGCCATTTATCAAGGGGTATAACGACTTTGTCGTGTACAAGCTGAGCTGCCACATTCATATTTTTAGTTGAATATATTCCATTAAATATATAACGCCAAAATAGGTTTCCCTTCTAGAGAAGTTAGTTTGAGGAGAACTCCACGTATTCAAAAATACAAAATAAAATAAATTAAGATAAATAAACTAAAATACAAAATAGAATAATACAATATTATGTCAAATAAATCATTAGAAAATACCTCAATCATACTTTATTATCTAAATATATTTTAGGAAGGAAAAAAGTTGCCCGGCAACGTGGAAAAGTATATTATTTGATGAGCTTAGTGACAAGACAAAATCGAATTAATTATTTTATTAATTCATTAAATGAACTGATTAAATATTTTAAAATGGGAACGTTGTATTCCATTAAGGCTCGAGGACGTTAAACGATATTAAAAGTCACTTCAATTCATTTTAACAGAAGTTTCCAATTTTAATATTGATTTGAATTGAATCAATTAAGTTTCAGCCGAAAATGTTTTTTTTAAACAACACGAAGTTTGGCAAATCCGAATTTATAAAGCCTTTAAAAATGCTTGATATTTAAAATATATTTTAAGATACTCTTTTGTAAATAGTTTTTATTATATTTTTTCTTTAAAGAAGTTAGCGATATTAAATCGATTATTTCTACGTCCATTTAGTTGCCTAACAGTTCTTGACAACGATTTGCTTAGCGTTGCGCAAGTCGTTTGACAACCAGAGTTAATGCTCTTTCCTGAATCCTGTTTGCTTAATTCTAATCGTGTCTAACCGCTGTCTCGTTCAATTTCAGCTCTGTAACATGTCACAATCGAACGGATATTGAGCAGCAGCAGCTACCACAGCAACATCAGCTCACATAATGGCAACCAACAACAACAGCAGCAACAGCAAAGCGATGACGACTCCCGCGGAGTCGCTGGAAAGTCGCGATGAGGTTGACTTCATCGCCGCCAGGCACAATAACAACAACGACTACGAGGATTTCCGCAGCGCCAATCGCGTGGTAATCAGCGCCAAAGGATCAAGCACAACAGCAACAGCAACAGTCACACCAAACAATCAACCAAATGTCACCAACAACAATCACAACAACAACAGCAACAACCACAGCAACAGCAACACCCTGAAAAAGTCTAAGGAACGCCGCACACTCTTCAGCTTTGGCAGCAAAAAGCCGAGTTCGGGCACAATTACGAATCCCGCCCACGCCTCCGCTGCCACGCCCATACCGGCCAGCAGCAGTCTGCTGTTGCCACCGACGCCAGCAGTGCCCATTGGAACGCCGCCGAGGCAGCACAAGTTTGTGAAGAGCAGCAGCATCGCCCGGCTGCTGGGCAACACGTACAACGCGCGCAAGTTCGAGCGGGAGGAGCAGAAGCGATTGGCCAACGAGGCCAGCGGCAAGTTTCATACGTTTAGCGGTCGTCGTCGTGGCCCGGAACGCCCATATCTGGAACGCTTCAAGCGCATGTCCAAGGAGGATGGCGACATTGCTGGCGGCGACGAGACGGTGCAGGTAACCAATGTGGTTACCCTGACCACAGATTCGCGGGACCTGCAGTACGGCAGTCGGCGGGAGCATGTGGGTCGCGCCGAGGATCAACTGAGCGCCAAGGCTATGCGCACACTGACCCGAGGACTCGGCAAGCTCTGGTGGAAGCGCACCCACAGCGTGGACATCAGCACACCGGATCCGGAGTACAAGGTGTCCTATCTGGGCAACGTGCTCACCGGCTGGGCCAAGGGTAAGTGCATGAGAATAACCTTCATCTGCGTCCGATTTGGCTCATACTCATTCACTTTTTCAGCAGGCGAGGGCTGCGTCGAAAAGCAACTAAATACGCTCTGGCGCAACTACACACAGCACACCAAGCCGGATGTGATCATGCGGGTGAAGGTGTGCGCTTCCGGTCTGAAGGCCACCACACGGCAGCACGGCCTGACCGAGTATTGGTCGAATCGCATCACCTACTGCTGTGCGCCCAAGAACTATCCGCGCGTCTTCTGCTGGATCTACAGGCACGAGGGCCGGAAGCTGAAGCACGAGCTGCGCTGCCATGCGGTCCTCTGCAGCAAGGAGAAGATTGCCCAGGACATATGCGAAACACTGCGGGTGAGTGGAAAGCAAATTAAATCTCTCATTGTACTTACTTATCCATGCTGTTGTTATCCCTTTGCAGGACAATCTGGAGAGCGCATTGCGGGAATTTAAGCGTGAGAAACTTCTGAAACAAAATGCGCGTCTCAGCCTGGCAAATGCCGTGTACGACAATCCAAGCCTGCCCAGGCGCAAGATCATGCTGAGCGTGGGCGGCAACAATTATAGGCCGCCGCTGGAGCGCTCCAAGTCGGCGCCCAAGCTGATGGCCATTGAGGAGGCCATCGGCGAGGAGGAGGGCGACGAGATCGAGGACACGAACGAACCCGAAATGATGCCCTGCTGCCAGCGTGATTCACTGTATCCAGCCATGACGCTGGGCAGGCGGCGCTGTCGACGCGGTCATTCCATACGCCGCACGGGCAAGATTCAAGCGGCAGCCACCTGCTGCTCACATCAACTGGAGCCAATGCCGGAGCCTGAGCTGCCGGCAAGCAACATCGACAGCATAGCCGCCACAACTGCTGCCTCTAACAACGACGGCTCCGACTCGGACGAGTTCGAAAAGCTGCTCAAGTTCGAGACGACGCTGAGCAACGAGCTGTTACCCTACTTTGACATGCAGCTGCACAAGAACAGCAGCCAGAGCCTCGGCAGTCTGGCCGAGCTCCAGGTGGATCCAACGGAACTCGATGAAGGCGACGAAGCGGAACCGCTCAGCCTGCTGCCCACCATCAACAGCGATCCCAGTGCCGATCCGCAGGCTGACTTCGAAAGCGAGGACGTTGTCCATATGCGCCGCAGCGGCGTCTGCAGTGACGGGGAGGAGGACTACCTAGATGATGCGGATGACCATTATTTTCGGCAGGCGGCCATGCTGACGATGCTGCACCGCAGCTCTATGCGCAAGCGAAACAGCGAGCAGGCCAGCCTGCAGTATCGCCACCAGACGCAGTCCTCTATCTCGTCCAATGCCTCCAGCTCGACGACTGCCAGCGGCATAGCGCAGGCGGGCGCAGCTGGTGCTCAGCAGTGCCTGGCCAGCCCGGACAGCGACGAGGGCTCCATTTCCAGTGGCTGCGAGACGGCCAGCACTGTCACCAATGCCAACCAGGAGGAGTACAACAAGTCTCAAGGCAGCAATGTGCAGCAGCAGGTGCTCGAGCAGATGTTGATCTACCAAAGACTGGAGGAGTCAAAGCGACGCCAGCAGCTGCGCCACAACAGCGACGTCACCAACTACAGCAGCTCTAGCAGCATTACCCTAAAGCTAAACTCCTCGTCTCCCGCGGAGTCGGTCAGCTGCCTTGAGGTCTCCGATCCTAAGCAGCCGGCGGATGCCGTCAGCGTTTCGGACGACGATTCCGAGTGCAGCGATGAGAGCGGCTATGTCGAGTTCCAGGAGAAGGAGCGCGTTCAGGCGAATGCTGGCGTTGTGGGCGTGGCGGCATCTGTCAAGCCCCAGCTGCCACCCAAGCCGGCGCCGCGGCGCTCTCTCAGCGTAGGCGCCACAGCGGGAACAGGGACGCCGGTCTGAAAGTCCCATCCGCCCGAAAGTATGCTTTAATAAATAGATGTCTCCCCCATTGTTATTTCTGCGCACCCGTCAGCAACAAAAAGTGCAAGAAATTGAATTACCTATTCGTAGTCGTAGCCCTAGGTTTACCTTTAAGCTGTTTAGCGCATAAGTCATTTGTTGTTGGCTCATCATACAAAGAAATAACCTAACGATATTATTGTGTAAATGTTTCATTATTGCACAAAACCATTATATATTCATTGATTTTTGTTTATATTTTTTATTATTATTATTATTTTATTTTCTTTTGTTTAATATGTCCCCCAATTCACAATTGATTTGTTTGTTCTTATCGGTCTTCCCTGCACTCTTCCTGAAAAGATACTGTTCGATTTGCTCTGTAAATAAACTAGGCGCCCTAAGCACTGCATGTACTATATGTAATCCATGAATTGTATCTTACCTACCTATATAAATTATTATTATGAAATATATGCAACTAAAGTAGCGAACAATGTGCGATTTATATGTTCTTCTTAGCAGATCTCTAGAATTTATGGGAGAGTTTCAAAACGTTTTGATGTACCAGCATTTAATTTACTTGGCGAATTTTGAATAACGCCGTCCTATGCGATTCTCATGAATTCAAGTAGACACAGTCGTACATGCTTTATTTAAAGCGTGTCACACTTTTTCCTTATTTCTCTCTTTCGAATTTGGATATGTACATTAAAGTCTTGTCTGCCTTCTCTTAATAATAGATTGCAATGAAATAATCGCAAACTAGTAATTTAATGCTCAGTAAATACAAAATGTTTAATAACGCCGTACTATGCGATTCTCGTGGATTCAAGTAAGACCCAGATCATCTTACTTCAGTTAGTTGGCAATTAATCAATTTTCTTCACTCTCTCTCCCATGAGATGGATATATTACTGCATTACTTTCCCGTTTTATATATATATATAGAAGTTTTGTCCTAATAAAATGGATAGCAATGAAATAATCATACTCGTGTGTGTCAATTAGTACATACTTATGCATATATATTATAATTTTCAGCACTGAGCTCTTTGTCCATTCCAATTTATGCAGTAATTCTTTGATTTGCCCTCTTATTTCTCTGGCATTAAGGGTCCGACTCACCAGCTGAAAAGGTCCTTGTCCGCCGCTGGACAATTCTCTAGATTGTGCTCTAACCCCGGACGTTCGCCCAAATGACCTCAACAAAGTTTTGATACTTTGGATTCACTTAATTTAATTAGATAGTATTAATGCGGCATCTCAAAGCCAAACCAATTATATTTTTATGCGGACTCTAAATAATTTATACTAATTTTGGCCAACACTCAACGACCAAACCAGACGCAGGTATCCCAGCTGTTTATATAATAAACGTATATGTCGAGTCAATCCAGCAATGTCAGCAATTTCTGTCGGACAACGCAAGCTTGTAGATTTACGTATGCGCAATGGCACATATGTATATAGCTTTTTACTCCAGGCGAATATATAATTGCTCTAGGGTAGTTAAGTACCCCGACACAGGGTATTACCGAATTTATATTTTTATATACTACTTGTACAAGACAAATTCAGAGTACGTATATATATTAAATTTAATTGTTGTACGAGTGGGATCTTATCAGTTATGTAAACATGTTTTTATTTTGATGCCCGTCCATTTGCAATGAAAAGAGTATGCTAGGTTTTTTTAAAGCTCGTCTTGCTGTCGGTCCGTTCGATTGTCGGTCTGGTTGGGGATATTAAAGCTAAGGTATTCAAGCCGCAAAAATCGTTATCCTCCACAGATTAAGAAATAGAGGTACATAATTTTGGAGGTAAGCCAACAATGAGATATTTTAACCTGCTCATTGCACCTTGAACGCGCATTGGGCAGTCGGTTAGATCCGACTGCATCATTGCGACTTGTTTGAATTGAAGTCAACAGAAATAAAACGTGTTGCACATTTTTTAAACTGGGCAATTTACTCGAATGTGTACACATGGTTGGAGTTTCAAAAGTAGTTTGCTTGGTTCTTCACAATTTTTATTTGCACAACTAATCTGGCAATTAAACATGGTATGAACACATATACATTTTATTGACAAACTGTGGCGGGCAGCGCGATTTGTTGGCGCAGCAAATAGCAAACGGTGGCTCGGAAATTGCGCAGCGACTGGTCCTGCAGCTGCTGATTGAATACCTGTTGGGGCCAGCGCGTAATCCGGAGTGAAACCAGTTAACAATTGAGTAGGCGATCACTTACCCGATTGTAGACAATGGTGGGCACAAAGCTGGGCTGATAGCGCTTGGTGATGAGCTCCGCGTCGAGCTGGAGCTTGGTGCCCGTCGGGGTTTTCATGCAGTACTCCACGTCCGTCAAGAGACCCGCCTGGCTGGCGCACTGAATGTGGCGAATGTGGCGAATGTGTCGAATGTAGCGAATATTGAAGGTTGTTAACTGGTTAAGCAAATGCTGGGCTTTCGATAAACAATCAGCGTACGCACCTTGTCGGCATTTGCATGATTCGAGGCAAACATTTGGCAAACCACGAATTTCACCTGCGCCGCCTGATTTTGGGTGCTGCTGATGACGCAGCTCTGCAGACGGTTGCCCTCGCACTCGGCGGGTCCATGCTGGCAGTGGAAGAGGGCGCCGCTCTGCTCGGACTGCCAATGGAAGATTAGCTGACTAGTCATTACACCTTCTCACACAAATCTCATTAGAATTACCGCTGATTTTCCAAATGGCACCAGCTCAATGTCAATGTATGGCTCCAGCTCTTGGTGAACGGGTCCCAGTTGGCGCATAAAGTTTTTGCTATCCGGGCACAGCGACTCGTACAGCAGCGTTATGTGCAGCTTAAGACAATGGGATATATCAATGTAAATCGAAAATATATATTTCGCAGCTATTCACCTTTGCAGCTTGACGCTTCTCACGCGGGCTCTCATCCGCCAGGATGCAGCTGATGAGCACGGCCAAAATGCAAAAGGCAGTGATTATCTTAGACATTTTCACCCTGAATACGCTTGGCTATTGGCGAACGAGTTTTCCAATACACTTATACAAATATGCCCAATCGATGGAAACCGACCTTCGATGCACTCTCACTCAGAATCGAACAGTCGCCGCGCTGCCAAGTCGAGCCCCAGTTTATGCGACCGTTCAATTCGATTTCAGTTTAGCGACTGAATGTTTTGTCGCTTTTTGGGGCTTAATTTTTGGACCGAGTGCCGAGCGCTGGATGGGACTCATGTAAGCCGGTTTTTAATTTTGTATATTTACCCAAACTCCCAATAAAAGATATTCTGCGCACACATTCACAACTCTGCGTTAACTGTAATCATGCAAGGGGCGCGGAACCAGGTTTTCAATTTTCTTCTTCGTTTCTCACGATTTGATTTCTTTTCTCAGCTTGAAATTTTAATTCACGCGGGTGCGACATATAATTCGTTACATTTTAAAATAACCAAAACAATTCAATTAGAGAGCGTTAAGATGAACTAGTTCTTTTGAGTAATAATTTCTGTTCAATCGGTTCCTTTTTTGCTTTTTATGTACGCCATAATTGGGCTTTGGATAGTTCCACCCGCAAGTGTGAAATATAAGCGAAATCGGATATGACATTTATTTTTTGTATCATCCGATCAGCTTCAAAGACTTACTAAATACTTGGAACCTGCACTGGAACAAAATGTTTACGGGCAAAGCCTGGTAGTACACGCTATATGCTGGATTTTGGAAAATTCCATCCTCAGCTGTGAAAAATTCCGCATGGGAAAGAATGCTGTTAAGTCTGCTCCGCTTCAAATTTATTGTTTAAATTAAATTACAATATATAGTTATTTTTACTGATTTTGTAAACTGGATAAAGAATTGTTGATTGTATCTATTTCTTTTTGTTTTCTATATATGAGACATATTATTTGAAAAGTGATTCACTCCGGTAAAAACCGGCTTAAGGTAGAACGAGTATATTTAGATTTCCCAAGGGCAGCGAATGGGTGGAATACTGATATATAAGACTGATGGCCATGTAAAGCCGGGTAATACCCACTCTCGTTGTATATGTAGGCTTTGACTAAGCCACCTACACTGGGAATTTTGATCATCTGGTAGTAATTTCTTATGAAACTTCACTTGAATAATTTAGATTAAGTAAAAAAGTTTTTCTTCTATTCTAGTCGTAAGAGGTCGAATAGGAGATACCCTATATACCGCTCCGCACAGCCGTAACGTTCATGCGTACTTAACTATTATTTATAGACCCCCTTTATAACGTGTGCATAGGATATATATTGCTTTCATTACAGATCATTCTAAATATCTAAAAAAAAATAGTTTCTTTATTGGAATAATGTTTCTGTGGAGTACCGAAGCTAGGTGTAAAATTGCAATTTAACGGCCAGCTAATAGGTCTAACAATCATTAGGTAATAAATGTTTAGTTCCTACCATGATTTCGCACAGAGTTTGTCGTAAATTGTTTTTGGAAGCCTCCTGCAGGTCGTCATCAAATACCTAAAGGTTTTGTAAAAATATATGCTTATTTCTCTTAGGAAGTCCTGAGAAATAAATGAAAAATACTTACTCCATTATAGATAATAGCAGGTATTTCGTTAAATTGATATTGACTTGTTATTCGCGAGGCCTCGGCCTGAAGATCATTACCTTGGCCGCTCGAATTCATGCATTGCATTACGCTCGTAACGATATTCAAGGATTTGGCGCACTTGAAATTCCTTTTTCTCACCAGCTGGAGGTCTTGCATCTGACAAGCAATAAATTGCATTTGCTTTAACTGATTTAAATTGGAGTGAAGAGCACAGTCCTGCATCCGATTGCCCCAACACTCTGGTCGGCCGTGTTGGCATACATGTCCCCTTCTTGCCGGCTGTTGAGGTAATATTAATTTTTTACTCTGATTCTTAGCATAAACTTACTCTTGCCTTGCCATATGGGACCAACGTTAGGTTAATGCAGTTATGGTAATCCCGAAAAACAGGCCAGAATCTGGCAAAGAATTCTTGGCTGTCGGGACAGAGCGACTCATACAGCACAGTCATTCCCAGAGGCTGTTTGAAGAGACTTAGTTAGCGAATATATTACCAGGTTTGGGCAGTCACCTTTATTGAACGCCTACAGCGAGTAGGCGTGCCACATTCCAAAGAAAGTAACAAAAACAGAATAAAATACAACCCTTTCATGTTGCCGGTCTGAGAGCAGCTGGAAACTGTCGCATAAATGAATTTGGTTTTAGTATTTGACTATCTGCAGTGCATATCGAATGGAATTAATTCCGCACATTCAAAATTGGCGGAACAAATTCGTAGCAAAGAGCTTTTGCTCGAGTGTAGTAAGTGCTGGGCAGCGGGCAAACTAAAATACGATTCTGAATCAAGGGCTTCAGGCTTGCTTCAATGAAATACCGACCGACCGCCACAGTCTATCGAAGGGTCTATCGGCAAGTGACCGATAACTTACATTAACATTTTATTCCGATTGGACCCAGCCTTTTTATTAACAAAACAAACTGAAAACAGCAATAAAAATGAAGAAAAAGGTAAATGAATGCCGAAAATTGTTTGAATAACGCTCGAACTTAAGTTGTAATTGTTTTGTTCTACCCATAGGTACTGCTTATGGGCAAGAGCGGCTCCGGCAAGACGAGTATGCGGTCTATTATATTCGCCAACTATATAGCCCGTGATACGACACGTCTGGGCGCAACAAGTAAATAGGTTTTTGACAGTGTTCCAATGCCAGGCTAAACAATTGTTTACTTGCAGTCGATGTGGAGCATTCGCACGTGCGTTTTCTAGGCAACCTGGTGCTTAATCTGTGGGATTGCGGCGGTCAGGAGAGTTTCATGCAGCAATACTGTACGCAGCAGCCCGACAACATATTTCGGAATGTGGAGGTGCTTATCTATGTGTTTGATGTGGAGAGCCAGGAAATGGAACGGGATGTGCACTATTATCAGAGTTGCCTGGAGGCTTTGCTGCAAAACTCACCAGAAGCGAAGATCTTTTGTCTGGTGCACAAAATGGATCTACTCGCCGAGGACCAACGCGACCGTGTTTTCAAGGAGCGCGAAGGGGATCTCATACGCTTGTCTATGCCCGGCAATGTTACATGTTTCCGCACCAGCATTTGGGATGAGACATTGTACAAGTGAGTATTTGCGCTTTATAAACTGGGCATGACATTTAATTAACCTTTGCTCTCACAGAGCTTGGTCGTCTATTGTTACAATGCTAATTCCAAATGTGGCGGCACTGGAGAACTCTTTGACGCATTTTGCTAATGTGATTGAGGCGGACGAGGTTCTGTTGTTCGAAAAAGCCACGTTTCTGGTCATCTCGCACTGCCAGAGCAAAAAGAACCGTGACTCGCATCGCTTCGAAAAGGTCTCGAACATCATAAAACAGTTTAAGCTGAGCTGCTCCAAACTGGGCGCCAAGTTCCAGTCCATGGAGGTGCGCAACAATGCGTTTGCCGCTTTCATCGATACCTTCACAAGCAATACGTACGTGATGGTGGTCATGTCAGATCCCACTCTGCCCTCAGAGTCGACGCTGGTGAACATACGGAATGCCCGCAAGTACTTTGAAGAGCTGGAGAATCCAAGTAACATTGCCATGAACCATCACAATCACAAGTACCACTGATGGGCTGTGACTGTCGTTAAGTTTAATGTTTTTCCGTTTATGTTAATGTTTGTTTTCCGTAACGCGAAACAAACAGTTTATTGTTGCACATCGAAGCGGCGATCGAGCCGACAATTCTTATTGCTTCCCATAACATATAACCAACATCTCCATGTGTATCGAACGAGTATGAGCGTTGATTTTTCCTACATTTATAAGAATGCTTTACAATTTAAACCTCTAGGCCTTAAGTTTATATACAACAAAAAACACACATTACATGTAAAAACAAACATTTATAAATACAAAATGCTAACAATAGGACATATTTATATATAAATGCCACTTCTGATACGAGTAACAAGTAACAGTAGGGGAGAACTATTTATAAGCACACTGTAGAAGACCCAACATTGTGTTGCACATATCACAGACACATAAATCCAAGGCACCGCTGGTTGAGAATTGGCCGCAGGCTACAGCACTAGGAGTAGAACCGTCTTACCTCCGCGGACAACTGGTCTACGCTGGACTCGTCCACGGCAATGAAGCGCTTGGATCCGCGACTAAAGTAGTAAATGTCACCTGTGTAAATGTCAAACCACAGCGCATGCACGTGCAAATTGTGCGTTTCGAGGCGTGTTTTAAGAAAACCGTACGATGCAATATTGGACATTTGTTGCAGAGTATTAATCTGAGACAGTTTGTCTTCAATTGCAAACTTATTCTCTTCATCAATGTAGGCCACAAAGCGGCGCAGCGGCGTCTCAGAGGAGAATATCAACGGGTCCTTCATGCCCGCATCGCGCCACCCTTGAAACATCTCCAAACTGGTGTTGGCATGTGTGCACAGCCAGGAGCGCAGCGGCGATAGCCGGCGATTAAGCTGAAAGGGCAAGAGTTCATTTAATGACGCTAAACCGTATTGAACAACCTCACCTTGGAGGCAAATTCGGGATCACGCAACTGATACAGAAGATTCATAGCCTTGCAATCGCTGTGTCCACACACAATTATATGCCTTACGTCATTGACCACACAGCCCAGCTCCAATGCCGCCGGCTCGCAGCTAAAGTACTCGTCCTGAAAGTGATGGGCGTGCGGTATCAGATTTCCCGCATTACGCACTAATCATGTGAAAGCATACAGGTGTTAGAATATATATTGAATTTGTGGTATATTGATGCGCTCGTACCCACCCACAAACATGTCGCCAACGTGTGTGTCCGTATATCTCGTGGGAATCATGCGACTGTCCATGCAGGTGAAAAACACGGCCTTCGGCTGATAAGGTATTAGTTAAATATTAGAACATATATTTGGGCTCAAGATAAAATAAGTATTTAAATATATTTAGTGTATGGAGGGAGTTTCTGGTCAGGCTGAGGCATGCTTGGACGACAGCCAAAGTAATCGCTGGGATCTGATTCGGTTCATGGTCGTTCAATATCATGATAAACATAGTCAAACATAGGGTATCTATAAGCTGATATGTTTAACTTCAAGTATGTTTATTACACGTCTACATGGAGATACATACAGACGTACATATTATTGTTGTTGTATATTAATTTTTATTTAACTCAAAGTTAATTAGCAAAACTTTGTTGAAAAGTAAAAGCATCCACATTAAGTGTAACAAAATAAAATAAAACTAAAAATAAAAATTTCGCACTTTAGTAAACTCAACCGGTTAACCTTTGTTTTTGTTTACCAAAAACGCAAGACAAGCGGAGAGAGGCGTTTGAGTATTGAAGTTCGCAATGTTTGAGAGCGGAGAGCTCTCCAAAATCGAAACTCTAGAAAACCCTCAAGCGTTCGATGGGTGCATTTTTGAAATATCTTTGATGACACATTTTAAAGAGCACGGGAGAGAGAGAGATAGAGAGGGACTCTCTCCCTGAGAGCGTCTCTCGAATTGTCTGGGCTTCAGTCTGGCCTGAAAAGGCATTAAAAAGTGTGATAATGACCCGACACCGACAACAACAAAAACAAGAAATAAGCACATCGAAATGTCGCTCAAGGCAATTGGCATGCTTCAGTGCATTGGCGCTTTTAGCTAATAACAATCGGTTTTGTCAATGACAAATTAACAATTAATGAATGCACGTGATTTGACCAGCTTGACCTCTCCAAGGTGCAGTTACTCACCTCTGGATTGTCGCGAACTTTTTGAAATTCCTTGACCATTTGCTCTCGTGTCGTGTTGCGATAACGCATAATTCCTCTCAAAATTCGCTCCATGACTGGCGACTTATGTTAATTCCGACGACCGGGAGATAAGTAATCTTAATTTTGGCACTTTTATTGATCCCACTTGGAATTGATTTGTCTTTTTCTGTGTTCAAATTATGTAGTCCGAATGGAACTGCGTACACGCGCCGCGTAACCAAACCAACCAAAACTGTCGGCGGAGCATTTGAAATTGAATTGTTGCTTCCAAAACAAGCGACAGCAACGCCGCGAGAGCGTCTGTTGGCTTTGTTGACAGTCCGCTTTTGCTCTCAGAGAGTTTCGAAGTGGCGAGTGGAAAATCTGCTCATGAAACGTAGAGGTTTTCAACTAAGATTTTATATTGTGCAAATGTGTGGTGTATGATTTATATATACATATATATTGTTTTGTTTATTAATTTTTCTTTAGTTACGTTTACTTACACCATTTTTTTTTTTAGAAAATATCTACCTTCGGCCTTTCTTACATAAACCTAAAAGTGCGATATAATCTGTCTGTTGATCTATTATATAGGCACATTCTCTACAACGTAACTACACATTTTAAAATTAAAATGAAATATTTTTCAATCGTAGGTAGATGGCTTGGCAAATCTGTCTGACCAAGTCATTGAAGCAACTAAACAACCAGGTTAAGGGGACTCTCAGACTTGTATATGAGTTCAAATGATTAAAAAAAACGTTAGGCTAACAGTAATAATAATAATAATAATAATAATAATAATAATAATAATAATAATAATAATAGAAATAATACCTTCACAAGCAATAATAATAATAATAATAATAATAATAATAATAATAAAAATAATAATAATAATAATAATAATAATAATAATAATAATAATAATAATAATAATAATAATAATAATAATAATAATATAATAATAATTATTATTTTCATTAAAATATTTATATCGATACTAACATAAATATTTATAATAATTTTCAGGTAGATATTAACCCTTTTGATTATTCTCTTCTAGTGAATACTCCTTCGTGAGCGTATTTTCTTCTCTGTGCGTCCCACTATTCGCTCAGAGAGCGAGCATTGCACGTTTTTCTATCAGAGAATCGAGGGGGCTCGCATGTGGTTGATGACGTCGCCAGCGATAAATTGCGTCTGCAGAAACTAGAACTAGAACACACCTTAACTGGGCCAGTGTCGAGGCGCCTGGGAGGCCCTCTCTATTTTCAATATGCTGTAATATTTGCTTTGTAACTTTGTAGCTTGCGGCAAAAATGAGCGAATCAATTGCATAATTGAAGCGGGAGGGAAATAGCTGGCAACTTCCAGACAGACTACACCCAGAAACACGACACTGGCCAGTCTGTAGTTATCAGCGGATCTGGAGGAGGCAATATACTTTGACCGATACGAATGTAATTTTTGCTTTTTGCTCTATGGCTTCCTGGTGCTGGACACTGTAGCTGTGCGTGTAATTATCTTTAATGGAATTTTCGATGGCCTGATTTGTCTATTTACCATAAATCAGATACATATGTACATATGTCTATGCAAGGTCATGGGGCAATCACACGCAGGCAGTTAGTTAGTCATTGAATGATTGAAGGCTGCCAGACTAGAATATACTCTGTACACCAAACAAAATGAATAAACACTTCAAAAGCTCTATAGAATAAGGGCTGCGTACGGGTTTCAACGAAATCTTTTACTGACACCAGACTGTTTCATACCATGAGATAGAATACAACGAAATGAAATAAACATAAAAAACAAGTTGAGTCAAATATTTTATTTGTCTGATCTCTTATCGCTTAATAAGTTTATTAGACTCATAAGTAAATGAATCTGTCTATGTTTGAATGATAATTGCGCATTGGCAATTCACATTTTAGGGCTTCTATAGCACACACAAAATAAATTAATTTCTAAATTGAACTTGATGCGATTCCACTGCCTACTTTTAGGCGCCCGAAAAGCTTTTCAAAGCTTTTGTCTGTTTATAAATGCCGCCGACTGTTTTTTCTGGTAATGGACCCTTTAAGCGAACGGGCATTACATTGGGCCGAAGTAAGCCTGTAACTACACGAAACGATGTCGTTTCCTGGAAACGCGCGCCGCATCATTCATTAACCATTTAAGAATTTTTCTCAGACCTTTGTTGGCGTGTAAAAGTGGGTTACACACCTGTAAGTGAAAGAGACGCACTCGCACACTGCAAATATTATGAAATCCCCCATAACAGAATGAAAGCAGCCAACACAGTTCCGAGTCGGTGCCTGTGCCCTGTGCCCGTGGGGTGCCCACAAAATACTGGAGAGCCGAGTAGCCGGAGTACAACAACAGAAAGCATTTCACCAGCTTGGAGGCGAGTCGATGCCCAAGCAGATTCACTCTTGATGATTATAAAGTATTGTTGTTTTGGGGGCACTCGACTCGACTCGTCTGTTGTTTTGCTTTCCTTTCATTATCGAGCGGCAAAATATTGGTTAAACAAGCAAAAACAATGAAAACGAAAGAAACGAAGAAAGAAGACAAAAAGTAAGTTTTTACAGAGGATTGGGGGGAGGGAGGCTGGGAGAGGAAACCGCAGCGTGACCAACAAATGATGACGATGGTGCCAGCATCTGCATCTCTTGAGAAAATCACGATTATGATGATGATCAGGCGGGCAGAACGCCAACATTCAACTTAAAGCTCATTACAATTGCTATCAAGTGGAATCATCATAATCATCATCAACAGAAAATAAAGAAGAAGCAGAAGAAGCAGCAGATAGAAGAAGAGCCAAAAGAAACCAAGGCAGAAGCGTGGGTACGAAATAATGCACAGAATCGCCAGCATGACAATGATTACCCTACCTATAGAAAAAGAACCGCAGCATTTTTCTTCGCACTCGCACACCTGAAATACGAATGGAAATGGAACTGGAACTCTCCTCCACCCCCCTCCACCTCTGTCTCTCTCAACTTAAGTGTGTGTGTGTGTGTGTGTTGCTGTCAGCATTCAAGAATTTGGGCCAAAGCAGCGAACATAAACAAAACTTGGATGATGATGGTTACTTAACAGTGTTGAACAACAAATGAGTAGACACACACATGCATATGTGTATACAATTACATATAGCATATTCATAAGGGTGCGTGATGGGTGCGTAAGTGTTAGTTTTGGTGTGGGTGTTGTGAAATACTGATCGTGATTATTACCAAGCAAAAGGCAGACGCCAGAGAGAGAGAGACAAAGGGGGAGAAAGACAGAAAGAGAGAGAGAGATATAGACAATTTGAATGCAGGTGCGTTGGGACTTACAGACTGATTCATCAAGTGCAGAATTAAAGCTACAGCAACTAAATATTATATTATAAAAATGTGAAAAAAACTTAATTAATGCAGTGAAAGCTGTTCTTTGAGAATTCGACGTTACATCAGTATATACTTCCATCTAATTTCTTGTTTTTACTTTTCTATTCAACTTAGTTGGTTGTAAGAACTTAGATGTTGTTTTTGAATTTAGTGTTAAAACAAAATGCGGATCTATTGCAAATATCACTACATGCCTATTTATATAGCATACGCATATGCACATACTTCAGCTCTTTCAGCATTTTTGTCGATCTTGCGTTCCCAGCTAACTAACCCACTGACTAAACGGATAAAATGATGTCATTGTATTTTTTGGCCAACTTTTTTTGGGGTTTCCTAAGCATAATTTATATGGGTGTTACCTCTTTGCTGCTGCATGCCCTTTCACCAAAGCCTTACACTCTTTCCACCTCCCGTTCTCGTTCTCGCCGCCGTCTTCCACTCAGCTTTTGGGCATAGTTACCTCTCGCTCGCACGGGCACAATTTGCAAATGAGTCTCTTGATTCTTTCGGCTGACTTTTGGTTGAGTTAATTAATGAGTATCTTTCCTCGGCACGCACGCAACACCAACACCAACAACAACAATATGTGTGTGTATGTATTTAGTTTTGTAGGTATGTGTGTGTGTGTGTGTGTGAGGGTATTTGTATTCGTAATGGCGGCATTGCTGTTCTTATTAGCGTCGAATGGCTCTCTGCAGTCAGCTTTAAAGCTGCCTCTGCTCCAAAAGTGGGTCAGCAGCGTCGTTAAAGCTGCGAGTGTATGTGTAAGTGTGTGTGTGTGTGTGCGTGTGTGCAAATTAAATATTCACAGCGTTGTTTAAGCAAATAAAATCTCATTCTCAGCTTTGTTGTAGTTGTTGTTGCATTTCATTCTGTGCGTGTGTGCGTCTGCGCGTGTGCCTGTGCACTTGTGTGTGTGTGTGTGTGTGCGTGTATGTATTTGTTTTTGTCGTGGCTTTTATTTGTATAAGCGTCTTTCGGTTTTAGCCGCTTAGCTCACAATCACAATCGGAATCGGAATCGACGATCGCGCTGCGCATGAAAGTGAATCAGAATGCTAACAGTTGTTATTGTTGTTGTTGTTGGTTTTGTCGTTGTTTCTTTAGGTGTTGTTGTTGCTGTTGGTGCCGCTCTTTGCAAAGCAAATGAGATCAAAAGTGGGCTTAAGTCGCATCTCTTTAACCTGAATATGTCAACGTTGTTGGCCAAAATGCGCATTATTCGCCTAAATGTGAGCTGCGCGCAGCTGCGGTTGCGTTTAAACGCCCAACACCTTAAAGGCGAACTGTCAATGGGCCATCAATTCATGAAATGCTTTCAGAGCAAACGGAGTAACTGACGAGCTTTAATTATTCAGTTCAAATATATATATATAAATTAATAAAGAAATTATTAACTTTGTTGTCTTAGAAATATCGTCTTTTATGCTTTAAACATATCGAATTTTCTTATTCTGAGTTCTGGATTCGCTCGAAATATAAGTATGCAAGGAATATATATTATATATATCTATCTGTTTTGATTCTATTCATAAAGCTCATACATGTAGCTGCTATTGGAACAATGGGTTAAAAGCAGAGTTATGATACAAAAAGAAACCAATTTTCATTTACATGTAAATTTTCATCAAATTGGAGACTACGAGCTTCGCTATGATTCACATTCGAGCAAAATTTCATCAATATCTACCTGATAAATATAGATCTTAAAGTAGTTATAAATTGAAATTTTCTTTTTAAATAATTGCGAATCCTTAACCCTAGCAATGCTAACATTGCCAGACTTCAGATTTTTTAATATTTGTAAAGCATTTCTTCTTTTATAACTCTTAGTGTGGACTCGTTAAAAAGCTGTGAAGCGCGTCAGTTCGGTCAAGATATTGTGTTTATATGGCTTGTGGGCGTTGCTTATTATGAGTTATGTGAGATGTAGATTTGTCTGTGCTGGGCCGCCTGGCAGCCAGCTCGATCTGTCAATGAGCCGGCAGCTATAAAGAGGTGTGCCCTGACCCAATTTTCAACGGGTCTGTTATTTACTTACGCATGATCTCAGCGACTGCTGCTGCTTCTGCTGCTGCTGCCTGGTGGCAGCCTGGTTCAAGAACTGATATGCATTGAGTATATTAACGAATTGTTTTACGCCTAAATAAGTGGTAAAAGTGTTCGAATTCGGTTCACTGATGATGCAAAAGTGTTGCAGGCCAGTAAGGCCATAAAGTTGGGACAACAAAACGCCCACAAATGGAAAAATGAGCTAAAAACCCTTTCGACCCCGGGCCCAATGGAAAGGTCATTAAGTAAAATGCGCTTTTGCATCATTTGCCAGACCATGGCAAAAGAAAGGTTGCTCCGCTGCTAGGTGGTCAGCCAGCCAGCCAGCCAGCCAGCCATTCAGCCAGGTAGGCAGGCGTGTCAAAGGACAGCAAACAGTGAAATGCGCGATTTTACGACACAAAGACGATGCGACGACAACAACGAACTTAAGTGGAAACAGTCAGCGAGCACGCCTTAGAGCAAGACACGCTAAAAACGACATTTTATGGCCATGACAAAAGATGACAGCGTCGCCTATCTTCCTCTCTGTTCCCGTTTGCGTCTGCGTCTTGGTCTTTGTCAGCGTCAGCGCATCCGCAATCGCATCTCGTTTGCAGTGGCATTTGCAGTTGCAGTTGCTGTCCGTTTCTTGGCAGTCGTAAATCATACAGCAATGTTTTGCATGTGACACAAAATTGACCCACTTTTAGTTTTCGAGTAACCCGCAGCGCGCCCAATTCTCCAGACTCGAAACTTATGCAAAACTCAAACGCCTTAACCCGTTAGAATGTCTGCCTTATAGATGGCAGATGATGTGGAACTGTCATGACCTTGAAGTTATTTTTGACTGACAATATTTTGTAATCTATTACATAATATCCAAATGACACGCGTCGTGACTCAGCCAGCCCTTAGTATCCTTTTCAGGACACACGCTTCAAACACGTGTGAGCCATTTGTTACATAAGTAACATAAGCATATGGTATGTTTATGTTGTCAATGGGCTGAAAATCGAAAGAAAAGTGTTACAGAAAATAGTTTAGCTGAATAAATAATTGCATATTGGGAAAGCATTGTACCGAAGAGTTTACTAGAGTCTACAGTTACTTTTAGTATTATTTATAATTGTTCATTGTCAACAAATCCCATGTGCATAAAATCGGTTTGACATGGATATGACCATAATAAAAGGTGACAGAGAATAAATGCATAGCATTTGTTATATTAATAAATTTCCATCATTTTAGCCATTCCATTGCTTGAACAAATATTACAATACATACTGCAAGTTCGTTTCCTGAGTCTTTCGTTGTGTGAAACCAAAAAAAAATATCATTTAATAAAATTGCCTAATTTCTGGTAAAACAGAGTTAATTCATGCAAAATTTAATAAACGAAACTCTCAACAATTCTACGCAAATTTTTGCAAGCATTTCCCACACAATTTTCCGCTAACATTGCAAAACTGTTAGCTGTCCGGTGCTCATAATAAGAGAAGCCCAACTTATAAGTACATTAGGTTAAAATGTTTGCTGTGGCCAGAAATTGACAAAAACTGTTACTTTCACATTGGCGCAGAGTCGAGATTAGGGCAAAAGCAACAACAATAGCAGACAGAACAACAAAAGAAGTGTAATAGATGCTCATTTGCTGGCACAAAGACGACAATCATAATGGCAACCAGAAACAACAACAACAACAACAAATAGGGCTAATTATGCGCACACTTTCAGACATGGGTTTTTTTCTTTCTCTCTAGTAACTTTTTGCAATTCTGCTCGTGCCAAAAAAAGTATTTATATGTATATATTGAGATGTCAGACAATGCAAAAGAATCACGTCGTTATAATATTTTTTGACTGGCTGCTGCTGAGTATTGTAATGGGATTTTCTGTTGTTGTTGTTGTTTTTCTTACCAAGAGGGCGCACTTAAATGAAAGTTGTTTAAGCCTGTTGGAGCTGCTCTTAAAGCGTTCAGGCAGCACATATCAGTGTTGGGCCACAGATCTAAAAGTAGCTCGTTTGGGCAACTGAACAGGAATCATATGCAGTTAGGCTCGTAAGAAAAGCTAGCTTAATCGAAAATCAAACTCGTTAAGTTATAATTAAAGGATGTGCTATCTTTGGTGCATTTAGGATTTAACAAAAGTTATAATACTTACTGCCAGTTCGTTTCCTGAGTCTTTTGATAAGCTCAGCCACACAACTTAAAGTCTTGTTAGCCGAACACACCGGAAATACTGCCTTTAAATAAATAATGGTTCTCTATAAGGCCTTATCAATTTGAATAATTGACTTGGAGTTACTCTAAGTTCAAGCTGGCCCTAAAATCGCTTAGGCGGCATTCTCCTCACACGCACAAAAGCACCTGCGGGTCGGTTCTTCTTCCTTCCTTTATCCAATAACATCTTGACTTGCATCAAATATATTGAAAATATCAAAAATTATTTCCTTTCAACTTTTAAAGGTATGGATTGGGCTTTGAAACATTCCTAAATTTTATATACGAGCTTCGCAAATCAAGTTTGATGATCATGAAGTTATCATTTTTGTTTTATGCCCAAATTCAAATTAAGCCTTCGGCTAGAAGGCTGGACAACCAATTCGAATGCCTATTTTTTAGTTGATTGAATTCTCGATAGCTCACATATAGGAATATGTCGTAATTCAACATGAAAAAGTATATCTAAATATATCTTACAGATTAAAAAGTAGACTGAGTCCGGATAGCTAGATCTTATTGTCATACAGAGTATAGTTATTTAGGCCTCTCGAATTATTTCTTTTTCGGTGGCGCGTGCTCTGCTCGAGTGGTTGGAAGTGTGTATATATATACATATATGTATATATATACATATATGTATATATTACTGTGGTGGAACCAGGCACCGAGGTACTTAGTAGGCAATGTGGCCCTTGTGGCTTCCTAGGTCATGCTTGTTAAACTTTTGGTTCTGTTCCAAAAACTATATTGGGCGGGTGTACAGATTGATAATTAAAATTTAGCTCTGTTTTGGGCTGGCTAAAAAGTTACGCTCGGCTCGCTTGGCTCTGATTCAAATGGTGTGTGCGTGTGTGTGTGCGTGTGTATGTGCCTGTGTGAGTGAGGTACGAGTGTACTCGTGCTTATTTGTGGCAAAGACTAAAACACCCCAAAACATGACACATGGCAACATGACACCAAATTGCTGCACTACATTTGCTGTGGCTCCTGCACCCGGACTTCAGACAAAACAGAAACCGGAGTCGCCTTAAAAGTTGGAGTTGTTAAACTTGTTGCACATGTTGGCTGGCAACTATAATAACATTCGCACTCGCTGCCAAAGCAGTTCCTAGTTTTTTAATCAAAACACTTAACCACTTGTAAAATTCTCTGTCTGCAGTTGACACACATCTGTCAGGTGAGCCAAGTGGGTCAGGCGGCAGCAGAAGGGGATGTCGGACTTCGAGTCGCAGTCGCAGTTGCAGTCGCAGTCGCGATCTTGTTAATCGTTTCTGATTGCCGCGTTGATGTGCGCACCAGCAGCTATGTTAAATAAAAATGATGATCATAATGATGACTGCCGTTTAGCAGCAGTTAGCTCCTAGTCTCAGTCCTGCTTCTTCTTCTTCTTCTTCTCGTTGCTGTTGCTTAACAATTATTCCAGCAGCTGGTTAGGCCGTGCCGCATTTAGCACGTTGCGGCTATTATATGCATTTCTAGACGTACTTAATTGTTTTGCATTGAAACGGTTTGCAGCGCCAAAGGAGGCGACTATTCTGTGATCTGAACTCGCAGCTTAAATTGTTGTGGAAGTATTGATAGAACATCGCTTCGAACTAAGTCCTTGGGAGTGATTGAAGAACACAATTGGCTTGTGGCCCAGAGTGTATTTATACCAAAGCCTTTTTCAGACCGATTGTTCCTGAAGGATTGATAAATATATACCCCGATTCGTTACGGTTGTGCATCGAATTTCAACTGGAAGCTATCTGATGATCCACTTCGGCCGATTACGGATGCAACAGAAAGACGGACTCGTTCAAATTTATTGACTGAGCGGCGTTTTGCTGATACTAATCAAGAATGTTATTTATGAGGCCGGCGACAGCTTTTCCAATGCTTTACACGTTTTGTGATCAAATTCTAATACCCTCTAGACAGGTATAAAAATGAGATATAATCTCAAGAAATCAATTCTTTTTGCCTAAACCGGAGAGCTTTTTATTTAATCATGTACGGATAATTTTACAATTCAATTTACAAAATTTTAAATTTGCATTTTATATGAAGCTTGATAATAAAGAAATGTATAATTTTATGGGCCGTACGTTCTGCAGCAATTGGATGTAATAAAAATTGTTCTTCTTATTTGTCCTCAAAAGAAAACATGTTTTCGCCGTATCTCATCTCATGGCACACACATATTGTTGCAGCATATGCCTTACAATTGCATATATATGAATCTGTATCTGTGTACATGTCGAAACAATTAGCATCGGACATTGCTTATCGCATAAAAGCGAGAGATAAAGCTCTGGCAAGCCGAGCCCGAGCCTGAGGATGAACTCGTCCGGCTCTGATGGTTCTGGAGAGTGTCATGCCCACATTTTATATTCAATAAAGATTTAACGAGACTTGTTAACAACGCCGCAGAATGCATAAATAATTATAGAATTAAGCAACAATTTCAGCAAGTCGTTAAAAAGCAACAAAAAGGCAGCTCGAACCCGAAACAAGGCAATTAAATTCAATTTGTGGCCGCTGCAGAGAAATGGCCATAACGTTGGGATGGTCCAAGCCGCCGGGCAACGGTCAAAAGAGACATGTAACGGGAGAAGGGGGGGGCTGTAAACAGTTATGAAAAGTACTCAAACAAATGCATACAGATAATTTTCTTTTTGTTATTTAATTGCTGGTCTTTGTGAGTTATATTTCGATTCTACGTACATACGGTAAATCACGTAGCGCCGGGACGAGGGCCCAGAGGGAGGGCACTTTATAAGCTGCTGCCCAGAATAATATAATGACAATGTATCGAGCACGGCGAGGGAGCCAAGCGCATAATTGGCATCTTGATATATTTATTTTGTCTTCGCAACTGAAGCGTTAACGAAAGCAAAATATGTGACGACGACGAGCCCGAACAAATAGCCAGAGCGAACCACCAAGAACCTTCGCATTGTCTCACACACACACACACACATACATACATACAAGTATCTATGTATCTGTCCTAACAGGCCATTAGCAAGATGGCAAAAGCCCACAGCACTAACTGTCACTTTCAAAATGGAGCATAGCGGGCAAAAGAAACGACTTGCAAATACATTTGCCATTTGCATGTCCATGGCGACACAAGACCCAAGCCCAATTAATAGCGTTTAAGGTTTTGATATACTATGTACATATAACTATATATATGGTATGTATTCGGGCTGAAATACGCTGACGCATAGAAAGCATTTCTTTAACAGCGAACAGTGGCCATTGGCATTGAATGGGATTCGCCTGTGCCAGCAGCTAAACAATCATAAATAACTGCACACAATGAGGGAAGAGACCGACTGAAGAGACAGTGTGTGCGAGTATGAAAAAGCTAAAAGTCGGTCATGAAATCGCAAGTGACCCACTTGGAGCCAACACTGACGACGACGTTAACAGCAACAGCAACAGCAACGGCAACGGCAACGGCAGCTAAACGAAAGACTCAAGCAACGAACGCGACGACGAGACAGACAAATATGACAGCCTAAAGATAGAGCCACTGCCACGGCAACAAATACAAATACAACTACAACAAATACAGTCAACAGCGAACAGCGAACAGGCAAGAGCCAACAGCCAACTAGCCAGTTAGATAGACAACAACACAAAATAAGGAGGACACCATAATTGGCAAAACTAACACACATATAAAGAGAGTGACAGAGAGCGCGAGAGAGAGTGAAAGAGAGAGAGAGACAGACAGGGAGGTAGAGAGAGAGAGAGAGAGAATGAGAAACAAACGGGGAGTGAGTTTGTGGCGATAGCGCTTGGCATGAATGGATACCAGATAGCATAGGCTTGGGCCTGACTAACTAGTCGCTGTTGTTGTTGTTGTTGTTGTTGCTGTTTGGCATACTTGGCCAAGCCGGACTTGGAACTTGTATGCGTCACTAAACTTGACCAAATTACACAAGGAAGTTGCAAGCCCCATAAAGTCGCCCCCCTCCCTCGTATCACCATATGCCATGGCAATTTGTTTCGACTGTCGACAGCGACGCGTTGGGGCCCCCGATCCCGATCCCGATGCCAGTGTCCATTAGACGCGAGCACGTTGCATTGTGCAATGATGACATTTGTGGGTCTCTGTGTCGGCGTCTGGCTCTTCCTTTGGCCAGCAGGTTAAGCGCCAGTCGTCACTCAGCAGCCAAGCTCAGAGTCGATGACTGAGGCGGAACTCAAGTAAGGCTCATTGTCTAACTTGTAGTTGGCTTGCGGGCGCCACGCCCTCATTTTAAACGTTTGTGGGAAAATAGGTAAGTCAGATGAGGGTAAGCTAATGGATGGAGCTAAGGCTACTCTGAACAGTAAAGGATATCAGCATAGAGGCTTCTCAGGCGTATGCGCCTGATCATTAAGGAAGACCGGAAAGAAACCTCTACCTGCTAGATACCCTAATTTTGTCCCCAACCGATGGAAATCCCAAATACATGAATATGATTATTCTTTGACGATCCAAAATTATTTTCCCCTTTCTTTTTCCTTATTTATATAGTTTTTTAAACTTGGCAAAGCTTCACAAAACATAAGTTCGCAACAATCGGCAGACAATTTTAGCTCTTTAGGTATATTATACAGGTACACATATTTATAAAAATACCTCCATTATTTATTATGTGGGCTAACATTATTATTGTTCGTTTTTTAGAATACATTTCACATATAATATGGGACATTAAATTAAGTTTCTGTCACTTTTCAAACTGAGTTTGGAATAACCTTAAAATAATAACTTTTAGCAGTATTTTATGGAGTATATATTTCTACCAGAACTGCATTTCGAACCAGCTTCCTGCCTTGAGGTTGGGCTCGTTAACTGTTTTCCACATCCATAAACGCAATTTTCCAAATACGAGCTGATATATATCTCCAACCAAGTTTGGAAGCTTCCAAATACGATTAGGTAAATGCAAAGATTGGGATCCTAATATTTAAGCCTGGGTACAGAGTCACCTTTGGTTAGGATTTCGGTTTGGTTAATTTTTGGTCGACCGGTTTGCATTAAGGTTCGATGCCAAGTTAAAATAGATTTGAATTTCGGGTTTGAACCGGTTCGGCTCATAACCGGTTTGCAGCCTTGTTTTCTACAGCTTAAAAGCTACCCAAGCATGCAAACTCGAGTGTGTGTAAGTACATGTGCATGGAAGTGCTTGGGTGCCGCTCAAAGCTCACTTCAAGCCTGCGGCTGTAGACGTTGACTCAGACTTGGCTTACCAATAGCAGTATAATAGACTTGGCCTACATTCCCCATCACTCACTATTCTAATCACACACACACACACATACACACGCGCATCCACTTACAATGCGAACACTTTTACTCTCTGCACACTCGCATGGCTCTATAAACATAAACATATAAGCATAATCATGCTTACTCATGATAATCAGTCTATGCCTGCTGCCTACTGCCTGCTGCTCATTACCATGCCAACTAGCAGCAACAATTACAATTATTATACCAACCGACTTTAACTAGTTTCCACACTTGGCCTGGTCTAGTCTCAGTCTCAGTCTCAGTCTCGGTCTCAGTCGCAGCCGCAGTCTAAGTCTGCCTCTGTCTTCTGGCTGTGTGTCTGTCCGTCTGTGGGGCTTTTAAGTCTAAGTTTTCTGTGTTGAATACTTTCAACTTGCCCGCACAATTTTCCATTTCCATTTTCTTTGCGAATGCGGTCGCCAGCTGCTTGTAATTAAACAAACTAAGAAGCTGGAAAACAAACCGTCGACTTAAGCATTTTGGGCGTCCGCTCGTAACACGCCTCAGTACTGCGCAGAATTTATGGGCCTCAAGTGCGTCGAAATTGTAGTACAAGAAACGTATTGCCTGGCTCAATGCAGGTGCAAGTGCATCCAATAATCCACACTTTCAATGGCACAGTGGATGTAATGTACAAAAGCATTTCAAAATTATGCATTACCCAATTTCCAATTGTAAAGCAGAGAGTAAAAGTTTTGTTCTTTAGGTATAGGTAGATAGATACGTTGTATCTTAAATACCCAACCTAGATCTTGATATACTAACTAGCTTTAATAAATTAGGTAAATTATTAAAATATTGTAATTAGCTTTGACCACTGTGGCTCAGCGTCGTCGTCGGCGGTTCTGTAACTTGAAAGCAGCACGCACACGCACCCATACACACACTCACACACACACACACACACACACACACACACACACACACACACACAGATGGCGGGCTAAAACGTTTTTCGAATATTTTGAATAACGGTGCATGGAATACCAAAATCAAATCAAGTGGAAGCGCTGGACGGCCAACCCGAAACCCACTTCAAGCCCACGGATCGACGACGCATATGAAATTTTGGTTTTAGTTTTTTTTATTATCTTTTTTTTTGGCGTCTTGGCGATGGCACAAGTGCGCCGGAAAACCTGTTGGCCCATATCACGTACTATGCGTACTCCTTCCCTTTGGACTGGGTCTGCAACTGGAACTGCGGCCAGGGCCAGGGCCAGGGCCGGGGCCGGGGACTGAGGTTAGGGCCTACATAAAACGTTGGGCGGCCTGGCGGAATTAATTATGTAGCCCAAAGCTAAATTATATGCGAAAGCAGCGAATTCTCTGTCTCTGTCTCAGTCTCAGTCTCTGTTTCAGTCTCAGTCTCTGTAGCCGTCTTCGAATTCGTCTCACAGTCACCCGCTGCCCCCTTTTCACTTAATCTTACAATGCGATGCGAAACTTGTTTGTGCATTTAATTTATGGGCGCGACGCCAGCAATAACAACAGAACAACAACACACACACATACAACAACAACAACAACAACAACAACAACAACAATAAAAATGAATTGCACTTGTCGAGCGGTGCGAATCTTTTAGGCAAACTGCGCTGCAAACGAGCACAGCAACTTACCTTTTGGCTACGCACATTGCCAGCGCCGCAGTCTCCAACTGCAGCTCCATCTGCAGCTCCAGCTCCAGCTCCAACTTCATCTACCACTCTGTAAGACTCCTCCAAGCCCGCTTGGCCATATCGTAAAATTGTCAGTTGAAGTCGCCGCTGCGATGCGATGCGAGCTGAGCACGTGACCCAATTTGGTTCGGGTTTGTTTCTTGTCTTGGTGGGGTGGATGTCGTTGTGGTGCCGATGCCGGTGCCGGTGCTGTTGGCGGTATTGATGCTGCTGCTGGTGGTGGTGTCTGCAACCACGAGTTAACTTGGTTAACTTGCCAAGTCTTGTGCTCCTTCTGCTCTTCTGCGGCGTCAGCGGCCAAATGTCCACTTTAATTATGTTGCGCCTTTCATAATTGGGTTAATTTTGTGTGGCAACCGCAAAGCTGACGCCCCAATCCCCAATCCCCAATCCAAAGTTACAGTTTCAATTCCGGATCCAATGCGACGCTCAAAGGGGCAATGCCAGGCTCAACTCTGAGAACTTTTTGACAGCCGCCTTAAGTAGGTAGCAAAGGAAAGGCAAATCCTCCGATCGGTTACATGCCAAAGTTTTGGACAAGCGTGACCTATGCGAATATTACAGATAATAAATGAGAAATCGAATTGCAATTTCTGTACCTTCTGAAAACAAGAAACCCAAAACTCGCAAACTAATTGTCGCTTAGTCGGCATTCAATTCAAATGGTATTAATATTTTTACATCTGTTGACTACGAAATCTTAAGGTTTTACTTCGAATAGAGGATGTACATGTTTCAACTCTTGAAATTAAAACCACCTGCAACTGTGGAAAACAGAGGAAAATCGTTTAAATGCAACTTTTTTATTTGCCGACATATTTTTATAGATCTTAGTAAGAAATTCATTTCAAATGTACTTCACACCTTTCGCCAAGTCCAATCCAATAAGCAGATGGGGATAATTGGCGGAACATTATGATAAAACAATAGGTAAGGAATTCTACCCTAAGTTGCTTCCATGAAATGAAAACGATTTTCTGGCACGCTTGGGAATCTTCGCCTAATGTTTCTTGACATAGTTTGTTCGAGCTTAGTCAAAAAGTAATATACCACTAAGTATTTGTTATTAAGCTTTTTCACACTCACAACAAAATCAAAAGACTTAGGCAACAAACTTGACACATTGCCACTATCAGGAGTCGAACTAAAAGCTATTAAGGTAACTAACCATTTGTTACACTAATAGAAGAAAAAGCTGTCCGCCGGCAGATACCTGCACTCTCCGCTCGTATTTGAGAGATGCAGTGGAAACTTTGCTTTGAATTTAATGACAAACTGGTTGCAAAGTGACACAGAAACAAGAAGCCAAGACGCCACAAAGTTTGGGATAACTGGGCGGGTGTATATGCAAATCGGGAGATCGGGAAGCAAAGGCGAGTGCAGCAGCTGTACTTTGGAGGCTGTTCACCCACGTTGCTAAGGCTTTGCGGTGGCAGCATTGGTAATCGAGCTCATGTGAAGCCTCAACTGCGACTGTGACTGTGGCAGCAAATCGATTAATTTGCTTCAGTAGATTGTCACAACGGTAACCCAAAAGCCCCCCAACCGTGCAGTGCAACAATGCCTATGGCAATTAAACAATTAAGGCGCTTAAACGGTAACCCAGTCGGGCAAGACAACGGTGACGGCGACGGAGACGATGACGTTGTGCCCCTTCCCCAGCCGTGCACAGACTTCAACGGCCCATTACGTTTTACTGATTATCAGCGTCCAAAAGCTGCCGACTTTTCGACATTTTCAAAGATGTCCCCACCCCAAAACTTAATTAAAAAACAGTCAACTGATATAAAAACAACACATCGACAGGGGGGAGAGCGTGGGGGGGAAACGCATGGAACACCAAAAAAACGCGCAGTCATCGCGCTGCATCTTCGACAGAGTCGGTCGCAGAGCTGCAGGTGGCAGCCAGTTGGCTTTGTGCGAGTATCTGTATCTCATAGATGCAGCAAAAGTGAAAAAAGTGCCGTTGTCTGTTGGCTCTGCTAAGACTCGCCGGTAACCGTTATACAAAACGCTGCGTTGCGTTATAATTTCCAAGCGTCGTCTGTTTTATTTTTGGGATTCTGTTTTCCAACTGATTTTCGGCCGTTATGCTGGCTGTCTTCGTTGTGATTCTTGCTGCGCCGCGCTTGGCTGCACAAAAAGTTCACCTCGCCCCAGCCCAGATGTATCATAAAGTCAAGTCCACAACGCTCAATTGTTGGGTTGCTGTTTTCAAGTAAGCAAGTTCGTTGCCTCAGTCTTTCGTTTTGAATGCAATAAACTCTTCAGCTATCAATGAAAAGCGCATAAATAAGTCTCGATCACGCGGAAACTGGCTGGCGATCGGCCAATAGAATCGAGGTATGAAATTGAAATCCCTGTTATGCATGCATATATATATATATATATATGTGTGTATGTATATATATGCACACAAATTGTGTACTTAAATTAGGAACTCGCCCAATAATCTTCAGATCACCTAAGATTAAGTGGCAAACAGTTTCTTATATCACTTAACTAGCCAACTTGTGGACTCCGGCTGACATGTGTATGTACCCGCTTCTATTTGCTTGAGTCCAACTTCAGCTACGCCGTTGGCTGCCATGCAACTTCATTAGAGCCAACGGCAAACAGGCAACTGACGAGCACAAAAACGTTGTCGCCCCTTGCCGGCGAAAGAGTTAGTCGGCCGTAGAGGCTGGCCGAGTGCGATGCATTGTCTGGCATCGACTTGGTGCCAAGCTGCACCATCGGCATCCCCCGGCCCATACCCATGCCCATGACACCTCAACGGCCATGCTGTTTGCCAGTCTGTCTGCCTGCCTGCTGCAGCTGCTCCCGTTGCACCTTCGCGTGCGCCTCATCGAAGAGCTGTTGCATTTTGGGGGCCATTGGCAATGTTAATGGTGTGCATTATTTTGATGTTTATTTATGTTGCTGGCAACATGGCAGGCAGCACATGCATCTACACACGCACACACATGTGGGCAATGCAATTTGCATTTGCATCTCAATTGCTTTTTGCATTGTTTGTTTTGCAGTTGCTGTTGTTTTTGTTGTCGCTGTCGTTGTCATTGTTGCTGTTGCTGTTGCTGTCGGTTATCTCTCTCCACACACAGCTGCGTTTGCGTTTGCGTTTGGCGTTTCGGTGTTTGCGATGCGGATCCGGTTTTCGTTGACCCACTTCCGGTTGCCAGTTGCCGGCTGCCAGTTGCCAGTTGCCAGTTGCGTTCGGCTTGACCTTTGTCTCGCCCTCGCCTTGGCATACACGCTGCTAACTGCTTGTTGCCCACCTACAACAGTCGGCTCCATCATGATCTGCACCTCTGCTCAGCCACCGGGTCAGTCTCCACATCGAGCTCCATAGTCTGATAAAACGCCTACGCTTTGCACTACATTCATATTTCGTCGTCGTCGCCGTCGACTGCCATTTCTTCTCCTGTTGTCGTAGATTGTTCTTTTTGTTTATTGTTTCTCTTTCTATCGCATCTCTATCTAACCCTATTTCTATCCCTATTGCTCGCTCTCGCTCTGCTCCTACATGGCAATTTATTTACCATTTTTATTGTGGTGCGTTTTGTTGTTCTGCTTTTTTATGCCTGCCATCTATTTTTATTGTCTGTAGTTGCTGTTGTTTTTGTTGATGTTGTTGTTGTTGTTGTTGTTGCTGTTGTTGTTTGCGTGTTATTAGCTTTGATAAGTTCCCCTGCTTCCTTCGCCAGCCTCGACTTTGAATTCTTTTGTCTTGTGGCCTCACGCCCGCACCTTGGCACAGCATACAACAAATTATGCATGCAAAAATTACCCTGATGTTGTTGTTGTTGTTGTTGTTGTTACATTCCTGTTTTTGTTCTTGTTGCTGTTGTTGTTCATGCTAGATTATGCGAAATTTATGCAATATTTGACATATATTTGGTGGCTTTGAGCAAAGCCATTTTTGTAATGCTCTGAATAAGATTGCTTATGGTAAAAAGCTTCGTTTCAATAAGTTGTAATTTCTATTTATTCATTTAACTATATTTTTATACCCTTGCAGAGGGTATTATAATGTTGTTGTGAAATATGTAACGCATTGAAGGAGAAAAGTACGTTATTGTATGAACAACTTTTTTGTTTATCAAGATATCTTGACCAAACTCGCCATTTATAAGTTTCACTGTGTTCCCCACATTTATACATAATCTTATTTACTGTGGACTACTATATCATATAGCTTCCATAGGAACGATCGGTCGAAAATTAAGTTGGATGAAAATCTTTCTTTTTTCTAGATATCTTAACCATAATCGGCATTAACTATTTTCCCTGTCCATCTGCACGGGCAAAGCACTATGAGCGTTGTGAAAAGGTTACGTCTGCGAGGGCATTAAATCTACTGCGTGCCGAAGAAAGTCCTTCTTTCTCGAGAGATTATTATGGCTATGTGCTTATGCATATAACAGGCAGAAGAAAGCATCTCCTGCCGCTAAGGTAGAGTCCTGCGCTTTGGCATATGCACACATTAAATGACATATTTAAGCCTTGAAAGTTGCATATTGATTAGAATATAAGCATTGAAGCTATTAACGGACACATTTCCAACAAATTTATCTAAAACAAAGCTCAACTAATGGATACATGGTAGCTCGTAGTCGGCCCTCTGGACGTGGCTCGCTTACTTAAATCAAATGTTGTATATACAACGACTTCCCTGCAACGATTTAGTTATTTTTGCCGTCTCAAATGAAATAAAGTGGTGAAAACACATCGTAGACTGTGATAGCAGGGGGTGCTTGGTAGCTGGAACCGCCTCCTGCTGAGAATATTGCCACCGTCGCCTCAGCGTGCTCTCAGCGCTACTCGCAATTTGGGCGAGAATTGTTTTGCCAATTTGGCAACGAAAAACAACAAACAAACAAGGAAATAAGGAAACAAGGAAACAGGCGGCAGACAATTCAATTGATGTCAGAATTCGGGCAGCACAGGTAGAATAGTCCTGGACCCACCCAAGGCGATTTGCAACTTGCCACAGCTGAGCCAACGTTCTGTCACATTTGCAGTTGGTGCCGCGGCGGCAAATAGAAAGGCGCACAAATTGAAAGAGAGCCTGACAAAGTGTTTGTGCGCATTGTTTGCACCTTAATTTACAATCTTTTGCGGTCAGCAGGTGCCGCCTGCGGTGCCAAAAGATTTTCAGTCTTGGCTTTCAAGTAGATACTGCCAGGCCCTTAGTTTAGTTGATGCCACAGAGCTTTGCCTAACCCATATACCATATATAGATGGATGGGCGCGTGTGTCTTTAACCCATTTTTCGTAAGTTGGCCCTATCAAATGCACAATTCTTGTTCGGGCCGCATGTGTGTGGCTTTGGCTTTGGCTTTGACTTTGACCCCCGTGTCAATATTGGTTGTGGTTAATGGCGATGCACTCGAACTTTACCGTTGGGCCCTATTCCAGGTGCTACTCCCGTGGCGTTTGCCTTAATTTGATAGCTTGTTTTATTTGTCTGGAGCAAATAGCTTGAGTGATGGGCCTGACTCCGGCTCGACCTGGCCCAGCACTCTCCTACATTGTTCGCTTTTTGGGGCCTTCTCCGTTCTCCCTCCGCCGTTCTTTATGTTTTCTTATTTTTGATGAAGTGTCACGCTGTCCAAGTTCAATTAGTTTTGTATGCCGCTCTTCAAAAGCTGCGCCGAAGCTCTGCGCCCTGCCATGTTTAATGCCAAGATTGATTTTTATTTTTTTTTTTTCTGCTTCTTCTTGCTCTGGCGCATTGTTGTTGCCGTGCTGTTTGTACTGTTTCTGAGATTGACATTTGACGTGCATAGAATTTGTCTAACTGTATTTTGGCTTTCGTGTGTGCCGTGTGACGTTCATTACATGCCGTACCCATGAGCTTGACTCTCCATTTTCTGCTCAATTTCGTTGCTCTTTCTTCGGGCTCTGTCTATTATGGCGGCAAACAACTATTTGCCGCTGTTGACACGAAAAAAGATAGCTGAAAGCTTAGAAGGATGTTAAGGACTACTTAGTTTATTAAATTTTACCATATATTTTAAAATATGTAAAGAAATATTAATGTACAAGTGAAACAAATGTATTTTGATGCAATTCAAATTCAAAGCTTTACCTATTGGTGAGAATACCTTTAAATAGATAAAGTTTGTCATGCATAGGATAAATTCTCAACCAATCCAGAGGACTTTGACGTATGTTCTGCCGGCAACGCAAAGACAACTTTATACAACTATCTATTATCTATACAACTTTTGACAAACGAGCTTCAAAATCAAAAGACTTAGGCAACAAACTTGACATTCATTGCAAAACTTTTTAATAGCTGCCGGGTGACAAATCTTAAAGAAATACCAAAACAACGCACACAAAAAAAATGAAGTTGGCATGACTCACGGCAAACAAAAATACAAATAAATAATATTAAAAACATGAGTAAAAATCTTGTAAAATCATAAAATATTTATGCAAACAACAAAATTGCAAGCTGATTTCAGAGGAAAATAAATAAAAAGCAAATCATGCGCCATGAACATGACCGGAGCGGAGGCTGCGGCAGACTGAAGCTGGAGGTGCCAGGGGAAAAAGTCCCCGAAAAGAAGAAGCCGAGTGACGCGGCTGCATTTGGTCAAGAGGCCAAGCCGATGATGAGGCGGCTGCTGCTGCTTGGACTTATGCTAATACCACAACAACAACAATAAAAACAAGCACAACAACAATAAGTGTCGTGGGCAAAAACAAATATGTTCACAACCTGCGAGTTGGTGTTGTGGTCTGCGGTATTCGTATCAGTATCGCTGCCTCTATCTGTATCTGTATCTGTATCTGCATCTGCATCTGTATCTGGCTCTGGGTCTGTCTGTGTGTGAGCTTTCATTTTCGAAGCGATACCGTTAACTGTAAAGCGCTGGAAACAAACAGAAAAATCTAAAAAGCAAAAAGCAAAAACCAAAAACAAAAACCGAACGAACGAACAAACGAAGCAAGCAAGCAACAAAGCAACAGCAACAATCAAGCAGCGGCAATCAACGCTGCCAGCAAAGCAACAACAAGTGCGAAATGAGCAGCCAAAGAGGAAATGCAACAACAAAATGGCAAATGCAGCGACGCGTCGCAGCGACGCTCCCTCAACAGCAGCAGCAGCAGCAGCAGCGGCGGCAGCGGCAGCAGCAGCAACAATATCGACGCCGGCAACTGTAATTGTTGCTCGCATGTTTACAAGGCGAAATAACAGGAAAAAATGTTAAATTTTTGTTAAGTAGGTCAAGTTGTGCTGCCAGAGAGAGAGACTGAGTGGGAAAGAGATGGCGCATTCAAGCGACAGAGACACAGAGCTCCAGAGAGCAAAAGAGCATCAGAGCGAGCATCAAACAAGTATGGCAGCAAAGTTAGAACTTGACAAACTTTTTACCTACAAAATTGCACAAAAATATGTAAATAACTCTAAATAATATGCACTATTGATTTAAGTGTTAGCGATATTAACCAATAATTTGCAATCATTTGCTGTTAGTCCATTTTGACCTCTCTCAGATGCCGCACGCAACATAAACAAACTTAGCCCTGACTTTGACCGCCAGCGCAGAAGGCAACTGCGACCTCGGCAAAGCAAAGCAGCACCTGCGGCCAAACATGTTGGCAGCCCAACATGTTGCAGCAACTTGCTCTCATGCATGCTCTCGCTCTCTCGGACTGGTGCGCGCTCTGTGGCCGGCCAGGTGAGCAACTTCTTTGATCGCTGCTTATGCTGCTGACGACTGCGAAGTCAGCGTTGACAGCGACTTCTTGGGCCGCTGCGGCTCGAAAATTTCTTTTCGTGTTGCGCCTGCGCACAGTTGGCTTTCTACCGTTGACGTCTTCGGATTTGTGCGATTCTTGGCGCGCAGCAGTTTTTTCGCGTTGGTTTCGCGTGTGCTTCCGTTTCGGCTTCAGCTACACAGCCGCTGTGGACGTGGACTCTCTCAGATAGACACTGCAACCCATACATATACACGCATACACACACGCGCGCGCCGCATGTAGAGTGGCATAATAATAAAAAAGCAAGCAACAGAAATTGGAACAACCAATAAAATAAGTGGCCAGTTCAATAATAGAGTGTGCAACAACAACAACAACAACAACAACAACAACAACAGCAACAATAACAACAGTGATAAATATGTTTAAAATGCGTTACAAAAATTGTGAAAATGGTTGACAAAAAGTTGAGAGCAAGCCTAAAGATTGCTCCAGATAGTGTCTGAATATCGAATTAATTGTCTACACATACCAATACATATATATCAAGATAAATAAATAAATAAATATTATATATATATACAAGCATATAGAATAGAAAAAGAAGAAGTGCAAGTGCAATCAGCCAAACGTGCAATACATTGAATGAAAACAAGCAAAGGAAATACACAAAAAAGTTAAAATTCAAACCAACAAATATAACAAAGATACAAATATCCATATTCAAAGCAATTTATACTCTAACCGTCTGCAACAACAATCGAAAGGAACTCTTTAAGAACGCTGTTGTAAATATTTTCACACCAAAAGCAAAATATTACACAAAAATATATGTCCTATCGTCATCTCAGAGTCCCCTCAAAATACAATCAGTCAAAAGTCAAAAGTCGTCCATTGTACATACATGGGAAATGCAATAAATGAATAAATAAATACATACATATATTTAAAGCCTACATCAAGGGTTTTTGTGTGCTATCTAAGGATTAAAAAAAATATATATATATATATATATACTATATACCCACTCGTACTACTCCCCGTTCATTATTTTATGCATATATATTTATGTCTTCCTCCCATTGTTTTTGTGAGTATACAAAAATGTTTATGCTTTTGATTTCAATTTTATTTTGTTGCCCGTAACATTAGTTCTCCTATTCAATAACTCTATGTGCATGCCATTAATTTCAAAACTAATATTACAATAATTTTCCAATTAAAGTTTATCTGTTAATAACTACTTATTTTAATATTGTTGGGTCAAAGGCGTTAACTTTCCTAGACTAACTAGAACTAAGCACGCATAATTAATATTCAGGCATCATGACATCTCTCTCTCTCTCCCTCTACATCAAATCGGATATGAATGTATGCCATAAATTTAACCACATAACAAACTGTCTTAAAGGATTGCAATATTGCGCGTAAAGGGATTACAAGCAAACCATAGCAGCAAATCGAACAAGGATTATACAATTGTAACAATAATAATAATAATAACAAATTGAAGAAAAACAATCAACTGAACAATTTGTGAACTTAAGTTCAAGATGCGCAACAGCTGAAGGCTGCAATTTCACGAAAAAGTAAGTAATATGCGACTGAATATTCTAGGAGCCAAATAACTTAAGTCAACGGCCTTCCAATAAGAACATTCCCAAGCCTGGCTTATAAACAAATCAGCGAAAAGTCATTGACCGAATTCGTTTCCGATATTACTCACCTGTTACGAAATACAACGCAATACATAGGACTGCCGCGCGCGGAGGGGATGGCAGCGAGGGGCATAGCCAATCCAACTGAGAACTGAGAACTGAGAACTGAGAACTGAAAACTGGGAGCTGCTTTACATAAGAGACAATTGCGAATTTCACAAGTAGGCGCGCATCTAACAGATACTCAAATACAGCACCTGCTAATTAGTGCTGCAATTAGAGTTGATCGCCCGTCTTTTTAGTTAATCTTCTTTATTAGTTAATCTATCTATCTTTTCCTAATCATTTTGAAATTAATGCATAAAAAGGATTGAAATTATTTAGAAGCTCCCCATCCAATTCAAGTTCACCTTTATGCGCAATCCAAAAACAGATTCTGGCAAGGCGATTGCGCCGCTTGACCCCGACCCAAAACCCAAAACCCAAGAGCCCAAACTCTTAACTGCACTCGGAAGTAAAGTTCTTGGCGTTTACAGCTAAGATTGTTGCCAAGCGCTTTTGCCAAGCTAAAAATAAATCATAAAAACCGTTTGTTTGTCTACCAAAATGGTCTAAAATACAACAACAACGGAATAGCAGCCAAAAAAAAAAAAGGCAACACACACACACACACGCACACGCACACACGCACACCTCAACAACAACAGTAGCGGCTGTTTGTACCGTTATATGACGCAAAATTACGCTTACTCATTCAGCGAGGCGGCGGCTCCAGAAAAGAGAGGAGCACTTCAAGCCGGAGTCGCCGTCAAAGTCAAGCTGGGAGCGCATTGCGCTCATCACCAAATAGGCACAGCTGCTACAACAACAACAACAACAACAACAACAGCGGCAGCGGCACGCCGAAGGTTGAATACTCTTTTATGCAAAAACATTGTTTACGATCGATTGATCTTATGGGAACTAAATGATAAAAGTTGCTAAGCTATAGTAAAATCATATCAGTTGTAAATAAACGAATTTTAATACCAAAAAAAATAAATAAATAACTAACTAATAATATATGTAGTCTAATGCTATAGCAGAAAAGATTTCCATACACAAACTCATTTAAGGATAGATTCTTTGTATAGAGCTATATATAAAATGGCAATAGGATTTTAATAAAATATTACCTTCATGGTAAAAACTGCCAAGTTTAGTCAAGATATATTAAAGAGCAAACACATTTTCCATGCAAGAACTTCCATTCAGGTTGCCCTTTCCTGCTTCAGCCATATAATAAGGTGATCTGATCCTGTCGATTCCATCTAAGTTCGTCGTCCATACAAGGTTTCACGACGTTAGCTTTAAGACAGAGAGACTTGTTTGCATAGAAGCAGACAGAAATATAGACTATATCGTCTCAATTGTTTTTCCCGATCAAGGATTTATATACTTTTGATTTCGTAGTTGACTCCTGCTAGGCGTTACACAATGCATGGCCGAACTAAAATGCCTTGTGGAAGAGTATAACACAGCTTTATGAGTGCGCCGCAGCGTCAACGGGCGTAGCGAATTCGACTGAGCATTAAGTTGCATTTCGGGTGTTGGGGGGATTTGAGATTTCGGGTTTACTTTTCTCTGCTCATTAACTGAACTTTTTTAGTGTTTTTTTAACCTTTGCGCCCAGACATTGAGCACACAATTAAATCAATTAAAGCCGGCTCGATTTGAGCTGCATCCGATGAGCTTTGCAGCTGTGACATATCAATTCAATCACAGTGAAGCTTGACTAAAAGAGACTAACCGAAGATTTGATAATTACTTTATTTCTTCTTGTGTGCTTGCCCCCCGCTGAGAGACGACAATTATTTTCAGCTTTTGACGCATCTGCTGGCGGCTTTTTCTATTTGCCAACTAATGATTGAATTTGGCTTTAATCAAGCTGAAGCAGAGATTGGCTACAAATCGACGCCCACCCTTTTGTGGACATACTCGCACAGGTATTCAGGTCAACAGTCGAATAACTGTCCCATGACTGTTTCCATTGCCAAATATTAATTTGAATTTATTGCTCAATGTGATATAATTCGAAATTAGCTTAGAATATTTATACTAATAGTCCCGTTCGAGGCTTTGGAATCTGCTTTTATGTTCAATTTGCACATTTGGCAGCAAAATCAAAACACTACGCAAATAATATGTGTTCAGCGGCAACAACAGCAACAGCAACAACAACAGCAACAACAACAACAACAACAACCACAACAATAAACAACAATTTTAGACGCGCGCTTTTGAAAAGTTCGCTGACCTGAGCAATGTTTAGGGTTTTCGGGGATTCAACTCGCCAGACACGCCGGATTGCTGTCTTTATTGTTGTTGTTGTTGTTGTTGTTGCCGGCTCAGATGACCACATTAAGCTTAACATCAGACAATAAGATTATGTACTGCCCCATACCCTGTAAATTAAATTAAATGTCATCTGAATGGTTTGTATCACAACTTTAGTTGAGTTTGTCAAAACAAAACTAACAGGTGATATGTCCCTAGTTTTACCTATGAGTTATAGGTCTATATAATATCTTTAGTTCTTCGATTAATCTGAAAACATGCAGTTGCATTTGATTTCATTGAGCAACACTTTTCTTGAGTTGGCTCTGATTCATTTCTTTTGCACGCATCCATTTCTATCAGTATACCCTGGGCTATGCCTAGGCAAAGTACAGGGTATATCAAGTTTCGGCAAACGAACGCATGCGGCACGAGGGCGTCATTTAAATAACAACAAAGTAAAAACCAACTAAAAATAGTTAAACATCATAAAAATTTGCATAGTTGTTGTTAGTTGTCGGTTGGGTTGTTTGGCTGTTTAGTTGGTTGGTTAGACCGACCGCCAAGCAGACACAGGGTGTGGTGTTGGCTCCGCCCGGCCTCTTGCACAGCCTCAGCCATAAAAATAGCGCCAAGCCTCTGCGCACTCAGCTTAGCGGCAAACTGACCGCGCTTCCATTTGGGTTTATCGCCGGGCTGTCATCTCGCTGTCATTGGCGCTGTCGTTGTCGGACTCATCTTGGCTGCCCACCTTGCAAGGAAGGTCTGGCAGCCCGAGCATTGGATACTTGTTGCCTTATTGTTCCAATCATAAAATTAGCAACCACGAAGGATGCTCGCTTTGAGCACACAGAGAAAATTTGTATTGAATGTTTAAAAAAACCGATCTCAAGCTAATATATATGATCATTGGGAAAAGTAATTGGTATGAGCTTAAAATTCAACGTAAAGCTGTAGGCTTTAATTTCCAATACTTTTGATATAGCTCAGAAAGTAATTCTCATCTTTTAGCTTTAAATCTTCTTTAAAGCCAACTTCACGAACTGGAATACATATAATATTGGCTGAAGTTACGCTTTACAGGGTATTAAAAGGAAGCTGCCAGCTTTGCAAACAATCTTTAGGAATTGCCAAAACTACATAAACAGGTTTATATTTGTAATTAGCATATTCTCAGAGCTCTTATCTCAAATGCCCTCTATTTATACAACATTTTCATTTATAATGCATTAAAAATGTTTTATGCTTTAATTTCTGCAGGTTCCTTACAATTCGATTATTTTTCCGTCTGATTATTTCTGATTGTCTTACAGAGTGCTTTGCAATTTATTAATGTCATAATTTTTAGTCTTTTATAAACCCTTCAAAAGCATTAAAGTTTTTTATTTTCCCGAAAACTTGATTAAAAATCTGTTTTCGTAACGGTTGCAAGCCCCTTTTCCAGCAACTGATCCATTTAATAACGAACTTAATTTACACCTTGAGCCATTATTCATATGCAACTCCCCCGTATCTCGCTTTTATGCATAGCTCCATCGGCAACGCCCACCATTGGACGACAACGACGACCTGGTCCTGTTTGTGCCGGAGCCCACACCTCTATCTAAGTCTGGGGAATCAGCTGAAGTTGGCCAGTCGCAGTCGCAGTTGGAGTCTGTGTGGATGGGCTCGCTTGGTAGCAACAACAGCAACAACAACAACAGCAACAACAACAACACAGACACCACACGTGCCACATGTGCTGTCAAGTGCGCAGCAGAACAAGAACCGAGCACGTCTTCGTCTCCCATTGTTGCCAGTTGGCGGTTCTCGGTATTTGTCCACCTATTGCTGTTGTTGTTGGTGTTTCTGTTGCTTACTCGCAGCAATTTGCTGCATCCACATTTACAGCTTAAGATAAAGTCGCAGATGCAGTTGAGGATGGAGCCAGAGACAGAGGCAGAGTCGGCGTTGGGGCAACCTTCATTGAGTGATGGCGACCTCAATGCCAGCCACACGTATTGTGAGGCTGCGGCTGCTTTTTTCGGCTTCTCGGTCTTGGTCAAAGTTGGTTGCTTGGAAAACCGCTTGGTAGCCTTGCTGTTGCTGATGTTGGTGTTCGAGGTGTTGTTGCTGGCATTGTACGTGCGGTTTTCCAAGTGGAAATCGTTGCGGCTGTAAATTTTGCAATCAAATAATTTTTCATTCGCTTTTTCCGACGCCAGCGCGCGACCTGATTTTTCTTTTCATTTTGGCCGTATAGCCACAGGAAAAAACAGACTGTTTGCCAGTTCTCTGTATTGGCCATTTGGTGTTTGGCTGTGGAAAAACGTTTTGACCTTTGCCGCTGCTTCGTGTTCGAACATTTAAACGGAAGTTGATTGCCGCCAAAGGTTAAACTCAATTTCCGTTAAGATGCCCAGCCGAAGTCTCACTTTGGACCTCGTCGACTTCTTTGGACCTCGTTTTTTTTTAGCCATAGCGCTAAGAACTCAATTTCTTAGCTTTGGTAGCAGCTGTTGGAGCGATCTTGTTGACGGCCTGTTGCTGTTCTGGCCATAAGTAGTTGTTGAAGTCGAAAAGTTCATTTCACCACGTTAACAAGAATTTGACTGCGGATTGAAAGAGTTAGTTGAACTCGCGGCTAATATTCTCCTGATTGAAGAGCTTTTATCCAGCTAGAACAGCTTTTATCCATATGCATATATTTATATATCATTTCAATTCAATCTCCGCTGATAGATAATTACTTAACGGCATTTCAAGTGCGCCCACAAACTGACCGAGTTATTCATAAAAGGCTTTCAGCTCAGGGTCATAAAATCACTCGGTTGTCAAAAATTTGCACTAATTCATTCAAAAAACAACCGTTAAAAGCGCCCAACACACACACACGCTCACACACACATACGTTACAACAAGCACTCAGAAATAGTAATTATAATGCCCACAGCATTGCCCGTACCCGACCCGAATCGGGGCCCAAATGTGTAGCTCGCTGACCATAATCTGAAAATCCCATTTACAAGCTCAAATTACAATAGAGGCGCATTGTTTGCTTTTTGTTGTTGTTGTTGTTGCTGCTGTTGTTGTTGTTGCTGTTGTTGTTGTTGTTGTGCGGCGCACCCACGCAATTTCTGCCTCTGTGTGCGTGTGTGTGTGTGTGTGTGTGTGTGTGTGTAGGTGTTGGGGCCATTCAAATGCGAAAAGAGCAGCGAACAACCGTTACAATGTGGCTCATTAAAACAAAACAAAAAAAAATGTTGAGTAGCCACAGCAACAACAATAATAAAAGTTTAACTTTAACAATAAAAAAACAAACAAACAAAACAAAAATGTGTAAAAAGTGACGCTCAGTCAAACAATAAAAGAATCAGAATGTCTATAAAATATTTCACGCCAATCTTGTAGGCGCATCCAAAACGTCACTCAAAAGAAGACACAAAAGCGGGACGGGTATAAATAAAAAGCCAACAATATTATATAGGAAGAAGCTGAAGAGAACATGATACCCTCTTTCCTTAAAGATAGAGGGATAGTGCAAGCAATGGCACCTGAAAACAGGTCAATTCTGTAAATAACGTAGTTTTTATTATATATGTATTTATTTATTATTATGTATCCGTTTAATAACTATTAAACTTGATATCTAAAGTTTAAAAGATTCGCATGAAAAATGTTCAATCGAGCTGTTTAACACATATTTGCATTATTTTACAACACTGCATGAAATTTGAAATACTTTAGGCCCTACCTTACCTAATTCCACATTAATGCCACAATTATTTATTGATAATTGTAAAAATAATAGTAGTGCATTTATTGTTTGTTTATTATTATTATTTTGATTATTCGCATAATTGATAAATCGCTAGTTTGAACCGTCAGGTGGAATTATTCTCATTTCAAATTAAGCCTAGACGCATTGGCCGCCATTTTATTTTATTTCGTGTGAGTGCACGCAAAGCTGTGCTTGAGCTTTGGTCGAAGCTTCGTGGCAGCTTCGTCTCGGCTCTGCCGAACACGGAAGTATGTCAGCAGGTCTCTCGTGTAACGGTAGTTTGGCTGCTGCCGCTGCCGTTGCCGCTGCCACGCTTAGCTGCTCATGTTTAGCTGACGCTAACGTCGCTGCCGCTAACGCAGTCGCAGTCGCAGTCACAGTCGGCGTCGTCGGTGGCTTCTTCTGCTGCTCTGTTCGCCTCTTCTCAAGCTGAGCTAGCAACATGTTGCTACGACAACCTGTTGAAAGCGAAATTGTCTGTACTCTCTCACACGCTGACCAATGCCAAACAAGTCTAGCTGCGAGCGAGTAAGTATATTGGCCAATTTGGTGTTGTATGCTTTCTTCTTTCTACACACACACACACACACACACACACACACAGACACGCTGGCACACAGACTAGCTATACATAAAAGTGGCCAAGCCTCAAAAACTCAACTTAACTGTTTATGCACAAAATGAGAAAAAGTCTTTATTTTTGTTGGCTCATTTGCTTTACCGTTCGCTTCTCCCAAAAAGCTAACAAACTCAAATTCTACACTCGCACTCGCAATTGTTGTTGTTGTTGTTGTTGTTGTTGTTGTTGTTTTTGGGGTCTCTCGTCGATTTTCTTGGATTTTTTATTCAATTGGTCTTGAATATTTTGTAGTTTCTTATTTGAATAAGACGGCGGGAGGGGGTCCCTCTGCACCTGTGTCGCATACTACTTGTTGTTGTTGTTGTTGTACTTTCATTGTCGGTCCCTCATATCTTTGTCTGAGTGTGGACTCTATCCATATATATATATCGGAATCCAACTATGTAGCTGGACTCAAGTTCTGCCGCGTCTCTGCCGCTGCGTTTATTTCTACCAATTTATATGCTAATTTAACTGATTATTAATGTTGTGACCCAAATACCGTTTGGAAATTATTATTGGCCATTCTGGGTATCGATTTGTTGTTATTTTCTGTATGCCATATTCCGTCTCTTGGCAGCGTCTTGCCATGAGTAATCGCCGTGGAAATGTTTTGATATGCAGCTCGGACAGACCACGGGCGGCCCAAATGGACTTCGATTAATATTCGTATTTAAAGAATCCGTATTGGGATTTGTATTAAACTCAGATTAGGGGCCATCAACTTGCTTGGCTGGTGCTGCAAGCTGTCAGCAAGTGCAGCTGCCGCCTGATGGGGCACCTGTAGATCTCACAGATACTGAAAGATGAAAGATGGATTATAAAACTAACGGAAGTGCCGTGTAAGCCGCGCTTAGTAGATATGTAGACATTGATGAATTCCTTAGATTTGACTTCAAAATGTGAATTGATGTTTAAGAAACAGCTATTGATCTTATTAATCATTTATGGAAATATTCCGGCTGAACATTAATTTTATGCAACAATAATCTCGTAGTCACATTTCAAAAGTATAATACTTCAATTATTTATATTTCCATATTTCCGAACAGTTCCTTTTGCTTGCACCGCTTTTTGGGACCAAAAGTACATATCATTGCATACTAATTACAATTTTTATATTTTTTAATAATTTTTTAGAATATTACAAATTATATTACTTCCCTTCAGAGCAATTAAATTACATTTTTGTAGCGGTAAAATAATAATTTAAAATATATCGAAATTTGTATTAACATTTTCAAGTGACCACAGTAAGAATAACTCAAAGCTCCTTTTAGAATATAAATCGTAGAAGAATATTTAACTAGTTGTTAGTATAATACTTACCCATGTTGATCTCTAATGGGTATCTATGTATGTAGCTGAACTGTGTGCATGGCTGACCCTTAGCTGAGATGACCTCAAATGTGCTTTTCAATATAATTGCGCGCCTAATGATGATATTTTTGTTCTTCTTTTATATATTTTAGCCAGAACAGCTTCGCCATTCGATATTTTCCGCAAGAAGAAGAACCAAAAATTTCTATCCATCGGCTGGGTCAACTGACAATGAAGTTGTGCAGCATGAACGGGCCAAGTGAATCAGAAGTCGAAAGCCTACTGATGAGCCCCTGCTGGGGACCAACGCAGACCGGCAGCCAGGACCAGTATCTGCTGGACGGACACAAGCTGCTGCTGGAGCACGACCTTGACTCGCTGCCCAGCGATGCGGACCAGAAGAACTCGCTAGATGTGCTGGACAATCTGCTGCTGAACAGCTCCTCGCTGAATGCGCTGTCCGACCTGAAGCCGCTGCCACCCTTCACCGGCTACACCGGCCACCTGTCCATCAACGGCATCTCCGGGCACCACTATCATGCGATTGCCCAGCGACTGCCCGACGAGAGCAACAACAACTACATACAGAGCGCGTATCAGCAACACCAACACCACCAGCAGCACCAGCAGCACCAGCATCAGCAGTCGAACAACGGCAATCAGAATGCGAATCCCACGTCCACAACGGCCGCGACGACGTGCAGCGGGACGGGCGGTGGCAATGGCGGCAATGGAGGCTCCTCCCAGGAGCAGAATATCGTATCCTCATCAACCGGCCTGCCCGAGAGCGTGCTCAGCGCGGACGCGGATGCCTGCCTGAACGATGTCAAGCTCTTTGCCGATAGTCAATTAGATTCTAAGCTCTATTCCGTAGCGGACAGCTGTGTTATGAACGCCACTGGCCACACAGGCGGCAATGGTGGCGGAGGTGGTAATAATGGTGGTGGTGGTGGAGTCTCCTCTCTGGCCAGCAGCGGATCCACGCTGACGCCAATCGACCAAGTGGCCGACTCGCTGCACGGCAGCGGAGTGCGCATCTACAAAGATCTGACCGAGTACGTGGACATGAACAGCATTGATGACATTGCGGCGATCATTGGATCTGCGATAGCGGACACCACGGTGCCCAATCAGCTGGACAAGGACGAGGGCAACGACACGCGTGACAGTTGGATGGACCTCGACGCCTGGATCGATGGCAACTGCATACAGCAGGAGGGCAAGGTGCTCGTCTCGCAGCAGGATTCGCTGAGCGACTTCATGCTGCCCCACTCACCGCTGCCCGTGCATGCGAGCAGCTCCACGCTGCAGAGTCTACTCAGCCATGGCTATATGCCGCTGCTGCAGAATCGCCTGCAGCATGGACCACCAGGCGCGGGTTCGACGGCGGCGACAACCACCACGCTGAAGACCGAAACGCCTAGTTCTACCTCATACTGCAACGAGCTGTCGGCGGCCAGCAGCAGCTGCAGTCCGCCGGGCTCTGTGGTCAGCACCACGGACAACAATCTGATGATCAATCCGCGCTACTTGACCAACAACCCCAACTCCAGCCAGCAGCAGCAGCAGCAACAGCAACAGCAGCAGCAGCAATCGGCGTACCAGCTGACGCCCAACGGCGGACTGTCCGGCGCTGGACTGAAGGACGGCGGACTGTGCAGTCCGGACATGCTGAGCAATTATCCGCATACGACAAGCACCACGAATGCGCCCTCTGGCACGCCCAAGGCCAAGCGCTCCAGAGCGCAGAAGAAGTCTAGCCAGCAGCAGCAGCAGCAGGCCGCCCAGGGACAGATCCAGGGCGAGAGTGGGGCGCCGCAGCTGAGCGCGATGTCGCCGTCGGGCGTGGCCAGCTTCAGTGCCAGCGATCTGAGCGGTCTGCTAGGCAAGGAGAAGCCGGTGCATCGGTGCAGCATATGCAATCGGGGCTTCCTCAACAAGTCAAACATAAAGGTGCACCTGCGTACGCACACAGGGGAGAAACCCTTCCGCTGCGACGTGTGCGCCAAGGCCTTTCGCCAGAAGGCGCACTTGCTCAAACATCAACAGATACATAAGAGAATTGGGCGTGACTGACCGCGGCCACATCCACAACCCGCTCGCCACTAGCAACAGCAACAAAAGCAGCTACTGTTTCTGCCCGCTGACGCAGCCACGCAGAGTACAGAGTACACAGAGCACGCAGCCAGATCCGCTGCACTGCAGCCGCCGTCTGCTGTCGCGCTGCTGTGTGCTGTGCCGGAGAAAGTGCCCGCCAACGCCACCCGGCCACCACAATCCGGGCGCCGGGCAATCGGCGACTGGGTGTGCATGGCCGGGTCTTTGGGTGCGGCAGCTTCTCGTGTATCGCATTGCTTGACCAAAGCCAGCCTGGAGCTCCTCACGTAGCCCACAGACTGTTTGCCATCGCTCCCAAGAGCCCGGGTGAAGCAATGCCATACACATAGCACTTGATATTCGTTGTTGTTGGTTGCTTTTGATCTCTTCGCTCTTTGGTAGTTAGTCAGTAACCCGGTTTAGTTAGGGGTCGGGCATCGGAAGATGGGCAACGTAGTCAAAACAGCTTAAAGGACAAATCTAAATAGTTAATTGGTCTGGATTCATTCAAATGTTATTTCATCGAAATTCTTCAATACGGATTGTTGATGGTTTTTAATATCAACCTACTACCTCCATACAATTTCATTAGCATTCTCTTAGCACTAGAAGGATATCAGCTTTTTTAGCGCTTGTGCGAATTGACCCAATATGAAGATTATCAGTAATACCTGTTGCATAATTAATTTAAATTGTTATAACAGATAGAAACTAGCTTAAAGTGGCAGTAATAAACTCTGGCTTATAAATTCTAAACACAAAGAAAGTCAATTGAGGCGCAGCCAACTTAACTGTGAGCTACAAAAAAATGTCTGGCAACGCCGCAACTACTGTCAATGGTTGGTCACTCTTAGAAACGATTTCCATTGAGAATGTTTGCGAACATTCGAATGTAAATTGTCTATAAGCATTAACCAACTATTATGAATTCATGTTTTGATTAACGCACAGCCTACTTAAGTTATTAATGAAGTATTATAGAGCGAAATTAATCTGGGAATGCAGCCACAGTTTTAAAATATTAACTATGCTTTCAGTCATATATTTGAAGTATTTGCAAATTAGTAGTCAATAATCAAAATGTATTATCATTATTTATTTTGAAATTAGCAGAATTCTCGGTACACATCTGGTGCACTTAAAATGACAATAATATGCTACAATATATATATTGTATATACAAATCCCATGGCAAAGAGACCACAAGCAATGTAAGAACAACGAAGCGTCCAATTGTCTTTTTGCAACTGTTGTTCTGTTTTGATGCAAACCTGCGCGCTTCGTGCACCTAAGGCCCTGGCACAGGTAAACACGTATAAATATTTAATAGAGTTGCAAATGTAGCTAGAATTTAGCTAAAGTCTAGCGGAATGTTCGTTAAGTAATTGCATATAAGAAATTTGTATGTCTGTAATTTGTATAAATTATGTACCTCATTGTGTTGAAAAGAAACTCTAAGCGTTAAACAATAGAAGCAATACAATTATAAATTAATACAATAATATTAGGTAAATGTACAAAAAAAAAAAAAACAACAACAACACACACAATAAATATATATATATTTATATATCATATAATATATACCTAGCATAAGTTGTAGCGGGCTTGGCAAAATAACAATATGTGTTAAATTTTTTAACTAGAAACTAGAAGTAAGAACTTAAATCGGAGACAAACAAAAGCAAACACACAAAAAACAAAGCAAATTAAATACATAATAATAATACAAAAAAAATATTTATGAAATAGTAAAGTACTCAAGTAATAAATCTTATTACACTTAAATTAAAAGTTGTTAATTTGTTTTTTAAAAATTTGTTGCTAAAGTTTATGTTAATCTTACAATACATTGAACGCGCGAATTCAACATGCATGCATATATCCAATAAATAATATTTCAAATATATATTTATGTTCGTGTGAAAATCTTGGAAATATTTAACACTACAAATCCTTAGTACATATTGAAACAAACGAATATTGTTGAAGCTATTTATTTAAGCAAAAATATATTATGCATAAAGGAAATTAAAAGAAAAAAAAGAGAAAAACAAAACAAATATTATTTAATAAAGTAATTACTTTAAATAACTTAATCAATATTTAATGTTATTTTAGTTTTGTGCAATTTATTTATTCAAGTTGAGCAACAAATCACTTTGTACTTCTAAACAATTCGATTGTAAATATTTATTTTTCTAATTTTAATGTTTACCTTTCTAGAAATACAAACTTTGTCATTTTAAATGTACAAAAATAATAATATTTAAAAAACAGAAAGCATGTGTTCCCTTCAGATTCTTTGCAAATCAAGTATACGTAAGGTAATCCAAAAGCAAGTCAACTATTAACTTAAATTGGATGATTCGAGTGATTCGAGCGATTCGGTTGATTAGGTGGCAACTGTGTGGTGTCCGCATTGCTAATGCCGCACACACATGTGCCGCCCGCAATTAGTTGGAACCTGACATAGAAGCCAGTCTGGGCCAACAGAAAAACTGAGTAGGTGCGAGTGCCAGCTCTCCAGCTCTCCGGTTCTGGCTATGGTAAAATATGCGGTAAGTTGAAGACGGCGACAAAAACAACGATGCCAGCAAAAGCCAAACCAAACCAAACCAAACCAAACCAAACCAAGTCAAGTCAATCCCAGCCGAGCCGTGCGCCAAAGCGAGCCAACAAGTCAGAATCATTATATTGACCACAAATGCCGCCTCAAAGAAAGCAATGCGCAGAGCTAAGAGCCAAAGGCAAACCCAAAGCCCACACACACACACACACACACACACACACGCACTCACAGAGATACAAATACAGAAACAGATACAGATACAGATACAGACAGCGACAGAGAGCGGCACGAATACAGTAACAAAATGCCATGCATACTGTGCCACTGACCCAATTTCCAGACTCGTTTTTTTCCATCGCTTCTTGCTCGAGCTGGAGAACCGCACGAAGCAGCCGCAGCAGCAGCCGCAGCAGAGGCAGAGGCAGCAGCGACTGTGGCAGCCACAGCGGATTTGAAATGTTAACCGGCCTGGCAGCCAGAGGCGCGAGGCGAGGCGAGCAATGAGATACAAAGATACTTTGCCCGGTCGCATGCTCTTTCACCGCAGAGACGGAGATAGGAACGGAGACCGAGTCGTAGCCCGAGTCGGAGCCGCAGCTCGAGCTCGAGCTCGAGTTCGAGCCGCAGACACAGAGATAGCTTCAGCAATACGAGTCTGGAGTATGTTGTGTAGTTTGCATCGCATCCGCATTTCTATGCTGCTTTTGTATCTCAGCTTGGCTTCGTTTCAGTTTTCTTCAGCGTAGCCGTCGTTGTTGCATGTATCTGTAACTCGTTTCTGTATCTTGCGCCTCGTATCTGTGGCACTTAAATTTATGCAACATCATGGCACTGTCTCCGACTCCCCCTTCTGTGCTCGTCTCGCCACGAGACTCAACCCCTTTTATAGTGTCCACGTTTTGTTCTAATCAAAATGTGCTACGTGTTTGTCTGCTCCCCCAGGTCGGGGGTCAAACAAAAATAATAAAAACTGGCAAACATTTTGGCCGTAGCAAAGCCAAACAACAAATTAACAATGAGATTTGCCGTAATTCATTTGGATGAGCATCTTTAGCTTGTCTCTCATCTTTTTGGCATTTTTAATTGAGTTTTATGCCAATTAAATGTAATTTTCTGCTCATTCGCATTCGCATTCGCATTCTCATTCTCTTTGGCTTAGTCGTAGGCAGTCTTCATTTCGGCCAAGCACGACCCACTTTCTGGCCAAGATTCTGACGACCACAATCCGACAAGGCAGCCAACTCAACTCATTTGGGACAGTTATGGGCGTGGGTGCCATAACTGAGCCTCACAACAGCTAATCGCCTGCCGTAGAGACACATGTACGTGGTTGTGAATCAAATGAATTAAGCCAGAGTGGATGAGCAGACAAATGGATAGACCCATACACGCTTGATCATTCGGGGCAGAGTATAACTAACATAATATAAATGGCAGGTTTTAAATCCACGACCATAAACGATTAAGATGGAATATTTAGGACAACGTTCAACTTATCTCTTTATACACATTAAACAGGGTATTATGTTTTTATGCAAATGTAATAATAATGTAATATAACAGACAGACGCAAGCATCTCCGATCCGATAAAGATAAAGTATATATTGATCAGGACAAACAGCTGAGTTGACAAACCGATGCCTATTTTTCCATTCGTACGTTTCGTAAAGTATTCACAACTATGGAATATTCTAATATTTGGATGCCTCCTCCAAAACAGAAAACTTTTCATATTGAAAATTCAATAAAAATCGGATTACAAACACCGATTATTATTAAGAATGTATTTACCAGAAGCACAGCCACTGTATACGTGTGTCTATTTCTTCTTGCTTGAGTATGTATGGAAGTTATAACTTCAGATCAGAAGTTATAGCCGATCAGAAATTGTAATTTCAGATCGTTAACATCTTTCCTCCAACATAATTGTTAACTTAAATCAAGGAAATAGTAGACATAGATATAAATCTCTAAGTCAACGTCATACAACGTCGGGACGTTCGGTGTCTGGCAATGACATCCACCTGATAAATTCGATTTGGTGAATTGGCAGCAAATTTGTTAATAGTGCATCGGTGGACCCGAACTAAGGGGTAGCTAGAATGTTTGTAAGGGCAGCTCTGGCTCTGGGTTCCGACACTCTCGAACAGAGCGCTTTGACTATATGTGGGTCTTATATTTGGGCAGCTACCCTTTGTTACATGCAATAACAAATAAAACACGTCAGTTTTTAGTTAAGATTCAGCTGAGAATAGATAGCATTAAATGCACTGCAACAGGTCGTATGAACAATAAACAGTTGGCTATAATATATTAAGCATTCGCTGTCTTATTTTCTGTCTTATATCCCGCTCAGGTAAAGAATAAAATTGAATAGCAGCTCCCAAATGTGAGTCTTTTGCTCTTTTACATATAATATTATTCATTATAATATATCCATTGAAGTAAAAAAAAACAGAGCTACGATTGAGAATAAAATGCTCGATATTAATATACACATTTCTCGACAGGGGCGTTTCTTTGTAGATTATGGAATGCCTGAAGTTCCATTACATTTAATTACTCAAAAAAGTCATCGTACTGCAACATCTTAAACAGCCGCAGAAACAAGTTGGTCACATCAAAATTGAACTAAGCAACTAGTCAGAGTTTATATATTGGGCACGTGGCTTGGTGCAGCAAAGGGCGTTACACCGCCAGCCATAACAGGTAAGCTCCAAGGTTATCGATGGCTAAATACCCTGTAAGTGGCTCGCCCATTATGTTCCCATTTCATTCTTGTGCCCTAAGTTAATTATAAAATATGGCACTATTATGCGTTTTTCTTGAATTTAAATAAGGCTTGCAGCTTTTCATGTTTAGATTATAAGTATTATATTATGTTATATAGATAATATAGCTATTTTTTATCAACTGCTTCGTGACACAAGTCAAAAATTTCATTGATTTCAGGAAGAAAAAAGAAAATAGTAAAACGAGGACTAAGTTCTTCTTGTTTTAAATTGTATTTAAGATTATGTTTAGAAGAAAAAACGCTTTGCTGAGCCGACTTGTGATTACTTTATGGGATCCGCACAACCATTGCATACCCTGCATTAAACATTTTCGTTGGGCGCAGGTTACCAAAACTAAAAAAAAAAAAACAAATGGGCAACGCCTTTCGCCTGGCTGCAGCTCTGCCTTTGACAAAAATAGAGACAGAGACCCACAGAAAGACTGACAGACAGAAAGACAGACAGACAGACAGACGAATAGACATTACAATAAAGTTGGCAAAATGGCAACAGCGACGCCTCAGTCGCTGCCGCAGCCGCTGCCGCAGTTAACTTTGTCGCATATTGTCCGGCAGTTGTGAATGTTGCCGCTGCCGCCGCCGCCGCTGCTGCTGCTGCCGCTGCTGCTGCTGCTGCTGCTGCTGCTGCTGCTGTGGCGCAGTTAAAGACACAATGACCTTGGGTGAAAGTTGCTCTCCATTTCTATTTTGTGCTTTGATGTTGCTGCTGAAATTGTTGTTGTTGTTGTTGTTGTTTCTATTTACTGCTATTTGCTATTTGCTGGCATGCCATTTTAATACACACATGTCTAGGTCTAGCTGTGTGTGTGTGTGTGTGCGTGTGTTTATTTATTGTTATATTTTTTTAAATGATTTTCTTGTCAATGTTGTTTGTGTGTCTGTGTCTGTGTCTGTGCGTGTATTTGCTTTTGCTGCTCCCCTTTAGTTTTGTCTCTTTTCCACTTTTCATGATTTGTTTGTTTGTTTGTTTTGCTGTGTTTTTTTTTTCCATTGATTCGTCGCCTTTGTTTGTGTTGTTATTTTGATTACTTTTGCTCTTGATTGAGCTGGCTTTGATGGATGCACATGAAGAGCTCAACATTGAGTTGGAGCTGGCAAAACAGAACGGAAGTGGCTCGCGTGCAGGAAGTGGCAGCCTGGGTCAGAAGGAGGCGGCGGGGCAGGCAGGTCTAGTAGGCGGAGTAGGCGGAGTAGGTGAGTAGGTGACCAGGTGAGAAAAGTCTGTACGTTGGCCATGTTTACAACTTGCGCTTTTTGCAACATTTGCAGCGCTGATCACAATCGTATATTAATAATTTATGCAGTTGGCTTTTCGGTTAATTGTCGAGAGAATAAAAACCAAAATACAAACTTCAAGTTTGGCGTCGATTTTGCAATGCGGCGTCTTCACGCCTCGCCGGCCAGCTGACCAAGATTCTTGGCAGAATAAATCATGGCTATAATTACATTATATTAAATTAATATTTAAGTACTGTGCCAGTTTTGTTTTTACTCCAACTCCAACTCCAGCTGCAACTGCAACTCCAACTTCGAGTTCAACTTTAATTAACTGCAAAAGCAAACAGTGCACAACGAAAATCTTATGAAATACGCAATTAGACTTGATTTTTAACTATAAACAATATATATGTATAAACAAATCAAGTCTTTTCTATGGCAAAAGCCGCAAATACTCAGCAAAAGCTCTGGATTATACTTGATAGAATAAATTGAGAGTTGGTTAATCTAATGAAAACAAATGCCATGATTTGGGAGTATAGGATCATATAAACATTCGTAAAAATAATATAGAACGAAAAGTCAAAAATATGCAGCAAGTATTTTTTACTGATTAAAACAGATTAATACTTATAATATATATACAATTATTTGTATAGTCGACAATAATTTCATTTATTTTCACACATAAATATTTTCAGACTAAAATAAGTATTATATGCAGAGGAAGCAGAGAATCCAAGAAAGATCAGATTAACTTTTATGGGAATACGAAATTGGGCTAATTTCAGAGTCAACTTTCGCGTTTAGCATTAACTTATGGAACTTTTGACACCGATACATAAAGTTAAAAGCCAACAAATAAAAAAGTAAAAATAAAAAATAAAAACAAAATAAAATAAAATGTCAATAAAATGTATTTATTGAAAGGCATTAAATCAAATTCGTTTGTTTATTAACATACAAAAATAAAAAATCTATAAATCATGTGTGTAAACCAATTGTATCTTGAGCATATTTGCGATAGCAGATCAATTTATGATTTGAGGCCAACTTGTGGCGATTATATGCGCGATTCGTTCGCATGCGCTCCTTTTCGTTGTCAAGTTCGTGGTGCTTCTTAATGGCACACACACACACACGCACACACACACACACACGTTGCTTGGCCTAAAACTGGCCAACAACAGTTAAAGCCGAAAAATGCGACGCGACTGCAATTAATTTACTTATAATGCAGTATTCTAAAGGCAGACGACTGCCAACAGCAACAGCAAAGACGACAACGGCAACCGACGACTGGCTGCCAAACTCTGGCGCGGGATCTAGTCAACAATGCTGAGCCAGAGGGGGGGAGGGGGGAGGAGGCTTGGGTAGGAGAGACGCCTGCTGGCGCTGTTGGTCAGCGACAAGTGACCTCATTTTTATTGGAACCTCTCGGCAAGTTGCGTGGCACGGCCAGTTGTACGTGTTGTGGCTGTTGTTGTTGTTGTTGTTGTTGTTTTTGTTGTTGCTTGTTCTACTTTGAAATTTCACTTTTCAAATATGAATGTGTGTGTGTGTGTGTGTGTGTGTAGAAAAAATAAAAATAATTAATACTAAATAAAAGCATGCGAGCATTTCGGTGCGTGCGCCAATCAAAATTTGTGCCACGCATTGGCTTCAGAAAAGTGCACAGTCAATGCAAGTTTGTTGCTTAAGTCTTTTAAATTGAAATGCAACAACAACAACGAACAACAACGAGCAACAAAAGTGCCCGCCACGAAATATGTCGACAATATTTAGGCACAGGGCAACCGAAGAGCAACCACAACAACAGACAACAACAACAACAACAACAATAGACAACAACAACAGAAAACAACAGCAACCAACAACATTGACAATTTAACCTCAAACTTCAAAGTGTCACTGTCATGGCCCTTTTTACTACTCCCAGCGACTGCGACGGCGACGGCGTCGGCGACTGCGACTGCGACTGTGTTGCAGCTATAACCTGTTGGCAATTCAGTTTATGACTTTTTGCGCCGCACACTGCAACCAGTGCGCATAAACTGACCCGGCAAGCGTTATTTTATGGCAAGCCAAAGCTTTCACCATGACTGCAGCCCACTGTGCAGACCGCAGTCGCTGCTGCCGCTGCTGCTGCGGCGTCGACGTCGCACGTATTGCCACGAAAAGTGGGTCAGCATGAAACGAGCCAGAAATGTAGAAGAAGAAAAAACAAAAACAAAAAATACAGCAGCAGCCACAATAACAGCAACAACAACTAAAAAAAGCAAATCACGCTGACGACTTCGCTCAAGACGGGCTCTTGTTGTTGCTGTTGCTGTTGCTGTTGTTGTTGTTGTAGTTTCGTCTGAAGAAAGCATTGAAGCCGCTTGGAGCGAGAGGGATGGCAAGAGATGCAAAGCAACTTGTGCTGCTGCTGGGGCAGCAGTTGTGAAGTTAATTTTTTTTTTGGGCTTGGCCATTTGGAATTTATGCTTGTGATATTTTCGTAGCTGCCTGTGAATGTGAGCATACACAGCATTGATTAAATCGCTCGATTAACTTATTAACGTATTGAGCACAATAGGCATAAATCAAGCTTATCTTTTTAAAGGCATAATTTCAATGGCGCCACCGTCTTAAAGCGCCATCTATAGGTCATGGTTCGTATAATTGACAGTGTTGGTTAACTATGACATGGTGTTTTACACAGGGCTGCTTTGAGATAATCAATCGGCCAGCCACCACAATCTGTCGCCGATAGTCTTGCTGCTCTAAAATTCTTTTTTGTTTATACTTGAAAAGCATTAGTATCTTTGTAAAATTAAAATATGTTAAATGGACAAATTACACACAGCTATGTGGGCAACACGTGCAGCGTTGTGATACCACATCCGCATGTCAAAGAAAAACCAAAGTCCACGCCATCACCTGAGCAATCGGAGGCCTGTTGTGAGCGAGGGGCTGTGGCTGTCGAGGCGGTGGCGGCGGCGACGGCGACGGCGACAATTGCTGCAGTACATGTGAATTTGGATCGCATAAGGAACGTCGACATATTCATTGGCGACAACGATTTGTACTTTTACGCCGATGTCAAGCTATACAAGTGAGTCATGCCTCGCTAATATGTATGTATGTAATTTACCCAGCGTTTATCGCAATCTCCTACGCAGATTCCATAGCCGTCGCACTTTCGACTTGAGGGGCCTGAAAACGTTGTACGTCAAATATGACACGACCGAGAACTGCTACCAGCTGTATTTGCGCTGCCTTCCGCCCGTTGCCATTGTGGGCAGCGGCAGTGCAGCTGGCAGCGCCGTGACACCGAAACCAAAGACAGCGCGCAAGGAGTATATCGCTGCGTTTCTCAACCTGCCCTCGCTGGCGGATACCCTGCAGGACAAGGAGCCGCTGGTGCATGAGTGGAAACTGAAGCGCATCACCGAACAGTGCCAATTGCAGCTTGATGCCCACGAGCGCACCTACAAGATGACCAGCAATTTTAGCTATGGCTACGCCAGTCGATACAGTGGTTCGCTCCAAACTAGTGAGGTGAGTTCTTGTTAGCTTATGTAAAGCAGTTGGAAAATCCCATTGTCAATCATTGCAGCTGGACAAGTCAACGTGCCGTGTTCCGGAGCCAGATCGGCTCAGTCCCCTACAACGACGTCTAGAGCGTGTCGCTGACGAGATGAAACGCTTCTCGCGCGAACAGTACAAAATGAACTTTGTGGAGTTGCAGGTACCAGCTGGACATCAGAACCCGCTGCGCTACAAGCCCAAAATCTACGAGACGTCCATGACACAGGAGCAGGCGCATTTGTTGCACAATCTATGCAGCCGCTCCGACACCACTGAAGAGTCCACGGCGACGGCCACGTTCCAGTCCAGCCAACCCGATCGCCGAGTGCAGAACGAAATAGACTGTGGCCTCATCAGCATTGTGCTGGCCATATGCTACGATGTGCGCACCACCAACAACGAGCCCACCTGTGAATCAGGCTGGACGCGCAGCATATTGTGTCCGCTCTTCTGCTACTTTGAGCAGTTCGACAACTATCGGGACGTCCTGGTGGCGTTTCTGCGTCGCGTTATCACCTATCCGTTGTATCGAAACTTCGAGCTAGGACGACAATGCATTAGGGACGCCATCGAAGTACTGAAGGGTGGTCGAAACTGGCTGATCAATCAGCTACTGCTGACCCACCAGCAGTTCGCCAGAGGCGAGCCATGTCGCGATAGTTTCAACAACTATTATCTGGAGGACTATATACGCTACATAAGCAACGCGACAGTGTGCAGCGATGAGCATCTCCGTCTGTTGGCGCGCAATGTCAAGAATGTGCTAATGGATGTGACGAAGCGGCAATTGGATCTAGGTGTCATCGAAATAGAGACTGAACTGATTCAGGAGCTGATGCAGGAGATGCGCATCGATGCGGGCAGCGGCAGCGAGTCGCCGTCGCAACAGCAGAGCAATCATGGTGACGACGATATGGATATGGATAACGATACGTCCGGCCAAGAGGATGAGACGACGACCGACGATGATAGCGTTATAACCGACTCGTTCGATAGCATGGACTTGCGTTTGATTGAAAACGATGTGTATGCCGTTGACGAAGACAACGAAGGAGACGCCGATGATGGCGAAGAGGAGCAATCGGAGGTCGACGATGACGACCACGACAGCAATTCATCAACAACCACCACCAGCGACGCTGAGGGCAACAGCGTCATCGAGCAGTGCACCAGCAACAGCGAGGCTGCCGCCAGCATTAGTGCCAGCGCCAGCACCAGCACCAAGTAAACGTAGACATTGCCAAAGTTCCATGTTGTCTCTCCTGCCATGTCTAAGCCAACCAAGCAACCAACTAACACAGCAAAAAACCAACTTAATGTCAAAGAACGGAGGCTAAACACAGTGATTACTTTAATGCGAAAGCGAGATACGAAAGTAAAATACAGAAACGAAAACAAAACAAAACAAAACAAAAAACACAAAAAAGAAACAACGCAAACTGTAAATTTTTAACACAAACTAAAAAAAAAAAAACCCCCCATTTAAATATTAATGTGTACAAGAATTTTAAAGCAAACCACAAAGAAATTGTTCATGCCAAATGCGAAAGAATATTTGCATATACATTTACATATATACATATATTATATTTTTTCCCCACTTTTTGCTCTTATATTATTTGTTTTAAAACATAAATCAAAAGCCTAAGCATTTAGCGTGGCATTAGTGTACGAAATTTTTGAATTTTGAATTCTTCAAACCAAAATCTAGTTGTGCATTTTGTATATACATACATACACATACATATATATATATGAATATATATATACATACGTATTTAAGTATATATGTTGTTGGTGCTGCAAGCAAATTGAAGTAAAATATGTAATCGAAAACTTAAGAGGCAAAGTCATCTAAAAGTTACCAGTTTAATGTCACAAAAATCATGGCCAAACTAATAATATATATATATATATATATATATATTTTTCTTAATATTTTATCAAGCATTTCAATGTTAATGCGGCCCAAAAGAAAAGTTTAGTTTAAAAAAAAATTCAAGGAATATGTGATTTTTGAAACTTAATGAATACGGAAATTTGGCAAATTTTTTGCATGTTTTTATTTCTCTTACTACAAACAATAAAGAACTAAAACAATAAAATTGATAAATAAATTTGAGCTGGGAAAATTGTAGCCACAATTAGCTGATAATGCGACGAAATGATATTTCCATTATCAACAATTGAAAAACTGATAAAGCAATCTATTTTGATAGAGAAAAACGAGCGGTATAATTTTGTAATATTTTATTTATTCATAAGGTTTGCATATCTCTGTACGATTACAAGCTAATTTAAATATTTATGGACTGTTACTTGAAGAACTGCTGTTGTTCGTTCTTAAATTATGTGTAAAGCTACAATTTACAAGTTAAACTAACTATGCATTTAGAAATCGCTAGAAGAATTGCGTAAACGTAAACATTTCACACGCCCCAGGCGAGGCCGATTGGTTTCTTGGGGTCTCAGTTTTCTCTTCTATTTCTCTATATACACAAGTTGCAATTGTTTAACAAAAAAAATGTTTAGTTCATTTCGAAGAATCCTTAATAACTACATACAACATGGCGGCCTTTTAGTGTGGACATCCTTTAAATCCTGCGCCGGGGAATGGAAGATTCTATTCTTTTCATCATTTTTACTGACACTGAGTTTGAGTTTGAGTTTTGAAGTATTTACAAGAACATTCTTTTAAGCTAGTTTGGGTGCGTTGAGTATTGCCCATCAGATTGACCCGTTACAGATCTGCAAGTACGAGAATTTCATTGTGTAAACATATAAGAAGAAGTCACTGATTATGCCGACTTACTCATTGTCTCCTGCTGTATTTCCACTTTGTACGAGGGATTGTCGTAGGCCGCATCGCTCTTCCGCGGCGGTGTTATCGAAGCCGTCTGATGCACTCGCCTCCTGGTTATGATCAGCAGCAGGGCAAGCGTCGACATTATCGCCAGTGCGGCAATCACAGAAACAACAACAAGGGGACCGTAATAGTCGCCGACTGGTTGATCTGAGACGCCCGCAGTGAGCAGTTTTCCTGAGGAAATTGAAAAATGCAGAAAATTAAATATGAATGGCAAATCTTCAAGACAATTTATACATAAAGGAAAGAAGGTAACTTAAGTTTTCACGTATATGGCAATTATATTTATACTCATGTAAAAAAAGAAATAAGGCCTTCGGAACGCCGAAGATTAAATACCCTTGTAGAACTATGAAACGTGTGAAGAATGGTTACGAATTCACGGCAACGATCATGCGAATAAACAGACGGACGTTTTTTTATACAAACTTTTGCAATACGTATCTCGAACCGGAGGCTAAACATGATCATTGTCTATATGTTCATATTTTCTAAGAGAAATAAAGGTCAAATGGTTCTAATGCAAGTTAATGTTTCGGATATTGATGTACATATAAAGATAGGGGTTACCAAGATTCTTAAAGCTCAAATAAATCCTTTCAAAAACACGCAAGACTTGAAATGGGAAAAGCTCCTCTTAAAGAAAATTCAAACTATTTAATATGTGACGTACCAGTTTTGCCGGGCGTCGCTGGACCACCTGGCTTGGTAATGAAGTTGACCACATTGCTCTTCTTGGTGTTGCCATTGGTCAGGTACATTTCCAGCCAGAGGCGATACTTTGTGCCTGGCTTGAGGTCCATGATCAGGGTGCCCGTTGTGCTGTCCCGCTTGGCCACCTTGAAGACGCTGGAGTCCTCCTTGCCGGCATCGCTCTGATAGATGGCGCGATAGATGTGCACGAACTTGTCCTCGGGATACGGCACGCCGTTCCAGGATATTTCCACGCTCTGTGTCTTCACCTTGGTGACATTAACCATCACATCGAATCCGTAGACATCTGTTTTGGGTGCGGTGCGCACCTTGATCATGTGCCCGGCCAGCAGCTCGGCTCCGTGGCCCGCGAACGGAATGTAGTAGAGTCCGATTTCATAGCCCGTATCGGGCTGCAGATTCTGTATGGTGTAGCTGGTGAGGGTGCGGTGTATCAGCGGCGAGGAGGAGTATATCATGCCCGTGAGCTCCTTGTAGCGCAGCTGTACCCCGTCAACGTACTCCATTTGATCGTCGCCCAGCTTCTTCCAGGTCAGCTGCAGCCAGGTGGCGTTCGTTTCGCTGACATTCAGCTCGGGATCCTCGACGGTCTTGAATATATCCTGGAAGTCCGGCCTGTAGTCGGAAATCTGCGGCGGTGGCGTTATCGTTCTCTCCGCTGGCATCTTGACCGTGAAGACTCTGCTCGTTGGCTGCGAGTTAAGATCGCGCAGGATCAGCGTTATTTTCACCTTGTACAACGAATTGGGCTCCAGGCCAGGCAAATCGAATTCCATTTGAGAGGTGGCAATCAGATCCTCGGGCGGTGCAAATATCTGCTGCTCCCAGCTGGACGTGTCATTACTCGGGCCATTCGTATAACGCAGCTCCACGCGTCCGTGAAGATTCACATAGACCTGCGGCACAGTGAACACTATGCGAATGGTACGCGGATCAATGGGCTCCAGCGTGTGCACTTCGATATCTGGTTGCAGATTGTTGAAGCCTGGAAAAAGAGTCCAAGTATTGAATATTGCATCATAATGTCTATTCCCAGATCCGACTCCAAAACAAATCTATAAAGTTTTACATTATCTGAGCAGACTTTGATTTGGAATAGGTATTTAGAATAGGTTTGGCTGATTCACGCTAATTTCTAACTATAAGTTAGGATTAGATTAGGTTAAGCGTTTTCTAAGAAGCGCAACAATGATGCGGATGACTGGTAATGTAGATGTGAGTGTATGTGTGTGTGTGTGTGGGAGTGTGTGTGTGGATTGAAACTCGGAATAGTCACAGTTAGTACAGTTTATCCCTGTCATTGTGTATATATCAGTATAGCAGTGTCCATACGGCATGAAGAGAGAGACTAGAATAAGCTACGAGGGATTTGACTAGAAAAGTGGGATCTCAACCTGCTTGCTGGATGGGTCGCTTGTCCGGGCCCTGGCTCTGAGTCTGATGCAGGCTGTGCTCGCTGGCCTGCGTGGATAGGCCGGAGCTGGTGCTTGAGCTGGGCGTAATGCTAGGCAACTGCTGCAAGGATTCGTGTTGTTGCTGTTGCTGATTTTGCTGCTGTTGCTGCTGCTGCTGCTGAGGATGATGCAATGGAGGCGGCACACCCAGGCCCGGTATCAGGGGATAGCTCTCGTAGGCCACGGGCTGTCCATCGACTATGGCAATGCCATGTGGAGGCGGTGGCGGCGGCACTCCACTGTGCACAATGGGCACATAATGCGGCGGCAGCGGTCGTTCTTGTTGCTGTTGTGGCTGTTGTTGTTGTTGTTGTTGTGGCCCGGGTCCTGGTCCGCCAGGTACGCTCTGCTGCAAGTGCTGCAGAATCTGCTCGATTCTCACATGCGAGGGCAGATTGTGATTATCCTTCTGGGGCAGTGTCTGTGCCGGATGACCGGGCTGCTCAGCACCAAGGATATTGAACAGATCCGACTGACTAGTAGGCACCGGCGGAGGCTTGCCCTGCGGTATGCCGTTCGGATTAAGGCCATATGGCTCATAAGGATTGTATGCATCATAGGCGGGCTTGCCCGGATTGTAGAAGCCAAAGGGGCCGAGCTGTTGCTGATTTTGCTGCTGCTGTTGATAATCGTTGTAGTGGCCGCCCAGCTGCAGTGGCACGAAGCCGCCGCCCGGCGGCAGTGGTGGCCCATTGTTCACCTCGTCCTCCTGCTGATCCTCGTGCACATCGTACTTGATATCATTCTGTTGCTGTTGCTGCTGCTGCTGCTGCTGTTGTTGCTGTTGGGCCTTCTTGTGGAGCTTATCATGTTTGTCAAAGACGCCCGCGCCCGATTTGGGCGGCTTGCCATCCAGCGTGGGATAAAAGGCGTTTAGCTGTGATTTCTTTTCATAGTCAACATCCGTTGGCTTCTCGTGGAACCCTTTGTTAGCTGCCGTCGAAGTGGTAGCTGTTGTCGTTGTAGTTGTCGCTGTCGATGTTGTTGTTGTTGTTGTTGTTTCTGATATTGGTTGCATGTTGAATGGTATTTTGATTATTTACAAATGCATAGCGTTAATTTTGTTGTTGTTGTTTCGTATGAGCATAGAAAATCAAAAATATATAATACAGCACAAATTCGGGGTCATTAAAAACATAATTAAAACAATAAACAGAAAACAGAAAACAGAAAAAGAGAGAAAAAGAACGCAAGATAAGTAGCAAAAGCGCAAAAATATACACAAACTTAGTATGTGGTATGAAATCATAATGGAATAGCCAAAAATGCTTTGGAAATATGCGAGAAAGATGGGCGATATTGAATGAATATGCTTTAAAATGTTTGATAACAAGTTTTCGAATTATTTTCCAATTGCTTTCAATTAACATAATTACTCCGTTTACACCTCAACTCAAATTTGGACATAAATAATAATATACCATAAACTTAAGTCAAGTTTAGTGTAAACGAAGTTAACAGGCGGGCGCCATGGAGATTGGATTGTTCAGTTAGACTTTTGCATGCAATACATTAAAAGATTAACTCTTTTATGCATTCACTAGCCATATTTACCAGTCGGAGATGAGGATTGGTTTTGTTGCTCTTGCTGTGTCGCCTCCTCCTCCTCCGCCTGCTGGCCGGCGCCGCCGAGCTTAGGTGCCAGCGGTGCGCATGTCCAGTGCTTACAGCACTCATCATCGGGAATGGGCAGCAGACGCGCCTGTGCCGGATGACAGGGCAAATCTGCTGGCGGCAGCGCCAGCACGGGCGGACAAGCCGGACGGCATTCCACCTTGCCGTTTTCGCAGTAACAATGCTTCTCGCAACCTTGATGGGAACATGTTAAGGAGGCAGGCAATGTATGGCTAAATGTTTTGAATGAGCATGTGTTATTAGCTTACCCGTCAGATTGGCCGGAATGGGTGACCAGTTCTCGAATTCCATGCCCTGGTATGTGCAGGTGCCGTTATCCGCACAGCGCATGCTCTCCGGACAGCAGTGGGGCGCCACTGGCTTAAAGTCGGACGGCACTGGCTCCCAGCGTATGCAATGTGGATTGAGCACGTCCAGGCCAAATGTAGAGGGACACTCCACCTTGGCGCAATGTACGCCCTGCTCATTGCAGATGCACAGCTGCTCGCAGCCATCGCGGAACTGCTGGCCCAGTTCATATTGTGCGCCCTTGAAGCTGCAGGTGGGCGTCGCGCCGCTGGCGTCACGCGCCTGTTCCTCCAGGCCGAAGCTGCGCTCCTGCTCATGCTCATCCCCAATGCTGTTCTGGCCGCCATGCAGCGCGGGCAATGGAGCCAGCGGCTGCTGTTGCTCGTGATCGTCCAGCGTAACATCGCACAGCTCCAGCTGGCAGCAGACATCCTTGGGATCCTTTACATAGACACACTTGTCGGCACGTGTGTGGTTGCGTTCCGGGCAGCGTGGTCGGCAGTCCATGACGCCGCCCTCGTCGCAGTGACAGATTTGCTCGCAGCCGATCTCCAGGCGCTCGCGGAACTTGTAGACGCCGCCCTGGTAATGGCAGTCGTTGCGCGTCTTGGGTGTGGTGTCTGATCAGATGCGTATGTGTGTGTATGGAAGGTGGCAGAATATGTTTGTGTGTGTGGAAAGCACATGACGTTTATGGAAAGCACAGAAAACACAGCGTTAAAGCATGGACCAAAGGCTACAAAGCAACAACTGGCAAGCCACAGCAAGAGCTTTCTCTGCATCGGCCGGCTTGCATTGACCTGGACTCACCTTCGTTCTGCTCACTGTTGGCAACAGCTGGCATGCCCAGTTCGGCTGTGGCCACGCTGGGCTCCAGCAATGGCTCGTCGCATTCCATTGTCCTACAGCACTCGTCCTCCTCGACCATACGCTCGTGACAATGCGGATTGGCCATGGTGCGTTGGCTGCCACGCGGATAGGTAGCACCCTTGCAGCGCGGCTCACAAATCCACTCGCCGCGGTTACAGGTGCAACGCTCATCGCAGTCCCGTTCCATGCTCTCGCCGTGCTATTGAAGCAAAAGAGAAATCCGCAAATTAAAATCTTTGTATTATATCTGCGCATGTTTTCAACTTAAGATTGATGTAAACAAATTATGTGGGAACAAAACGAGACGAAATGTGGCCTATCATTTCGTAGGCAGAAATTTAAGAACTCAGAAGAGCGAATCTGCAGGGATCACATTTATAATTTAAGCTAAAAAAGTTTGATTGAAGTGAGAGTACTGCGAAAGCTATTACAAAGATTCGAGTCGAGACTTTTAATAATTACAATTTGCTTGAGCATACGCTCAATTGTGTTCAATCAAAATTATAAAATAAACGTTGTACTTATATATACTTTTTATTCTCTAAGTGTGCATACAAATTATGCGAAAAACGAGTTTCAGTTCCATTTGGTGGCATTCGAGTTATTCGAGTTATATGGCTGCAGCTTTCGCTTCTCAAAAAAAAAAAAAAAAAACATCTCACAAGCACTAAGTAGCTGGTTATTTTTAGTGATTGCCTTAGAACTGTGACCCAATTGACAGCTAATGACAATAGATTCAGTGTTCCAGTTTTGCGAATTTTATGTGAAAGGCGGGTGAAGCACAAATTGCGTCAATTCGCACGGCAAACTGTGCGGGGGGGGGGGAAGCTCATCAATCATTTGTTCATTTGTCGAGTGCTTAACTGGGTACTGAAGAAAATTGGTAAGCATTTCCTGCTCTGGGTTTTGAGACTTGAGTGCACCAATAAGCAGATATGTCAAAGCTCCGGTTTAACTGGCTGACGGCACGACCCACACGCACGACTAGACGCACAGATTGAAATCAAGTTCGTTGCCTGAGTCTTTTGTTTAGCACCCAGCGCTTTGCAGTCTTTTGTTCTTTGAATTAAGCATTGCGTAGGCTTGTTTCTCTGAATACGCTTTATGTGCGATTTTTCACGCCCTAGCCACATCTTAACGCCTCTGAAAAAAATGTTCATTAGACTTTCCAGAGAACCTTTAATCTCAAAAGCCATAAAGCGATGGCCATTACATGCTGACTAAAGCCAAGCTCGCGTTGGCATACTAAACTATATACTCGTATAGCCCATAAAGCGTGTTCAATTTAAAAGCTATTTGCCTGCTCAGTGTAAAAACTATTTGGGGCATGCGGCGTGGCATGTTGCACGTGTCCGCTGCCGATCGATCGCAATTTATAAGAAATAACAGAGCAAAAAATAACAGACAATTCATTAAAAGTGAAAGCAAAATTATTTCATATCGAAACGTGCCGTAAACTCGATTATGAAAAGTCCAGCAAAAACAATTTAAAATATTTATAAAAAAAATAAATAACTAAATTAATTTAGGAGCGCAGTGAAAATACTCTGCTATTTAAAGGTGACTCGAAAAACGAAAACTTAATTGTTGTATAATCAAAAATATATACCCTGCAAACAGAGCTGGTGTAGACGCATTAATTAGCCCGCGGTTTTCTCATAATAATTGCAAAGAGAATAACAAATTCGCAGGGTCCAGCTTAATTTGTTGTTAGGGTATTAAAAGAAAACCCAAGCGACCGCTTAATTAAAACAAAATCAACAGCAGAGCTGTCGACAACAACAACAGCAACAGCAACAGCCGAATGGGTTGGTCAGTAGTGCAGGCCGGAGGCGTTACTGCTGCTGTTACTGCTGCAGTAACTGCTGCTGCTAGCCTGACTGCGATCCATTGGCGAGCAATGTACACACGACTCGTTTAATGCCTCTGGCTTGGGTGCAATGTTTGATGAACACGTCACACTCGGACTGACGCACAAAGGCGTGTAGAAATTTATGGATATTAGACGCTGGCGTTAATAAGCTGATAGATAAAACAATAAGCAATTCTTACAGACAGACAACAAAGCAGCTACCTGAGATTGACTCAGTATGGCGTTGATTGCCCAGACTAAAACTGAGGCTGGGCCTGATTATGAGTCTGCACCAACAACGACAACGACGACAACGACATCAATCACAGGCCAGCAATTTGCTGGCATTTTTCGATTTAAGGCGCGCAAATATTTGCATAATTGCTGCTCGCCCAAGCATCAGCGGCAAGAAACCGCGAAAACAGACAGCAAGGCAAATGTGCACCAAAAATATTTTTTGGAGTGCACACAGCAACAGCAGCAGCAGCAGCAGCTGCGACAAAACTCTTTGCTGCCTGCTGTTGACCGGTTTTTATGAGTGGCCCAAACTTGTTGAACATTATGCAATCAAGTGACGACAAGGCAAATTGGAGTTGCGTGCCAGGAAGTGCCAGCGATTGCTGAGCAGACAAAAATGAAGGCGTCTATATACACACACACACACACACACACATAAATGCATTCGCACAATCTGCATGCCTAGCTCACGCTGGCTGCCAGGTGGGTGCACAGCTCTTTATTAGCTGCATAGCTGGTCGCTTTCTCTGCTGAAATCGAGGCCTTAAAATATTTCTATATGTACGCACCTTATAGCTCTTGTTGCTGGCCAAGCATTCGCGGTGCATGGTATCCCCGCTGGCCGTGATCTCCACAATTTTCGGCACTTCCGTTTCCGGTTGGGGCGTTGACGTGGTGGTAGTTGTTGTTGTTGTTGTAGTTGTAATCAGCTCAGTGCGTTCCTCGTCCATGCTGACATCGCTGAGATCCATCAGAGCCTGCTGCATGGTGGCATTGTGTCGGAACAGTAGCTCAACGTCCTCGTTGCTGCCGCCTCCTGCCGAGCGTCCCTCGCCCGCAAATGCAGCCAATGGCGTATGAGTTGTTGTTGTTGTTGTCGTTGTTGTGCTGTTGCTTGTTTCGTCCTCGATTGGGTGCTGCACACCATGCACATGCTGTCCTTCAACAATGCTAATCACTGGAGCGGCGTCCACTGCGAATCGCGACATGACTGTGGTGGCCTCCGCCTCTTCCTCCGCCTCGGCCTCAATTGCGCGCACAGTCGGGTGCTGGGTCTCGGGTTCATTCATATTCATGGCGCGTGCTCGGGATGTTGATGTCGTCTCAGTTGCTGGCTGCGCTGTTGCCTTGTTCTCCATACTGACAATAATGCCAGCCCTCGGTTCGGTTGTTGTCGCTGCAGTTGTTGTTGTTGTTGTTGTCGCTGCTGCAGTTGTTGTCGCCGACTCGCCCTCCTCGGTGCTGCTCGACAGCATTTGATAATCTTCGTGCTCGGCCAGGCGATCATGATTCTCGGACAGTATATGCACATGATAGGGATCTTCGGACTCAGTTGTTGTTGCTGCTGCAGTTGTTGTTGTTGTCGTCGTCGTTGTTGGGGCTGCAGTTGTTGTGATCGTCGACGTCGACGATGTTGCTGTTGTTGTTGTTGTGAGCGCGGGCTTTTCGTTGTCACTTTCATTCTCATTGGTGACGGGCTCGTTCTCATCGCTGTTGCTGGCCGTTATGAGAGTTGCCGGATGTCGGAAATTATTAAAATCCTTGGCATCGTCGTCGTTCTCATTGGAGATTTGGTTGAGCAACAGTTCATTTTGTTGTTGCTGGTGCTGCTGCTTCTCCTCCTGCAGCTGCTGCTGCTCCGTGGTGGCATCGCCGCCCACACTCTCCGCATGCTCATCCCTCAAAGGAATGTGCTGTATATGCGTCTGATCCAGCTCCGACGGATGCACAATCGTCTGCACAGCAGCTTCACCCTCAACGCGCGGTGTAGTTGTCGGCTCCGTAGAGGTAATCGGCTCAATGCTGGTGGAGCGCAAAGTAGTTTCCTCCTGCTTGGGACTGCCATGCTCGGTGGCGCTGCCAACGGCAGCTGCTGGCGGCATCGTGGTGATTGCTGCAACTAGAGAAATGGAATATTGCTTTTATTAGTTAAATATACTATTACTAGGCATTACATTAAAAAGACCAGAGTTAAGAAACATAAATATTGGCAAATATAATTGCACTTAAGTCGGAATATGAGCTAACCCAATTCTACTTTTCAATTCTAATTTTCTTATCTCATTTCCGATGCATTATGCATCGTACATAAATGCATAATTAATAATGGTATATTCTTTGTATCTCATATGCTTCAACTTTTTCCAATTGTTTGTTCGGAGATAAAGGAGAGTGTTTCTTCTTTGAGTACCACTCAATATATCGACATGATAATAATAGAGACTTGTATCTATAACAGCAACTCCCAAAAGAATTGGAGTAAATATATTTTTATTAAAGTTAAATGCACCTTATTTTGATTAGCTTAAAAATGAAGGTCAAGGATAAGAAACAATTTCTTTGTACGTTTGTACGTTAAAGGTAAAAGTCAAACATAGGAAAACAGCAACTTTACCCGTTTAAGGGTTATGACTCCAAATTTTTACGAAATGAACTAAGGCATTTTAATATTTGAGAGCTCAGATATGTAAATGAAATTTAAAGGCATAGCAAGTAGGGTTTAATTTTACTACTCGAAGCTTAATCTCTTGCATGTTCTTTGTGAAATTTGGATATTTTCTTAAAAGTACAAAAATGTTTGAAAGACAATTTTATTGTTTTCACTCAGGATTCGATTCCACACAGTAGAAAAACGAGCTTAAAAAAATGATATTGCCTATAAAAGTCGTTTAATTTAAAGGTTTTGTTAACTGTGATAAATTTAGTTCTTAAGAATATATTTTCAAGATGAGCGCAAAACTTCTGTAACATATACATATATTTAAGCCGTGTTTTACTTTGTAGTTTTAATAACCGCCCAACCATATTGATGGCCGCTTAGCGATATTTAGAAAACATTTCTCAGTTCTGCAAATGTTTTCTGTTTAATTAGCACCGCCAAGAGTTATGGCCAATTTCAATCAGACTCGGACAGTTAGAACTGACATTATTGACTCATTCGAGGGGTAAATAAACTTTAAGCTGCCCATCTATTTGCTAAGCTGGCCCACATTTACGGTACCGGTACATCAGCAAGAATTCTTGCGCAAGGCTAGCGGAAACCGTAGCAAAAAAAAAAGATAGCTAAACCTTAACGTATTGGAAATATCTCACGCGTCCCATCATTGGCAGCATCATTTGCAACGCCATCATTGAAAGCTGCTCGTAATATCTGTTTGGCTGTACACGGCGCAGACGCAGCATCAGTTTTCTTCAGAATCGGCAAGGTATTCATTAAGCCGCGATTGCGTCTTCGCCAGCTGAATCATCGGGCCTGGCCCGCCATTCTTGGAAGCATTGCCGTACGGACAAGCCCCGCGATGCCAAAATATCAGCCAGCCGCATCTCTGCTGATATTTCTGTTTTTTATTTTTTCGGCTTTTTTTTTTTTGTGTGTTGTCTTTGGCTCTTTAGAGTTGTTTTTCGTCTTCTTTCAGCTTTGCTTTAACGCGCTTAGGAACGACGGAAACGACAACTGCGACAACTGCGGCTGGAACTTTGAGTTGGGCAAGTTGTTATTCTTCAGAGTCTCTGTTCTTGTTGTTATCTTCTCCGTTCCTTCGCTGTTATATAATTACATTTATTTTCGGGCATAGTTTGGGGGCAAAAAGCTCATGTCATAAATAAATGATGACTTTAGTATGGACTTCTTCGCTTGTATTATACAACAACAGCTACAACAAAAGCCACACACTTGACTCTATGTTGGTACAGTGGGTCCAAATGATATCAACTCGTACCAAATCAGGCAAACAAATTGAATTAAACATTAGTTGGGTAACTTCACCTGTAGTAATGAAGCTCAGAAGTTAAAGCCTAAATACCCATTACAGCAATTTAAAATGTAATCAAGATTAACAAAATATATGGTTTTTTTTTCGGGACAGTCAATTACCAGGTTTTGTTTGGGTTTTAATAGGTATTTACTTGAGTAGAGATTCGCACGAGAATGGTTTTCTTCTATATTTTCTCTTCATATAAGACTTTTTGTCCTAATTGATTGATTAACTGAATAATTGGGGATCAATCTAGTTACCCTATATATGGGTTATATCAGGCTCATGTAGAATGGGATCAAAGATTTTTTGCTCAAATTTTCTTGTGTCGACTTTAAATTTTGCTTATTTTTAAGGGTCCACCTAAGAACTTAATGCTTTTTGGAGAGTTCCACCCACAACCAGTCTTTTTGCATCCTCTTAAGAAACATATACACATTTGTTATATACTAAATACAAATTTTGTAGTCTGGATTTAATGTTCATCTATGCAGCTGTAAGATTTAAAATTTTTGTTGACTGCTGATTTATCTTTTTATGCGTGCAAAGTTCTTTATTAAGAACTTGGAATGTGTTTGCATTTAATTTACGCACTCTTTTCATGTAGTTGCAACCTTTAACTTTAACTACTCAGGTTACGAGGCACATGCGTCCATTACTTTATTTTCATTTTTCATATGAATCCATAGCTCCTACGCTGACTCATGGCAGGGCAGCAGGCGAGAACTTAAGCCAAAAGAAAAACACCCGCAAGTCAACTTGACGAGCGCTGCAAATGTGCCCCCATGGGGGCGAGTCGAGTGCCAGTGACGAAGACGTAGACGGAGAGCTATGCGTCCGAGTGTGCCTATGGGCGCAGGGTCTGTCATGCATGCGTGGTAATAAGCATGAAGGCAGCAGGCAATAGGAGGCAGGCGGCAGGCGGCAGACGGCACCGATCTGGTCTTGGAGCCAGGCACAGTTGTCGTCGCTCCAATAAGAAAAAGTGCCTTTGGCTTTGCTGCGGCAGACCAAGCCAAAGTCCGCGTTCAACGGACGCCAATTTAGCGCTAAGAAAAAAAAAAAAAACAACAATAAATAGGAGAGCTCCGCTCAGTTCGTTAGCCCAGACAGAGACCCTAGACCCAGAGCCCTAGCCCTAGTCCCAGCCGGGCTGCAGCATGCTCGTAAATGCTCTCGTCTCTTTCCACAGTGTTCGTATTTTATGCTTTGGTCCCAGACGTTGCTTTTATTGTTGCTCTTGCTGAGAGTTGAGGGGCCAGAACTTGCGATAGGGTTACTGACTTGAACCTTGAATTTCAGTTCGTTATGCTGCCTGCAGCTTTTACTGCTGCCGTTGCTATTGTAGTTGTTCTTCTCGTTCTTATTGTTGTTGTTGTTGTTGTTGTTGTTGTTGTTGTTGTTGTTGCTGTTGCTGCTGCTGTTGCTGTTGTCACGGTTAGCCGTTTATAATACTCGATGCTGCAGTTCTTGCCGTTTTTTCAGCTCCTTTGTTTTGTCCGTTTTTGCTTGGTGCACAATTTGTCTTTTACTGTCATTGATTTTCATTTTTCACTGGCACTCGTTAAGCGCTCCCAACTGGCTTCAAACTATTTTTGTACGCTTACACACCTATATGCCTTTGCAGGCAGATAGGTAGAGTTCGTTGCTGCGCTTTTGGTGGTCTCTGGGTCGCCGTTATGCAAGTTTGTTTCATTTCAATCGGATAGTTTTTCTTATCTGCCATATACAAAAGACTCAGGCAACGAACTTGACTTGTTTGTTAGCCATGTCAAATGGACTTTCAGTCTCTCAGCCTTGTTTATGATGTGCACAGTTACGCCGAGCAGCTGCTTGATTATGATATATGACAATGGCTTCTATCCGCATGCCTCTTTTTAATACGCCCACAACATGTAGGCAACAACATACCAGCACCCACAACAACAACAACAACAACAACAACTTCAACAATAGCAGGCAAGCACTTATGCAGAAATGCAAAACGTTGTCGGTAGTTGAAACTCATTTGCGGTTTTTTCAAGTCGCCGCACGTTTTGCGGCTCTAAACAAACAGACAGCAATGCAAGGAGTTGGTCAGGGGTCCATAAGAGGTCTACAAATGATGTGCTTAGAATTGACAAGCTGTCACTACGAGCTGCATGCATGCAAACCGGATGTCTTTCTTGGCAGCTCAGCAAGCCAAATAGATTTACAGTAGCAAACCATTAAACGGAACTCCGCACATAAGATTTTATAAAGAACATAGATTTTATCATACTGAACTTCGTTCTATGACTGAGCTGTTTAGTCCGAGGTTTTTGCTAGAATTTAAAGGAATTTTATAATTTACTGGCCGCATCTTATTTGGGAAAAAAGCCGTTTATACTTGGAACTTATATTTAATGAATATATATATATATATACGATTCTGTACATCAACTCTGTCTTGATTATGAAATCATCAGCTCGACAGATCTTGAACATTACGTAAGAGCTGTGTGGGAAATTCTCAATCAAATTATTTAGTTCAGTTTTAATGCTAAAAATAATGCCAAAACGAACGCCTTCCGATTCAGAGTGCAATAGTCAGGAGTGGCCGGCTAGGGAATACCCTCTATGAGCTGCCATCACAAACAAATTCTTCCACAAAACACACACAAGTTGAGTATCCAAATGTGTGTAAATACCAAAGACCATGAGACAAAGACCATGAGTTTTTTTTCCAGCTTTTGGGCTGAATGGAATGAGGTATTCAAAAAGTAAAGCATACTGGAACTGTGCATACAAGCTAAAAATGTTGTAAGAGGAACTATTTTTAACATTTAAAGTCTCATACATTCGGAGAGACAGACGGGCTTGGGCAGATCGACTCGGTTGCTGATTGGGAATATGTATATACGGAGAAGCCTCCTTCCTTCCTTACAATGTGTACAGGGTATACAATTGTATAATCAAAAGAGTCCTCACTCATTGGGCGACATTCGTGTACTTATTTGGTGGTAAATAATGTCGAGCCAGCCAACCGGAAGCACGTCACAAACGGCCCACTCGGTATTCATAATGAGCACTGCATAATGACCATTAACCACAGACCATGCTTCATGGTGCTTCGAAGTGGGTCTGTCCGTTGGGTCAAGCTTTTTTAACGCGCAAAAAGTGTCAACAAATGATAGGCGGGACAGTAAATGTACATATATTACATACATACATACTATAGCATGTATTTAATAATGTATATGTACATTTACATTTGCTTGGATTTTGGGCAATGTAACGGTCATGCGTCTGCTTCATAATGTGTGTGTCCCGTATCCACGTATCCACAAAGCCGAACCGAATCAAAACAAAATTATTTGATTTGCCCACTTGAGCGGCTTTGACTGCCATCCGATCCGGTTTTAGTTTGATTTGGACAAAACTTTTGAAAATTATAAACAAATACGAGTGGATATTACGCAATCAGCGGCACTTTGCGGCGCGTCGCCTGCATTTGGAAAGCTGTGCACAGTTTTGGATATATGTACATATATATACATATATACTCGTATTTTGGCAGGGTGTTAATGTGGCTTAATAATTAAAGCCAGACTTTGGATTTTCTTTGTTGTCTTTGTTTGCTTTAGAAATTTGATTATTTTTTTTTTTTGGTTTTTGCTAATGTTCGTCTTTGTCTTTGTCTCTGTGCGGCCGAGGATGAGGCTGGCGATGACAGTGCATGTTGTTGGTTTCTACTCGTATGTAATATGTTAATTTGTGAAACAATATCTAAAAACATGATTTAAAACTGGAGTGAAGGTTATGTGCTGGGAGAGGGATTTGCACACTTTGTGGAAAGATGACACGAGCGCATTTTAAATAATACTTTCAAAAAGATTTCGTTAGTTTTCAAACTAATATAAGAAAATAAAAAACTACCAAAAATATATCTCTAATAGAAACAACACGTTAACCCCTACCAAGTCCTTATCAGTAAACACTTTTGAAGATATTTTCCAGCAAACACCATCTAATAGATCCTAGCTTGATTGGGGAGTATATATTAATATATTTATACATTTAAGATGTAAATAATTGAAAACAAGGCTTTGTGTGTCTAATGACTTTTCAACTACAAGCGACGAGCATATTTTTTCTCAATTAGCAGCAAAAGCAGTTTAATATGGGTTAAATAAATTAAGGCTAAACAGTACATAGTTGGAGTTTAGATAGCTTGATGCCAGGCCTTTGTTTTTTGCGCCTTATCTACCTTTCAATCTAGCTAATGACTTGAAATGTACTGAGAAGACAGAGAATAATGTTTAGCGGTGAGGCAGACATTTTCGATGGGGTAAAATACCAAGCCAAAGGCATTAGAAAAGTCCGCTACAACAACAACAACAGGAACAACAACAACTGCGGAGGGAAAATAGTCAGGCAGTTAGACTAGCTGGCTAGCCATAAAACAAAATTATTTTCCACTATAAAAGGCAGCGTGTAAAGCAGCATTTGACCTTTTCAACTGCTCAACTCGAAAGTTCATGTGCCCGGGCCAGCCAATGAAAAATGCAACTTGACTTGGAATTCGGACAGAGGGTGGCGGAGGGGGAGGCTGTAGGGGGAAGCCGGCGCATCTAATGCTCTAAGCCAAGAAGAAAACAGAAACACGTTTCAGCGCGTGTCAGCGTCCATGGAGAGGCCAAGACAAAGACCCCAACAAAAATTACATATGAGTTTACACAAAAGCCACTTAACTTGGCTAAATTGATGGCTTTAGCCGTATGGTAGCCGTATCACATCAACAGTTGCTGTATCTGTAGCTGCGTATCTATAACTTTATTTGTATCTCAATGCAATGACACCACACTTTTCAGTTGGCACAACAGCCGAGTGAATGCTCGCCGAGTTGCTTGGCCGGCCATGAAATCCACTTGCAATTGGATTTGGAATTGGAGCTGCAAGTGTTTTTTCGTATGTGAGAGGCTTTGTGCCAAGTGCGTTTCCATTTGAAGGTCACCCGAATGGCACACGGCCAGCTAAAGGGTATTTGGGCACTTGGGCTACAAAACAAATGGAGGTGACTAAGAGGGTTTGAGGTAAATCTTAGACTCATGTTAGAAAGAATTTGAGTTTACATTACAAATATTTGTGCATATCTTATATAGACTTTAAGTACATAAATTATAATAAGTAAGAGGTTCTAGTCGGGAGCTCCTGACTAGGGGATACCCTGAACCCTCTTCTTCCAACACCAAATGCAAATATGTATATACACTATTCTAGAAGCCACATGTCAAGTTTGGTGACTCTAGCTCTTATTATTTACCAATATTGTTTAAAAAACAGCATGTCGATATCGATTTTTATCGATTGATTGGAAACGGGGTAAGTTATCGATTATCGGAAACAAATCTGCGTAGGCCCTAAGAGGACCTACAACTAAAATATCAAATCTCTAGCTCTTATAGGTTCTGAGATCCGTGCGTTCATACATACGGACGTACGGACGGACGGATGGACAGATGGACGGACATGGCTAGATCGACTCGGCTATTGATGCTGATCAAGAATATATATACTTTATGTTGTCGGAGATGCTTCCTTCTGCCTGTTACATACATTTGCATTTTGCACAAACCCATTATAACCCTTTTACCCATTTTTAATGGGTTCAGGGTATAAAAATGCAATGTATTTTTACTTTATATATATGTACAAAGTTTGGATTACAGAAAAAAATGCGCAGTTCATAAATAATCAATTTGATTTACAGTTCAGTCTCGATTAGATTACCTCTTTTTCATTCTGTGTTCTTTTTTTTCTAGCTAACACCGAAAGCAATTTACTCATTCTCTTATTCTTTTTCCCTCTTTTTCCCTCTATTTGCCTCTTTTTCTATCCAACTAACTAAGTATCCACTTCCTGAAAATATTCTGTGCACCGTTCAATGACATAGTTAATTGCATAAACACCCCAGTACACACACTCTACACACGCACACACACACACACACAGTCGTACACATTATACAGCTCGTAATTAAATTGCATTAATTAGAGTCGACTTTTTGCGCTACATTTTTCTCAGCGCACATAAAACAAAAAATTACCTAATGGAATATCATGATTGAAAAACGCACGTCTAGACAAGAGGGCGTTACGTACACGTAAACATATCATGTATTGATTGAATGTATGCAATTGAGTAAATGCATAAATGAAATAGCCTTTTGGCTAGAAACAAGTTGTAATTATCTGGCTGCATTATGGAATTGTATGCGCATATTTGTTTGGACGTGCGCCCCTGACACAAATAGACCAGGAGCTCGGGCTCAGCTGTACAGATTTTCACTTGGCATTTGGCTTCGATTCATGTCAGGTGGTAACCAGTTGTTCTATCACCTGATGCCGGCAATCAGTTTTTCAGTTGACGCTGCGCACGGAGAAAGTCAAGCGATCGATGCAGGAAAAATCACACGGAAAGTTCAAAGCCCACGGTTTTATGTACTGGCTGCGACATGTTTTTTGACACTTCAGTTCGAAAATCCATGCAGTCATATTTATGGGCGAAATGTTAATTGTTAAATGCAAGCACTGTCTACACTTTCACGCGTTCAAAATTCAGCCTCTGGCTAGTGTCAATGTACAGAGGAGCTAAAGCAACAACAACAAACAGGCTGCAATTAACAACAATTTGCTGTAGTTGTTGTTGTTGTTGTTGTTGTTGTTGCTTTTGTTTTTGTTTTTGTTGCTAGTCCACACACACACACATACATACATACACGACTCTTAACGATCTTAAGCTATTTTTGTTAAAAAGTTTTAAGCTACTTTTACTTATCGGTTCATTATAACGGACGTTAAATTTTGCCAGCTAATCGTGCATGAACTCCAAGCGAAAGGTAAGCCCAAGGGAAACACACACACATATACATATATATGTATATGTATATGTACATATGCGTATAGCACATGCCACACCCATGTGAAAAATACTTTTCATTTTTGGCATATTTCTCACACAACGAATTTCATCTTTATCCTTGAAAAAGAAAAAAAGCGCACATAACAAATAACTTAGGCCACAAACTTGTTTATCTGCGGTTTTCTGCAGAATTCGTGCGAGAAACAAACAAAATTAAAAATAACATATTAATAAGAAACTCTGCAAAAAATGAAAAATGCAAGCATCAAACAAAAGACTTGCGACACTCTGATGATAAATTGTGTGAAAATAAAAGATTTTTTTTTTGTTTTTCTGAATATGCATCTCTTATATCGAAACGCTTCCTTCATAGTAGACAGTTTTTGCTTGAAGCCTTGTGAACTCGCAAAGTTCAAAATTCAATTTCCGCTCAAGTTTCACGACATCGTGCATTAAGCGTGGAAATGCAAATTTCCAAGTGCGTTTGCTTGCCATAATAAGAAGCCAGCGGTAATAAACAATTAACGTAATCGCAACTCATTCTCCAATTGAAATTTATTTATTTTACTTCTTTTTTTTTTGACTTGAAGAAAGTAACCGAAAAGCTGAAAATGATGAGCTTCGCCGATAATTGAGGTCGTTACCTGGCCTTTAGTTTTGTTTATGATATTGAATTTAATATTTCGTGATGTGTATTATTGTGCAAGGGGACCTTCATAAGTTAGTTGTCAAATAAGTACATCTGTATACACAATATACGATTATATACTTATATATATTATTTTTGGCAAGCCATGACGAATGCAGGCCCTGACTTGCATTTGAGCCAGTTAATAGGATTTTTCACTATTTCGATTTTTCTGCACCTCGACTCTAGCCAATGCAAGGCCATCAATTAGCGCCCAATTTTCGCTGGGGTTGGGCCAAGCCGCAATAAATCAACATAAATGATTTATGCACTCAACTTTTCGACGTGCTCTGCAATTTTCCAACTCATTAACAAGCTGCAATTTATATGCACTTGGCTTTGTTCAAAAACCATTTACATATCTCGCTGCATGTGGCTTCGTTTGGGTTTTTACAAACCTGTACAGCAATTGTGGGCCTTAGCGGTCAAGTCTATTAAACTTTGCAAGCAGCAAATACATATTTTTAAAGCTCCAGTTTAGTGCTAATAAACGAATTGCTTGTTAATCTATACTTATACTCTGATTACTCTGATTAATACATTGATCACATTTGTATGTTTATTGACAGACTCAAGATAGAGGACTTATTTGGAGAAAAGTACAGACCAATATTAGATTAAGTAATGCCAGGAAACTAAACTAGCTTCTAATTAGAAGATGTCCCTCAGATGACAAATATATACAAAAAAATGTATTGCAGTTTTGTTATTTAAACTTAATAGAGGAATATCATTCCATATAAAGACGCCTTCATTAAAACCCAAGCTATTCGACTAGATAACCAGACCCTTCCAACTTGTTTGGAGAGTAGTACAGACCAATATTAGATTAAGTAATGTCAGGAAACTAAACTAGCTTCTAATTAGAAGGTGTCCCTCAGATGACAAATATATAAAAAAAAATGTATTGCAGTTTTGTTATTTAAACTTAATAGAGGAATATCATTCCATATAAAGACGCCTTCATTAAAACCTAAGCTATTCGACTAGATAACCAGATCCTTCCAACTTGTTTGGAGAGTAGTTCAGACCAATATTAGATTAAGTAATTTCAGGAAACTAAACTAGCTTCTAATTAGAAGATGTCCCTCAGATGACAAATATATACAAAAAAATGTATTGCAGTTTTATTATTTAAACTTTAATAGAGGAATATCATTCCATATAAAGACGCCTTCATTAAAACCCAAGCTATTCGACTAGATAAGACCCCTCCAACTTGTTTGGAGAATAGTTCAGACCAATATTAGATTAAGTAATGTCAGGAAACTAAACTAGCTTCTAATTAGGAGATGTCCCTCAGATGACAAATATATATAAAAAATGTATTGTAGTTTTGTTATTTAAACTTTAATAGAGGAATAACATTCCATATAAAGACGTCTTTATTAAAACCCAAGCTATTCGACTAGATAACCAGACCCTTCCAAAAGAGAATGCAAAACTCGAACTATTCAAGATTACACGAGTCAGACATTGTTTTGATTTAACAAAACATATAATTAAATGCAGACTTGTTAATTTAATCTGTAAAATATTAAAATGTCCAATATGCCAAAATTAGAAACCTGTAGCATATAGCGCAAATCGTGTTTCGATTATGAAAACAAAAAGAATATAAAGTTTGTCTTGTCTTGGATCAGATTAAAAAAACAGAATTGATTTCTTAGCTGCGGCCTAAACAACTACAAATAAAATAAATAAATGGTCAACTTTCCAGTTGGAAGAAAACCTTTTCTTGTTTGCGTTTATATAAGATTTTCTAGCGACAGCGTAATTAATAACTAGCAAGGCATTGAGCTTAAAATGTCAATTGGAAACTAGTTTAACAACTGTCGTGCAATTAGGCACTAATTACAACATTTATAGATTATTTTCTAGCTTTGAAGTAAGTACATAAAATATATATATAAAATATGTAACTATAAATAGAGCTGATCAATGTGTATGTATATGACATTGCAATTCAGACCTGGTCTCAAATTATACGTATTTATATAGCTATATTTAATTTATGCAAGCCCAATTTATGTAATTAGCCCACGCATTTTTTTTATCAGTTGACGATAGCCAGCTCATCAGATCTTTGTTAAGCTATATGTAGTATTTGTTTTTGATTCATTAACTAATGCTGTACATGGGGGCTGAGATGTGTTCAGTATCTTTGAGAGTTGCGTCAGGTTTGTTGTGGGGGTGTTTGGCATCTGAGTGATTTATGATGATTTTTTGCCATCTGAGTTCAAGTTAATTTACTGCACGTCGTTTTAATTGGCATTGCCCAAAAGACAACATAACATATACTATTGCGGAGTTGGTGTACAAATCACACAGTACCTACGCGAGCTTCAAGTGGCACCCAAATCTACAAATTACTTTAGCGAACATTTATGACATACATTTAAAAGGTGTAACAGTTGTCAGTGGGCACGCAGGTGAAGGACATGACTCATGCGTGTATATTCAAATAGTTGTTTTCATCACATAGTTTGTTAAGTAGCTTGTCACAATAAAAGACTGTTAGCCAAAACATCTACGATAAGTAAAAGGCGTTTGGCTCAGTTCGTTGTTCAAGTCTTTTGTTTGCCATGAACAATCTGTGTGGCCCCCTTTTAATCGTATCATCAGCAGGTAAAAGAGCACCAGTTATAATCACGTTTCAGGTGATCAAAGCAGCTGTTAACTCTGTTGTAAATCGCCGGCAACGTGACACGTTTGATGTGCAACTGGCATTAAACCTAAAATTACAGCCAGCTAATTATAAAAGAAACTGTTGCCACAGACTCCACTGAGAATTGAGCTAAGCAATTAAGCTGCTAACCCAATTTAGAGCAGTGTATTTTGAGTAAAGGCTTCGATCGGTGAGCGGAGCAGGGGCCTTTCACTTACTTGACAAAAGAAACTGAGTTCATCTAAATAATGGAATTAGACCAAATGTGTCTACAAATTTATTCACGAATTTCTATTTACTTTTAGTTCAATTTAAACTCAAATGAAAAACAGTTTTATAGCTTACTTTCAGCTTAAGTACAATATGAGATCTATATTAAAGTTTAATTGTTCAACATAGATATTTGATACATATCTCTTTTGTCTAGTATTTGTTTAATGCTTCACTTGAGACCGAAATTGTTTTCAACTTTGAAAATGATTTCCGCAGCAGCTAAAAGAAAAGTTTTTATGTTTTTTGAGTTTCACTTTGAAGCGCCGCGTAATTAACGAAATAATTCAACAGGAAACTAATAAGAGATGCCGAAACAAAATTCTGTCTATGATTAATCTAAAGAAAATGACGCACAGCAAAATTTCGTTTACCAAACTGATGTGCTCCATTTAAGCGAATAAGAGAGTAATTATGGAAAAATGCTTTACGGATCGATCCGAAAACGGGCGGCGGCACACGACGTCGCCGTCGACGGCGTTAATTGGTAACTCAAAGAACCAAATTTGATTATGGGGCCCGAGTCATCGGACTCGAGAGCAGTGAGATTAAAGTGTCTGAAAAGCTTTCGAGACGCGGACCCGGGCGTTGTCTAAGCTATCTATAATTTTCGTGCCTTGGCTTTTCTAACTCACCAGCTTCGCTCGCGTTCAATTTGTTGGGCCCCAAAGTCGTTGAACTATCCAACATGCTCGCAGTCGCAGTCGCAGTCGCAGTCGCAGTCGACTCGCTACTTTGTTCTACGCCAATTGTTGTTGTTGTAGTTGTTGTTGTTGTTGTTGTTGTAGTTGTTGCCGTTGTGTTCGTTATGGAGGCAGCTTCAGTTGTTGTATCCAACGCTGGCATAATCGTACTGGGAACGGCTGCAGCATCATCCTCGCCTGCAGGCGCAGACGCCGCACGCTCAATTTGAATGCCAAGCAGCAATAATCCACAGAGACTGGCCACAAAGAGTCTACTCCACAAAATTGACGCTGTATCGCCCGGAGCTCTTTTTTTTCTACACGCTTGCATTTTGATTTTGTTTTTGTATTTTCGGTATGGATTTTTGGTTAGTTTTTCGCACACCTTTGCACTTGTTGTTAATTTCGAAATAATCAAACGACTAAAAAATTAAATTCAAGCAAATTAGTTAAAGGTCTCAAAGCCGCACAATTATCTAACAACACTTTCATATCATAAGTTATGATGTTTTCCCTCTCTCTCTCTCTCTCTCTCTCTCTCTCTCTCTTTTGTATATAGTTTGTTATAGCGCGCGTTTGTTAAATATCGTTAATTTTTTGCACATTTTGCGTTTGACATTTGTTTGCTTTTGGAGTGTGTGATTTTTTTTAACTTCATAACGGTTTTTTGCAATCTATTTGGTAACCTAAATGCTGTCATTTCCGTTGAAAGTCAAGTTAAACAATCTTGGGGGTTTTACTTTAGCTGTAACTTTAATATTTCGTGTTACATATGCCAATAATATTTTAAATATATTATTAGAGTATGACTCAATGCAAGATTATGTATAATTTTCAATCAAAAAAAGCGCATTGATTGATTTCTTTGGTCACTTAGTTGCAGTCAAGTTCGCTTCCTAAGTCTTTTGTCTCAGATCTAACCATGCCCCATTCTGTAGTTCTGGCCTTTCTCAGCTCTGTCCCATAAGAAATAACTGGCAAAAATATTCAAGAAATTCAATGCGCATGCAATCCCCAATAATGCAATAGCAGCAGCAGCAGCAGCAACAACAAGAAACATTTTAGATCCAAATTACAGCCGCAAAAATGTATATTTGAACCGGTTCCGCGAGCAACTGCAAACGCCAACAACAAACCACAACTGGAAGCGGCTCTGTGGCATTATTTGCGGCAACTTTGGCCGACTGCGACTAACTAGAAAACCACAAATGCTATCAATGCTGCCTTTACTGCTGCTGCTGCTGCTGCTGCTGCTGCTGCTGCTGCTGCTGTCGTGCATTTGGCCATGTTTTGGCTTGCATATTGGGTTAATTTTAATTAGTTAGCGGCTGCCAAAAACAATGCACGGCACGTTACAGTTCGCACAGCTCGCACAGGCCATGCTTCTATTTAAATAAATAAATAATACTTGTTTATAGTTTCGGTTAAAGTTTGTTTTCCAAATGATGTCATTGTAAAAGTTGCTGTGCCCGGCTATTTACTTTGACATTTCACATTTCACTCTCACTCCTTTTATGTAGAAATGGCAACGGCAAAAATCAAACAAAACACACAAGAAAACAACAGTTGATACAGAAAAAGAGAGAGAGACTGTGAAGGGAGTGAAAAACTTGTTTGTTTTTTTCGTTTCGGGATTTTTAATGGAATTTTTTCATTCAGCCTTTTCAGCTGAATGTTTCACTGGATTTCATTCGATGTCTGAACGTCTGCTAAGAAGAAAGCCGTGCTTTGCATATAACCACTACACACACACACATACACACACACACACACACACACGTATACACAAACCGCACACTTGAATACTTGTTGGTATTATGATTTGCACTAACCCGCTGCGCAAAGGTTTTCAAAGGTGGCCAAGCGCACGGGCCACGTTTCTAGAGAATAGTTTAACACGCCTGCGTTTGGCTTTAGTCTAGCAACCGCTCCGGCTGAAGCACATACACCAACTGAGCGCGCGGTGGGGTCTGAACTAGGCTCAGAGCACAACTTGACGATCTTTCATGATTTGAACTCACCACGGCGCCGGCCACGTCGTCGTGGCCAAGACTCTAATCACGAGACCAGGCAACAACAATGCCAGCCAACTGGTTTGAGTTGCTTTTCGATTTCGGTTTCGACTGTGTTGAGTTTGTCGGGCGGCAACAGCTGAGCAATTGCAGGCCCGCAACAGGTGAGAGAGCGCTGCTTGACATAATCGAAATCGAAGTCGCGCTCTCGCATGCCTCAGGTGTGTCTATACTGTGTCTGTGTCTGCGTGTGTTTGTGTTTCTGTGGTGGGTGTGGGTGTGTTGCTGCTGCCAAAAGCCGTTGGGTTTTTGAATTTACCAAAGGAAGGCTGCAGCTACACAGATTTGACAAGGTAAACTCTGCGAACTTCGCTGAACCGGCCAACCAAAATCTCAGTCTCAGTGCGAGTCTCAATGTCTCAATGAAAAGACCAGCTGACACTTATTGGTGCGATTACGCCCACTGCTTAAGATTTGTCTCGGGGTCTATAAACTCGGCGTCTGACTTTCAGCGAGCATAAAAGGCGGCTTACAAAATTCCAGCTAACTGGATGCGAGTCGAGCACATATATAGGTAGTAAGTAAACACTCGTAGGCAGATTAACAAAAAGGTTCTTTTCTTATTATTATGCCAAGCCATAATCATCTCAATGCCAAGCTGCGCCCCGAAAAATGCCTGAATATGCAATTGCTGAAATGCCATCGATGCGAAGACGCGCCCAGAAACCGTCAGCACACATCAACGGCAGGGCGAATTCTGGCCAAATTCATCAGTCAAAGAAATGTGACTCAATGAGTTCAGCACAAAAGCCAAGAGACGTCAAAAGCTGTAAACCTAACCTAGGCGCAACTTGCCCACAACTATCATGAAAATGTGCAGCAGTGTCTGTTAGCGTTAAAGTTGTTCACGTTGTTCGCGTTGTTGCGGTTGTAATTTTAAATGCAAAATGCAAAAATTCCAAAATGCGCTTATGCTATTGCACAAACTTTGGCCAAGTGTGCGCCACAATGGCACTGTGGTACCATTTCCATTGTTAGTCACACTGTCAGCTGTGTGTTTTGCTGTTGTTTTTGCCGCTTATCTGCCAGCCATTGGGCTGGTGGTGCTGCTGCTGCAAAGAATAATAAAAACCAAACAAACGTTGCAACTTTACTTATGCACTCATTTCTTGCATGTAGCAACAAGCTGCTAGCTGAACATGGCTTTGAAAGATAACTAATGTGAACAAAGCATAATAAAAAACAACAATAACAATATTAGCTTGACTAGGAGCCAGCCAGAAAAGGTTGCAGCAGCTGCATGAGTCACGGTTAACAGACAACAAAAGTCCTGGATATCGAAAATTAGACAACAGAATCCTAACGGCAACTATTAAAAAGATAATATAATATTTCAAGTACATTTACAACGAAAGACTAACTTTACGCTCCGTATAAACGAATGACTTAGGCAACAAACTCTTTTTCGAGCAACAAAAAAATACACCAAGCTTAAGGCAAGGACAAAGTTTTATTTACGTATTCCAAACAGATGCAGAAATTCAGAAACTCACATGACAAGTCTTGAGTCATTTCAATATTCAAAGAAATGCCCAATTGCCGTTTCCCATTCCCAGGCTCATGCAGAACGTTGTGTTCCTATGATGTCATGTCTTTGAATATCATTTCGCTCATAAGCATTTCGGCTCGTATATATTTCGGTTGGGCTTTCAATATTTTTATCAGGAGTCTGCGTTTCGGCCAGCAAGCGCAGCGGCCTTTTTGAACGCATTTCATTTGTGACTAAATGCTCGCTATATACATTTGTGTACATATGTATGTATCTATATAGTGTGTATATATACATATACAAACAACTTGTCTGCAGGCACAACCGGTGTCGCTGTCTGCTTGAGCTTGGCTTTTGTTTGTTTTATATATGTATATACACATGTGTATATGTCTGCTCGGCTGCATTAAAATGCACGCTGCTTATGTGTGTGCGAGTGTGTGTGCATATATAGGCGTATTACATACATAGTCTGAGGCATGCATTTGTTTTCGACTGCGTTGCTTTACTTTTACTTTCATATGCAACTGGTTGCCGCCGTCGACTTCAATGGGGAAGCAGCAGCAGCGGCAGCAGCAGCGGCAGCGAATGCGAATGTATTGGGTGTCTCGCGGTGTCTGGCAGTCTCCGAGTCACGGGCCACAAACGAAATTGTTTATAAAGTGATTGTCAATCATTTTTGGTGGCATGTCGCTTAACCGACTTGACAACACCACACACACACACACACACACACACACACACACACACACACACACACAGATACACACAAGCACACACACAGCAACAGCAGCTGCTACACATTCGGCCACATGCTCAATCTGGCCCGGGTTTGCTCAATTAAGGCTGCTAATATTTTGATCAATTAAATTGGTAATGTATTGGTACATGTACAATTATTTAATGCTCTTATCAGATAAACACACACAGATGCATAATAAATATAAACATTTATCGAAATTGCAGTATAAATTTCGAATACATTATTTGGTATATGATCGGAATATGGCTTTAATTTACTCAACTGCCGACTAGCCAACAAATAAAGTGTTCCGAAAAGCAAAGTATTGACGTAATGAGGCCCAAAAGATTTAGCTGCGTTGCAAAACCAATTAGCTAAACGTTTTTAATGACCAAATAAGGAAAAGCGTAAAGCGAATTGAAGCACACATTTGTTGCTATCTGTAGCTCTTTTAAATTGTTGCAACCAGCTTGGCCCGGGCCACGAAATAAGATTACTTTGATTTCATGTTTCGGGTTTGGCTTTGCGTTACAACTAACAAAAACGTCTGTGTGATTTGACGCGCAAATTTTCATGTGTAACCGAAATGAAGACATCAGCAATGAAAACCTCACAATAATAATATCCCCATATACTTGGCCTCTCATCAAAATTCGCTTGCGCTTTTATGTAACGTGAAAATCTTTTTGGCTTGGCATTCGTCTCATTTCTATGTAGATTTCTGTACAAAATTCGTGTTTTTTTTAATTCGTTTAATCATAGTAGGAAATTATTAAACTTTCCCTAGACTTCAGTCACTTCGTTGGCATCAGATTTCTTGCGATTTACTGATGACAAATCACACGCATATCGAATTACTGAGACTGGCTTAATCAAATGATGGAAAGATAGCTGACGAAAACGAGCATATACTAACAAATAAATATAATCAAACATGAGCTCTATAGCTTTTGGCAAAATATGTTGCTTAATATGGCTTAGATTAATTTAAAGCAGATAGTTACAAAAATTGGACAAGAAGATCACAAAATATGCATGAAAATGACTTAAACTAAAATTAAAGAAAAATAAAGGACAACTAAATACAGAAGAGCTGTCCAGGTTACCAGCTCAATTTGTCTATAAGACTTTTTTATGTGTTGTGGACACGAGGAAGTTTCCTATACTAAGTATTATGGATTACAAGCTTTTCTTTCCCCGAGATCGATAAATCGCAATCGTCATGCGGGCGTGTGCGTGTGTATGATAGATTTTATGTATCTACCTTTGTATCTATATGTGTGTGCATATATATGTACACATATATGTATGAATAGCTGGGAGCTAGAATGATAACAACGGCAGCTCAGTGCTGGGTCCAAAGTATCCACAAGTCGGACACTCCAGACAGTGCACTTTCTAATCATAACTTCAGGTAATATTTATCGCGCTAGTTTATTAACTTTTCTGCGAAATAAATGCTGGTATTTGAGCGAAAAGAAGCAGAGTTTACCGGTATCTGCCATTTACTTAAGCATTTGTTTGAGTATAACTAAAAAATTTATAAGCCGGAAATGTTTCCTTATCAGCTGAGAGGTAGGTTAGCCTCCTCCCTCAGCGCAACAGAGTGTTCTGGTAGGTATGCTTGTTCAAATAAAGTACAACTGGCAAATTATTTACACAGGTGTACAAATGTGTGCTTGTCCAATGCCAAAGACTACAGATATACAATATGCACAATAAAAGCGTTTTTAACACAAATACATTTCAAATTTAGTCATTGCCTAAACAAGCTCAAGTTGTTTAGCGAGCAATTGACCCACTAAAGTCAAACACTTCAAAGTGTCATTTGAATAGTCGTTTGACATTTTGACGCCAGCCGCAAAAGTCGTTGACATATTGGCCAGTCAGACTCTGAGCCATGGCCGTGACTCCTCAGTGATCTGTGTGCGAGCCAGCTTGGGCATCACTTGGCCCAAAAATGTTGCGATACAAAAATTATAAAAAAAAAAAATAATAACAAAATATTGCACTTTTATGTTCCCGTTGTGAAAGCTTTCACACAGGAAGCGGACGAAGATTTATGTAATCAATTTATGGTAAATATTTACTCAAATGCAAATGTTTGCCCAAGGCTGTTGGCGACAAAGTTGAGGACTGCATACTAAATACGAAAAAAAAAAAAAAACACTGTGATTCACATTTGTCACGTTCAAAAAAAAAACACAAAAAAGTTGTCAATCGACCTTCACGCGCTGCGAAAGTTGGTTAAAAAACGTCACTAAAACGTTCGCGTAGTTCGAGAAAAAGCGAATTCAATTTTATGAGCAACTGTTTAATATTTGCCCAGCGTACAGAATTATGTGGGATATTTTTGGAACAAACAGGTGACGCATGGCACGGGTATTTCAGGCCCCAAAAGCCGAACTAATTTATATGCAAGCAGCAAACATTTAATTAGACTCTTAAAGGAACAAACAAGTAAGAGGTTCTAGTCGGGAGCTCCCGACTAGGGGATACCCGGAACCCTCATATGCCAACACCAAATGCAGCGCGCGCTTATAGATAGAGAGTAGCGGGGAGGTGGCGATAGGTATAAAATGAAAGATAATCGATATATATATACTTTTCTAGAAGCTACATGTCAAGTTTGGTGACTCTAGCTCTTATTATTTACCAAAATTGCTTAAAAATCGGGATTTCGATATACATTTTTATCGATTAGTTGGAAACGGAGCAAGTTATCGTTTATCGAAAAACTCGATCTGCGCAGGCACTAGGAGCACCTACATCCATGAGAACCTTGCGTTCATACATACGGACGGACGGACGGACGGACGGATGGACGGACAGACAGACGGGCATGGCTAGATCGACTCGGCTATTAATGCTGATCAAGAGTATATATACTTTATGGGGTCGGAGATACTTCCTTCTGCCTGTTACATACATTTGGATTTTGCACAAAAACATAATACCCCTTTTACCCATTTTTAATGGGTTCAGGGTATAAAAAATGCAATGCCTTTTAAGATATGATGGTACTTAATTCATAATTAATACCATTTTTTTATAGAAAACAAAAAAAGACCAAGCATCAGCTTTTGTTGGCCCACTTTGGAGCCATAAAGATCACATGCCGTTAATAGTTTAGATATAAAAGTTAGAATAGCCATCGTGATCGTGAATCTCAAGAGCAACAAAAGCAATAAAAACTGAAGGCAAAACCCAAACACAGACCGCAACAAGCGCCCGAGGAAATAAATCAACAAAAAAAACAACTTCTCGATGACCTTCACGAAATGTAGCCACAAATATTTTGGCCAAAGAGAGTCAATAAGCGTACATGTCTGTATTGGTATATAAATAGAAGCTAAGTGCGGGTCATTTATAAGTATTAATTGTTCATCCCATAACTTTTAATAAATTAGTCACTCTGCGAGTATTTTCTATTTGGCAATATCGCGTAGAGCTCTATTCAAAGCGCACAAGCTGTGCTTGCGGGCCTTGCTTTTTCCCCACCATAAATATTTGAAATCCGCTTAGCGCGTTATTATTATATATTAAATGGAGAAAATACTCTGGACCCAATGCCACATGCAGCTCGCTGGCTTTTGTGTACCGCAGCACACGGTGCGTATGCGCGATTTGGCATGCACGGGTGAACTTGGTCGCCAGCATTTACATATTTATATACATTTATTACTCGTTAATTAATGCTATTGTTGTTTTTATCGCTGCACCATTGCAAAATTGCTGATAAGCGCCTAATTTGATTATCAGCGCAGCCGTTTGCCTGTGAGTCAGGCAAGCAAAACTGATTAAATGTTGAGGCCATGGATCTTTGAGACTATTTGGGTCGACATGGCAATATCTTGATTGGAACAGAACTTATTATTATTCGCAGCATGAATAATGCAAATGGGAAATATGTTGTTAATTGTTAACCCTATTGATATTTAGCACAAATTCCAAAACTGGTCGCGCGGCACAGTCATGATTCGATTTACGTTTGCCGTCTAATCAAAATGCCGGCTCAGAGGCTGGAGTTGCCGCCGTTGACGTTGTCGTTGCCGTTGCCGTTGCCGTTGCCGGAGGCGCGTGTGCACTTCACGAGTAGCTTGACACCCGTTCGACAAGAATGCCAAACAGCCCGCTGAAGGTAGACCACTTTCAAGCACAGCACAGCACGGCACGGCACGCAACCAGCTTAAGCCAAGAACAGCCGGCTAATATGGCTGAACATTTTTCTAACATTGCGGCGGATATTTGTGGACTGGTTCAAGTGCTTGTAGCACATGTATGAAATGAATGAAAAATGGATCACAACTTATGTCTTACTTTTCTTATACCCACCGAATATACTGAAGGGTATAATGGCCTTAAGAATATTTATGTATGTAAAAAACGGATTCTTATTCAATATTAGGAGGCAAGCCGAGCTAGCCGTCTGTCTGTCTGTCTGTCTGTCAGTTTGTCTGTCTGTGTGTCTATCTGTCCGCATGTGCATATGAACACGTCTATCTCGAAAATCATAAGAGCTGGCGGATAATAATTTTGAGCGTAGCTTCTCCTATTGCTAGCACAGATTGGTTTCTAATCGTTCATAACTTGCTTCTATATAAATATATATCAAAATCCTATTCTTATAGCATACTTCTGAGCCTTTAAGAACTTAAGACGCCAAATATAAAATGAAGATTCTTGCAGACTGTAAACATATCCATAAGATTTTACTCTTTTGATATCTACCCAGCTCCAGTTCCCACTAAAAAGCTGAAATTTCAAAGCTAAAGGGCAGATTGGGCTTTGCTATTTACATACATTTGGATGGGAAAGTTTTGGCCCGAAAATATTATAAAGATCGGACAGTAAAAGTGTGGGGCTAAAGTAAGATGAAGCACATCTGCTTCTTTTCGTATATGTATCTCTAGAACGAAACTAGAATATTTATCATAGCAGCTCTTTGCAGCGTTCAGGGTATCTCCTAGTCGAGCACTCCCGAGTTGAGATTCCTACTTGCTTTTGTTTACTTTTCAAAGAAAAACAAGTTATTGTACTGAAGTTTAAAAAAAATATTTAAGAAATTTTTGCCACCAGAGTATTCCAGCCACGACTTTCGCATTTGAGCTCGATCATGCTCTTTGTTATATGAATTTTTGTTATTAATTTATTAATAGTTTTTTGTCAAGCTCTTTCAACACAATCCGTTGCGCTTTATCATGGAGATTCTAAATGACTTGCGATCGGCCATTTGCTAAATCTTAATGGCTTTTACGGCTTAAAAGCTGTAGGGCAACTTTGTTGTCGCCAAGTTTTGCCAAAGACCTTGACTTTCTTTTCAAAATTTTCTTCGCTGACTACAATTAGCCAGACGCCATAAAAAAGCACTTGTATCCGACAAAGTTGACATTACACTGCGCATTTTTTGAAAGCCAAAGCTGTGTATAGAAAGCAACGCATTTATGTGTGTGTGTGTGTGTGTGTGTGTGTGTGTGTGTGTGTGTGTATGTGTGTGTGTTTTTGTTATTGTTTACTCATGCATGTGGCCAGCAAGTTTCTACAAAATTGTACAGCTCGTGACATTTCACTTTAGGTGGATTATAATTACGACCTCGGCCAATATGAGAACTCTACGTTCATATGCAAATTTTTGGCCAAGTCAAAGTTCTTGTTCGAGCATCAAAGAAGACACAAATAAACGGAACTCTGGCCATTTCTGACAGGCGATAACAAAAGATACGCATTCATTTTGTGAGCTTAAAATTCACTTTGTTTTAGGTGCCACAATGGGGCATTAATAAAGGCTTGCCGCCTGGCCAAACAGTTTCAAAAGACGCTCAAGAGCCTTCCGCCTGCACACAATTACAACGAGTGTGTGTGGTGTGTGTGTGTATGTGTGTGTGTGGTGTGTGTGTGGCAAGAGTTACGCAGTCGCAACAGATCCAGACGCAGGTACATAACTAGTTTTCACTAAAACACACATTTCAAGGCAATAAACTATGTTTAACCAAAGCCGGCAGACGGGTCCAAGGCGCACTCTGGGCGCGTGTCTGCACAAAATGCATTTCAATTTCATTACGTTTGTTGGTCTCTCCGACTGTCCGTCCGTCCGACTGTCTGTCCGTCCGTCTGTCCGTCTGACGGGGTGAATGTTGACCGTGCATGTCATTCGCATTTAGTTTTGAAAGTTGTTTGCTTCCTGCTGATCGGCGAATATTTTTGCCATTTTAATTAAGAAAAACACTTTACACAATTTCAATGCTAAATGCAATTTGAATGCTCATCAAAGTCAGTTGCAGGCAAATGTGAAAAGCCTTTGCGCTTAGAGAACTTTTCAGACCGACGAGCCTCAGTTAACTGAAATGCAAGTGGACTGTGCTTAGCTAGCGAAATGCCGAGCAGTAGACGGCAATTAATCAATAAAAATCATAGAGTATGTAGATGAACTTAAGGGCTTCTGTGCTCAAGTACTTTGGCACACTTTGATTCCTTCAACGAGCCAATTGTTAATGAAAGTGCGCAAAGTGAAAATTGTAAGTGCAAGGTTAATGGGATTTAAAAATCACACTTTGAGGCCGGCTTGGACAAGCAAATCAAGCAGCTAGCGGTATTTCAAGAGATCTCAATTCATGTTAGCAAACCATTTTTGGTCTTAGCTATATTCTTAACTCAAAAGTTAGACAACACGTTCGTGCGATTTGATATTCCAACTCTAGCTATTATAATAACAAAAACTACTTGTCTCAATAAGATTTTAAAAATTAGCAATAATCCAAAGAGCTTAAAGAGGTTCAAGGCAATATTGAAAACATTTATCATAATTTTAGACAAAAACAAACTGAAAATTATTTAAATTAACATTTTTTTCTAAAAAATATAACAGAGATATAACAGTGGACAAGAGCGTTTTAAATTATTCGCTAAAATAATATATAAAATATATAAATATAATCAATAAAAAAGATGGTATGTTTATTTTTACGGATTATTTTGCCCATCACAATCAATTTACTTAAATACCATACACATTATTAAAGTGTTCTTCCTGGCTTGTTGCTTATTGAAATTTTTACTTCGATAAGTTATCGATTACATTTAACAGAATACTCATTTGGCAACTGTCCGATTTAACAGCAATTCGCAATGTTGGCAACCCTGTGACAATTTTTAGCAGCTGCTTGCAATTTCGCGCTCAAGTAAAAATTAGTTTAAGCAAATATCAAATTAACAATGGCCAGCACCTCGCGAAATGCTTCTCGGAGAAACAATACAACGCATTCGCAGTCGCGGACGATGCCAACCCAGGTGGAAGCAGCACAGGTCGAGATAGACCACCAAGTGCGCGCCATTCTGAATTATATACTGTGTCATTCGGCGAATAAGGTGCCGATCAAGTACAACGATTTGATGCCATTGGCGGACAACAAGAACGAGCTGAACAAGCGATTTGCGTTAGTCGGCCAACTACTTGAAACACGCTATGGCATTAAGCTTGTCCAGCTTGAAGGAACTCCCAAGCGATACGTTTGCATAGCCGAGGCACCGGCGGCATCCACATACGAACTAACGGCCGCCCAGCGTCCACAGTTTACGTTGCTCTACATTATACTTACGTACATCTTTTTGCGCGGTAATCACATAGAGGAGGACAAGCTCTACGGCATGCTGGACATGATGGGAGTCAACGTGCGCGAGGAGCATGGATACTTTGGCGAAAACATATCCAAACTGATCGAGGACACGTTCGTGAAACAACAATATCTGAAGCGAGAGCGCTCACAGCTTAGTCCCTACGACGATCCCAAGATTACCTACAGCTGGGGGCTGCGTGCCAAATGCGAGTTTACCTATCAGCAAGTTGTCCAGTTTGCATCCAAACTATTTGACCAGGACGAAGCCTTCTTTCAGCAACAGCTGATGATGGCTGAAGGCATGGATAATCCTGAGATGCTGCAAGCCTCTTCTCTAGCTGCGGATAACACCGATGCCAGCTTTTCCGAGTCACAACATGTATTGGACAGCTAATCGTTCAATATAAGTGCAACTATAAGTGTATTTTATATTTTTGATTTGTTAATTTGTAAAAAAGACTAAAATGAATTGATAATAGCAAGTAAACTAAGAGATAAGATCCTTAATCGTCTTTATATCCCTTCATAAAACAACCCATAAACAAATTATCAATAAGGCCTTCTCCTGTTATGGCAATAATTAATACTTTGCCTTAGCTTTAAGGAGTTATATCTGCGAAGTTTCCTTCGATTACTTCTGTAAAGTCTTCTAGCAAGCTAATTAGGGCGAGACGTAGAGAGACAGAGTAATGCTCTCCTAGTAGACCCTCCAACATGGAAATCTTAAGATCTCTTGCCAGAGCCCGGTTGCCGATTTACCAAAGTGCCCCCATCAATCATATTCTCTTATTGTGAACTGGCTGACGATTGACAACTGAATTATTCATCTGAATATTGCTGAGGCACAAACTAAAGACAACAATTTGTATTTATTTTATGCCTAACTAATTACATTAAATTGCATTAAATATTTGTAAACCTATATCTAGATGATAAACACGTCTAATACTTGGCATAATCCGTGTCCATTATCAGCACGCCGTCCTTGTCTTTGAGACGCACACGCCCGTTGGAGTAACGTGTTTCTTGGCTGCCATCGGGATAGACGAGCTTGACGGTGCCATCGGGATACTCGCGCCGTTTGTTCAATTTGGTGTGTATTTCCTTCTGACCATTGGGCAGATTTAATATCTTGTCACCGTTGCGCAGCTGCACCAGATGCGTGCCATCCGCGTAGCGCCATTCCTCCAGTTTTTCCGTATTACTGGGATCGACCGTTTTGATGGTATTGTTCGGAAAGTGAATCTCGATGATGCCATTTTTGTGACGATGCTCGGTTTGTCCATTGGGGAACTCAAGTATTTCTAGACCATCCAGATAGCTAGTGTGCCACGTGTTCGTCTCTGCGTAATAGTACTTGGTCGTGCCGGCGCGTATATCTGTCTCCTTGATGTCCTTATTAAAATACAACATGCGCACGCTCATGCCATCTGCGCTGATCTTCTTGAGATTGCCATTTGGATACCAAATGTCCTTGCTACCGTCTGCATTTACAATTTCACGCTTAAACTCGCTGTTGCTGCTGTTGTTACGTTCGGCAACGGCTATTTCGACAGCGACTGGGGCCGCAGGGGCTGGTTTCGCAGCTTTTAGGGGCACAACCTCGTCTACATCACAGGAGCTGCTCGAGGCATAACTTTCATTCAGTTGCTCCGATTTCTTGCGGCTACGACTGCAGCTGTGGCGACGACTGGACACACGTTGTTTGGTCGCCGCCGAGTCCTGCAAAATGTCACTTATGGATTTGGCTTGGCGTTTGCCATTCTCGTCCATATGCTTTGCCGCAGGCAGCGGTGTCTCCTGCTAAATTTACAACTTGAGTTCGTTTCATTTCAATATTGTCAGTCAGTACTTACCACTTTTGGCGCTAAACGCGCAATGTTGCGGTTGATTTCCTGCAGCATTTTGCTGTTGTTCTCGCGCGTGATCTTCACTAGCTCCTGCTCCAGTCGCTTGTTTTCGCGACTAAGCAGCTCGATCTCGTCCCTGTAGTTGCGCTGCTCCTTTTCGGTAGCACGCAGCTGAGCACGAAGTCGCGCCTGCGCTGACACGTGAGTCTGATCCTTTTGCTTGAGCTGCAGCTGAAGAGCCTCGATCTCTTGCTTTAGCGTCGCCAGCTCCTTTTTCTCTTTGCTATTTACGTTGCTCTTTTGAAGACGCATTTGCTGCTCGAATTTGCGACGCTCCTCCTCTATCTTCATACGCTCGTCGTGCAAATAGATCTCGGCTTGTATTTTCTCATCATGCACACGATCCATTGCCTCCAAATGCTCCTGGGCGCACTTGGCTTGATCCAGCTCGTGCTGTTGCTTCAGCCGCAGCAGCTGCGCATTTTGTTCTTTAAATGTGGCTATTTCTGTTTCCAGTTCCTGTAGACGCGTCCGCACCAGATTCGCTTGGACTTGTAGCTCTTGCGTCAATGGCTCATCGCTGGCAGCGCTCTTTGTCTGCTGAGCCGTTCTCTGTTCCAGAGCCTGAAACAGCGCCGTTTTGAACTCCTCGAAGAGCTGCACATTCGTGCCCTCTTGCAGCGTTGCCTCATCTGAATATTCATGGGTCTCATTGGAGTCGGAGAAACGCACGTGCACCTGAGTCTTTCCTGCGCCAATCTTTAATGGCGTCCTGATCAAGGTGGTGTTCTCCTCGTCCTCATCCTCGTCTTCATCGTTTTCACTTATGACCTCAGACACTTCTGGCTGTAGTCGCATTTCGCGCAATTGCTCGGTAATTACTATCTGATCACTCTCGTCGGCGGTGTCCACCTGACGTCGCTGTTCCTTGCGTGCCATGAATGTGCGTATGAAGCTGGAGTTCATGTCAATGTTGCCCTCACGCGCCTTCTGTTCGAGTAACTCAAAAATGCTGACATTGTCGTCGTTTTCAACGCGTATTTGGGCCGTGCGTCGATGCAGCACTGGAGGCTTTATTTGCTGTGTGTCCAGCACCTTGGCCCAGCACACGTTTACCAGTGCACTGGAGCTTGTCTCGCAGGAGGACTGTTCATCATCGGCTGTTTGTCCTTTGGCTTGCTCTGCATCGTTAATTTCGGCAAAGTGCACCTTGGGCGAAACGCTGGAGTTGGTGTTGTTGGTCGAGCTAGAGGAAGACTTTAGATCCGGGGTGGAGCTGCACACATGCTTGGCATTCATCAACAGCTGCTGAAAGCGCTGCTCTTTGAGCGATAGCAGAGGTGGAGGCTGTGCACTTGCTTTTTCTACTGCACCTGTCTCTTTGTGGGTCTTTAAAATACTACGTTTCTTCTGTTTGTCCAATGTTGGCGTACGGTACTGTGGATGTGCATTGGCAAACTTGTAGCGCGGCAAATTGTTGAGACGCAATTTATCCGGGTCAACTTTAAAGCGCTGCTTTAGACCATCACCACGGCGTAGAAACGGACGCTTGGGTCTCGCTGGTCGCGGACTTATTCGGCCAGTAGCAATCTCTGTGAGTTCGAACTCTTGTTGAGCTTTTTCCTCTTCCTGCTGGTAGTTCGCATGGCGTGGCATTTCTATGGTAAATGACTGCTCCTGCTCCTGCTCTTTACTTTGCTTCTCGTTGTTTTCCATTAAGCTTACATCTGCAATGTTGTTGTCTCTGCCATTAAGTTCTTTGTGCAATAGTCCGAGCATTTGGTACATATTGCGCTGCTCCAAGCCCAACATTAAACGCTGAGTGTTTTGGCGCTCCTCCAACAGGCGTTTCTGCTCCTCTTGCCAGCGATTTAATGCGGCCAAGCGTGTCGATATATCCTGTGGCGTTGCAGCTGAAGCGGCGATGCTATTTTCATTTGAACTATCCATATTTTGCTCGGAATATCATGAAGTATTTTTATTGTTTATATGCATGGGATCCGACGCTACGCATTCAAAAAAACACCTAAATAACAGTGCTGGAAAGCGTGCGTATAACAGCCCAGAAACCAGGGCTGCACGCTTTAAATAAAACATAAACATCGGAAGCTAATGCTTTAAAAAACGCTTAAATTGTGTTTTTTTACAATTATAACTATTTTAATTTATTTACATTGCATTTAAAGACCTTTACACATCGGCGTCCCGGTCTTGGTTTTCATCCGGCTCATCAAAATCACGGACTTGCACGTCGGCGTCCTCGCCATACTGCATAATGCTGTCAATCTGCAGCAAAAGATCACCAACGCTCTCCTCATCGTCCACGTTCAGTGGAAAAAAGCGCACCAAACTAAAAAAAAGTATAAAAACGCAAGTTTAATCTCTCATAAATGTACAGGCTGCACAGTGGCAACGCCAACGCGGCATATTTGCCAGCCCTGGTTAGAGCAAATAATTTTTCGTCGCGTCGTAAAATGTGCGCATAAACTGAACCTTAATATTACAAATAAAGCCTAGTTTTACGTAATATAACAAAAATACAACTCAATTGCGGTATTTAAGTGCAACGCCCACAAATTTTGGCGCGACGGACAAGTGTGTCGAAAATACCCCAAAAAATCCCAAGCAACAGCAACAACAAGAGCAAAATACATTCATTTTTGATACAACATTTTTTGGGCACACACCAAAAACGGCAAAGCAGCTAAAAAACCCTGAATTTACAACCGCACTATAATTCAAAACAATGGAGGAGCAAACGGACATGGACTTGTCCAAAGTGTATGTGGTACGCTCCGCTAAGGGCGTAGACATGCTTTGCGTGGATGATTATCTTTATCATTTCGATCGCATTGGCAAAAACAACACATACCGTTGGCTATGCAATCGGCGCAAGGATAAAGTGACGCCGTGTCGATCCCGCATCTCCACCATAGTGCCAAACACAATGGACAAGACGACGCACGTTGTGGTCGATGTTATCCAAGAGCATGTGCATCCACGCTGCAGCGATCACGAAATAACAAAAGTCTCCCAACGCAAGCGTCTATCCAACATGAAAATGAACGATGCCTACAGCACCACCCAGCCCAAGCGCGCCCGCCTATACGAGCGCGCCACGGCGGGCCTCAATCCACCCGAATGGATATCCACAGGCAGGGAGAGCGAATCACTTCAATATTCCTTTCAACTGGACTTTGAGGTGTGCGCCAAGCGAATGCCAATTATTGTAATAAACAATTTTGTTTAAAGCAATTTGGGACTCTTGAACCCTGATAAAGTTTATAATTTATTGCCATACATATATTCGTAAATATCAGTTGATTAAGTTAATCTCAATTTAATTGATTTTGACTAATTCTTCCACACATATTCGTCTTCTTCCTTTCTCCCTCAATGTTTCTTTCTCTTGTTAAAAATTTCATTTCAAATCTTTCACATCGATTTAAAGGAAAAGTAGTTACTATTTTGAATCGTAATTTTATATGTACAAAGTATTTACTTTGCATTACTTTGAGTATTAGAATAATCTAATTGAAGAGTAAATTGAAGAGCTTTATTTAAGCTTAAAATCTTATTAAAGAAATTGGGCTTAGTCCCTTTCTATCCCCTCGAAAAGAATTGTCATATAAATTTAGATAACTTTCCTTTCAATTGTTGCAGGACAGAGATCGGGTTTACATGCTGCGGCGTCGCGATGGACGCGTCATGGTCTGCATCGACGGTCATCTCTACTATCTGGCGGGCAAGTCGTACAAGGGTGACATGTACCGATGGACGTGTGTGCGCAAGCGGGACATTGAATGCACCGCCTGGATCTGCACGGAGGCGACGCTAGCCGGTGCACATCGTTTGCATGTTATGGAATCGGATGCGCATATACATCCGCACTATTCGGCTGACAAGCTAATGCAAATGTTTGCCAGACACCAGATTCTGCTGGTGGACGATGAGCAAACGGTGGAAGTGCTTCAGGAGTGCCCCAATTTGGAGTACTTTGACCCCGAGCTGAGTTTAGAGTCGCAGCTGAAAGGCGACGATGTCGCCTCAATTATCATCGAAGATTGCGAGGAGAACTATGAGGTGTACATGAACATGGATGGCGTAGACACCTCCGAGTCGGTGCAGCCCGTTCAGCAGCAGGATCAGCCCCATCCCGATGACGAAACTAAATGGCCCAATGCCGCTGATATCATTGACAACTATGTGTCGCCGCCCAACTATGATCCGCTAACCGAAACCGATCTGACCAAGTTCACGTTCCTGCCCTCGGCCAAGGGTCGCAAGGTGCTGTGCTTGGATCGGCATCTGTTTCATTTCGACTCGCAGAGCCGTGCAAATGGCCACATGTTCTTCACGTGCATCATGCGGCGCGACAAACAGCAAAGCTGTCACGTTCGCGTTACATTGGATCCTGTCGAGCACGGGCCACAGGTGTTGCGCATCAATGGCGAGCATACGCACAAGCCCGATCTGCAGGAGATACTGCGGCGCATTAGTCAGCAGAAGAAGCAGGAAAAACTGCAGGCAATGGAGAAGCGAGGAGGCAATCTAAAATCGGTACAGGTCGGAAGACAATCACTTGGCAATGAGGAAGTTGAGTTTGAGAGTCAGGACGAGGTGGAAACAGAGGAGGAAGGAGAGGCACCTACTGAACAGGAAGGCAAATATGAGAAACCGAAAGACCAGTCACCACCCTCCAACGTGGTAATGAAAAAGGTCATCGGCATTGATGGCATCAAAATGGAGCCCGAAGAAGCCAAGGCGGCCTCAATGATTGTCGAGTATATGGACGATGGCGCCGACAACATCAGCGCCAAAATTGAAATACTTCCGAATGATTTGGAGGTCATCGAGCCCACCACATCGACGCCCAAGCCACAACTGACCAATTTACGCAAGCGTCGCACCAACACAGCGCCAACAAGCAATAGCACGCAGCTGACAGCAACGCCTTCGGACATGGATCTGACCAAAATCTGCACACTGCGCTCGGCGAAAGGCAGCGAGATGCTTTGCGTGGATGGCTACATCTATCATGCCAAGAATCGTGGCCTCATTTCACGCAATTATTGGGTGTGCATCAAGAGTCGGGATCCGGAGATCAATTGCAAAAGCCGCATATCGACGGCCACACAAAAGGACGGCTCCATACGCGTTCTGCGCGTATACAACAGCCACAGTCATCCGTTCAGCGAGGACGACATTAAACGACGACTCTTTAATGAGATCAACAAGAAGAACAATAAAAAGCTCAAGTTCCGGCCACTGCACTTCATCGGCAAGTCTCTGGAGCAAATCAAACAGGAATATGGCGACCTGTCCGTCGAACAGCTCAACGTTTCCAATCTCACCGACGGCATTGTGGTCCATAAAAAGCCACGCAACAGTGCAGGCAGCAGCAGTCACAACAGCAGCAGCACATCCACAACAAGAGCGAAGGGGGAAGATGCGTTAAATGCAGCTGTTGCCAAGCAGAAGTTGCAAGCAGAAGACCAGGAGCACCAGCACTATGAGGAGGACGTAGTCGTCGAGGAGGAAGAGGATCACGAGCAAGCAGGCATGCCGGAAGAAGGGCAGTTCATGACTGTAGAGGAGGACAACACGGATGCAATTATCGAAGTGGTCGAGGAAGTGACCGATATGGAAAACTACGGCAGCATTGAGTAAGTACAGATTAATTGGTGCAGGAGGGGCATGCCACATAATGGGTGCACAATAAGAATTTTAGTCGGGTCAATCAAAACTAAAGTTGAGTCCGTATCGGAATGTTATCCGAATACAACATTTGCCGGGTTTCAGATAAGATTAGATGAACTTATTTACAGGGCAATTAAAGGTCGACTAAGCTTAACTTTTACAGCTTGAAATGTTGCACAGCTATCGAAAACTAAAAACTGTTTGGGCTTTCGGCTTCAGTTGGGCTTAGAAGCTGCGCGAGCGCACTTCAATTTCACGGAGTAGATTCCAATTAGGTAAATGCCGAGATATAAAAAATAAAAAAAAAATGACAAAAACAAGAAATACACATATGTAACCAATATAGCTACACGATTTCTGTTTAACATTCACTTTTGTCCAATGGAAACTCGCTTGTTGGCCACAAACGAAACCGGTTCGACTAGACACAAATACTCATTTGCTATCGTGTTTTTTGCATAATTTCAAACAGACCCATTTACACGATGAAGCTGTACGCCGTATCCGATGGTCCGCCCTCGCTGGCCGTGCGAATGACCCTCAAGGCGCTGGACATTCAATATCAGCTAATCAATGTAGACTTTTGTGCGCTGGAGCACCGCACAGCGGACTACGCCAAAGTAAGATATGCACACACAAATTCCAGCAGTAAAATTGATTTAATAATTGCTTATTCAATTGCCCGCAGATGAATCCACAAAAGGAGATACCTGTGCTGGACGACGATGGCTTTCATCTGTCCGAGAGCATTGCCATTATGCAATACTTGTGCGACAAGTATGCGCCGCTATCGACGCTATATCCCGAGGAGCCCAACGAACGGGCGCTGGTCAATCAACGTTTGTGCTTCAACATGGGCTTCTACTATGCCCCAATCTCGGCGCATAGCATGGCCCCCATATTCTTCGACTACGAGCGCACGCCCATGTCTCTGAAGAAGGTGGAGAATGCGCTCGATGTGTTCGAGACGTATCTGCAGCGCTTGGGCACCAAATATGCAGCCAGTGACAATCTTACCATTGCGGACTTTGCATTGGTATCGTCTACACTGTGCCTGGAAGCCATTGACTTTGATTTATCGCCGTATCCGCTGGTACAGAAATGGTACTCCACCTTTAAGGCGGAGTATCCAGAGCTTTGGCAAATTGCCAACAGCGGCATGCAGGAGATCAATGCTTTTGAGCACAATCCGCCAGATCTTTCCCAAATGGAACACCCATTTCATCCAACGCGCAAGCCCAAGGCATAAATCTAGTGCCGAATTATAGATATTAAGTGCATTTGCTGCATTAAGGCCAGCTTTGATAGTTGAAATATACATACAAATATTTTATAAACAAATTTAAATAATGATATGGAATGTATATCGAATGTTGTATGCCATTTCTTGCATGCTAAGTAAAGGTTTTTTAAAACAGTTTTAAGAATTTAACTACAAATCAACTTAATTGGAGAAAAATAGGGCAAACTTTCAGTGTAAGAACGGGCGAAACCTATAACTGCGACTCCGAGGTGGAGGATGGACTATGCAGGAATGTATATAACACTTGTTGTTCCCTCATGCCCCACTATAGTTAACAGTCACTCACCTGAAATCCTCGATGAGCGAGCCGATAGCCTCAGTGAGCTTCCGGTATTTCTCCCCAAATCCTGTGCCAATGGTCAGCTCACCCATAAGATTGTGCGTGTCTGGCTCCAAATATAGTTCCAGCTGTTTGCGCGCTTCTGCGCTCAACAGATCCACTTTGGTCAGCACATTGACATGCGGCTGCTCCATGTTCGCCATGACGCTAAGTGCTGCCATGGTGCCGGATATAAACTTGGCGCCATCGACCATGAACTGCGAGTCAAGACAGAAGACTACGCAAATGCGAAAATTCCAGGATTCCAGCAGCTGCACCAACTGTTTGCCCATCTTGAGATGTGTGAACAGCTCTATTTGGCCAGGCATATCGAACAGTATATAATCATCGTCTGGCTCGCCCAGCATTAGCTCATCTTCGCCGCCGCAGAGTTGCGCCTTGAGCCAGTCCTGATTCTCAATAAGAAACTCTAGGCAGAAGATCAAACCCCCATTAGGTCCGTAATGTAGCTCCTCATCTTCCATGGCATCATCCAGATGTATTAGCTCTCGTATGTCCGCAAGCGGTGAGTAGTTAAAGTGCTCCGCAGCTGGATCCAAATTCACAACCTGAATGTTTCTCTTGCTGTCCGTCGCATGTTGTTGCATATAGCTGCAATATGTAGACTGTGAAAGGCAATTAGATCTTCACCAGTCCAATTAAAAATTGTATGTTTTGAGCATGCCTTGCCGCTGCCAGCGGGTCCCACAACAATTTGTGCAAAACGCATTTTAAGTTTTATTTAAAATTTTAAATAAACGCAAACAAATTGCATGCGCGTGCGGTCGACGTAGTGTTGAAAGGCGTCCAAAAAAGCTTTATTGCGTTCTGGCACATGCGCTGGTGTGGCAACGCCGCGATGTGCTGTCTCACAGATTCAAAATAGAAAGTGACCAGATCTCATCGTACAGCTGTTGAGTTAATTAAATCTGCGATTTAACTGCCAGACATCATAAACAGAAATGTGACGCGTTAATTTACATATGATCGGATTGATTTATCAAAACGCTCAATCACACCACAGTTGCGCCCACCCTGCTGAGGCTTAGCCTAATTGCTGATAAACATCTAAATTGTGCTACCAAACGTATACACGCGCCGAAAGGACAGCAAAAGAAACGACAGCTGTCCATCTAACGATTGTCCCTGCCTGAACATGACAATCATAATGATTTTTTAAATGCCACGCTTGCAGCAAAACTATAACGCTTAAAAATAATAATAAATTCCCATTCTCTTCTTTTTTTATAAAATTTGTTGTAGTCTCTGCCCTGCGTGTGCATGTCGGAAGACCGGAAATAATTTTCTAGTTGCACTCCCGAACCCGAGCTGAACACCCACCCCCGAAAACTGCACTTGTATTCTGTCTGTTTGGTTTTATTTTTTATGATATCGGCAACAGGGGCTGACACCAGGTGTTCAATATGTTGTGCTGATAAGTACGTTATTTAGTTGTAAATTGCGCCTTTTGGCCCAGTCGCTTGAACTGCAAATGGCCAAAAATTAAAGGTTCAACTGGGGCATGGTATTTTTTCTTTTGGTATTTCTTTGAATCATCTATGGTATTTATTTTAAATAACTACACGTTGCATTTCATTTAAATACTCGAATTTATTTAACTTTAAACTAAGCCACTAAGTATAGTATAACATTTAGATATAAGCAAACTTATAGCAATTAAATACCACAGAACATGTTTTTTTAATATTTTAAAATTGGAATATATGTATATAGTATATGTATGCATGTATGTTATAGGAGACACTAAATGTCGTAGACTAGCAAGCTTGACTAGTTGAGAGGAGTTGCACGGCAAATTGTTGTAATATTCTTTTAAAGACCACCTCCGCTGCCAAAGATGCTCGCCGCGGCACCGGCATCGCTTATATCTGCTCCACTGATATTGAAGTCCTCGCTGCTCTGATTGCTGTTGTGATTTTGACTAGAATTCGAGCTGATGCTGCCCTTTGCGCCATTGTTGGCATACAACGGCTGAGCTGGGTGCTGGTTGGATGCTCCATTGGGATCATCTGGTGTCCAGGTCCGTGCGTAGAGCTTGCTGCCCGGATAGCGATCGCCCTTGCGATACCAAGACAAGGAGTGGGACATACCGCCGGCTGTAACAAAGAGTTCAATTGAGATTTTATAACATTTTCAATAGAAAGTCAAGTGCCGCCCCGTCAATTAAAATTGTTGCCAAAAACTGAGCAAATGCCATTAGCGGACACATTACAAGCACATCAGCAGCCGCAGCGTAAACAAGCAAAGGGTTCATACTCCTCGCATGGTTCCTGCTATTTGTCTGCTGCTGTTGTTGCAGCTGGCCGCCCGCTGTGCGACCCACCATTTGCCTTGAACAAACACAAATCCTACCCCCGCATTTACCGCCGCGTCCAATCAGCTTGCACGCAGTAAAGCATCCCATTCCAATCACAATCCAAGCTTGGTAATTTGTAGCGCACACAATTTTGGAGTGCTTCATGCGGGTGTTGCTCAAATATGCGACATGCCACCCCATCCGGCTACCACCCAGCTTCACACGCGCCCACCCCCACTCCACCCCGTCATCTTGGATGTTGGTGTGAACATATGCCAGGCGCGTGCCCTGCAGCCGAATCCAACCGATTCCCGAAGCCAATGGGCGTTCTGTTGCCCCCAATGCTCGTTTTGGGGTTTGCGATTTTTATCTATTTCGCTTTTGTTTTTCTTTTTTTTCTTTCTCATTCATGTTTTTGCTCAACATTTTTAATGCCCGTTAAGCATGAAAACGCTTTTGCCGTCTCACATGCTCCGCACTCTCCCGGACCTCCGTCCTCTTTGGCCTCGGTTGCCCTTTAACAGGACCCATGAATTGTTCTGCGATGGCGACAGCAGACATCTGCTGGACTGTAACGAATTTCTCACGATATGATTATGTCGATTGTGCTTTGTTGTTCCTCATGTCAATTGTTATGTGTGTGTGTGTGTGTGTGTGTGTGCGTGTGTGTGTACCCTGCTGGGAGTAGGAGTCGAGGTTGGAACTTGGGCAAGGTGTCTGTCATGTTGGATTTTATCATAACAAATTGTATGTCGGCATGTCGCATGTTCTTTAAACAATGCCTTATCAGGGATTTGCTTTAGTATAGGCCTTAGTAGAGGACACCTTGCAACTAAATAAATGACAAATTGTCTAGTTTAGTCTACTTTACTGAGGCTTTTTTTTACATTGGGGATTTCGTTAAATGTTATAATCCGTACTCGGCAAATACTCCATATATATATTGTCCCTTCTATTCAAGAGTTTTGCCTGGTTCCCATAATGTAAAATAATTTATTAGTTTCCTTATCTGAATTAAGCTGGGCTCCTGTACTCCGCTTGCCGTCATATTCAAGTATCCAAGGGATTAATCTGCTTTCTCTTACCAATTGTAGAATTCTGATTGAATATGAAAACAGTTTTATTTAACATTTAACTTTTTTCCTTCAATTTTGTTTAAGTAACTTGCATGAACTATTCTGGATCCTTTGTGGGGATAGCCTTTAATCTTAGTTTGTATCCATTTTTGTACTTCACGACTTCGGATTCTTTATACCTCTGTGGTCCTCAGTCGGCTGGACGGAAGGTAGGATGCAGTACTTTACATTGGGATTTGGGAAAATAATGTAAGTTCTATAACCTTTCTCAAATTAGTTTTCAGTGTTTTCAGTATCTTTGCAGCAAATGTGTTAAACATCGCAAATATTCCCGAATCCATTAGGTATATATCTATTTGATCAGACGCCCACCTGTTAATCTATTTATATGAAAAAAAAATCTTCCCTTTTTAATCTTTCCTTAAAAAACTAGTCTTATTATATCCGTATATAGGTCGTAGGCAGTGCAAATTGCTGATTTGGCCAATAAGAACCACATATCACTAAAATATATCATATAACTCCAACCTGATGGTCGACTTAAGTTAATGTTGTTGTCTTCCTTTTGAAATTCAATCAAATTTGTTTATAAATAAAACTCCTAACTACCTTATTGTAAATATTCCCATAGGCCCAGAGCTGTAAATTTTTACCTAAGTGCAAAGCACTTTGATATAAATTGCAACCAAACAAGTTCGTAACCCAAGTTTAACCAGTATAAATTTCTGTTGTGACACACATAAGTTGAAAACATAAAAAAATAGTTGAAAAAAACTTAAAAATTGAGCAAATCATTCAAAATGAGACGGAGAAATCGCCCCTAGTACTACTTATATACTATGCATAGCACCCTTTGGCAGACCAAGTAGTTGGCTATTAGTTATGCAGATGCATTGGCTCGATCAGGATTCTCTCGACGAGGAGTCGAGGGTCCTGCAGTGTCATACATATTGAATAGAAAAATTATTAACCAAAAAACCGTAACTAAAGCAACTTTTATGAGCTGGCGCACGGAAACCCTTAATCCGTTGTGCCATCCCCCCGATAGGCTAATGAAAACCTTTCGTGTCCGCACTCGCATCCGCATCCGTGCCAGTGACAGAACCGTGTACAGCCGTGTTTCATGATCGATGCGACGGCAATGAGCAAAACAATTTGCTTGACTGGCAGACACGCAAAGCCCGCAAAGCGAAGCGGGCGAGAAGTGTGAAAATTCTAATTAGTTACACTTAGGCAGACGCAGCAGCCGCGGTCGCGGAGATGTGCCCACAGATGGAACTCAGCCCAGCCCCGAGCAACCCTCATTCCCAATCCAAATGGGAACAAACCGCACCAATGGACTTTAAATATGCAACTAACAGTCCAGCTGAATTATATCATTAGATGTAGACCTGGTGCCCAGCAGCACCCGCTGACCGCCCACCTCAAGCTGATGATTGATGTGTGATTGACAACTTACTGCGATCCTTGAGAATGATTTTCTTGGGCGGCTCCTTTTGGTAGTTGCGCTGCAAGCTGAGCCCAGCTTCGTTGCCGTTCTTGTCCTTCTTGACCATTTCGCTCAGAAAGGTAATATAGCTAATAGCCAGCTTTAGCGTATCGACCTGAAATCGTTTCAAAATTTTATGTGATTAAAAAGGAAACAAAGATACCTTTAAATGAGACTTCAATTTGGCAAATGCTTAGAAAACTCTATTCCTATAAAACACAGCATTCACAGGTCAGCTTGGGCTTTAATTCCATATTCTGGGTTTGTTAATGATAACTCAAATTCTATTTAAGTTCACATTTCAAAATGTATTCTTTTGAAATATTGAGGGCGCTTTAAATATCGTATCTATGGAAAAGTTGAAATACACTAGAAAACTAACTTTACTATGGCACAAAAAGGGAGATATGATAGTGCCAATAAAGGGCGTAATATGCATAGCTGTTTTAAAGAAATAGAACCAACTAGAGATGGGCATAGTCCGTGTTTTGCTCAGTGATACAACGGGCTCGTGTTGCTAAGCCATTTTTCGTGTAGGCCCGTGTAAACCTCACCTCTCAGAATTCAAGCTAAGGTAAAATCAATGTTATCGGGTATAATTTTCGACTTACATTGGTTGGATAATTCGCATGTTTTACCTAACTAATCTTGAACAAGTTTTCCGAGTATTTAAATGGTAACAAGTCGAGCAAAGAAAGTGAAATAGATGTAGAAATAGAACAAAATTGTGCAATAAAAGCAGATACCGACATTTATAGTCTTTGATTCCCGAATCGCGTAACGATAACTTCTCTCTTCTCGACCCTGTTGGACTGGACTGGACCGTGCCTGGATAATTTTTCCCGTGCGTGATTGAAAAAGTTAATTTCGTGTTCGTGTTGGGCCGTTAAAACCTGCCCATCTCTATTAAAAAAAACTAACTATGTATAAACTAAAATAAATTGATTTGAACAGGGGGAAATGACAAAAAGATTCACAAAAAGTTATGAATACAAAACTTAATATTTATAAGCGACGAATTCTATAGAGTTTTATATTATTTGTGCACATTTTGAAAACCTTTTTTCAAATTAATCTCGATGAATTTTTCACAAGAACAAGACAAATTGATTTAAGACGCTTTTGTGCCTAAGATTATGGGCAAATTTCCATATTATCCCGATCGATTTACACATCCGCTACTAAATGCGGAAAATAGGTGGATACTAATGTTATCCCAACCAATAAACATGATTAATCCATACAAATAATTTCTAATTAAGAAAGGGTTCTTTAAAGTTGGGATTTCTTACCTTGCTGAGACGCTTCTCGTAGGGCAATGTTGGTATATGGGTGCGCAGACCCTCGAATGCTTCATTGATGCTCTGCATTCGTCGGCGCTCCCTAAGATTCGCCGCCTGCCGCTGCTGGGCCATCTGCGAGGCGCACTTCAAGCGGCGTGGCTTATGGCTGCGCCGGCTAAACAGAGAGTAGCTGGAATCGGTTATTATCGGACCAACTGAGCTCGTGTAACCCAGTCGAGGTTGACTTACGTCTTCTCGTTGTTCTCCTGGTCACTGTTGAAGCCGCTGCTGTACGCATCGTCATCGTCGTCGCTCTCCGAGCTGTGCTCGTCGCCGAAGTAGTACTCGGAGCTGGAGTTCGAGGCGTTGGTCGCCTGCGATCCTTCGAAGAAGTGACGCGCCATGGTGGCCTCCAAGTCGAAATTGTCCATGGAAAACATGTTTTCTTTCTCTCTCTCTCTCTCTTTTCTTTGTCCTATTCAATTTAATGTCAGCTAATTGTGCGACAAGTGGCTGTTAAAGTTCATAACGGCAAACGAAACGCCTCCGGATATAAATCTGATTGGCGACGCGTGCTCAGCACGTGCCGCGCGGAGGAACCTTGCGATTCGATTCGATCGTCTCCTGCGTGGAACAAGTGCGGCGCGTGCCGTTGATTTTGACTCTTGATTTTTAGCAGTAGTTGAACAATCTGAAAGGGATAAACAACATAATTTTATAGAGTTTTTCTGGGTAATCATAAAAGTTCATGTCGATGTGGTAAGTGCCTGTTCAGTTGTTAAATAGTTAATAAACATGTTTAACATACAAATACTCCTGATAAGATAAGATAGATAAGATAACTAGCTGCAACCCCGTAGAAATGCATATGGAATCGGTTAAGTTTGGAATAGAAAACTTATTGAAAATTAAAGGATTCCAGTACTGTGAATGCGCAGTTTCCAAAGGATACGAAACTAATTGTAATTGTTTAAAATTTCTAAACAAAAAAAGATGTACAATATTCTAAACAAAATTGGGCTTTATACCCTGTACACACATTGCAAATGTTTTTTTTTGCAATTATATAGAACTCGCAGACAGAGTTATATCCCCAAATATCCTTGATCATCATTTACAGCTGAGATGATCTACCCTTGTTTGTCCGTCTGCTCATCCAGTTAGCTTAAAATAATCTTTAACTCTTCCCATATTACCAAAGTCGATACAAATCGATTTTCATATTAGGCATATCTTCGAATACATTGGATCTATAAACACCAAATTTGAAGGATTATCACTAAAAACTTAGTCATAAGCCTTGCTGATAATATTGGTTTTGCAATAAGTAATATTATCAGATCAAATTAACCTTTATTTAAAATAGCTAAATTGAAAAGTTCTGTGTTTCTCACTTTTGCAAAAATTATTATTGTTTAGTCGCGAAATGTAACACTTAAAAAACTTGAACACTCTCGCATCGCTAAGCCCATATTCACCTGCTTTCTAAAAAAATTGTCATTCAAATAATAAATATCTAAATATTGGCCCTAAATCCATCTCTTTGCAGTATGAAGTGAAATGAAAGTGTGGAAAACGATCTGTTAACATATAAGTTACAGCATAAGAGACTTTTTAGTTCTTAAATATATATGACAGAGATGTTTTATAATAAAATAAAATTGTATAACATCATAAAGGTTCGATCGATAAACAATCGATCGAGGCTTGAATAAACAATATAAATATATCATATATCAGCAAAGGTATTCATTCCATTTCCTTTAAATATTTAAGTTATAATATAATATAATAATAGTTTGCACTTTATTTATAACTGATTTATGTTTTAATGTAGATAAAACATAATATAAGTAGATTTGAACTTATGTTTCTTCAAAACGTTTGTAACTTCAAATTAAAAATTATACATTTATTATTATCTCTTTCTAATCTAAAGGTAATTCTTTCAACTATAGAGTACCGACGGTGCCAGGTAACATCTGCTTCGGCTTTTACCTCGTTCAACTGATTTTATCCAATATCCTCAAGGCTTAAAATACACCACAATCAAAATACTTTTAAATTGCACATAAATATCTTATATATCAGATCCTTCGTCACGCCTTAACACATATTCCGGCTAATACTACGCCAATAGACAATGTCAATGCGAAATGTTTAAAATATTTCTACCGCGATTTGCAACATTGAAGCGCGATTTGGTAGCGAACGCGCCGACAGCTACAAAACGAATGCCAGTTCCCGGACCAGGAGCAGGACACGTCCGATAAGCGCTGAGCGAGGGGTTGCTATTCCGTATAAACTCACACCGTAGAACGTCGTCTATCATATCAATGGCGGTGCCACATCAAAGCAAAAAGTGTGGCCAAGTGGGCGGAGTTTGTGCTTCTGGCCAATCAGCGTTAGGCAGTCGAAACTTTGCACTTGCCAGGGTTGCATTTGGGGTGTTATAAGCTTATTAAGTTTGAGTTTTTTCTCGTTGTTCTTGTTGGCCAGGGGCAGCGATATATGCGCTGCATTCACATGGTAGACACATTAAATTGTTCTTTGATTCCGGGCACGTTTATCTGTTTAAGCGGAATTATTGTCCAAATGGCATTCAAGTGCCACGGTATACATATATGCTTAAGAATGGAATGCGCAGGACAAGTGTACGGCTTGATTGGCAGTGAATTAGTGGGCGGATTGCGAGAGTACAGGGATAATAAAGGGATACAGCACAGCTGCAATTTGTTTGCTGCTGGATGATTCGATGATTTTCTCGAGCAGCGTCCAAGTCTAATTAATGAAGTGTGGCAGCCAAACAAAGACTCAGCAAAAAATAAAATAAATAAAAAAGAATTTGTCAACCAGCATAATTTTTAAGCATTAGCAAAGCGCCGAATACAAATGCAAATATTTGCACTGTCTAGGATTCGGGCGAAACAACTCCATTAAAATGCGTCTGTTGGAGGAATATCTGCTGCATATCTTACGGCGCGCATATCAAACAACCCAGACAGGGGTGTCAAAATATGCGAGATCCGCGTACCAGGACCTCTATGCGGTATCGCTGCTCACCCCTCATCCTGGCTGCTTGCGATGCGCCTTTCCTGCGCGCTCAAAGCAGCTTGTTTGTTGTCCTTTTTCCCGTGTCTGTTGCTGCCCCTGCCCCTCGTCCTGCCCCTGCCCCTGCTCCTGCCGACAGGCGATTGCCACATCGTCGTCGGCGAACTCACTAAGGCTACCCATGATAAACAAATTGTTTTGCCTCTCCCATCGCCGCCTTGTTGGTTCGTTGTTTTCATTGCCAGCGCTGCTCGTTTTGTGCAGCTGTATAAACAAATTAGTTTTCAATTTTATCAAGTTGTTGCCTAGTGGCAACCGATTGAGGATAACAGTTAGAGCGCAGGGACCGAGACGATGATGGTCCGACCTAAATGAAGACTTTCATATCAAATACCCATATTTGTTGTCCTTATACTTAGATCGAACCCCCCGAAAATATTATTTTAGCTAAATATTCTCTCATGTTTTGCTAAGACAAATTAAAACCTACTGAAAATAGTTATAAAATCTGGGTTATTTATAAAATATGCTAGGTTTAATTATGTTTACGACATCAAGAATTGCGTACTTGAAAATACGAAATAGTCCTGATGTTAAAAGTATGTTCATGCCGGTTTTACTTGATTCAAGTATAAAGATCTTATTTCATGTATAAATTTTTATTGAAAAAACTAACAGTTTTTGTTTGTTATGCTATAAATATAAAATTATAGTTTACTCAATGCCCAATTGATCCTAATCTTCGACTTGCAATAAAGCTAATATAGTTTAAAATGAAGCCCAAGTTGTTCTCAAAACAATCCCAGCCTAAGCTGGATGGAATAAACTCTGTACAAACAGGAGTACAGAGCCAAAAGACGAATCGATTGCCATGTTTTAGTATCCGTTTTGTCACAATAATTATTATAGTTCCATAATTATTATGGTTCTGAACAGCTTAGGCGATAAATCCATTTGTTTGTCATAACTCTGTTATCATGATAATTATTTACCCAGTCCTAAAACAAAATTAAGCGATCCGTCTGATTGCTGCAGACAGTTACTTAGGTATACAAACATATATTATATCGAAATACACATTAGCATATTGCTAACTTGCTCGCACCTGCCAAGTTTGCCCTTACTTGAACTATGTAATTAAAGCTCCGGTAAATTAGGTACTGCCGCACTCTAGTAAATATCAAGCTGCGAATTATGTACACGTCATATAGCACAATCAAGCGTAACCGCCTCTATGCCGACTTACCCTATCTAATGCCAATGCCCCGGACCCTATATCATTGCACGCAATTGCCGGCGAAGGGGGTTGCCTCAGCCTCAATGCATTGTCATTTGGCACAACGATTTTCAATTCGTTTTTTATTCGAGTTCTAATTAAAAACCCAAATGTATTGTTGGGGTAGACAAGCAATCCGGGTCGGGGCGCTCCGAAATGCTTATCACACTGATGCCTTAATCCCTGTCCACGTCCATCCGCAGTGTTGACACTGAGCATTAAGGCTGGCGAAATCCTCTTGAGTGCATGCCTGGGCGAGCACTCGGCAACGCAATGTGTGTAAATTTTAATCTCATTTGAAAAGTTTTACTTTATTTTTTTTCAAAGTGCTTATGTAAATTGCAAAAATTGAAATCAACAATGGACTTTACAAAGGGTTGGGATAAGTAGCAACGATTCATAGCATTGCAGTTAACAGTTGGTACCTTTTTGAAAGCCACATAAATATATGACCTAAAGGTAGCTGCAAATGTAATACTAAAACTGCCAAAAACTCATTTTTATTCTCAATTAAATCAAAATAAACAGAACGAATAAAACATACACACTCAAATTTAATTTGAATAAAAACAAAAGAAGCACGCATTCATAGAATGAAAAACAACAAAACAACAAAAAAGCTGCCACAAATTGCGCGAAAGAACAGATACTGTTAACTCATTGTGCTATTTAACATAGAATACATTTTAAAAATAAAATAATTTGCAAAATGTTAATCAGCGCTGTTAAACGTACGTTGCTTAAGTATTCAAAAGTGAATGCCTACTCCAGTGGCGTCGGTGGTGTAATGGTTAGCATAGTTGCCTTCCAAGCAGTTGACCCGGGTTCGATTCCCGGCCGACGCACATCGATATTTTTGCTGCTGCAACCATTGTTTTTTAATTTTTTGGGACAATTTGTTATCTTTACAATTTGTACATAGCTTGTTCACTAAATTTATGCTCTGGTCCAATGCGCTCATCAAAGCGTTTGCCATTAAATTCAAACTCAGTGAAAGGCACTGTGTTCAGCACTGTATAACCAACAGCATTGCCAATTTTCTGGGTGTATACAGATGTCCAGAGTGCAGTGACCGCCGCAGGATGCTTATCCTGCAATTCCTTTGCCACATCCTGCAAGCCACGACCCTGCCCAAGTTCACGAGTCAATTGAATGGTGGCTTCAACAAGAGCGCGACCAAGTCCGAGGCGCCGAAAGTCCGGCAGAGTGGCCAAAAACATAAGCTCACATACGCAATCCAGGCTGTACTCGGCGCACACGTCGACCTTTGAGTCCATCGTAATCATATAATCCATTAGACTCTTCGCCTGGGCACTTTTCACTTGCTCATTGTAGAACTTAACAAAGAAATTATCCTCGCCAGGCGGAGGAGCGAACTAGAATTTAAATACAAATTTATAAATAGGCTGGATAACGTTGTGGACCTTATGCCACTTGCCTGCAACTTGTTAAAGGAAACGGCAACAATCCGACAACTTTCCACGTGTCTCATAATCAAGGAAACTCCATCTTGTGCGGTGATTCGGCATAGCTCCCGCAACTCTTGACGCGCCTGCGCATTTTCCGGCAAATTTATTTCACAGGCGATGCAAACTGATTCATTGATAAAGAACGAGTCGTCCAACACCTAAAATATGGTAAAATTAGAAAATGTTCAATTTTTTTCAACTGAATATGCTTACTTAACAAAAAAAAAAAAAAAATCAGAAACACAATATAAGAAAAAGGCAAAAAGCAACCTGCGTCGGCCGGGAATCGAACCCGGGTCAACTGCTTGGAAGGCAACTATGCTAACCATTACACCACCGACGCCACGGAGCTCTCGGCGCTCCAAATCACTTTTGTGTCATGCTATCAGCGCATCATGTGGCATTGCTAATTTTAAGCTTTAATAAAAGCCGCAAACATATACTACATACTAATGATATATTAATGTAGATGAATTTGGGCATGTATATGCAAATATACAGTTTATTATGTGTGATACACTTTTATTTTATACATACATTAAGCGCTTCCTCCAAATCCTCCCTGGCCAGACTGCGCACTTCATACTTGCCTGAGACGTTAAAAAATAATAAATGCAAATATTTGAAATGTTAAAATATGTTAGGGTTCATTATTATTATTTTACGTATTTTTATGTGATTAAAGCATTATAAAATGCTTTCATGTGCGTTATACAAAAATACCTATAAGTATATATTTTAATATCTAGTTTTATAACTTCCTACAGACATACTTAACAGAAGTCCTACATATAGTATCAATGATCATGGAACTAATAACATTTGACAATATGTGGCAAGCTATTGAAAAAATTATATAAACACAGGCTTATTTTGAAAACACATTAGCTACACGCACCTTCGTGAAAAGTTGACCAAAGTTTGCCGTTCTGGGCTCGCATTTCTGACGCTTATCTCGCTGAATGGAATAGAAACAACTAATGCCTCCCAAAGTTCGATTGTAACTAAGCTATAAAGAATTTGATAACTCTAACGGAGAGCTAGCACCGGTTTTATTACACTATGCTAGCAAAATGGGCTTATCATTTTGGGCCTATGCTATCGATAAGCTACTCAGTTGTATCATCTGGCTTTTGTTTTAATGAAGCGCAAGTTTCAGACTGAATTAGATTATAGAAACAGATTATATTACATCTTAAGGAAGATCGACGTTCGTAAGCAAAGAAGGTGTCACGAAGCGCAGACACATATGTATATTATATATTTTTTTATGTTATCTTTTACTTATAAAAGTATGTACATAGTTTAAACGTGCGTAAGCTCGGATTTTTTTTAAATAAATAAAGCCCACAACTCACAAACAGCATTAAAACTTACTTTGAGGGCATTACAGAGCGTATTGCAAAAAAAAAAAACCTTGACTTAAGTTTATTTGCTAATATCAATTTATAAGTTCTCGATCAGCTGATTTGTGTTGTGAAACAGCTGAGCAAATTACACACCTTTACAACACTGCCGCAGATCTTACAAAGCAAAACAAAGAGTTTCGCTGTTATTCTATTGTTATTGCTGCAATCAGCTGTTAAATAAAAGTTCTATATACGCGCATTTACAACACGTAACCTCTGGCCACGCTGTACATTTTTTTTTCCTGTGAATATCAAACGCAACGCCATGGCAACGCTGCGCTAAACAAATGTTAAACATTCGATTTGCAAGAACCACTTTTATATCGCAAAATGTTTATACTGGACAAAATTCTGCCGTTTATCTTTAGCTATATACGACCCTTTATTAAGTGGTTCCTACATGTGTTTACCCGCCTCTCCGAGCTCCAGCGAATATGCTACGGTGCAAAATCGGGCACGCCGAGATGCCGCCAAATCGAACGCTCCCTTTTACAGTCGAATCAGCCGGAAATAAAGACCATGCTACGAGAACTGGACGAGGCGGCGCCCTATGCTAGTGACAGGGAGTTGCTTTACTTTGGTGAGTCAGCGTTAAATACAATAAAATTTGTGCATTCGACAATAGAAGTTGCCTTTGCAGCTCCCCGCGCCGTTAAAGTTGTGTCGCAGGTAAAACGAATTAAGAGTAATGTGCATCCGGATTTCGGAAGGCTTTTTGGCAATTGCGTTACCACCATTTGGGGCTATAAACGTCTAATGCATCAGGTGGAGCAGCTGCGTGCCGAGCCCTATGACTCGGAGAACCTGGAGCACGAGCAGAAGCTATTGCAGCTGTGGCAGCTACTGATGCCCGAGACGCCGCTGACGGGTCGCATATCCAAGCAGTGGCAGGACATTGGCTTCCAGGGGGACGATCCGAAAACGGACTTCCGTGGCATGGGCATGCTGGGCCTGGAAAATCTCTTGTACTTTGCGAGCGCCTACAATGACGCCGCCAAGCACGTGCTGCTGCACTCGATGCATCCCACTGTGGGCTATACCTATGCCATTGTTGGCATCAATCTCACCGCCCTAGCATTCAACCTGCTGCGCACTGGCGCGGCCAAGACGCACTTTTACAATCAGGTGGCGCTGCACAAGCAGAACTTCAGCACGCTCGAGGATTTCCACAAATTGTATTGCTACCTGTTCTTTGAATTCGATCGCTTCTGGATGGACAGCTCGCCGCGCAACATAATGGACTTCCGGGAGGTTTATCAGGCCTTCGAGATAACCAAACTGGAAGCGCTGCACAATGAGAACACAATATTTAAAACGAATCTGGTCGTCGAATCAGTTTAATTGCTCACATTGCCCGGTTGTAATTAAAATTCCATAGATATTTGTATAAATGCAGCTTTTTATGCGTTTATTTGAGAGCTATATTATGTATGTTTGTATATTTAATATGTATATATTTGTATGCAAGTATTTAAATCGTTAATTAGCTGCAAAATGCAAACTGCAATTAAATTAAATTTAAAAAAAAAAGGAGGACGCATAATACTTAGAAATGAAGATCATGATTGCACATAGGAGACAATGAATTCTATAAAAATAATTAAATATCACGCAAAAGCATAAACATAAATAATTGCACAAAACTAACATAGAAAATAATAAAATAAACGAGACAAATTCTTAAATAGTTCGCAGTGAGCTAATCTTTCGAGTATCCTATCAATTTTTATGATGTACTTATATGTATATGTGGAATGCACAAGTCGAATCGAATTGGAGCATCGTCCTGGTCGCAAGCTAGTTGAATATCAATATATCATAATAACGTGGTGCGATGCGCCGTTTGTTTTGTCTAGCGATAGAACTTGACCTCGGCCTCAACGCAATCCTTGAGCAGCTCGTCCAGCTCATCGCTGGCATGATCCTGTAGCGAAAAGTAGTTGTTCAATTCATCGACACAGGAGCGCTCCAAACTCCTCAAATGCTCCAGTGCAGCCGGCTTACGATTGGCATGCAGACTGTGCAGCAGCGTCTGCTCTGCGTCAGCCTGCACCTGGGTCAGGGGCGAAATACGCGGCTTGGGCGCAAATACAAACGGCTTGAACACAGACTCGGCGGCATTTGGCGTGCCAGTAAACCAGTGGCACGAAATTGAGCTGCCCTTGCTGCTGAGCATGGAAACATTTGCCGCTCGAGACCCAGCACCGCTCGCCACGCGCAGCGTCTCGAACATATCCTGCTGCGTGTAACTGCCGTCGCCTTCGGGTTTCGGACCGCACCAATCGGCTTCAGGCGCCTGCGCCTCCGCATCATGGGCAGCTGCAAAGTTAGCGGCCGTATCCAAGCCATCGCTGGACTTGTCAATGTTTGTGGTTACGGTTAGTCCACCGCTGGGCACACGCAGCCAGCTGCTGGCTTGCAGCTTCTCGGCGGCCCAGACTTTGCCGGCGCTGCTTAATATCCAGGCAGCCGTGGGATCACACACTATAAAGTTCAGCTTGGCGCTGTCGTTGCTGTGCTTGGCTACCAAAGCTCCAATGCGGTCAACGGCCGCCTCCACCTCGTTGGACTCGGCCAGCGTTATGCTGTAAAGGACATGTAAATTAACATATACTTGCTTATATATTTTATTTAACCTACCGCACAACGTCCGTGCCCAGCAAGCTGTCGCTGTCTGCCGCCTGCTGCTCCCCATCACTCCAGGTCAAGCTGACGACCACGCCTCGTTCGTTGGCCCCAAAATCGCCGCCCCAAAGGGCCGGCTTCGGTTTTTGCAATATAACACGCAGAGCATCGCCCGACGGCTCTACAGCAGCGCCGCCATCAGTCTGACAAGTGGCAAGTGTTCACTATGAGTCATTAAGGTATGTCTGGCTGTTGGCTTACCTTCCCCTCCAGAACGTCGCTGACATCATAGTAGCAGACTTCCGTTGACACGCCTAAGCCGCCGACGGCGTCTGCGTCCTCGGCATTGCGGCCGAAAATTAGAGAGCCAGACGCACAGTTAACGGGTAGCACAACAAAACAGTCGGCATTGGAGGACATTTTTCTTATAGTTTAAATAAAATATGTGCACAGACACAGACGGATTTGCAAAATTGATTTTTCGCAACAGCTGTTGCAACACAGTCTGTTGATGCTAATTGGTGTCAACAGAATTCTGTTAGCTGACAGCTGATTTTGCTTGAAGTTGGCTGCGAGCGCAAAATTGCGTTGACTGCGCTGCAAACGATATTTAATATATCGATTGCTGTAATTCATCGATTGATTTTCTTGTTCTTGCAATATTACCATTGCGAGTCACGGTCGCAGTGGTCTAAAAACGTTGTAAAAGTTGCAAGACGACTGAAAACGCTATAATTTATAAAGTTTTAATGTAGCTTCGGGAAGCTACAAAGTGTTATTAAAAGCGGTTTATCTAGTAAAAGTATCGCAGGTTGAAACGTCGTCGAAGAATTGCATTTGTATACAGCAGTCAGTGTGCAGGTGTTGTTGTCTCATTCGGGCGTAACATCGAGTTGGGTTGCAGTGCGAGCGAAACAACAACAAACAAGTTACAAGGTAAATACTCGTGCATACTGTTGTTGTTGTTGTTGTTGTTTTTGTTGCTGCTGCTGGTGGATGTTCAGCGCCTTTTTTGTGTGTTGATTATTTTACTTGCGTGCTCTGTAACTCGTGGGCGGCTGAATCGTCACTGTCCGGCTCTCCGTTTGCGGCTAAAGAAAAACTAGGTAAATCCTTGGCGACTTCTAAATTGAACGCAAAATCAAGAAGAAAAGCTTTCGAACGAGTTTGCAAATTGGAAAGCAAAGTGACAAATAAAGTGCCTGGTGAAGAAAATCAATATTCACATTGTGTCCGATTTTCCAATAAGAATATATAGTGCGCTCACGAAAAAAACAACAAACGCGTATCGAAAGAATTTCAGCTAAAACGCTGACGGTGGGCCTGCTACCGCTCCCTAAACAGATATTTCTTTTATTCCTTCTTGGCTTAGCTTATTTGTGTGCGTACGTGCGTGTGTGTGTGCGTGTGCCGCTTCGCGTTGCTTGACCACTTTGACCGCGCGCATTTTCAAGTTGTTTTTGGATTGAAACTAGTTTTCGTTTTTTTTTTTTGTTGCTGATCTTGTTGTTGTTTTTGTCTTGGGTTTAATTTTCACCCTGCCAGTGAATGTGATGACGTTTTAAAGTGCCCATGTCTAGTTGATTTTAATGTAATAGCAGAAAATCAATAATTTGAAGCTTCGGGTATACACATTTTTGTGGAAAACTGGTTGAAATTCAATTGTGTGGCATGCTTTAAGTGTGAAAGCGGAACACAAACCACCCTCGCAATCGCTGCCTGCTCCAACTCCTACTCCAGCGCAGCCCAGCCCAGCCCCTTCAGAGCATCTTGCTTCAAGTGATGAAAATACACACATACATACATATAAAATATATATACATAAAGTGCCGTTACATTCCTCCCCCAATGCGCCCCCTTATGCGGCATTTCGCGTTATATACACACACCCACACGTTCATATGTATATACATACACCACTATATGCATGTAATCTTTGTGTGTATCTGTCTGCGTGTAGGCGTTCTCGTCGAAAGTGCATTGCTCTGCCGCTACCCCTGCTCCAACGTCATATTGTAAACATTACAAAAGCTGCGTGCGGGGCGGCCTCGTTTTATGCGTCTGTGTGTGCGTGTGTGTGTGTGTCCGTGTGTATATGTTTTTAGCTCTTTTATTTACACTTACCGTATAAAATGTTGGTCCCGTCGCAGTTGGCAACACGCGCATCGGTGCCGCTACCTTTTCGGCAGTTGGCAACGCGTTGACCCAATAACGGTACAACACAGACACCCGCATACATAAGCACACACACAGACTGAGCATGAATGAAAGCCAGCATGGCACTCGGCGCCTGTCGGTATTATGCTTGTGCCGTCGTTGTTGTTGTCGCTGCTGCTGCTGCTGCAGTAGCTACAAAATCTCAGCAGATGCGACCCACATATGCATGTGCATAATTTTTGTGCTAATTAAACAAAATATGTTATTGTACCGTGGCGCAAGAACAACACTAAGTGAATTTTCAAATTAAAACAATAGCTGTGTAGAATTTAAACTTTGTTTTATTTTTGTCGGTGAATTTGTTTACATCAAGAACAAACAGAAATCAAAAAACGAGCATTTTAGTGTGTGGCCACCGTCAAGTTCAATGAACCAACCAAACAGTGGAATGCCTGTGTGTGTGTGTGTGTGTGTGTGTGTGTGTGTGTGAGAGAGAGAGTGAGTGTATTTGTGTGATCGGTGCACGTAACCGAAATTTGTTGGTATTTTTATGGGATTCGATTATTGTGCCCATTAGTCGGACGATGTTGATATGTTTATCGCCATAATTTGTGCGCCCCAAATCAAAATGAAATACAACAACAATTGCTGAACGAAGTGCGTTGGCGGCAACAACAAAATATACCTTGACATTGAGAGCTTATGTACGTATGTATGTACGTGTGTGTGTGCGTGCATGTTTTTGTGTTTTGCAAGCAGAACCTACTTTTGTATGTGTGAATTGTACGCTTATGCTGTCTCGCTCTTGCGCACAGTGTATTTGCGTTGAGTATTATTTAATAAATAAACCGGACCGGCCTGCCGCTCGTCATTGTTTTCGTTGTTGTTATTATTATTATTATTATTATTATTGTTTATGAATGCGCCAATGACCTTGCATATGGCACCTGCAATGCAACCGGCCACTGCAAATATCGATAACACAATTAGTCGATATATCGATTGAAGGACATTTGTTATTGTGTCAACTGTAGAACTTGCCTAAAAGCAATTAAGCTTAATTGTTTAGCTATTATGCGATTTCATCATATATATTTCTTTGGATTTATTTTAGCTTTATACGCTTTCCAAGGTTAGTTGACTGCTTGCACGTGTCAATTGACCAAATCTAATCATTTTCCGGTAAGTATCGTCACGCACTGAAATTGTAATATACTAAAATTCGGTCTGTCATTCAATATTTTACTGTCTCTATTAAAGGATCTAGAAGCTTATACTCGTATGTGACACAGTATATTATAGTAGGACACATACGTATTAGGCGTATTTTAAATTTCCTCTCAACAGGATGAGTGTCTAGATATATGGCCTGCTCAAACCTAAACAAAGTCGAGCTCAGAGTCAAATAGTTTCTTCAATTTATTTATAAATGTGTATTTGTGTTTCTATTTAAGACTTTTTCCATTCACCAACTAGAAAATTTCAAACAGAAAAATAATAAACAAAATCAGCGTTCCGAATTTGAGCATTCTGTTATTAAGTACATATAAGTATATGCTTACAAAATAACAATTTTGGGCAAGTAATTAGGGAAATTCTTCTACCCCTAGAATGTTCTTATTTATGCATACATTTATATTTGTGATAACCCAGTTACATATACGTATATTAACAGAAAAACTCACTTTATTATATTGTGATAAATCAATATTTCGAATTTTCAATCTCCTGTTTTCTTATAATATCAAGATAACAAAGAAACTTCAATTTGAATATTTGTTTCTTAGCAATTTATAAACGTATACAAAAAATTGCGGCATAAAGTTTGTTTTAATCACTTATAACTTTTTTCTGCCTACAAGATTTGCATATCTTAAATCCTGCAAACTTTCTCAAAAACAAAAAAAAAAAACAATAAAAAGCATCGAAAAGTATTCATTTTAGTAGATCTATAGACTCGTAACTATATGAACCAAATATTCAAGAAATTATTAATGAAAAATATTAACTTATGAAACACAATATTATTAAAATCTTAGCTGACTTCTTCTAGAAAAACGTTTCCTACTAAGTTTTTTGGGCACGAGGTATTAGAGATATTAGACATAAATGAAGATATAGTCAATTTTGTACCAGATAGACTTGTTTCGTCTAAAAAAGTCGAGTTTATGGAAGTCTAGTTTTACTTATTTTCATATTTTCTTTGTTTTTGCAGTGGGTGCTTGTAAACAGACGCAATTCCTTCATCAGTAAATGCAAAACTGGAGTTGTTAGACTCCAGCAGCAACGACGACACCATTCAGTCCACCAACTTGAATAGAAAATTAATCAAAATTAAAAAATTTAAGCTGGACGATATGAAGGAAATGGTGGGCGGCTGTTGCGTTTGTTCGGACGAGCGGGGGTGGCCGGAGAACCCGCTCGTCTACTGTGACGGCCAAAACTGTACCGTTGCCGTGCATCAGGCATGCTATGGCATCGTTACCGTGCCCACTGGACCCTGGTATTGTCGGAAATGCGAGTCCCAGGAGCGCACCTCGCGTGTACGCTGCGAGATTTGCCCCTCGCGAGATGGCGCCCTCAAGAAGACAGACACCAGCGGCTGGGCCCATGTTGTCTGCGCCCTGTACATACCCGAAATACGATTCGGCAACGTTACCACCATGGAGCCCATTATACTGACTTTAATACCGCAAGAACGCTACTCCAAGAGTGAGTCACATTTGCAGTAGCTGGTTGCATTCACTAACTTTGTTTCCAACTCATTTACAGCCTGCTACATTTGCTTGGAAATCGGGAAGCCGAATCGTGCCAATGTCGGAGCCTGCATGCAGTGTAATAAGGCCAATTGCAAGCAGCAGTTCCATGTCACCTGCGCCCAAAGCTTGGGCCTGCTCTGCGAGGAGGCCGGCAACTATCTGGACAATGTCAAGTACTGCGGCTACTGCCAGCATCACTACAGTAAATTGGTGAGTATGTCTTAGTGTGTGCTCTTTATTATACACTCATGCCTTGTCATATATATTGCAGAAAAAGGGCGGAAACGTCAAAACTATACCACCCTACAAACCCGTACAACATGACACCTCCTCCGATTCGTGCTCGTCGCCCGAGAAGGAAATCGATTCAACCATGAACTCAGCCTCCACCTCAGCGACCAGCATCAAAATAACCAGCAGCACATTAGCCGCCAGCTCCACAAGCCTGTCAAACAGTGGCAGCAATGTTTCATCCTCATCCAAGCAGCGCAAATCAAATGCCTCCGGTAAATCATCGATGTCATCGGGCAATAGCTCTGCAGCCGGAACGGGCTTACCAAATTCCTCAAGCACCTCCAATGCAGGCGTTGTGGCAACTCCTTCAACTGCTAGCACTTTTCTAACCGGCAGTAGCAACAGCAACTCCGCCAACAATAACAATAATGCCATAAGCAACAGCTTAGCGGGCGCTGTCGGCGGCAACGTTGCGACCACACATGCCTCAAACCCAAGCGCTGGCAGTGCCAGCGGCAGCGGCAATTCCATCACTGGCAACACTGTACCTGGAGCCGGCAGCGGCAGCGGAAGCAGTGCAATAGGGCCCAGCAATTCAAGTACTAAATCATCAGCCACCAGCTCGAGCAGCAGCTATAAGGATAAGCATAGTAAAAGCTTGGGCAAACAGTCCAGCTCAGGTTCGAGCAAGGACAAGGAAAAGGATGGCGGCAGCAATTCATCGAACAACAGTTTTACACACTCATCGGCCTCGTCATCGTCCTCCTCCTCATCGTCGTCGCGCGAAAAGTCCTCAAAGTCATCGAAAAGCAAGGATACCGCGAAGGAAGCCACCGTCGTAGCCGCCAGCAGCAGCAGCAGTATTACCACAAGCAGCAGCAACATGCCCAGTGCCAGCAGCATAACGGCCAGCAGCAGTTCCAGCTCTGCCGCCCATGTATCTAGCAGCGGCGGTGGCAGCGGCGTGGCTGCCGCCTTGATAAATGAGCATAGTAATCATGCCCAGAACCTGAGCACGTCTGCCGTGCCCAGTTCAGGGGCCGGTGTCACGGGCAAACTGCAATTGGCCAGCAATTTGGGCGGCGGCTTCGGCGCGGAGCTGCAAGCCACAAGCAGCAGCAGCAACAGCAATGCCTTGAAGGAAACATCTGCCTCCATGGCTGGCAGCAGCAATGCAGGCAAATTGGAGGGTTTGTCGGGCGCTGGTACGTCCGCAAACAGCGTGGCCAATCCACTTGGACTCGGCGGCATCAGCTCCAATTCCAGCAGCAATTTGAACAGCAGCAGCAGCAGCAGCAGCAAGACAGTTCCATCATCATCGATTGCCACAGCAACATCGACAACAACAACCAGTCACAGTCAGCCGTCGACAGCGAGCAGCTCCTCGGCGTCCAAAAAGCGCAAGGTGGACACGGCCAAATCGATCACCAGCATCAACCTGGACGATCACAATAGGTAATCAACGATCTTGAATCAATTTGGCGACTCTCAGTTAACATATAACATTAATGTTGCAGCTCATTTCGGAGTATTATCAAGGATGTGCACGTGACGCTGACGCCTCTGACGGACTTTGAGAAGGAAATCGAGAAGAGCTCCAAGCGGGTGAGTCAATTTCTCGCTTTGTTTATCTCTGGCTCTCTGCGAGCACGCCCTATAAATAGTACAATAAACAATTCAGCAGCAGCAAGAGCGCAGCTCTTGAGTCAATTTGGCACTCTTCAATTCTGTGCTCTTCAACTGCCAACAAGCTCTCGCCTGGCTACAAAGTTGCCTTTTGAATAATAGTCTTCTAATCTTGTACACTTGTCTACAACTTGTCAAGTGCCAGCGCTTCTGCTGCTCTCGGCCCCCATGCCCGACAATCAGTTGGAAAGGATGGGCTGGCTGGTTTGGCCAAGACGATTCTATAACCATTTCACTCGCTCGCTTCGCGCAGTCGAAGGCGCAGGCGCTTTGCCAACTTTCGTATCATATTTATAAGTAGAAATGCAATTATTAATGCATACACCTTTCTCAAAATATATAAATGAAACGTCTAGAAACACAAGGTGCGCATCTCGATACATGTGCAATATACATATGTTATGTAGGTGCGCATACCCCAAAGAAACGCTCGAGCATTTTGTGTTTTTCAATAATACCCTCTATATTTGTAAACACCTGCAAAGGGTGTTTATCATTTTATAAATTCTGTGACGCACAGTTGGAGAAATCTAAGGTAGTGTAAATATATATGCCCTGCCAGTAAAATCAGTTCATATAGCCAGGATGATTTGTCAGTCTATGCAATATTATTATATCTTCGGCGACCCGAAGTTACAGTTCGTTTTTTACTTCATTTTTTTAACATTTACTGCGTTGCATCTTCAATATGCGAATTGGTCTACCCGGCTATTTCTTATTTATTTTCTGATCTATAATAATAATATAATAAATAAAACCAATTTTGTTCTACACATTAAACAATTTATATGTCACTGTTATACTTCTGTTATACTAGCAACAACATTGTCCTAACATAGTATATAAATGTTAATTATGCTCACAAAATTATACGAGCATAATTTTAAATCAAAATCCAAGCAGAATATGATATAAAATTGTGAAAATATAAGAAAAATGCAAAACTACGTTTGGAAAGGTAAAACTTTAGCAATGGTCGCCTCTTAATTGCAAATCTCTGGTTTGAAAGGTGGCTTACAATTTGCGCTATAAATTCTGTAAGATACATACAAAAAAATGAAAAATACTGAAAAAAAATACTATTTGAAGTACTTTATTTTAAACAGTCAAAAATGTTTAAATTTATTCCCAGCTAAATTGGAGTTTGAGCTTCGTTGTTTCGATTGATTTTATTCTGGTATTCATTTTATTCGAATGGTTTTTGCAGATACAGGGTATTTGCTAGTCTATGATTAGGGCGTTCTTAAATGTGTTGATTTACAGCAATTAGGGTATTTTTATTTTCGCTGTCTGTTTTCGATTCTATCAAGTATTTTCCATTTTTCTATTTTTCGATGTGATTGATGTACATTGACGTGTCCATGCCCCATTAATTTGCCTTTTATATCAAAAATATGCACGCCAAAACGATGCATATTCATTTTTAATTAAATTCAAAGTGTAGGTTAATAATATGAACAACATAACCACAAAAAATAAGATGTACAAATTTGCAAAACAATGTTTGCTCGACCGGGAGATGCCCTGTGCAAAATGTATGCCTTAGAGAGTGGCATATGTTTTTATTTTATGGCTACAGGGTATTAAGTGAATAATTAGTGCTTTTTATTTGAACATTTCTTGCCTTGTCATTTGGCTCCTGGAAAATTCGGCAATATGCGATGTTAAATTTTCGATCAAATTTACGACAATAATCGCATTGAAGACGTCTTATACTATGCAACATTTTGATTTGTCGGGCGTGTTTGGTTGCTGTTGTTGTTTTTTTTTTTTTTGTTTTTTCGGGTATATAGCCATCCCTATCGCTTGGCTGCGGCGACAAACATCTCGTTGTCATTGTCGCTATCGTTGTGCCGTGTGCAGACAAAAGTTGCTCAGTCTCAGCCCACGTAGCGCCAGGGTATCGGGCCCCCAACATGAAAGTTGACAATTTTCTAGCCCGCTCAGTCGAAAATCGTTGCTAACCGAAGCCAAAAGGCTCTACTACAATTAAGAAAGAACATTTTTTGCGAATTTTCATTATTACGAACGAAAAAGTAAATATATTCGAGAGTCTCACACACACAGCTGCATACATACAAATAACATATAAAATATATATATGTATATATATAAATATATATGTATGTATATATGCATGTAGAAAAACTCGTGCTGTGCTCTGAAAATATCGGTTAAAGCTGCCACCAAAATCACCCAGAACTGCATATGATGAAGTTTAATTTTAGAAGCGCCGCACAAATTTGGCACACATTTTGACACCACAAAAAAAAAAAAAAGAATACCAAGAAATAACGAAAATAAAGAGCAACAAAATGTAGCTGGCTCCATTGGGGAAACATTTCCCACGAACTCGTATTTATAGATCTGTTTTTTAGTGAAAAAGCTTTTTGCCTAGCGTGAAAAAGAAAACACACAAAAATATCTAGAGTAAAAATTTGAAAAAATGTGCGTTAAGTTTCCAGGACACTTCCACTATTGGAACTATACATACATATATCTCGATATATATCTTATATGTATTTGTGCAAAAGCAAGAGATCCGAAATGCTCCATGACCTTTATGATAGAACCTGTGGCCGTTTTGTAAACAATCGAATGGAGATTCGCCTAGCATTCAATTAGCTAATCATGATAATGCATTTCTCATCTCGAATTGTTGAGCTGCACAAGCGTAGCAAGAATTTTCGCACAACATTTTCGCCCTGTTACCGCACATAAAAAATAAAAAAAAAAAATAGCAAGAGAATCGCCCGAATGATGTGAAATGAAAAACTTTTCAACGCGCGTTTGTATGTGTGTGCGGCGTGTGTGTGTGTGTGTGTGTGTGTAGAACAAGTTGAAAAACCACAGACGCCGCTGCCTTGGCTGCTTTTGAGATACACACACACACACACACACACACACACACACATGCGCACACACACACTGAGCTACGCACACAGTCATATTTCCATCCCACTCTCTGGCGAGATATTAGATGAAAATTGTTCCGCATCTAAAGTTTCTCAAATCAACTCAAAAACAAACCAAAAAAAAAAAAAATTGTATAAAACTGAACTGAAGACGGAGCAAAAAGCCAGCGCCGTGTGCCGTGTGCACTCACAATTCTATAGATTAGTTTGCGTTGAGCAATCTTCCAGTTCAGTACTCAGTTCCTCCGTGTGTGGTGTTCGTGTCGATGTAGGTGCTGTTCCTCTTCACATCTATATCTATATATTTATATATACATATATCATTATATATATTATATGCATATCTAAAATATCTATCGTGGTGGCTACTGAAACGATATTGCACACGCACTAACCAATTCAGTTACCAAAAGTAAACATCTTCATTCGATAATTCACATTCGCTTGCATGCATACATATTTGACCCACTGTAACGCCAACCCAAGACGCGGACCGGGACAGTGACTCAGACTGATTGGAAAATGTGGGTTTTGGTCATCGAGAAGCGATCATAGTTTTGTGTGTGTTCACCTGTGTTATTTTTATAAAAGTTTCTCTCGCAGCCAGAGACAGTATACACATTTATTATTGCTCAAATTTGTTTGCAAGCAACAATACACGAATTTTTCCTATTCAAAAAGAAATATTTCTGTTTTTCTTTTAGCCCATCATAGATAGATAGTGTGTATGCGTTTGTGTGCGTGGATGTTGGGTAATTTTCTTTAAAAAAAGAAAACATATTCATTAGCATACACTAGGAACGTTTCCATAATGATGATTATGGCAGATGATGAGCTAAGAGCTTAAAAAAGACAAAACTAAAAGAATTGGGACTTAATTTCCAAGCACATTTAGATAAATACCTTGTTGTGATCATTTAAAGACATAAAACAGTCTATAAAAACAGACTCATGAAGAAGATATATAGATTGAATACGAAAAGAAATTAAAGAATGGGATTTAGCACATGTACTAAAACATGACAAGAGCAAATAATTGTGTACGGACTTTAGATCAGCTAAAGAAAACAGAGTCGAAATATAAAAGCAGATTAAAAAGCTAGCAGCTAATATCAGAAAACTGGGAGAAACACATAAGCTGTTATATAGATTTTAAAGGGGAAAATGAACATATAAAAAATGATTAGTTATGCTCGAAATTTGTGTACATGTACTAAAATGAAGTTAAACAGCCTCGGTTAAAGTTTTAGATCATTTAACAGCATTGAGACTTACATGGTACGAACACTTAAAACCACACAGATGTTATTTTACATGTACTAAAACATACAACAAAGCCAAATTTCAAGCATCAGAAAACTTGTAGACACATTAGTTCATACATGGACTTTAAAAAAAATTAATAAATATAAAAAAAAGATTAGTTATGTTAGAAATGTGTGTTGGTACATGTACTAAAACGTATGTCAACAGCCTCGGATAGAGTTTATGCAGATTTTTAGTTCAGTTAACAGCATTGAGACTTACATGGAACGAACCCTTAAAACCACACAGATGTTATTTTACATGTACTAAAACATACAACAAAGCCAAATTTCAAGCATAAGAAAACTTGTAGACACATTAGTTCATACATGGACTTTAAAAAAAAATTAATATATATAAAAAAAAGATTAGTTATGTTAGAAATGTGTGTTGGTACATGTACTAAAACGTATGTCAACAGCCTCGGATAGAGTTTATGCAGATTTTTAGATCAGTTAACAGCATTGAGACTTACATGACATGAACATTTAGAACGACACAGATGTTATTTTACATGTACTAAAATATACAACAAAGCCAAATTTCAAGCTTTTTAACATCAGAAAACTTGTAGAGATACTAAAGCTCATTTAAAAGGAACAAATTAATATATTTAAAAAAAAATATTGCTTGAAATTTGTGTTTGGTACATGTACTAAAATGTAGAGTTAATGCAAACTCTTAGTTCAGCTACTTTTCGTCTCATGCAGCGCTTAAATCATCATCATCACCTCCACCAGAACCAACAACAAGATTAAAAACCAACATCTCCATCAAAACCAGCATCGCCAGAGCTTTGCTTCAGTTCGCTTTCCAGCTGCAAGGCCCGAGACAATGCTCGCACTGACTGTGTTATACTCTGCTCTCTGTTTGCACTTTCAGATAATAAGCATAATATACATAGATACAGATACGGTTAATTGTACCCCAGGTCGTGGTTAGAGCTCAATTTGATTGGAAATATATACGTATATATAGCGCAACTCGAATAAACAAATACAGTCAGAATGCCCCTTCAACCGATTGAATCCCCGAAATGCCCGCGCTGCGGCAAGAGCGTGTACGCCGCCGAGGAGCGACTGGCGGGCGGTTATGTATTCCACAAGAACTGCTTCAAGTGCTCCATGTGCAACAAATCCCTGGACTCGACCAATTGCACAGAGCACGAGCGCGAGCTCTACTGCAAGGTATGCCACGGACGCAAATACGGGCCCAAGGGCTACGGCTTTGGCACCGGCGCCGGCACACTCTCCATGGACAACGGCGCACAGTTCCAGAACGGCCACGATGTGGTGAGGAATGGCGCCCGTCTTGAGCCGCGCGCCATCGCCAGGGCGCCGGAGGGCGAGGGCTGCCCCAGATGCGGCGGCTATGTCTATGCCGCCGAACAGATGCTGGCCCGCGGACGCGGCTGGCACAAGGAGTGCTTCAAGTGCGGCACCTGCAAGAAGGGCCTGGACTCGATACTGTGCTGCGAGGCGCCCGACAAGAACATCTACTGCAAGGGCTGCTATGCCAAGCAGTTCGGACCCAAGGGCTACGGCTATGGCCAGGGTGGCGGCGCCCTGCAGTCCGATTGCATTGCGAGCGACGAGGGCGCACCGCAGATGCGCGCCGCCATCGAGGTGGACAAGATCAAGGCGCGTCCCGGCGAGGGTTGCCCGCGTTGCGGTGGCGCCGTCTTTGCCGCCGAGCAGAAGCTGTCCAAGGGCCGTGAGTGGCACAAGAAGTGCTTCAACTGCAAAGACTGCAAAAAGACGCTCGACTCGATCAATGCCACCGACGGTCCCGATGGCGATGTCTACTGCAGGACCTGCTACGGCAAGAAGTGGGGACCACATGGCTATGGCTTTGCCTGCGGCTCTGGTTTCCTGCAAACCGATGGCCTGACCGAGGATCAGATCAGCTCCGGTCGCCCCTTCGTCAATCCCGACACCACCTCCATCAAGGCGCCCGAAGGCGAGGGCTGCCCACGCTGCGGCGGTGCCGTCTTCGCGGCCGAGCAGCAGCTCTCCAAGGGCAAGATGTGGCACAGAAAGTGCTACAACTGCACCGACTGCCATCGTCCACTCGACTCGATGCTGGCCTGCGACGGGCCCGATGGCGACATCTACTGCAAGGCCTGCTACGGCAAGCACTTCGGTCCCAAGGGCTTCGGCTATGGACATGCGCCCACGCTCGTCTCCACCAGCGGCGAGACGACCATCCAGTTTCCGGACGGTGCTCCACTACATGGCCAGAAGACCTCCGGCGGCTGCCCGCGCTGCGGCTTTGCTGTCTTCGCCGCCGAACAGATGATCAGCAAGAGCCGCATCTGGCACAAGCGCTGCTTCTACTGCTCCGATTGCCGCAAATCTCTCGACTCGACGAATCTCAACGATGGACCCGATGGCGACATCTACTGCCGCTCCTGCTACAGCCGCAATTTCGGGCCCAAGGGCGTGGGCTATGGCCTCGGCGCGGGCGCTTTGACAACGTTCTAAAAAAAAAAAAATCCAAGCAAAACCCCCAACCTCAACTTATTCAAATTACCAGCAACAGCAGCTATCGTTCCGACTTTTATTTTCCGTTTTCAACTTCTAGCTGTTACCCAGAAACTAATTCAACTTCAATCCACAATGCTAGCTAACTTAGTCTTCGGTTTTCCAACGATTTTTGATGAACGAAATGCAGAAACTGCTTATGTTTTTGTCTTAGGTTATGTGAGAAATAAGCTTTACAAACAAAAAAAAAAAAAAACAGAAAAAACTAAACAAAAAAAATAAATAAAAGAAACTTTGAAAAAAACCAACAACAAAAAAATGAAGTTCAAAAACTTACGAAAACCAAAACAAATAATACGAAATTAACTATCGAACGCCAACTAACGAATCAAGTACCGACAATGGCACAGGCAAAACAAATATAATATATAATAATAACAATAACAATATTATAACCCTAAAGAATAATAATAAAGAAGCTGTAAATGCAGGCTAACATTGGGCACAGTTGCAGCTAACAGTCTGGAGGGGCAACTGTACCGCGGAGATATTTATAATTATGTTGTTCATCTACTCCAATGCGAAAGAAAGTATCTAATATGCTCCAATATAAAACCAGAGAACTAATGTAGAGAGCTTTTGCTCCCATGATTATAATAATTATAACTGATAAATGATAAATGATAAATGATAAATAATGATGATGATGATATATGTATGTATATTTAGCTTATTTAGTTTGTATGTTAATAAGTACTTGCGAAATCTTGATGATATGATATTTCAAATATTCGTTTTTGTTTTTGTTTTTTCCTTATTTTTTTCTGCTAATTCTAATTCATGAGCAATGTTCGGATTCATGCAAATACTTGGACTCGCTCTATATACAACACACATAACATCCAATAATATATGCCCCAGTGGGTTCCATGGAAACAAAACGCAACTTTTTTTTGGAATTTCTGTTTTCTGACTTTACAATTAATATTATTTCTCTTGTATTTTATTGGCTTCGTCGGCATACCTGTATAATTTGATTCTCTGTGGGTGTTTACTGTGGGGCCCATACATATATGTATATTTCACGTTTGTTTGGGATCTCAGATTGAGCCACCGCATTTGGTCTATATTTAGCGGCCGACCGATCGACCGACTTCGTGAAAATCAAAAAATAATTGCTCAACTTGCGTTGGCTATACTTAAGTGTCGACGTGGCTATATATACAAAGATATATAAATATATATACTCCGTATAGTCAGTTCTCGTTCGAAGCATACGAAATGTTCCATAACCGTATTCGAAACGATTTTCTAAATATAAATATGATGCTAATATGCTGAGAGAGAAAAAGCTCCCTCTGCCTCTTCCGCTTTTCACTCAAGAGAGTTGGATTTGTTTATTAGGTTTGCCACGTGCTTATTCTGCTTTTTTTCCTTTTGCCAAATGCGCTCTTGAGCACGCTCTTGAGATCTTCTTCTTCTTCAGTTATAGTATCGAAATTGGAATTCATGTCATGTCGCATTTTCGAAACTGAAAAGCACTTTGAACCAATCGAAATGGCGACGTTTGACTTTAAGTGTCAGCGTCATCACCCGAAAATTTCTCAAAAATATTTTCAATTCTTGCAATATTTACAATTCTCTTTGTAGTCTGGCAAATGTTTCATATGCCGCATAAATGAATAAAAGTTCCTTAGCTAACTAATTGAGCCTAAAAAGCTTGATGTTGAACTAAAGAATTATAGAGTATTTGGAGAATATATATATATATATATAATGCGTTTCTCAAAGTAAATATGATATGCTAACCAAGCTACTCTATTGACAAACAGGTAATAGAAATGTCACCCGAAAATTTCTCAAAAATATTTAAAATACTTTCAACAGCTAACTAATTAATCCTGCCTTCATGTTTAATATTATAAAAAAAATATATCATTGTGAAGGATTTATAATACTAAATATAGAATCTTAGTTTTCTCAAAAGTTATCATTTCGCTCTTATACCCTTGTGGAGGGTATTATAATTTTGTCATGAAATGTGTTACGCATAGAAGGAGACATCTTCGCCCCTATAGAGCATATATATTCTAGAACATCATCATCAGCCGAGTCGATATAGCCATGTCCGTCTGTACTCTCTCGGATTTAAAGCTATTGTCTTGAAACTTTGCATAGGCTCGTCTTTCTTTTGCAGACAGTACATATAACGGAGCCGACCGGATCGGACCACTATATCTTATAGCTGCCATAGGAAAGTAGGTTCTTGTGTAAACAACTTTTTTGTTTGTCAAGATATCTTATCCAAACCTATCAATTAGAAGTTTTATAATGCTCCCTACATTTATGCAAAATCTTATTAACGTCGGATCATAATATCATATAGCTGCTATAGGAAAGATCGTTGGAATAGTAGGATCTTATATGGAAAAATATAATATATATTTACAGATTTTCGAGCTGAACTATTCTCACATGTCGGCAGAGAGGGAATATCTACAACGGTATTAACTCTTCGGCGTGCAAATCCTTACTTTCTCGTTTTAATTGAAAATAGTTTTTCTGCGTTTTCTCTATTATTTGATAAAATTCTCACCATTTTCTGGGCACTTCCAGTATAAAGTACACCATATCTTAAATAAAAAGAAATCCTTCCAACCATTTAAGCAAATATATAAATATAAAAATAAATATATAAAAATATATAGTTACTTTATTGATGCGTATTAAAACCTTTTTTTTTTGTTAATTGATTACAAACAAATTAAATATAAGGAAAAATATGGCACTCAACGAACCGATGAATATTAGGGCTTTCCCCAGCTGTATTTATTTAAATAACTATTCCAGATTAGATAATAACAAAATTGATTGGGAAACTTAGGAGCTTAATTTTAAAAGAGGTTTTCACGTTTTTATATATAAGTAATCCTCAAGCAATGTGTCTTTATTTGCTTGCTTTTATTTGAGAAACATTTACGACAGCTCTCACAAGGTAAGACTCGCCTTTTAAACCTAAACAAAATGATGACACTTAAGGGTAAGGAATTATTTAATGGGTTCTCTCAAAATTGAGAAAATATCTGACTTTTGCAAAATCATTGAGTAAATATATATTCCAGACATCAACTGTCTAAATAGTTTAAATAAAATCAGCTTAAGTTTGTTGTTAAAAAAGTTATATTGAAAAGATCTTGTTATGACAAATCAAAATAAAAATCTATATTCAGCTGGGAAAACATGAAATATCCTTGCGAACATATTCCATATTTAATGGCAATTAGTGCAATAAAACAAATAATATTTAAGGCTTTTGATATCCATTTAAAAAGATTTCAATGTTACAAATATATTCTTAAAATTGAATCACATTTTGTGATAGGTCTTAAAATACCCTATTTTTATAGGGTTAAATGCTAAATATTATAAATAACGTATATCGTTATGTAGGATTTATCATATAAACTCTTACATTTTATTGTTTTCCAATGTAACTTTGCTCATTTTAATTGAAAAAGCCTTTAAATACTCCATAAACGAAGTTTTGTTATCCATTTGACATTTGAAATTAGTTGTAAAGATACGCCGATTGATATACCAATTCAATAGGGTATCTAAGAGTCGTATATTATGTTATCCATTTAGCATTTATTAGATCTTTGTAGAGGGTATTGAAAATTTGTCATAAAATAAGTAACGCATGAAAGAAGACATCATAAATAACAATGGGCCCTCGCTCAGGACAATCTGATATAATCGAGATAATTTTTGGAGTAAAATTTCATTTTATTTTTTGTTCTGCAGTCTTTTGAGGTCCTTTTATAGTCCGATGTGGTTGAGACCTTTTCGACTGTCAAATTTGTCGCGTAGATTAAATTAATGTCAAACTATCGATATTCGTCCCGTTCTCACGAAATCGATAAAAAAAACAATTCATTTTTAGTTCAGGTATTTGCAGCATAACACAAAATCTTTATAAATAGGCTGTATTTCCTTCCATTCTGGATAATATTCATTTGTATAGGTAAAGCATTGTGCCTATATCTTTTGTAAGCGATATTTAAGAGCTCATCGTTGCGTACAGGGTATCTCCAAGTCGTGGAATATTAGACTATTTCTTAGTTTACGTAGTACTTGAAATAGCTAGAGCTTTGTGCAAAGATCTATTATAAGCCATATTTAAGAGCTCATCGTTGCGTACAGGGTATCTCCAAGTCGTGGAACATACAACTTTCTCTTAGTTTACGTAGTATTTGAAATGACGTTGGCAACGAAAAATAGTTGACGTTGCCATGCCAGGCGGGCGGCACACTCATCCGATGCCACATGCCATATACAACAAGCTAATGCATATATTATTTTCTTTAATTTTTTTCAATAACAAAAATAAATGAAATAAATTGTCTGAGGTCGTTTGCAGCCAGGTGTGTTTTCGATATGCTATTCACTCGTTGTTGTTCGCGCTGCGATACGTAGCTATGCCATATTTTTAGACCTTCCTAGTCAGCGTCTATTTTTGAGTGAATCGTTTTTCAAAATTTTTGCACATATGACACATGCGAAACAGCTCTTAACATTTTCCGATTGATAAACAACGTCGACGGATGACTATGCTGATGAGCTCTAAATATAGTCCACATATTTATATATATATATTGTATATATTTCTTTTTGGCTTTAATTAATCTTTAATATCTTGTGATCAGTGGCGCGAATGGATTTATGTGTTATTGAAATATGTGTCTATCTGCATATTAAGGCGATCTTGATTACGAAATAAAGTATGGCATTAAGACATACGTGAGTGGGCGTGTTGATGTTCAGGAACATATATCCCAAGGCTTCCAAGTGAGAAAATAAAAGCAAATAAACTGTTTACAGATTGCCTTTTAACCCCATTTATAATTTGATTGATATGCTCCACATATCGTTCATTCATTACATTCATCATTTTGATTACCTTCCACTTCCCACATATCGATTACATTTACGTGACTGCATTGCATTTAATGGCCAAAATATCGATTTCACATTACCAAATCTCTCCGCTCTGACGGGGGTATATGTGCATTTGGGGCTGTTCTCAAGCTGGTCACATTGGCTACAAATTATAAAGTCGAAATTGCAATTCATTTTCAACATGGAACAATAACCACATTTATTGTAAAGAGCAACAATCACAAACTACGGGGGGTTTGTCAGACCGCACAAGTAACAAGAAGGGCACACCGAAGATTAAACACCCTTGCAGGCAAGATTGTTTATAAGTATTTATATACATACTTTGCTCATATGTCAGAAGACATTGAGTAATAAACAGACAGAGATGAAAAGTCACTCTGAGCGGTGGATCGGATTGGTCCACAAATAATAATGTTTATTACGCAAAAGCATAGAGTCATATTTGTATAAGATTAATGTAGAATTAACAGAACTTTCATTCAAGAATTTAATGTACCACCCATCGTTACTTTGGCAGTTATATAGTATACATACTGATCCAGAAAATACATATGTATATACTTTATGAGATCAGAGATTCTTCTATGCGTTACACATTTCGTCACAAGATTGATATTGTCCTCGGCAAGTGTATCAGAAAGGGAATAATCATAATCGGAAGGACCTCACGCTGTGTTATTAACAGTACTGTGGTGTTGTTGTTGGTGGTGGTTATGTCTATGCCCTCTGCCTACTGTGTGTGTGGGGTGGTTGGTGATAAGTTATAAATTTGTCACCCGTAACTGTTTTCAATTATGAGCGCAATGTCAAAATTGATATTCAACTATTGCACACGTGCTCTCGTATACTGTATTCTGCGTATAAGAGAAAATCGCAACAACATTTTTTATGCTGTCTCGGCTTGTCGTTTTATGACAGTGCCTCATAAAAATTGTTGTCCCGGGGGCTTAACTGATTCCCGCTCTAAGAAGTCATAAAAATTAAACATTTCGGCAAATATTTTTCCGAAAGCAATTAATTGTTTTGTACATCGGGCTGCTGAGTTACGCTAGACCTACAGTCAGGTTTACCCGGCAACAAAGTCGACACCTTTTTTTGGCTGCGGGTGTGTGTTGCCGGCGGTCGTCCTTCCTGCATTTGACGTATTCACAGGCGCGACACGTGTCCCGTCTGAGTTTTATTGTCGTACATTTTAGTTTTATAACTTCAAACGTTACTCGTTTACCTTTTACATATTCACATAGTTGACTAATGGCAGTAAAGCACGGACACTGTTATAAAGCATAGTTTAACAGATGTTGCATTTGTGGCTGTTTATACTTTTTGGCATTTGCCAGTTACAGCTAATCTACTGCTGTATCTGTTAAATGTCTGTTAATTCATTTACAGTACGTTGACAGTAACTCTTCTCCTATGCTCTGTTCCCACCCACCCATCAATGCGCTCGTTGTATGTGTGTGTCAATATTTATTTGGCTGTTGACATTCTGAATAAAACTTGATCTTTGAAATATATTTGCCTAGCCATAGCCCCTTTATGCATTTTTGTTTATCAATTTTAAGCCATATGAAATGAGTTTATTCAGTGAAACGTGGCCTGACCAAATATTTGCACGCATTATGCTCTGTTTGCTCCTTGATGTGCCTGTTGCCCTTTTTCAAGTTGAATGACCCAACCGAGCGGACCGAAAACCCAAATGCGACCAGCATCAAGCACCTGTCTGGGCCGGGAGCAGATCCTCTTGGTCTCTTTAACGGCTACTGTCTGATGCATATGCATTAATGGATATAACATGGTTCAAGCTTTAGAGTCTGTTAATTAAGCATGTCGAATTGCTGTCCCGCTCCCGTCACAGTGAAAATTCTTTGTTGTCACAGAAACCGAAGGAACAACAACGACGACAGTTGCATATTAAAATTAATCTTTTAGCTTTGTACGTTTATGACAATCCGGCGCCATTATTTCGCTCTTTGCCACCTTCTTTGATTTGATTACAAGCAAGCTAGCGGGCTGAGTGGGAGCGGGACAGGGAGTGGGAGCCGGAGCGGGAGCGAGAGCGGGTAAGGAACATGGCCAACCGTTGACTATGCAACGGCAATGTTTGTGCCGTTCCCATTTTCCAGTCGCTTTGCGTTGTTTGTTTTGTAAAACAGGCACGCTCAGCCGAGCTGCAGCTCCTCTTGCGCTGCTCTCCGTCGCCAGGTAAATGCCACTTAACGTTATTTTTTCTACCCCATGATTTTTCGGGCTTTGTATTTCCATTTATTTGCATCACAAATTATGCTACCTCCTGCTCTTCCGACTCCAGCTGCAAATAATCTTCTTCTTTTTTATTTATTGGCAATTGCAAACGTCTGTCTGGTGGTCTGGTCGCTGGCTTGTGGTACTCCTCTGCTGCTGCCACCTCGTTCTCCTGTAAACATCGTCTTACAATTCAATTATTTTTCATTTTCCTGTTTTGTCTTCTTCAATCGTCGACGGCGCTGTCTGGCTCAGGCAGCAACAACAACAACAACAGAATTAACCTGCATGCAGCACCCGCCCCCGTTGATAGCATTGCATAAAGCACACGAAACACATACGCAGAAGCGAGTGCGAGAGCGAAGGAGAGAGCGTGAGCAGTCGTTACAAACATTGTTGTTGTCTGTTAGTATGTTGCAATGGGCTACTCTCTCTCTATATCTCTCTCTCTCTCTCTGGTCTATTTGCGCTCACGCGCAGCTAAAACTGTTCCCAAAAGATGTGAGTGGATAGGAACAGTTAATCATATAAAACATTTATAAATATTGAGCCCAATTAAACGAGCAAATAATTTCCAGTGCTTTTTCTATTATTTGTTATCTCCTCTTCTTACAATTTGTTTTGCTAAGCTTTTCGTCGTATTCGCTTCCTGGTCATTTAAAGTTGGCTGTCTGCATTGATAACACTGTCTTCACTGTTGTTGCCGTATTATATTATTACAACATCAACAGCATTACGACATTCGCTGTGTATTAGAGCTTGCATTTGTGTTGGTGTGTGCATCTGTATCTGTGTATTTGAGCGCTTGTGAAAGATTCACTTTTATGCGTTCTCCTTTGTCGAGCGCTTCCCAGTCAACATTTTGTCCGACGAAAGACATTTCAGATAAGAAGTATTCTATAATAAAGACACCTAATGTGCTTTTATTATTATTTTAAAAATCTTTAGCTATACAGAATATGATAAGAATAGCCAAGCAAAATAAATTGTTTATTTAGCATTTTATATACGTTGGTAGATATTAATTATTATGAGAAGTTCAAAATAGTATAAATTAATGCGTCATAGGGAAATTTTTATGATAAAAATATTTCTTGATATTTCCCCTATATTCAAAACTAAAATAATTACCAATTAAGTCTTTGCGTCACTAAACCTTATCGCCGTGCTCTCAATTTTGCTCACTGGGTGACGTTTTTCCAGTTAAATTGTGCTTACTCTCTGTAGTTGTGTGTGTGTTTATTTTTATGCTGTCGCTGAGTTGGAGTTCTTATGCGCGCTTCATTTTGTTTTTGTACACGTCGTTGTCGTTTGTATTGGTGATTGGTGTGTGTCTGGCCTACGTGCAGACATAATATGCAGTCTATACACACATACATACGTCAATAATCCCTCACTGAAAACCGGCTGCAGATAACAACAACAACAACTGGGAACGGCGCTTTCCTCTCTCACTTAATGCTCAAATACCCAGTCGGAAACGATGAAGTGCAAAGCGCTTCTGTACGTAGCAGATAATCACTTACATAAATATACAAAATAAAAAATATAAAATATTTTCTACTACTTCAAAAGTTCTAGTATTTTCATGCATGCAGTTGGGTCAGTTGTGGTTCCAATAGATTAAGGAATCGTTTGATAATTTCATAATTTTTAAAATATTACATATGTATATGAAAACTTGTTGAATCCAAATACCTAAGACTATTTACAAAACACTTAAAAAAAAGAAGCAGCGTTGAAGTAACCACTACAATGTACAACGTTTATACATACATACATCGTGCAAACACAAAACACCACCGCGCTGTATGAGAAAAGGCAGACATAGGCATAGGTAGTTTTCCTGCTGGGTCGTGTTAGTGTGTGCTACTGCAGCAACAAAAACCGTCGACGGAGAGCAGAGTTTAGTATAACTCCGCACGGCCAGCAACTCACAACGCTGTCGCGGCCGCCGTCTTGTTCTGGTTTTCGTCTTTTAAGTTGTCGTTTTTTGTGTATGCATAAGAAGTGCATGTGTATTCGTTTTTTGTGCATTGTTGCAATCCAGGCATTTGCAATTGTTCAATTTTGTCGAAATTTGTTAAATTATCTACTGCAAGCGCCGCAAATAATGCAAATTGAACGCGCGTAAAGTGTGCACCATTTTCTGGCCGTCAGTGTTAACAACAAAAAGTTGTTTTTCTTGTATGAAAACTGCTCAAATATTCACCGTTCACGTGGCCAGCCAAGCACATGTTTTAAATGCTGCCAGAAAAAAAGCTAATTTCCAACTAAAAGAAATTCAATTTGTGTGTTTTGTGTGAAGCTAAAAGAAGAAAATAAAACGATTCAACGAGTCGTGTTTATGTATGTGCAAGAGCGAGAGAGAGAGAGAGAGATTGATAGAGAGAGAGCGTGCGTGTATTTTGCGCTAACAGAGAGAAGGAAAGAGGGAGAGCCAGCCAGCCCAGTCGCCGCCACGCAAGTTATTCACCCCAACAACAACAACAACAACAGCAGATACGCACACTTTGACAGTTGCTTCTCACGTATGTGCTCCGTGATTTACGTGTGTATGTGTGTGTGTGCGTGGTTTGAAAAAATACAAATAACAGCCTAAAGAGCATACAAAATAATAATATTGAAAACGAATCAACAACTATTGAAACAACAACAAGAGCAGACAAAGAGAGGCAGAACGGGAGAGAAAGAGAGAGAGAGAGAGTGAAACTGAGATTGACACCAAGACTATGCTGCCATCCGGCTAATCACAGTGGGCACAAAACAAAATTGACGCTAAAAGAACGGTCAAAGCACAGAGAACGTGAACTTGGCTTGCAGCCAACAAAAATAAAGCCAAACAACAGAAATACAAAAAGAAGAAGAAGCAGCCCAAACTGTGATCTCCAAAGGGAAACACACACACGCACACACACACACACACACACGGAATACACAAAATGATGATGATGGACACACTGGACGCCCAGCCCATGGACGTGGCGCCCGCTGTGGCCGTCGCAGCCACCACGGTTAGCAGCAGCACGCTGGACTTTACGGCCACCATGGTGAGCATGGCCGCCACGGCGGAGAGCAACAACAACAACAACAATCACATGGAGATGGCCGACTACAAGGAGCACCGCAAGAACAAGAAGAAGAAGCGCGAGAAGCGCGAAAAGGACAAGGAGCATCGCCACAAGCATCGCGAACATCGCGAGCATCGCCGCCATCGGGAACGCGACCGAGATCGGGAATCAGCCCATCTCCAGCAGCAGCAGCCGCAACAGTCGCATCCTCATCACAACAATAGCCAGCACTCGACATCCGCCTCGTCATCGCCGTCGTCCGCCTCGACGACGCCGTCGGCCACCATCGAGTACGTTGGCGGCTCCGCCTCCGCCTCGCCCTCCTATCTGGGCGTCGGCGGCGGCACTGCAGCAGCTGTCACCGCGGTCGGAGGAGGCCCCGCCGCAACCACATACCCGCACAATTTAAAAATACGTTTCCTGCTCTCCGGGGTAAGCACCCAGCCAGCCAGCCAGCGAGCCGGCCAGCCAAGGCGCATAAGTCGCTCGCTCCACTCGCTATGTCTAGTTTATGCCACCAATTGGCGCCAGTTGCAACAAGACAAGTTGTGGCAACTGCCACTGCAAGAAGAAGAAGAAGAAGAAGACACCTCACCTTAACAGTCCACGTTCTATTTTGAGAGCTTTGTGCTGGCGTTTTATACGGGAAGGCAGCTGATGAAAAACTTCCACAAATTGCCATTTGCCGTGTGAACAACAATTTCTTGGTTTCTTTGGAAAAACTCCATAGATCCCATTAACATGCTTTTCGAGCATATCCTTATACCCTGTAAAGAACTAGCTTAAACTATCTTGATTGCCTTAAATTTCAATAGGGAAAACAAAAGAAGTTCGGAATCAAAATGCAGTTCAACATGAACCAGTCATAAATATCCAGATCCCAAGAAATAAATAATAACAGAATTCTTTTCAAAATGAAAGTTTAGTTATTGTGAACAGGTAATAGAATTACAGGTTATTAAGGCTCAAACATATTTCAGGATTTTTTCTCTCTACTTATTCTATTAGTCCAGTTTTATCACGAATAACACCAGAAATGGATGCATTCAGGATCATAGATGGAAGAATAATCAAAACCGATTTCAAACTCCGATCAGAGTTTTGAATATGCCTGAACTTAGAAAGTTCTTATTTTGAAAACGATTTTTAATCGATTCAGCCTCTGATTGCCTATCGATTTCTGGTATCGATTGTACTTTTGCCTATCGATTATTCCTACTCTAAAGCTCAATATCATGGAAAGTAATAAAATGGGGGAATTATATTATATGTAGACATTTTAATTGAGCTCTATTAAATACAATTGTTCTCAAGGACTTTCCTTTAATCAAAACATTGAATAATTGAAGTATGTTATGTAGTTAGAATATATAAATATATATAGAAACGGGATCTCAAATTGGGCTGCATTTTATTAAAAAGGCCAAAAAACAGGAAACTTATTTCAAGAAAAAAACTATTTTATAAACAGAAAATAATAAAGAGCTGTCGTTGGGATTGGAAACTCGAAGGAATTCCTTTTGATTAATAAAGGATATTATTATTAGATAAACTATCTATCTAACTAATATGAACTGGAACTGGCTAAGAACTCGCTTGATCCATATCTAATCCTGTAATTCGAAGCGATATCTTAGTTATGAGAAGGAGAACTTGGAGCAAACTGTGGCCCAACGAAAGTTAACACCCTTTGAACAAAACCTGCAATGTAAAGTCCTTCGAGGCAGTCCTCAATTTGCATAAGAAATGGGGCTCGTTTGGGCCACATTTACAACTTGTTCGATTCGACCAGGTACACCGAGAAATACATCTTTAGCACTTAATCAATAATTCGGCGTCATGCGACCGTTTTTGCGTGTGCAACTGCCACCTGCCACCTGAGAGCAGCGGCACCTGCCACAAGGCGAGACGGGTGGGGGGTATATTGCAATTATAATGCTGGGAACCCGCCAGTTGCCTTCGTTGGAGCCAATTGGCTTGGCCAAGTGCATCTAGTCCGATTATTGATTGGTGTCTGTGGCATGTGGCATGCGGCATGTGGCATTTAGGGCGCTGCTTCGTCTTTTTTTCTGTTTCTGGCCTACGTGACGCGCTGGGGCAACTTCTTGAGCTCTCCGGGGCAGACAGCTGTTCGCTGTTCGCCTTATCCCTTCCAGTTTTGCGCGCTCAAGGATAATGCCTGATGTATCCTGTGCCTGCAGGCTCTGCCTAGTCGACGACAGCTGCCGTCTTCTCTGTGCGTGTGTGTGTGTGTGTGTGTGTGTGTGTGTGTAGCTACCCCGAGTTTATTGTGTTTTTTCTGCGGCTGTTGCTTCCTGGCAGCTGATTGATCCTGATCCTGCCTTCGATCTTGTTACAGCTGCCAGTTTTGTGTGTCCCGTCTTCAGTTTCTGCTTCTGCCTCGTCTTGAGCCCCAGGTATGCGGGCCTTGTGTATGCGCTCCTGTTGTTGCCCTACTTTATGCCCTGCTCTGAATCATACGAATGCCTTGCAACTTGATCCTCCTGCACTAGTCTATATTCAGCTCAAACATAGTCATAGCCATACCTTGTAGATGATGGAGGGGACAGGAGACCCGTCGGATCCGAGACAGATTCGTCTGTCTTCACTTGTCTCTCAGCCTGAAAGATTTTCATACAGTACATATATATTGAAATCTAGTCGGATCAGAACTCTATATCATATAGCTGACAAAGCTTAACTAATCTCTTCGCACATCTTCAATGTTAATGCAATCTAATTGTTTTTTATTCTTCTTCTTCTTTGTATAAATTGTATACCAGAACATTCGAATAGCTACAGCAATATATTCACATTCGAATTATTTTCCATTCTATCCTTTCTTTCTATCAATTTCCCTGCTATTTCAAACGCTTCTACTTGTGACAAGGTCCTGGCTAAGTTCCTTGGGTCTCGCATTGTTCCAATCAGTTCGTGTCGTTTATTTCAATTTTGGGTAATTCAACAAATTTTGGGCTGAGGACGAGGACAACCCTTTCAGGCAATGTTGTTTGTCCTGGCTCTGGATCGGGAGAGTGTGTGTGTGTGTGTGTGAGAACCCTCTCTGAAAGCTGCTCAGACATACAGCAATATAATATTTATAGTTGGTATTTTGTTTCCGGCCTGTCGCATTTTATTGAATTCGCAGTAGGCAGGACTTAAGGCAACAAAGTACAACAATTGAATTATGTGCGGAAGTACAGTGTGACCTATGCGAAATGCAAAGCAGGCAATCGAAAAGGGGTTGACGGCATATTGGCCGTGCCAGCAACAGGATAATCGCGCTCAATAATGGCGGCCATTTTTGGTGGTCTGCCGTCAGCTGCCGTCAATGGAATTCGCAGTAGATGACCATGAAAAGCGCTTGGCAACTTCTTTTATTTGATGTGTTTTGAGGTGTGAGGTGTTTAACGGAAATTCGACACTTGTATCGCTTGTCCGATGCGGCAACAGCAACAGGCTGGCCTGGCAGGTAGGTAGCCAGCGTGTTAACTGATTTGTGGTTTCTGATTGGAATTGTGACATTGTGCACTCTGCTCCTATAACCAGGTGGCAACACTGTGCATAGTTTTTGTATACGTGACTACAATACAACAACAACAGCAATAATGACTGCTACTGAACCCCCACCACCCAAATAAACAACAGTGCGCTCACGCATTCAAAAAGAGAGTGAGAAACTGAGAGAGCGAGGGCGCAAACAAAGGGAACAGTTCGAAAGGGAATGAGCGCGACACCGTGAGAGAATGGGAACGGCTGTTCGTTCTCAGCGTCTGTTTATTGTGTTTTGTGCATTAGCTGCAAGCAACATTCGCTGCTCGATCTAAAACTCTCGCACACACGCATACACATGTGCGTGTGTGTGTGTGTGTGTGTGTACATATCGTTGCATCTGGCAGCATATGGGAAACCACAATAAAAAGAAAAAACTCGTCCATTGTTGCAGCACTTCTTGCCCTCGCCGAGTTTTGACAGCGGCTGCTGCATTTTTCTGACTCTGACTCATTTTATTACATGCTGCTGCGGCTGCTGCTGCTTTTACCGTTGACAACGACGTCAACGCAGCCGATAAGCTTTGAGTTGCATTTTGTACACACGTCCGTTTACTGGCAGCTTTTATAATCTATATGGAACACATGAGGCGCCGCCGTGCCCCCTTCTCAGTAAAAGGCAACAACACGAAAAGTGGTTGGCTGGTCTTTGCTTTGATTGTGGCGTCTGTTAACAGCCCGCTGTTACTGTCCAATGTTAATGTTAATCTCGTGTTTTGATTCAGTTGTTTGCTGTTGTTGTTGTTATGCTTTATGGCTGTAAACATGTGTGTTTACATGCCGCAATTTGCGGCCGGAAGTGTCGAGAAGATTCTTAATGACCACAAAAAAACAACAACATAAACACAACAACAAAGGTTATCAAGAGATGCCAATGGTAGATTGCATCTGAGGAAGACAAAGCTTGAAAACATACTGCACACATGCCAGAGCTATTAACATTGAAAATGTCTATAGAGAATACATTTTGTTCTCTACAAATGTTTTATAAAAAAAGTTTGGCTTATTAGAGTTTTCCATTATATTTAAAATAACTGAAAGTCTCTTGATATAGGGCATAAACTAGATGGAAATAACCTGTCTTTAAATATATGTTTTTGAAGTTTAACTGTAAATAATGATGCCAAGCTAGTTGTTATTATTGATTATGGCGATACGACAACGCTTTTTATGGTGTAATATAAACCGGGGACTTACCCATTTGTTCAAGTTGATGGCGATTTCACAGTTAATCAGTCGCCTTGCAAATAATCAACAACGTATTTATGAGAGAAACCTTTAATTTATTGATTGCATTAAACATTTAATAACATTATAATAATATAAATCTTTAATTCTTTGCAGCAACGCACAGAGTTGAGTCCACCCACGCACCAAACATCCGCCACAGCTGAGGTGAACGCCACGTTAGCGAGTGCAACAAGTGCAACGATAGCGCCCAGTGGGACGACGATAGCAGCGACCACAACGAGCACATCGACAGCCACAGCCACAGCCGCAGCCACCACCTCGAGCAGCAGTGCGAGCAGCCTAACGGGAGCAGCTGTCATTGGGGGCTACGCGAAAATAGAGGCAAGCAAGACGAGCAGCGGCAGCAGCAGCAAGCATGGCAGCAGCAGCAGCAAGGACAGCAGCAATGCTGCCTCAAGTGGAGGAGCTGCCAACAGCAGCGGCAACAGTGCACCCAGCTTGTATGTTTCGGTGCCGTTGTCCACGGCCAATGTACCTGGCATCAATTTGCCCAACAGCAGCAGCAGCAGCAGCAGTGTCAGTGGTGAGTTTTGTACAGCAAACAGAATGAAGAACGGCTGTAAATGAACTGTTAATCCTTCACAGAAACACACGCATCCGCACAACACAACCATCCACAAGCCGCCGCACAGTCACCTCTTACCACATATGCAACCGCAACAGCAGCTGCAAGCGGCAACAGCAGTGCGGTCGCAGGAGGCTCTGCCTCCGTTATACAAAGTCAGAGCGGCAAGTCATCGCCCTCACTGGGCGCTCTGGTGAGCAGCAGCGCCGGAACGGGCAACCTGACGGCCACGACGACGGAGAGCGGCAATTTGAAGATCAGCTTTGAGAAGCAAACGACCCGTGTGCAGCAGCTGCAGGAGCAGGAAGCTTCGCCGGCGCGCCGCAGCAGGTAAATATTCGAGGCTTGTGAACTCACCTCTGCCGCAAAATTCAACATGCTGCGGTTTATAGTGCTGCCAGCTTACAGTTTATAATTATGTAATAAACATTAAGCAAATGTTAGTTTCGGTTCTGTTCTGTTCTGTTGTTCTGTTGTTTTGTTGCGTTATGTTGCCCACGTTGATTGATTTTATTGAAGTTTGATTTTATTCGCCGCGCAAATCAATCGCGTGCTGTGTTTCCCTATTTATTTCCTTGTGTTATTAACTAGTTGTTGCACTCACCACACTCACCACACACACACTCTCTGACACAGACTCACTTGATGCGCTCTCTAAAGAAAATGTTACTCTTTTCTTTCTCTTATTCTCTTTCTCTCTGGTTTTGCTTTTGCCATCACCATGCAATTAACCCAACCAAAATTTCAATAATTAACAAATGCCAAATCCCCACAAAACTAACAACGACAACACGTAGATCGCGGTCTGGTGAGAGTAGTAGCCATCATCACCACCATCACCAGAATCAGCAAACTCACCAAACCCACCACAGTCAGCACCAAACACCGCAGCAGCAGCAGCCATCGCAAACGTCGCAGCAGCAGCAACATCAACACCAGCTGCCACAGCAGCAAACGCTGCACTCCACCGCATCCTCCTCCACGTCCAACTCATCACTGACCACGCCCACCAAGTCACAGTCACGTTCGGGCAAGAAGCGCGCTGCTGCGCTAAGCAAAACCGAATCAGCTGCAGCCACAACAACAACGACGGCAGCAGCAGCAGCAACAACAACGGCAACTACAACAACTGCAGCTGCAGCTGCAGCTGCAGCTCCAGCAACAACAGTCGAGAAGCTAGCCCGAAATAGCAGCAGCAGTCGCCATAGTTCGCCACACTGTCGTGCCACGCCCACGCCGCCTCCAGCGCAAGCTTTACCGACGGCGATCTCGTCGCCGGTGGTCATGTTGCAGGCCTTATCCTCCTCATCCATTGACTCGCCGCCGACTGTGGCAACAACTCGCAATACGCGCAACAATAACAGTAACAACAGCAACAGTCATGTGTCTGCCACCGAACATGCCGGCAGCTCAACATCCTCCTCGTGCTCGTCCACATCCTCCATGTCCTCGGCCAGTGGCAATGCTGTGGTCAGTCTGTTAGACTCGCCCGTCAACATGTCCACACAGCCGCAGCAGCATGTTGCTTGCTATAACAGAAGTAGCAATAGCAACAATGTTGCCAGCAACAATGCTGCCAAGCCTTTGAATAAGAAAATGTTGCGCGCACAGCAAACGCAGCTGTATCAGCAGCAACAACAACAACAACAACAACAGCAGCCGCAGCAGCCACATGTTAATCTTAGCAATGCACCACCCGCTAACGCCCCCTCACCCACAAACCTTAGCTCAGTCAGTAGTCAATTTGCGCACTTGCAACAGCAACAGCAGCAACAACAGCAGCAACAGCTTAAGCAACATCAAGATTTAGAAATTTTGCAATTTACTAATATAAATACAAATGCTTCTTCCATGACGTCAACATCAACCACAACAACAACAACGACAAACACCAACAACAACACCAAATCAACAACGAAATGCAACAACAGAACACCTGATCTCAACACGACGACGAGCACCAGCACCAGCAGCACCTCGACAACCAGCAGCAGCAGCACCACAACAACCACCACCAGCAGCCTCTTGAGCATCAATCTGGGCAGCAGCAACAACAACAACAGCAGCAACAACAGTAGTAACAACAACAACAACAGCGGCGGCGGCGGCCTCAAGTTCATGTACGAGGCGCAAACGATAAGCGCGCAGCTGGATGTGCCCATGTTGCCGGTGAGCGCCATCAAGGACTCGCCGCCCAGTTCGCCTGGGTCGGAAATTGGCGCCGCTTTGCATACGGCTGTCGCGTCGGCAATCAATGCTGCTGCTGCTGCTCCCGTCGCTGTCGGCAATGTCCGCAAGCGCGGACGCAAGGCCAAGGATGCCACACTGGTCGCGGCTGCAGCTGCAGCGGCAGCGGCCACAGCAGCCGTGGCTGCCACTCAACAGGATCTCAAGGATGTGCGCATACTGCAAAACGGCATTGGCGCCGCCAGCGTGCCAGTCAGTGCGCCCACGCCTCCAGCCACGCCCGCCACCAGTATGACCAGCGGCAGCGCCAGCCTCGCGGGCAGCAGCTCGATCATAGCGCACACGGCCACCCATATGCTGGGCAACCATGTGAATCCCAACAGCAGCGTGGCCCAGAAGCTATCGGAGCAACTGCACATGGAGGTGCAGGATCATGCCATTTACACGCCCGACTCCATCAGCTCGCAATTTTCAGGCGTGCCGTTTCCTGGCAAGCAGGTGAATATCCCATTTAGTTATGTACACCTGAAGCCTCCGACTAATCTCTGTCTTCCCGACTGCAGCGCAATGCCAGCGCGACGTCCTCGAGCTGTGCCACGCCAGCGCCAAATCCGCTGCAATCGATGTTCGGCGGCGGCGGCATCAATGGCAACATGCCCATACCGCAGAGCCTGGAACAGCTACTGGAGCGCCAGTGGGAGCAGGGCTCGCAGTTTCTCATGGAACAGGCCCAGCATTTCGACAGTGAGTATGGCTAATCCCCCAGACACAATATGCGCCCAGTGCTTCGACTAAAGCTCTAACCCATTTGCATCCCTAGTTGCCTCGCTGCTAAACTGTCTGCATCAGCTGCAGAGCGAGAACTTGCGGCTGGAGGAGCATGTGACCAGTCTGATAGCGCGTCGCGATCATTTGCTGGCCGTGAATGCCCGCCTCCAGATTCCGCTCAACAATGCGATCAACAATGCCAAAGCCGAGGCGCACGGTAAGTAGATGCCACTGCATCCACTCTCAGTCAGTTCTTGGTGTCGGCACATGCACTTGCTCTCCACAATCCCCACACACATACACACACACCCACACCCAGATACAGACACAAACACATGGAGGCGCCATTCACTCAGCTACAAACAGAATTTATGTAATTGTACAGATATGTAAAACAACATTAACAGTCTATGTTATGCTTGCAACGCGCTGCTTGGCGTTGCCAGACGCCACACTAATGCTATAGCGGGCATTTTCGTATAATATCGCATTAATTATATTAATTTAAATTTAAGTGGGTACAAGTGATTCATGTACATACACACACACATAACAAAGCACATCTTTAACAATAAAACTATGGATGGTACAAAACAAATGGCATAATTGTTAAAACAATAATTGTACAAAGCATTTACACTTTCAATCATTTTTCTATTATATATCAATCACATACGTACTTAAAGCCAAAGCTTTAAGCTTCAATTAGGTATAGGTGTACACAACATTTATGATTAATTTTTTATTAATATAACAAACAGAAACAAGAACTTACACTTTTCTTTACTTTACCTATGATTACAATTAAGTTATCTTTTAATGCACAAACCAACCCGAATTCTTACCTGATTTTATTTGTTTTCAAAATGAATAAAATGTGTATTATAAACCAAAACAACAACAAGCAAATTCTAAATTTATTTAATTTGTGTATTTACTTTGTCCAAATCTCTTTCGAATTTATCGTTTTTATACTTTGTCTCGCTGTTAGCCCAGTTGAGGCATGGGACGTACTAACAGGGGCGTCTACTGTTACGTTTAAGCCCTGAGCTTAACATTTTCATTTTATTTGAATTTAACATCTCTGCTAACAGAAACGGTTGCTGTGATCGCTACTGCTAAATGGTGAAGCTTGTTGTGCATTTTCTACAGGCGCGCGTAATTTGTTGCATGCAACTGAGCTACACACAAACACGCACACATGACAAACTAACAACATGCAATGGTATAAATATAACAAATCGAACAACTTTTGTCATTTTCACACGTTAGCCTCTAGCAACAGCAGCAGCAACAACAGCAATGCTGCCACAACAATTGCAGCAGCCGTTTCGCTGGCCACGACCGCCATAAACACAACAATACCGACAATGGCTAACAGTCGGGCGAGCAGTGCCAGCGGTGTCCTCGATTATCGTGGCAACAGCAGCAGCAACAACAACAGCAGCAACAACAGCAGCAGCAGCAACAACAACATAAGCAGCAATCCCGCATCATCAAATTCCAATCCTAGCACAACAACAGCGACGCCAATGTCGTCGGTTAGCAGCCAGCCAATGGGCAATTCAACCAGTTTGGGTCTAAGGTGAGTCCTTGACTGCCGAAATATATCGCAAAATCATTGTCCAACCTCTCCATCAGACACGTTGCGACGTCTCATGCGTATAACAGCGCCGGCAGCAGTAACAGCAGCAGCAATGTTAACGCAAACAGCGTCAGCAACAACATGCACACGCATCAACAGCAGCAGCAACACGCATCGTATTTACAAACGCAGCAACAGCAACAGCAGCAGCAGCAACAGCAGCAACAACAGCCACAGCATTTGCATCAAACGCATCATGCCAGTGCCGCAGTTGCTGCGCACATGTTGGGCGTGGGCATGAGCCTGGGCACCAGCAGTGCTGCCGCTGCGGCAATTGGACGAGGTGGGTCAGCTACAGCGGTTGCTGCAACCACAATAACAACAATAACAACAACAACAACAGCAGCAACAGCAACAGCAGCAACAGCTACATTGACAACAACCTCAGGCAGTTTGCAACATGGTGGGGCACACCACGCGCTTCCGCTTCCGCATTCGCATACGCACCACCCACACCACTATCCTAGCATTCACGTTCAGTTGGGTGCCGGCGGCGTTCACGTTGATGATTTGAGTAGCTCCTCCACCTCCTCCTACGCAGCGCAACATGCGCTCTACAGCACGCATCACCAGGTAGTGTGTGCGTGTGCGTGTGGGTGCATGTGTATGTGTTACATGTGTGTGTGTGTGCGTGCGAGTTAGAGCATCCAAATACTCGTTGATACACACACATACAATATATTCAATGAGTGTTGTTTCATATTCGTGACTTTTATTTTTATGCCGCCCCATTATTCAACATGTATGTACATAACTCTCACCATCGACATTCAACAACATTTCTATCAATTCCAAATCATGTGCTTTCTTTTGCTCCAAACTGCAACCGCCTTTCTCATTCCAATTATTTACTGCCACAGATAAACGCAAAATAATAATCGGTATTATAATCGTATATGGAAAATTGTTTGTTGTTTTTGTGTGCCAGCGCTGAAAAAAAAAACCAAAAAAAAAAAAAACTGTTACTGTTAATGCTACCCGTTTACTTAACAGCTGTAGCCTGATGTTAATCAACATATGTTGTTCTGTTACAGTCCCAACTAAGGCGCGACGATAACCTCGCCAAATCTAGCTGAAAGTCATGTCGGGAGCAGCAGGCCCAGCAACCCATGAAGAAGAAGTCAACCCCGGCCAGACGTATCCGCCAGCCCGGCAATACCGGTCACATCAAATTGCCACCCAGCACCAACAAGCCCCAGTCCCACACATACAAGAAGCTAAAACAAACGTCTGTTAACTTTCAGCAGCTGCGCGACAACCAAGAAGACGATGTAAGCACATCTAGTTATAATATCTATTGTATTACAGTTATTTAATAACTACGTATTCTCTATTGTAGCTCAGCAGCAGCACCAGCAGCTCCTCGACCTTTTCATCGTCCTCGCAGCAGCAATCGTCGGTCGACTACGAGGCGGAGGACGAGAACGAGGATAAGCAGCGACAGAGGCGTCACAAAGATGAGAACGACAGCCTAATCCATGTGCAGAACTTTCTGAAATGCTTTGGCGCCAATGCCTATGCAGGCTCCACAGTGCGAGGCACAGCCTCAACGGCGTCAATGGGCACTGTAAACACGCCAAAGGCGGCCACAACCTCAAATACAGAGCTGCGCAATTGGCGTCGCAATTATCGCACAACAACAACAGGTGCAGCTACCACAACAGCAACACTAACAACAGCAACAACAGCAACAATAAACGCCTTGCAACAAGCAACAGCTGCAGCCACAGCAGCAGCAACACCACAAAGTCAGTTCACCAACTGCAAGCCGCAAAAATTTCAAATAAATACAAAGTTTTTACGTAAGCCGCGCAACAAATTGATGAAAATGCTGCCGACAACAACAGCAACAACAACAGCAGCAACAACAACAACAACAACACAGCAACAACAAGTAGAACAAGAGCAAGCGCAGCTATTTATTGATGATTCCAACGCCAAATTCAAAGACTTTTCAATTGACTCGCTTTTGAATAAGTAAAACGTAACACAATTAACAATTAGCCCTATTATTTATAGCCTAATTCTTCACACAGCCACCCGCAAACCGCGTTCCTATAAAACCCCCCACTATAATGTATATTTTTTTTGTTTAGCCAATCGTACAGGATGTGACACATTAACATAAAAATAGAATATATAAATATATACATTAAGTTGTTTATTTATTACACACATTTGTACAACTAATGGCGCAATTCATAAGTAGCATTAGCAGGCGTAAGCATAAATATGTACATATACGATTACTTAATTACAAGTTAATAAACCATAACGATGATAGAATTTAAGCTATGACTACATTTGAGAACAATTTGACTTAGAGATCCCCATGCCCAGGAGTCGATCACTTCTTGCCGGGAGCAGGCAACGGCGACTGTAGAGCTTCGCGCACACGCAGCAGCATTTCCTTGCGTATGGCATCGGGCACCAAAGCACGAGCCTGGCTTAAAAGAATTCAGATACGAATTGTTACATTTGCAGCACGGAAATGGACAGTGGACTCACATTTGGAACGATCATCGCGGCGAGCTGGTCATGCGTAATGTTGGCCACTCCACGTTCCTCCAAGGCGTTGCGTATCAGTTGCTCAATTTCCTTCCGCCAGCCGCAATCGGTTAGGCGCTTCTCCAGCAAATCCTTGAGTGCCATGGTGTCTCCAGAGTTCAGCGTAGATTTGTCCACGGCCGCAGAATCGGTGCCGATGCCCGTCTCCTTGCTGTTTTCCATTGTACAATTTTTTTCATATATTTGTTGCCTATCAAATAATAAGAAATGCTTGTATTCAATCGGCTTATTCAAAGCCTACTTAAAGGAATCGATACTTTAGTAAGACTCAAGTACTCGTATCGCATTAATCGGTAATCGGCCAACCACCACAACAGCGAAACATACCGAGCATTTTACATGTATTTACAGTTTGTGTGTAAATAAAAGACACCGCAGTCGTAAGTTGTTATTATTTCGAGTTAATTACTCTTGCGCTTTGCATAAATGCCCTACCCCATAATCACTGAGCAACAAGCACAACAGAAACTCGTACCGAGTATTTCGAAACACGAAAGCATTTGCATTGAATTCTGTGAGTATTCGAATGTCTCAATTGGTGGTGGAAACTCTCGGCCCACTCGTCATCATCATTCGTACTATTCTATAGGAGAGGCCCAACATTTTGCACGAATGCAAGTGAAATGGACCTGCTAGAGATAAAAAGCGAATTGAGCTACCAAGAGCAGGTATATAGTATATATATATATGTATTTATTTCAAGTACCAACATTTTTGAATTATTCATTTGATTTACAGAATTCGGAATCCGAATGCACTTCCCCTCTAGACGGAACTACAAATGCCCAGGGTTATAGTCGTTTTTCAAGTTTCAGGAGTAAAATAATAAATGGCCAAATTAAACTTAGGGAAAAACGCGGTCGAAGTAAGGTTTGGAATATTTTTGCCCTAATGATTGATGAAAATGGCGATGAAATCGAAAACTTTGTGGCCTGCCGAAACTGCTTCAACGTATACAAATACTCGAGCTGCACCTCGAATCTGGTCAAGCACAAGTGCTACATCAACTCCGAGGCCAAAGAGAATGGCGTCCGCAGCTCCCAAGACGTGGAAGTGGACAGCGAAACCCTAAACAGACTGAACGATGCGGCCGCCCAGTGGCTGGTGACAAATTGTCGCTCCTGGACAATACTTGAGGACTCGGGCCTCAAAAATATTGCTCGCGTCCTTCTCTCAATCGGTGCCAATTTCGGTGAAAATGTCAACCTAGACGCTCTAATGCCAAGCCCAACAACCATCGCATGCAATATATCCGAGCTGTACGAATCCCAGCGCCAAGCTATTGCTGCGGAACTGCACAAGGCCAAAGGCATCGGATACAGCATCACATCGTCTATTTGGAAGGACAGCTACCTAAAACAAGCCTTCGCAGCCGTAACCGTGCACTATATCCAGAAATCTGCGATGGTCAGTCGTTTGCTCGCTGTGTCTCCATTCAACAGGGATTCAGAGACAGGTAATGCCAGAAATCTGTACAAAATTCATGTATTGCAAGTCTTTAAGAAATTATATTTAGTCTGGACACAGCTGGAATTCATTTGTTTGAGCATTCAGTGAAAATTTCATTCGATTGTTTTTGTAAACCCTTCCCAAATAGAAACTGAGTAGAGTCTTTTTTATAGACCCAAAGTAAATACATTCCAACTAGCTGTGAACTAAAATCGGAGAAACTTTCAACTCTACCAACTATTTAAATTACTCAAATTTTTGTACGTTTAACCGATCTAGACTTTAAGACTAAACTATTTAAATTCCTTTAATGACAGCAAAAACAATGCCATATATTATATATTAGATAAGTTAATAGTCAGTTTTTTGCCTTTCCAGGCAACCATATCGGAGCACACATTCAAAGCTGCCTGCGTGCATTTGAAAGCGACTTGGATGCGGATGATCCAATCATTGTTACGGACTGCGAGGAAGCCTCTACGCCTGCCTCGAATTGTGACCATCATGTGAGATGCATCCGCAGTTTGTTAAACGATGCCATCGAGCAGGTTTTCAAGGAGGTTGGCGAGTTGCAGCAAATGCTACAAAAATGCATTAGCTTGTCCGGCAAATTGACTAATGCGAAATCATGGCCCCGTTCTACGCAAAGCAATACAATTTTGTGCTACATCAAGTCTGTGGAGGACAACTGGCATTTGGTGTCCGAGATTTTGGTTGACAAGTCGGAAATGCCGATCCTCATCGCTCAGATTAAGGCTGTTGTCCATATTTTACTCAGCTTTGAGCAATCTTTTCAGGCCATATCAGAAGAGACCTTGCCGACGCTGCACATCATAATTCCCCATCTGCATAAGCTGAAAAAGCTCTGTTCCAATAATCCCGAAGACATTTCCATAGCCAGTATTTTGAAGAGCGCATTGAGCGGCCATTTGGATTCAATTGAAAGAGTTCACATTACAAAATATCATAAAATAGCCCTCTTTCTTTTTCCGCCCACAAAGAAGCTGCTTCTATTTGAGGAATCCGATAAGAGGGCGACAATTGAAGAATGCAAGCGCATGATGCAGGAGTTTTATGTTGAGTCCGATAATACTCGAAAAAGGGTCAAATTGGACATTGAATACTGTGGAGATGGCATTTTTTCGGACTTTCTGGAGCCCATGTCCTTCGATACGAAACTTGACATAATAAATAACGAAATAAACGAGTATCTGAGCAGAAAGATTTCACTTCACGAAATGTCGAATGTCTTGGAATGGTGGAATGCCAATAGAGTTTTATTTCCCCTGCTCTACAAAGTCAGCTGCAAAATACTGGGTACACCTGCCAGCATCGCCCCCTCCCAGCGGGCTCTTCGACAAGCTCGAACTCTTCTCAGCGAGCAGCCGATGTGCATTGCACAATGTGCCGAAGACATGATAAACGAAATCGTTTTTTTAAGCAATAATTTTAAGTTTGATTGTTAAACAGCGCTTAGTTATATTTAGATATTTAGAAATTCAGATATTGTGATTTGCTTAGCATTAACATATTTCATAGTTTATAAAATTAACTATAATAATTATTTAATTTTTAAACTACGATCAAGTAATTTGTCTACTTTTGCGGAGCCCATTATAATTGTTTGACATTCCCGACACAATAAAGTGCATATATTTTATTATCAGTATTAACAGCCAAATCGATATGATATGATATGAAAGTCGGCTGGATCAAGGCATAATATCACATTTGATGGGAGTAAACGGTTTTCACTTTCAGTATGAAGAACTTTTTTTCGATTACGAGCTTCATTATACTCTTTACATATGTAAAGGAAAAAACGATTGCAGCTAGCATTTTTGTTTGAAAACAATTAATAATTGAACAATATCTAGATAAAAAGGGGTTTGTCCTGACTGGCTGACTGACTGATTGATTATCAACGCACAGCCCAAACCCTACGAGCTAGGAAATTTTTACAAGAGTTAGCTTATATGATGAGGGTGCTCAATAAGACGGGGTTTTGGATCACGGAAAACGGTTGTATGTAACTTTCCTTATTACAAGCTCATTTTCAAATATCTTTGTTCAAATTCATTTGAGACGTGTTTCACCCTTTTCGCAAAATCCACCCCTCTTTGATTGGCAAAATATCGATTGAAGCTCATTTTCAAAGATCTATATGATAATATAATATATGATATTTGTGAGTGGCTGTATATGCGAAGTTTTAAATTCTACCCGATCGAATTCAGACTTATTTGCAAAGCTCTACATAAAATCGTAATAAATACGTCTTTTACCGATTTTGCGAATTCCATGCAACTGTATTGTTAAACATCCGACTAGCTTCTACCTGGTTATCAAAGATATTTATGTAAATACATTTGAGTTGTGGTTTACACTGTTCGGTAATCTACCATGACCTTTTCATACAACATTAACGTATTTGAGTGATATTACAAAACTGAGTGTTTAAATGGAATTTGAATTAGATGCGAGAGCGGGCAATGTAATGGTGCTGCCACTTTATAGAAAAAGTGGCCAGATAGGTACTTTAATTCAATGATTAATTCTTATCGATACTATCGGTATTCTCTTTAAAATATCAGGCGTTTAAATGTACTCAGTAAAATGTTTGCAAGTGTTTGTAAATACATGTGCATACACATAAGTGCACTGCATATATGTATGTACAAATCATATCTACATATACTGAAATCTTTCACTTTTAGGTTCATATCTAGTATGCTTTATTGATCAAACACAAATGTAAACATTTAGACATTATGCCAAAACTAGACTTGGTTATGTATGTATATACATACATACATATAAGTAAATTTGCATTGTACCGATTTGTGGTACTTAAAAACAATCTAAATTTGTTGCCCACTCACCCGCCCACAGAAATACGATAGAGCCGGCTCCGCGGGTTGAAGCTGTCGTCATCACCGCTTGAGGTGAACTTGAATCACACAAATACGAATTTGTCGCACATACACATATTCATACGTTTACATACATATGTATTTATTTATACGATTTTCGGATATGGTCAGACGGGAGTATGTATGTACATATGTACATACATATGTATGTGGGTTTTGTTTCGCTCTATTGGGTTTGTCTTTGGGCGAATAATGTGTAATCATGGCAGCTGTTATAAACAGTAGATAAAACAAGTCCCATTTGTTAGTATATATTATTAATATTCTTCAGAAATGTCAGATAATTGATAAATTTCAAGATGGATGCATCTAAGCATGTGCATACATCCATACATTTTGAAGAGTTTATGGTGGCTTATAATAAGCGTACATACACACATACATACTGTTTGCATGAGTGTATGCGTTTATAACCTCAAAACACAAATATACACATTATAGCTACAATCATGTTTGTATGTATGTATGCATGTATCTACCGGCCATCTGTGCGGCTTTTTGTGCATTTCCTGTTGTTCTTCTCATTTTCTGAAAATTCGATAGCTGCAGCTGTTGGCCTGCTTCTCGAAAATTCGGCATTTGCTTGCGGAGCGAGGGAGAAGCTAACTTTTGCCAACGCGTGAGGCAACAACAAGCCGGTTCACCTAGGTTGCAATGTTATAATGCCAAAAAGCAACCCCTTAAATGAAATACCTACATACATACATAAGTATATACATATGTACATATATGTATGTACATGCGCACAAGCGTACATAAAAGGAGAGGTACAGGCCGGCGACAACTACCGCACAGAAATGAAGTCATCGTCTGACTGTTAGCGATGAGTGCCCCCCTCCCTCACACCACTCGTCGAACTAGTTATGCTGCAGCATGACTCATCACTAAATCGATATGGGGCTTGGCCAAGTACTTATGCACTTTAATAGTGGGAAACTTAAGGGGGAGGGGTGCTGCGCTAAATTTAGGTGCATGCCACGCCTAGGTACAGTCGCGTGCGGAAAACGCAGTCGAGTAGAAAGCCATTCTCCACTATTAATAGAGAGCCAGGCGGTCGGTCGCGCCGCTTTCCCCAGCCACGTCGACGATTATCTTCAATTACAAGAGGCCCCCGTTCAGTGAACTCAAATGGAATACTTGGAAAAGAAAGATGGGAAAGAAAATGCGTTCGACTTTTGCTGGCAACACTGACTATTCGCTGACTTTTATTTCGTACACAATTTTAGAGCTGATTTTTTTTAATTCTTTTTTTTTTTTGATCTGCTGTGTATATATTTTTTGTCTTTTTGTCAATAAAATACTTCTTAGGTTTCCCCATCGTTTACTCCAGTGTTTTTTTTTTATGAATTTTTCTTGTTTTATATCTTGTTAACGAAGGCAATGCGTGGGCATTGGTTTCGACGTGATCAACGCCCACCAATGACGCTTGCTCCGTGCGGGCTGGGAGTGTGGAGCGTGTTTAGTACTCCTCGGCACCCTCGCCCTCACCATCGCCAGAGTCCATGCCGACCTCCTCGTAATCCTTCTCCAGGGCAGCCAAATCCTCACGGGCCTCGGAGAACTCGCCTTCCTCCATACCCTCACCGACGTACCAATGGACGAAGGCACGCTTGGCGTACATCAAGTCAAACTTGTGATCCAGACGGGCCCAGGCCTCGGCAATGGCCGTGGTGTTGGACAACATGCAGACGGCACGCTGCACCTTGGCCAAATCGCCGCCGGGCACAACAGTGGGTGGCTGGTAGTTGATGCCTACCTTGAAGCCAGTTGGACACCAGTCCACAAACTGAATGGTACGCTTAGTCTTGATGGTCGCAATGGCGGCGTTGACATCCTTGGGCACAACATCGCCGCGATACAACATGCAGCAGGCCATGTACTTGCCGTGACGGGGATCGCACTTGACCATCTGGTTGGCCGGCTCGAAGCAGGCGTTGGTGATTTCAGCCACCGACAGCTGCTCGTGGTAGGCCTTCTCCGCGGATATGACCGGGGCGTAGGTGACCAGTGGGAAGTGGATACGTGGGTAGGGCACCAAGTTGGTCTGGAACTCAGTCAGATCGACATTTAGGGCACCATCGAAACGCAGCGAGGCTGTGATCGAAGACACAATCTGGCCAATCAGACGATTCAGATTGGTGTATGTGGGACGCTCAATGTCCAGATTACGACGGCAGATATCGTAAATGGCCTCATTGTCGACCATGAAGGCGCAGTCGGAGTGCTCCAGAGTCGTATGCGTGGTCAGAATCGAGTTGTAAGGCTCGACGACAGCAGTGGACACCTGAGGTGCTGGGTAGATGGCGAATTCCAGCTTGGACTTCTTGCCATAGTCCACAGACAGACGCTCCATCAGCAGCGAGGTGAAGCCAGAGCCAGTGCCGCCACCGAAAGAGTGGAAGATCAGGAAGCCCTGCAGACCAGTGCACTGATCAGCCAACTTGCGGATGCGATCCAGCACCAGATCGACAATCTCCTTGCCAATGGTGTAATGACCACGAGCGTAGTTGTTGGCGGCATCTTCCTTGCCAGTGATCAACTGCTCGGGATGGAACAACTGACGGTATGTGCCAGTGCGCACCTCATCAACCACTGTCGGCTCCAGATCGACAAACACAGCACGGGGCACATGCTTTCCGGCGCCGGTCTCGCTGAAGAACGTGTTGAACGAATCATCGCCACCGCCGACGGTCTTATCGGACGGCATCTGTCCATCGGGCTGGATACCGTGCTCCAGGCAGTACAACTCCCAGCAGGCATTGCCAATCTGGACACCAGCCTGTCCAACGTGGATAGAGATACATTCACGCTGTAAACGAAAAGAGCAGAAAATGGCGAAAGTTAATTGCAGGCCAGAGTTGTGCGAAAAAAAAAATCGATAATGACGAAAGCCGCACCCATCCACGATGCCGAACTCGTGTGCGTGTGTGTGTGTATCTATGAGAGCGAGATGGCAAATTTATGTAGAGAAAACGTTCAGCCACATGGAAATTAAAATTCACAATGATTTACGAAGTAAAATCCACCGAAAGGCAAACAATTTTAGGTTTATGTTAATTTCGCTAAACAACCAAATTTTCAACTATGTTTCTTCATGACGTCATCACATTCGCGAGACCGCCATCTTGTAAAATGGCTGCGCTCTGTGAGTCGCCAATGAAAAATCCCATTTACAAAATAGGAAAATTGTAAAAAAAAAAAAAAATATATATATATAACTTACCATATTGAGTTTTTATGTTTTTTTTCACACACGACAATGAAAATTCACAGAAATCTGTAGAGCAACTGCTTCAGGTCTATCTCGGAGAGAATCTACGTTCGAATTACCGGCTATGAGGCTTCACAAACGTATAATGAAAATTTTCTCAGCGACTGCTATTTATACTCTCGGAAACGAAAGTTTTTCCATGTGTTAGTGAGTACAAATAGCACCGATGCTTGATATCGAGTCGGCTCATTAGCCGATGTATCGATATTTATTAAAGACAACACTATTTGGCTCGGCGTTGCCACACATTTTTATTCATAAGCGAAATATTAAACGCGCCTTATTTAAATGTAAATTTTATTTGGAAGAATTTTTACTATTAAAAGCTAGATAAATATCCAACTTTTTATGGCCGTATGCGAATTCTAATTTTTAAGAAGTGCATAAAAACCTAATAGAGATATCTCATACCCCAGAAATTCCACAATATTGTTAATCATCATAATCAGTTAATATCAGATTATTTAAATGTTAGTAACAAGTTCTTCTTAAATTAAAAAAAAAATAAAATAAATCTTCCTGTGGCATATCTATATAATCGATCGAACTTAACTCCTAAAAAAAACTCTATAGCAGTCGCACAGATGATAAAGACGTGGACCAATAAGTTTAAACAATAAGATAAATCAAATTTTTGGATGGCACCAAAAAGCACGATCGCCTATTTGACCGGGTTCTGCGAGTTATACTTCAGATTCAAATGCTAACGCTTTCAATCAAAAAAAAAATGAATAAAAAATAAACACAAAAACGAAGTTTCAGCTATGACGGAAAATGTTTAAAATTATTTATAACCCGTCTCGTGGCCTAACTTTGGATCAAACATTTCACATTTCATACACATCTAATGAATCTATAATCTGTGCGTGACAACCCTGCTGGGAATACATGCTTATGGTACATGTATATGTAACTGCTTGAATGTGTGTGTATATTTTTCTGGTATCATTCATGCGCGTTTTAAAACGTACTGGTCTCGCGTTTGTTTTGCCTTGCAACTTGGATTAATTGTAATTAACTTAAAATGAGAGTCGAAGACCCTGATTCATTTTGGCATGATAAAGTGGCGTACAGCAATGCCGAACAACTGTTCTATGAGGGAATTGACAAAAGAAAACCAGAACCTAGTGTGAGTTGATTTAAAAAACCTCCATGTAAGATGGTGTTCAGCGTCGTGTCGACAACGCTGGAGTTCTTGAAAAGCCACTAAGGCTTTCAGCTGAATTGTGTAAATTATTCAGTGTGCATTTAAAGTGTACGCATATACATATGTGCATGTAAATATATATGTATTTATGTTCATGTGCACACAGAAAGTTGATCTGGCAGCTCAAACCGGCAAACTTTCTTGTAGGTGGCTACCCTGTTCAAATCAGCTGCTTCTCACAAAGCGTCCCCCATTTGTTTAAACTTTTTTTTTTACACACAATACGGAGATTTATACGAATTTATTTATTTTTTCATCAATTGCGCAAATTGAACAGAAAGCCGTCCACACCGTCGCTGTCACAACCACAAAAAAGACTAAAAAACGAAAGGCCATGGCGGAAAATCAACAGCAACAGATAAACTTATTATACGTGAGTTTCCTGTAAATTTGAAGAGTGCGAGCAAAAAACAAAAATTCTATCATACCAACAGCTAAACCCCTTGACTTTGGAGGCGAGCTATTTCTTGGAAACCCTTGAAGAAGTTAACCGCAAAAGTAATCTACAATTGGATCCATATTTGACGAATTTGCTAGAGCGCATTGTTGTTGGTATCGAGAAGTATCTGGACAAGAAACCAACCTACATAGTGCCCAAGGCTGCGCAACCGGTTCCCAATAACCAGCCAACTGTAACAGGAGCTGGGGGACTCACCTTTGTGCCGCCTAGTGAATTGCAGAAAATCAAGCGAACATTTAACTGTACCGCTTGCACGCATCGCATTGTGGGCACAACAATTGCCAAGGCAGTGGGGCATTTGGCCGAACAACATCCGAATCCTAATCCCAATGGCACCGTCAATGGACAGCGTCCGATGCCGACGAAGCAGGAGAGAAAGCGTGTTGAGGTGGAAGCACGCTCAAAAATGACCATACAGCTGCCCAAAAGTAAGCAACAATCGGAAGAGACCTTCAGTGTTAACGGGTTTTCTTGCAGAAGTTAAAGCTCTGGCAACGGGCGACATAACACACATGTTTAAAGATAAATATCAGGTTGCGGATAAGCTTAAAGTAATGCCGGAGTACGATGACATTGAAAAGGATCTATGCAAGCTAATTACATCGAATTTTGCTAATGAACCAGTTCGCATATACAAGTTCGGATCGCGGATAACGGGTATAGGCACCTGCTCCTCTGACCTGGATGTATTTGTAGATATCGGTATGTACTAGATACAACTCAACCACCTGCATATTGCATATTGATCGGATCTAAACACTTTTCGTACAGGCAACAGCTTTCACACATTCGAGCATCGCGCTTCCAAGGATACTCTTTTCAGGCTTCGGATGTTGCGGGAATTGTTCTGTGCAAGCAATGAGTGGCGTATTATCAATGTAGCGACTTTTTGCTTTTCTACTGTTTCAAGATTAATAACTTGTCCTTCCCCTTGTTAAATAGGTCATTGAACAGGCGAGAGTGCCTATAATAAAGACCTGTCATCTGGCCTCTGGCATCGAGTGTGATATATGCCTAAATAGCTTGGGATTCTGTAACACAAACTTGCTTAAGTATATATTCGAAACGCAGCCACTAGGTTAGTTACTTATAGGCCTCTATTTATACATATATATGCATTAATCATCTCGTATTTTCGACTCCTTTTGCAGCCCAGTACATGTGCATTTACTTGAAAACCTGGCTGGAGCGTTGCAAGCTAACGGAACAAATATCAACCTACAGCATGGCATTGATGGTCATCTACTTCTTGCAGCTCCAACAACTGCTTCCATCGATTGAACTTATGCAACACGAGGAATCATTGCCAGCCAAGCAGCTGGTGGGACGTGAGTGTTGCCGATAACGACAATCATTTGTTGTACTTCCCCTAAATATATATTTGTATCGCTTGCAGCTTGGATTGCGAATTTCGCACAAAAGTCACTCAGCGATATGGGAGTGCAGCAGATTGAGGTTAGCGTGCCGCTGATTAAGGAGAAAGTGAAAGAACTGTTTGAGTTCTATGCAACGTTTAACTATGAGCGGTACATGGTTTGCCCCTATTTTGGAAGAAAAAATGTAGCTATTTCAAAAATTCTAAAAGAAATGCCCAAAAGGTAAATAGAAGACAGGAATCATGAATGTAGAGGCTGATTACGTTGATGTTTTTCTTTAGGTATACGAAATACGCTTATAACAATCCAGAGTCGGAGTTGCAGATTCAGAAGCCAATGGTCGTTCAAGATCCCATACAGCTGAACCATAATGTGACAAAGGCGGTGACAAAATATGCGTTAAAAACATTTGTTGATTTCTGTGCACAAACAGCGACGCTGCTTGCGACGCCTACGCCGAATTAGCGCAAGGCAGATTAAATTAAACTACTTGAAAATAAGGGACGCGCCTTCCGTGGAATGAATATTATTTGAAACTCTTCACCACCAGTAACTTCCTATCTTAAGTTCAACTAGTTATATATATAAACATCATAGATAAAAGTTTGTTTGAAAGTCGTACATCGAATCCTGAAAATTATTAAATGATTTGTCGTAATAGCATCCAGCGAAGGCTTCATTATTTATTATGCCTGGCGTTGTGAGTGTGTGAACATGCATAAACATATAAAAGAAAATAAATAACGAACACACAAACGTACACAAGGAGCACACTTAACGGCGCCAGGATTTGGGCCACACATCGAATGTTGTGCTTAGTAAAATGATTGTGATGCATACAATCAAAATTACGCCAAGAAGTGAGAAACGGTTGTACCAATGCTGTTTGCTCTCCTGCATCATGGTATAGATGCGCATGGCAGCGGCTTCAGTCTCGTCCACGTCGCCGTTATTGTTAACAACAAAATGCGATTTCTCGCACTTTTTCTCTAGCGGCATTTGTGAGTCAATGCGATTACGCGCCTCCGCTTCGGACAGCTCATTTCGAGCTAACAATCGTTGGAACTGCTTATCCGAGTCACTAATAATTTAATAAATTATACAGCTATATATTCTACTTATCATGTCGAAACTCACCAGGACACAGTCACAATTTTGTGTATAAAATCCATAAGAATGCCCGTCTCGAAGAGTAATGGCAGGTCCAGCACGATCCAGGCATGACCGGACATAAAAAGCTTAAAGATACGCCAAAATATTGTGCGATGTATTACAGGGTGTGTAATCTGATTTAGTTTCCCACGTAACTCCTTGTTCTCGAAGATCAGCCGCCCCAGTACAGCCCGATTCAACTCTTTGCTGGGCAGCAGCACTTCGTCGCCAAAAGCGGCGCGTATCTTGTGCCAGCATGGTTGACCTGGTTCTACAACTGTGGGGGAGTCACGTATAGTTAATTTAAGTTGAGGCACGCTAATTGCGCTCAATTACAATATCCCGTATTATGCAAAACTTACTCTCCCTGGCAATTTTATCCGCGTCGATAATTGGAATGCCATGACGTTCGAATACCTTGGTCACAGTGCTTTTTCCTGTGGCAATACCACCAGTTACAGCCACAATAAACATATTAAAATTAGTTCTTTGGAATGTTTTACAGCCTTAATATTTGTTGTTGACAGTTCTGTAAATTATTACACTGTAATCGGGTGAGAGATGTGAATTTATCGATAGTTCAATATTTCGCGTAAGCGTTTTACAACACTAAGTTGGCATGTTTTCAATGTTGTACAGCACATTTTTTCATTGAAAAGTCAGCCATCTTTAACTTTAGTAAATTTTCGTTCTCGTGCGTCGGTTTCATCAGTTGTCGAAATTTTCACGCGTTCGTGTCAGTAAATTGTTTACAGCGCCAAATTCAACGAAACTTAAGCGATCTCTTTAGCGCATTAGGAAGGAAAACAATAAATCAGCAAAATGGTGGATAAAATTGAAATGAGTTTGGATGATATCATTAAGTCGACGCGCACACAGAAGAAACCACAGGGTGGTCGCGGTGGACCAAGTGGAACTCGCCGGCCCGGCGGACAACAGCGATTCGGCACTGGAGGCACACGCCGTGGCGGCGGTCCTACTGGTGGCTCACCACGCAAGCCAGCACCAGCGAGTGGTGCCGGCGGTGTGCTCAAAGGTCGCCGCGGTGGCGGTAGCGGCGCAATACAGAAGCCTCGGCTCGCAAGGGTAATTGAAACGTTACGTTTTGTCATGTAGAGAGCCAAAAAGCAGCAAAATATCCATGCATATGCATAAAAAGGACAGCCCGAGTTGGACACTCACGATTCTTTGCGAATTTCACGTAATCTGATATAAACAAACACTGATAATATCAAATGTGCTAACAGCTGCAAACAAGGAATCAAAATGGCCACCCTATACAGAATAAACGGTATCTGCACCGTTACTTTTACCATGTACCATGTGGACAGGCATAGCTGCAAAATGGCGGCTGCCAGTGGGCATATAAAAATTATAAAAATAAAAATTAAACAAAAAACATTGCACAGCCACACTGTTTGGTTGTGTTAAGGATGGCGCGGCATCAGCAGAACTAGAGATACACAGAATTGCATCGAAATCAAGCTCATTTATGTATTTACAAGTTTTACAGACCTACATTTCGTTGAGGACTTAGCGCTTCTTGCGAACTCTTTTTCTTTCCCCGTTTATAACACGTTCAATATTTCTTTTGCACTTGTCAAAGCAACCAAAGAATGGCAGCCAATCAATGTACATTCATACATATGTATTTAGTGTTTCTGCATTTCTTCGATGGCATCCTCTTGATGTGGCTAGGATACAACAACTGCTGCTGCTGCTACTACTACTACATCTCCCACATATTTGATCAGAAACTTGTCCCCACGCGTTCCGTTCGAATCAACCAACAAATCTTCTACCTAATCCCCCCTTTAGGGTGATGTAAACAGCGCTTGGAAGCATGATATGTACGATGGTCCAAAACGAAACGGCAGTGCTGGCAACAGTACGGGGCCAACTCGTTTGATAGTCGGCAATTTGGACTACGGAGTATCAAATACGGACATCAAGGAGCTATTCAATGACTTTGGTCCGATGAAGAAGGCTGCCGTGCATTATGATCGTTCGGGTCGCTCGTTGGGTAAGTCCGTGCACACCTTTATCCCTTAAAACGCTTTGACATTTGTATAATCTCCCGCAGGTACCGCTGATGTAATATTCGAGCGTCGTTCTGACGCCCTCAAGGCTATTAAACAATATCATGGCGTACCCTTAGACGGTCGCCCAATGACCATACAACTTGCCGTCTCCGATGTAGCCGCTCTGACGCGCCCAGTCCCTGCCGATGATGTGAAACGTCGTGTTGGCGCAGCCGCAGGGTCACAATTTAAGCGCGGAGGTATGTATAAGTAAAAAATACATGTATGTTCCTGTTTATAACAAGTAATTCGATTTTAGGTGGCCAGGCTGGAGGTGGACCGCGTCGTGGAAGTTTCAAACGTCCAGCTGGAGGAAAACCGGCTGCGGGTGCCCAACGGCGCGAGAGGAAAGCCGCTCCAACAGCCGAAGAACTAGATGCTGAATTAGACTCGTATATTAATGACATGAAGATCTAATTAGCTATAGTATGAACTTAGCCTAAAACAAAAATATTGACTCATTATTATGGTTCAACAACCAGAACAATTCAACGAACCGAACTTGTTCGAGAACAGCTTTTAGTCATAATGTCTATAACATCTTACATAATTTTTCATTTAAATTATACATAATGCTGTTTGGGCTTGCGCATTAATTTGTTAAATGTGTCAATGTGGCGCCATTCTAGTTGATAATTCATAAATACATAACGATGTATTTATTCGTAAACATAATTTTACTTTATAAAAGAACAATGACAAGATGGTCATGAATATTTGTAAAATCAGGTATAATAAATATTAGATATAATGACAAACCCAAGTTTAATATGCGAGTAAATTTCATTTCGTCGAATTTATGTGCTTCTAGAGCTGTTTACACCATACAAATTAATTGAGCATTTTAATCCAGCCAGAGTCTTTATTGACAACTTGATTAGATACTCAAAAATGTAAGGATTAGATACCTTCTGCGTACTCTGAGAATAGTATTGCTTCGGCTTAAAGTCTAGCACACATCCTGGTAATTGAAATACGATCGGCTAGCACGTGGAAGTTTTTCATGGGTCTTAACATGGCTTTATCAATACATTTTTATTCTAAGCCTAGGGCTCGGCCATCCATATCGTTATCGGGTGCAGTCACGCCTCAATCCACATTTGATGTTGGTATCGGCATTTTTTTTCTCACATCAAATTTCCTGCGCTAACAAGGGAAAATTACGTCCTGATCTATCGAAAGAATGTATATATATAATGATGGTTTTTGGCGACCTTTCCATGATATAAATATATATTTGGCTGGCTCGAGGTCCGGGTTTATTATAATTATCTAGAAGTAATCTATCGAAAGAAATGATATACATATTGGTTAAAAAGAAAACAACTTTATCCATTTTTAAATGTTTAGTTTATTTTTGCAATAATACATATATGTAATTAGAAATTAATTTGGAACAAATTTTGCAGACCATTACAGTTTTCAATTGAACACTTAAGTACAAATGCAAAGTCGGGCTTCTTCCATATTTGTATGGTACGTTAGGGCGGATTCGGAAGTCATTTAAAGTTTAAAACATTGCGTATGACGTTATTAAATAGTTTGCTTAATAGAACAAAAACAAATACATAAAATGCAAAAATCAGAGAGCGGGATAAAGAGAGTTCAGCAATGAAATCGCATAACTCGCATTTTAAGTTTTTAGGCATCTTGCGTAGTAGCCGATTTGAAATATGAATATTAATGTATAGGCTATATAAGTGTATATTAAGCGATTTATATTTATAAATGTATAATGGGGCTGAGGATGCTTGGTGTGTTTTTGTGTGTGTGTGTGTGTATGCATGAGTGTATGAGAGCGTCAGTAAATGCGTGACAGCCACACAGCTTAGCCATCTTTGATCTTCTACCAAAAACCTCCTGATGAGTAACCGCCGGGTGGAACACGGCCACGTGCCTGTTCGTTTGTCGCCGCCTTGTTGCCATTGGTTGTTTCTTTGGGCTGGCTGACGGGCGCTGGCTTTGGCTCCTCCTTTTGGCTGGCTACCTCATCCCGTAGCTTCTCGACTACCTTGTTGGCATCTGTCGAGCCTATGCATGCGTTCATATTGGAAGAGTTTTGTTGATTGTATTTGGAACGCGGTGCATTCACAGCTACTTCCGGCTCCGAAAAGATGTTGGTATGTCCACCGCCTGGGGGCTTCAGTACGCGACTGGAAGGACGAGCGCTGGTAGCCAAGCCAATTTTCAATTCGGTGGATGTCATATTTAATGATTGTGTTCAAGAAACTGCAAGTGCATAAAAGGAAGAGATATAAGTATATACATAAGGATTACATATACACAAATATTTGCTCAAACTTTCTAGACACACTGTAAGCATGCACTCATTTGTCTGCTATGTACATAGATACAGCACATAGCGAAAACAGTCACGCCACTTACAAAAGCGTCCAACAATGAAGTAACAACGTTGACGGGCGTTAGCCAACTGAACCATGCGGAAAAATGCCAGAATAAAGAGAAACGTTCAACAGATTCAGACAACGGCAGAGTGGAATATTCGCACTGACAACATTTACCCCCATCCACCGCCACACACACACATACGGCCCGGCCCAGTCGGCTGTGTTCACTTTTCTACAGACACATACATTTATACATTCATTTTACGAATATTATATGTACAGACTGTACACATACTTACATACATAAGCTCTATCTCTATTTTTGAGCGCCGCGTTCTTTTGCACTTTCCCGTTAACTATAATTGCGGACCAGCCAGCCACTTTCTCATTGTTTCCATATTTTTTTTTTTAGAATTCATTTTGATTTTAAGCTGTTGCACATTATGCACAAAAACATGACTGAATCATTTTTGATTGCCGCAAAGCGCCACCCTTAACAAAAGCAAGTTGGAGGCCCTCAAGTTGCTCTCAATATTTTGTTTTCAAGATTTTGGCAAGTGCATACGTTCGTCAGCTTGGGCATGAAAGAGGTCAAAGTGGGGGCAACAGGCGGTCATGTTTGCGAGTGTTGTAAAACGCGGGCAATGATGCGTCATGCTTTGTGGGAGGCGGCAATCATGAGCGAGTTCCCCCGGGGGATGCACAACATATACATACACACACCAGCACAATTATGTTGAGGTATATACAATACATGTACATGTACATGTGTATGTTAGACAAAGCAAAGTGAATGACCGAATAATGCAAAAAGTTAAAAATCTCAAAATAGCAGACTTGTATCCTATTGCTAACATTATTTAAAGGCAATCATAAATGCTAAATGGAGCACTCAAATTGTAACGCAAGCTGTATTTTCCTTAAATATGTACATACATATTCATATAGATACGCCAATGGTAATTGACTTATAGTTCTTTTTACTTCGCTGTATTGGTCACGTCGACCGGCACTTCTCCGCCATAGGTAAACACATACAAATGCGATTACTGTTATTATTAATAGCGGCTCTATCAGTATGTGTGTGCGTAAGTATTTTTTTTTGTAGAAATTATGAGTAATGAACAATCTGGATGAAACTTGAAATCGAAGTTACGCCGGTTCGATTTGACTCTCTCACTCTCTTGTTACGCTATTGTTAATGTTAACGACGTTTATTGCCCAATGCAAAGCGAATGACAAAATGATATAGGAAAAAAACAATAAGATATCGTAAAATAAATACATATTTTAAGCATTTAACAAAAAGCAAATCTAGTTTAACCAGTGCTGACCAACCGATATTACTCATTTAGCTAATGAGCATTAGCAGAATGCCTTAAAAGTGACCCGAAGAGCAGCGTCACTTCCACACGGCAAAACAAAAAAAAAATCAACACACATATGCACACAGTTTGTATGTCATGTATATGTATGTATATGAATAGGCGTATGTATGCATGCCTTGTTTAGCCAGTGCTAAAAGTTCGGTTAAAACTGCCTGTAGCTAGTTTTTAGCCAGCGCATGCGATTATTAAGTATGATGCATGCAGTCGCTCGCCTAAAAAAGCAAAATGCAAACATGGCTACTAAAAGGCGGCCGAGAGGCCATGGTGCGAGTGGTGAGTGTGGAGCGTAATCAGGAATATCGGGGTATGGGATGTGCTGTGTTATTTTTATGCTTCTGTATATGTCTGTACAAATGGCGTTCTGGCAGATGTTCTAAATAAAATATAAAAGCAGCTGCACTAAACGAATGCATATATACATGCACAAACACAGATACATTTACATGGTTGCCCGTGTGAAGCCCTTCTTCATCATCGGTATCATCATCATCATCCGCAAGCAAATACATATGTAGTTTGGATAGCCTCAAAATTCCATGACACAAACACACAAGTGAAAAGATGATAATTTTCTTTCGAAACATTATCGATTTTGTTAAGCGCAGTATGCAACAAGTCGATACTGAGCTGCGCTATTTATTAGTTAACACTTACAAATTATTTACATACCGTTTGTATATGTTGCGGAAAATTTATCTCTTTTTTGTATAATTATCAAATTTTCGGATATTTGTACTGCGAAAAACGACGCCACCTTCGTCAATGAACGGTTTATTTAAAATGGACTAAGTAGTGTGACCGTAGGGGTAAATATAAAAATGACAAATAAGTTAATACACAGTTGCTTCTTAATCGGTAACAGTTTTCTGTTAACCGATTTATAAATCGATAACAATAAGGGTATGCCTCCAATGATTTTAATGCAATGAATGATTTTTAAATATAATCAGGAACAATTAAATATTCCATTATTTATAACAATAACTTCATTGTTATATATATGAAACTATAAATAGCGAGAGACATGTCAAAAGAGCTCGCTTGGCACTTCAATTTCAATCAGACTTGAAACGTTAAATTGAATGTGCGACTAGCTGTGAATTGTCTTGTACGTGACGACTATTAAATCAATATCTAAAATATTCAAATGCCCATTAGCTAATAATTATTTCCAAGAAACGTATAAATTATACATTTTTATTATGTGAACGAATTGCATTCCTTTAATAAATAAAATCCATGTTAATAGCTAGAAGGGACTTTGAGATGCATATAGTATTGTAAGTAGCAAAATTAAAAAAAATGTCATCCGAATAACATTTAATAACGCTGGCTGGTCACTCTTTGGTTTCGCTGTTATATTCAACAGCTGGCCATTTATCGAAGTTAGAAAGTCGAATAAGAAACGCACATTTTGTTTTAAATAAGTTACCAGGGAAAGAATTCGGGAAATTTAATATCCGACACATATTTTTTAACGAGGCCAATTTCCAGCGAAGGGAGACAACGGGCCGTGCTACGTCTTATTAAAAATATAAATAAACACCCGGTTAACACCATTGCTTTCAATTAAATTTAAATTGTTTCATTTATTATAGAAAACGGATTTTTGCAGGTCATTTAAAGTTAATAATTAACTTAAATCCTTGATGGGTACAGCATCTGAAACAACAGTGAACACATAAGTGAGACATTCAGAGTTCTCCCTAATTAGCTACTTACAATGCGAATGCGGTGTCCCATTGCGTGACCGGGCAAATTCCTGTTGAAGCGAGCACGCACAGATCCAGTGTTGCCGTGGATGCGTGTAACCTTGCCCCAAACAGCACGGACACGGGTCTTGCGTTCGGGATGCTGTGGCACACACTTCTTGGTCTGCGCTTTGTAGACATACACGCAGCGCTTTCCAACGTAGAACTCGCCGTGCTCCTTGCGACGAGCACCCTCAATCTGAAACAACCAGAGAGTTTATTCAACTATGTTACAAACTTATAAGTACGGGTCGCTTACCTTAAGGATAGCATGGTTTTCATGCTGGTTCCTCAAACCGCGCTTGTATCCGGTGAAGACAGCCTTTGCAAACAGACGACCATGACGCTTGTATTTCTTGGCAGATACTTTCGTCTCGGTGGCGGCAGCCTTCTCTGCCTTTGGTGCCTTAGCGGCCTTCGGCGCCTTGGCGGCCTTTGGCGCTTTGGGGGCTTTGGACGCAGCGGGCTTAGCTTGTGTGTCAGCCATAGTTCACTGAAAATGTAAACGAAAACGAAATTTTAATTACATCGTTACATAAAGACAATTAGAATTCACAATTAGTTGGCTTTTAGTTTGTTTTGGTTGGCAGTGTTCTGGGCAACTTGGTTTCTAGCCATAAACATCGGATCGGTTGCACTTTTAAAGAGCACATAAACATGTTGCTGACACAAAACATTAGTTCATCTATGCATAGTCACAGTAATTTTTAGGTTTTATTACAATATTCGGCTATATTTTCATATTTTTTCAAGCCATAGCATAAAATCCGCGTACATACCGGAAATCTGTCGAATGGCGAAAGAGCGAGACGATGACAGGTCTGTCAGACAGAGCTGCATTGCAGCTGTTTTCTTCAATATATATCGATAGTACATTTCTGCGCAGTGTTGCTGCGCAACACAGAAAATAAATCGTATTGACTTGAGAAAGAAGTCAAAATAAAAAAAAAAAAACAAAACTAAATATTTCAATAACAATGTTTCAAGTATAACAAAATTAAGAAATTTACAAAATTGACTTGCTCTTGTACCTACTTTCAAGTGTATGTACTTGAAGAACGTAACAACATAACTGGTCGCCATACCGCAATTCAGTTGCATAAAAGCTGGTCCAAGATTCTTTCAGGGCGACAACGGACTGCTGCTGCACTTTCTACAAAACATTGCAACTGACAACAAATGGGTTTAATGCTGCACTTTTTCAAATGGGACAAGCGCTGGCAACTGCTGCATAAATGTGATATATTAGTGAAGCGAAACATAAAGAAGCAGGCCGTCAGTCCAACCAAGTAAGAGTTTTCTTATTTATCATATGGGGTCAGGGGTTCAGGAGGTGGGCAGACTGCGCACCACCAACTAACAAAAAGCTAAAGTTGCATAATATGACTTACACATTTATTATTCTAGACTCGCCGAGGTTGGCCGTCTGTTAGAGGCAAAGGAAGGCAAATACGATACCGGACAGCTGTTCTTGCATCGAATCTTTGGCTATCGCGGTGTTATACTCTTTCCATGGACGGCTCGCGTCTACGACCGCGATTCGGACAATCCTAAGAAGCAGACAACGGCAACAGCAACGCCGACGCAATGCGCCAAAGAGGCTTCACCACTGAGAGTTAACGCGGGGAGCAGCGAAGGCAGTGGGACAACGGCCACCTCCCAGCACGATGATGCTCTCACGTCCTGGCATGCAAGCAATAGTGCCACAGACACGCAGAGAACCACAAAATTGGGTACCGCCAAAACGACAACTAATGCCACCACGAGCAGTGCTGCCGATGCCAAAGATGTTAAAGGCAAAACGCAAACCTTTTATCAGGTGTTGATTGATACCAGGGACTGTCCGTATATTGTGAGTGAATGTTGTGGTTTCTCTCTTTGCAATATGCTAACTAAAATGTTATTTTAGCGGGCCCAAACTGAGGCTGTTACCTTCTTAGGTAATCAGGATTCGAATCGCAGCTTGTATGCGATTCCTGGATTAGATTATGTTGCACACGATGACATCATGCCATATTCCTCAACCGATAAGCACCCGTTGCAGCACGAACTCTTTGACAAGTTTCTAACAAATGCTCCAGATTCTGAGCCGCCATTTGTGGGTCAAGATACGCTCAAAGCGTGGCAGGAAAAGAATCATCCATGGCTGGACATGAGCGATGTGCACAAGGAGACAACTGAAAATGTGCGCATCACCGTGATACCCTTCTATATGGGCTGCCGCGAGACGCCCGCATCTTCGGTTTATTGGGTGAGAAGAGAGCCGAATTGAATTTGAATCAACAATCCTGCTTACTTATACATTCATTTTTATTGTAGTGGCGGTATTGCATACGTTTGGAAAATCTGGGCGAACTCAGTGTGCAGCTGCGTGAACGGCATTGGCGCATATTTTCATTGTCCGGCACTCTGGAGACTGTGCGCGGTCGCGGGGTTGTTGGCCAGGAGCCCATACTGAGTCCGCGACTACCAGCTTTTCAATACAGTAGCCATGTAAGTCTACAGGCGCCCAGCGGCCATATGTGGGGAACTTTTCGACTGGAGCGCGAGGATGGCTACGCATTTGACTGCAAAATACCGCCCTTCTCGCTCGAGTCAAAGCCGGACGATGCTAGCACGCCGCCGATCGGGACGCCCGCTGGCGAAGACAGTGATTAAAGAAATCTACTAGACAAGTTGTTTCGTGGTTAACAATATTCAAACCCAAATTTATTTTTGATCATTCAGGACGTACATGTGTTTAGAGCAAATAAAAATATAATTTACTAGCAATGCCCAAGTTAACCCAACTTTACGTTTTTGGCCTCCAGTTGCATCCGAAAGTCAAAGGGTCGTCGATTTTCGTGCATCCCGAAGACCGTTTGCAATGCATCGATAGCGGCCGTCTCTGTAGCCGTCTGCACATTCTCACCAAATCCCTTGCCCAGCAATTGGCGATTAGCGTAAATGCCAACTTGGAATGCAGCCAGCACAGTATTTTTGCCGCAATCGCCCAACAAGCGTGGCTCCGGCTCACCCAATTGCCGTTGTGTGCAGACTTCACTGAGTAACTGCAGTGGTTGCTCTGGTGTCCATATCTCAAGCAAATCCTTTTGGTTAAGTTGTGTGCAAATAAAATCTCGCACAAATAAGAATGCGCGCTCTACGCCACTTGAATCAGCCAGCGCTCCAATGATCGCCTGAAGAGTTTGTGCTAGTGTTTCGCTGCTTGGTGGATACTCTGTGGAGAAGATGAGCTCTTTGGTTCCCAGGTGAGTGGATACATGAGCTAACGTTTCAGTGCCTAGCAGGTACGATGCAATTGCTTGTTGTCCAGCCGATGGCACCTTGGGTAGCGCATTCTGTAAATAGGCTTCGACATAAGCCTTGGCAATGTGTGCGCCTTTGGCTGCCAGTTGGCTGTTGTCGGCTGTCTGCAGATCCGTTTCTGCAATGCCCAGCTTCCGCTGGCGCTCCTGTTCCTGGTGCGCATATGTGCGCTGCGTAAATGCTGTCTGCAGCAAGGGCAACTGAAATTCCTCATTCAATCGCTTACCGAAAGCAAACAGCTCTGAGCGATAATTCCATTCAACAAATCCAGAGCGTGGCTCCGGTTTCTGTGGTCCTTGTTTTTTAACCCGGTGTGCTAGCTCACGTAACGTTGGGGAGACCCAGCGTTTAAAGTGTCGCTGTGTTTGAACTAAGAAATATGGTACTTAATATATGAACTTTACAAATTTGTTCTAATATACTTGTATTGGCATTGTTAATGGGCCTCGCAAGTGCTATTACACCGGCAACACAGCGCAATAAGGACATCTTTCTTGTTAAATTAAAAATATTCAATCAAAAGGTTGGTACATATGGATAACAGTATTGCCACCCTACGTATTTATGATTGTAAAATAATCGATAATTTTAATTATTTGCACGATAAGTTTGTTGCGATATGTCTAATTTGGTGCAGCCCTGTATTGGCACAATATTACTGAGAGCTGGTCACCTTAACGACGCCATGTCGCTGTTTGCATGAAAAATTTTTTTGTAACCAAAAGTTATTGAAGTAAATTATTTGATAAAACTTATCTACAATTTGCATAAAGCAGAGTTTGCTGCACAAGTGTACATACGCTTTAAAGATGGCGCTGCAAACATACGGTGATAAGCCAGTGGCATTCCAACTGGAAGAGGGCGGCGAGTACTATTATGTGGGCTCGGAGGTGGGCAACTATATGCGGCACTTCCGTGGCATCCTCTATAAAAAGTATCCGGGTATGACCCGTATTGTTCTCTCCAATGAGGAGAGGAAGCGTCTCGCCGATTCTGGCCTCAGTTCACACATATTGGCGAGTTCGGTGTCGCTACTCCGCGCTGTAGAAGTTGATGACATTATGGCCGGCAATGATGAGAAGTGGGCTCAGTCTGTCTTATATCATTGTTTATCTGTATTAACATTATAACTGCATTTCTAGATATCGCGCCGTTTCGGTAAACACTTCGGATACACCAGTACCGCGGGAGAGCAAATCAAAGAAGCAGCCACAATATGTACCAACAATGCCAAACTCAAGCCACCTTGATGCAGTGCCTCAGGCAACGCCTATCAATCGCAATCGGGTGCACACTAAAAAGGTGCGGACATTTCCCATGTGTTTTGACGACACAGACCCAACAGCGAGTCTGGAGAACGCAGCACAGAAAGAGTGCCTAGTACCCATACGCCTGGATATGGAACTAGAGGGGCAAAAGTTACGTGATACTTTCACATGGAACAAAAATGAGAGCATGATAACACCTGAACAGTTCGCTGAAGTTCTGTGCGATGATCTCGATTTGAATCCCCTGCCATTCGTTCCAGCCATTGCACAGGCTATACGCCAGCAAATCGAAGCGTTCCCCAATGATCCGCCCATACTGGAGGAGAGCTGCGACCAACGCGTAATAGTCAAACTGAACATTCACGTGGGAAACACATCGCTTGTTGACCAGGTCGAATGGGACATGTCAGAAAAAAATAACAATCCCGAAGAGTTTGCCATCAAGCTGTGCGCCGAATTGGGTCTGGGCGGTGAATTCGTTACGGCGATTGCGTATAGCATACGGGGTCAACTATCATGGCACTGTCGGACCTATGCGTTTAGCGAGGCTCCATTGTCCACAATCGATGTGCCCTTTCGCAATCCAAGCGATGCGGATGCATGGGCACCATTCCTAGAGACGCTAACCGATGCCGAAATGGAAAAGAAAATACGTGACCAGGATCGAAATACTCGACGCATGCGACGCTTGGCCAATACAACAACGGGCTGGTAGTCGAAACGGATTGTTCCTGTCGCCCCATTATTAATCAATCCACACGGCTAAGAGTTGGAAAAAAGTCGCTAGATTTGTTAACTAAGTTTTCATATATCATTAAAACGCATTCAGCGTTTGTCAGGTCCATAAATACTTCTAGTGGCACATCCAATAATATCTCAATCAATTGAGTTGACAATTTTCCAGCTCTCATAATAGTGATTATAAACGAATCAAATATTATACGCGCTGTAAAATACTTAACAATGTTTTAAGTCGCCAGCATTTAATGTATTTAGTTATCTTATAATTATTTTCGACAAATTTATAATCACTAATAAGGATTCGTGTAAAGTGGTTGCATGGTACAAACTGCGTTCATCATTGTCCAGTTTTGGTCGGCAATATATATACATATAATAAATACATGTCTGTCTATTTTAAAGCCAAAGCTGGCAAACTTCTCGTTAATTTCTTAGATTGTAAGCTACTATGACATTTTTGTATACAATTAACTTTCTACTGAATCTGGTTTGTCCTGATCTTGATCACCATCATAAAACTCGTTCTTTGCTTCGACCAGTTTGTCCTCATCCGTCTGTGACATGCGCACATCTGGGTCCGTTTCCTCCTTCATACGTAGCTCCTCCAGATCAACGTCCGGCGGCGTTTGCACCATTTGCACGCTTGGTGAGTGCTGGCACATTTTAAGATTTTCATACACATGCTTCACGATCAGCTCCAAGTACTGTTTAGAGTTAGCATTGTCCTGTCGTGAGTTGACCTCTGGATGTAGTGTGAAGTCTGGCGCAAAGAAATCATAGTACTCCGTTGCCGGCAAGTCGTTAGCAATTTCCTGGTCGACTAGAAGCGAAGTTTCATGTGTCCAGCAGCGTGCTACGTTGCGCAAAGTGTATCCACCACCGCCCACTACCAATGTGGGCACATTTAACCCCCTGACAAACTTGACGCACTCGCCATGACCGCGAGTACTAAGCGAGAAGCAGCCTAGACGATCTCCAGCCAATGAGTCTGCGCCACATTGCAGCACAATTGCTGTAGGCCGATAAAAGTCCATAATCGCTGAAATGATCGGCTTGAACACTTGAAAGTAGCTCTGATCATCAATACCCTCCTTGAGAGGCACATTAACGCTATAATAGCGGCCAGATTCGGCACCAATCTCGTACATATCACCAGTGCCCGGAAAGAAGTAGTTCCCATATTTGTGAAACGATGCTGTCATCACGCGATCCGTTAAATAGAATGCTTCCTGCACTCCATCTCCATGATGCACATCGATGTCTATATACAGAACACGCGGATGATACTTTAGCAGCTCCAGTATTCCAATTACAATATCGTTGACATAGCAAAAGCCGGAGGCCTCAAATTTCTTGGCATGATGCAGACCACCAGACCAATTGATGCATATGTCACTGTGATGGTGGTTAAGCTTTTGTGCGCCCTCCAGTGAAGCGCCCGTGTACATGGCGCAAAAGTCAAAAAGCCCATCGAAGACGGGACAGTCCTCGCCCACGCTAAAGTGAGCCAAATACTTGGTATACGCGACGGCTGCAATAGGAAATAAAATAGAGGTTTAGTTGTGGGCGTGGGCATGGGAGCTCGTCACTTACAATTGCATTGTATATTCTGTGGCGTCACCTGCTGCAGGTAGGCGATGTATTCATCACTGTGAAACCGCAGCATATCCTGGGCACTTGCTCTGCAATGTGGGAAAGGGGCATTTCGTTACGTTTACAATTGCATGCAATAACAAGTGCTTACTTGTAGGGCCTGTAAATTTTCATCTTCTTGTCCAGGCCATAGTTCATAACCAGGCTGTGGGTGACGGCTAAGCGCTGCGGCTTCATCGGATGCCCTGCACCATAGTGAAAATTGCCCACATTGGCGTTGTAGAAGTACGAGACACGTCTGTCAGTCATCTTTATGTCGACTATAAGCTAATCGCTGTCCAATACCACTCCAATTTGGGCAAAATATTGTTCTTTGCATAAAGTACAATCAGCAGCACAGCTACAATAAACAAAAGTCGCCGCGTTGTGGTCAGCTCGTTCAAGCCCAGTAACATGCCGTTGCCTCCTAAGCCCTTATTTAATTGCGTTTTCGTTTAAGTGCAAGAGCTTCTTCGGCTCAAGTAGAATTGCATTATCACAAATGTTTTCTAATTTATTTCAGAATCTTTAATCATATTAATAAAACTTCACTTATGTTTATGTATATTTAATCAACTAACAATTTTCAGTTCGTCTGTTAGCGCTCGGCTTTTTTTTCACTTAAAATATTTCTTTAACCACTTTATTTATTTTTTTGATGTTTCTTTTTGACGCGTGTTTTTAATATTGCCTTTTGCTCTTTGTTTGCCTACTAGCTTAACAGTGTACTAAAATGTTATTAACAGAGTGCATCAATGTGTGAAAATCTGACATGACTTATATCTGTTAAGTAAATTCAAAAAATATTGGTAAAGGTATTCAATGATAAATAGTTTACAATAAAATGTATTATTGATAAAGTATGATATTTGTGTTAAAAATAATAGTTCCTAACTTAGCACATCCAAACGGCATCATAGCAGCAGTTCTTGCTTTATAACCATATCGATAACAATGGCGTTGTCTTGATTTATCGATATCGATTATAAGAAGGGCTTATGCAGTGGAACTGGATGCAGGGCTTTTGCACAACCGGTAAGATTTTTAACCAATAATTCAAAGAATACACACACTGTTAAATTGGAAATATATAAAAGGTGAGCTTTATGCCGTTTTCCCTTATTTAGAAGACTAATGAAAACGTATATTGTTAGAAACTTGTTAGCAAGAATATTATAAATTATAGATTTAGGTCCTTTGTTAAGAACGATTCTTAGTTAAAAATAAATCATTAAAACGGTAGACGTAGGTAGTTCAATTTCCAAATTGTAATCATTTTGTTTGTTTTATTTAAAATATTCTATTGGGAGCCATTTTTAAAAGAACAGCTGATTCAAACGCTTCATTGTGAATGCCGCACTTTGTTATCAAGCACTTTGATAAGCTTTGATGTGTCGCGTCGAATTTGCGTGTGCAGAAATCAACAATAAATGTCATGGCATAGCGGAATGCAAAAACTGTGTCAAACCGTTGCTAAGGAAGCCCGGAAGAGGCAGAGTGCTCCAGCAGTGATAAAGGCAAATCTAATTTGCTTACATTACGAAACCGCAAATTGATTTTGCCAGCTTTGGCAGCAGCCGTGTCCATATTACTGTGCGTGCGTTCCTGTGTCAAATGGTCAAACTTTAAAGCTGAAGCTCTGTGACCGTTGCCCCCAGTTTGTCCAAGATGTTAACCCTCTATTACGTGAGCGCCACTTTGTTGCAGTCCTGGCGAATTCAAAGGGCCTGCAATAAAATTGCCGAGCAGTTAGCACAGTCGTCGAGCGTTGCCTTCTATGCAATCCCACCTGGCAACGACGACGGCTTCGGTAAGTAGTGTAGCACACCGAACTGTGCACACTCTACTCCTGGTATGCTTCTTCCATATTACTTATTTTTGGTGTTTGTTGACGTGTGCGAGCAGATGCTACAATTGCCAGCTCCGAGCTGTGCGGTAATCGTAATGCGGCCAAGGTCACGGATATATTGTGGTTGCATGGCAATCAGCACGGTTGCTGCCTGCGTCCATTGCAAACGGTGCAAATTACGCCATGGATTAGTTTTCCTCCTGCGCCCAGTTGGCTGCCGTTCGCCTATGCAGCTGACACCCTAACACCCACGGCAACTCCGACGGAAATGGAGCCGCAACCCAGAATCACTCTGTCACCGGATAAGAGTCAACATTTGCAACTATTGCTTGAGGCGCAAGTAGAGCTGCAACGGGAAGCGGGAACCGCCCAACACAGCGTGCCGGTGCGGGTAAGTCATATGCGATTCTTTAGCTAGCTGTTGGTTTAGTCTCTATTTTGAAATCCGACCTCTCAAAGTCCAGAGCCAAACCGATAAAGTAATGCGCACCTTTTTGTCTGCTTCTGTGTAAATTATTCTTTGGGGTTTAAGCTAGTCTGGTGAAACCTTTCCCAACTTATCGATCGGATCGGATCTATTCTATTCACTATTCTAACTAGACTCAACACTTGAGCTGCAATATCCAACTAGCATATTGATAAAATCTTATTAGCATCGAGTTTATTTACAAATGTTCCAAGGAAATGTTTAGAGAACCAAAGCATTTATTGTCTTATTTGTGGTTTTAATATCCCTAAATGTGTATAGGGATGGGAAATGGGTCTGCAAATTAAAAATCTAATTAAAATATAGTTATCCATTATCTACATTTAGTTCTAACACTTTAGTTTTTACCAGCTTTCATTTTGTCAAGCGAATTGTGTCACTTTTTTGCGTGTGTTTTGGTCAATAAAAAAGATTGCGTCATATCTAAGCTATTTTCGCACAAAGTATGTATGTATAATGCAGATTTTGTTTACTCGTCTCTTTTCATGCTGTTCCTGTATCAATCACCGGCGTCGACGTCAGCTGGAATCTTATGGTAAGCTAATTGCATGGAAAATAGACTCCCACCTGGCAGTACTCATCGAAACGGATGTTGAGCATTTCACAAAACTATTGATAATGACATTTTTACAAAATAATTTATTCATTAATGATCAGCTGCCACTGATGAGGATTGAGTGTAAGCCCATTAGCTGATTGCAATTTGAATTGATCTACACATAATCTAACAATATCTACCGTTTACATTTGCAGCTGTGCAACGAGAGGGTCAACCGCAGCCGTTTGAACTGCTGGCCAATCATCTGAAGCGGCAATCGCGCAATGCGGCTGAGATTAGTGCGGAGGGCTGGCAAAAGCATTTGGAGGATCTACGCGCACTAAGCGTACTGGCTCGCCAGGCTACCGAATTTGAGCAGCAAAAGAATCGGAACGAATTTAAGGCAAGCATTCCTAAACAGGACTTGTTGCTTCAGCGACAGGCGGAGCAGTCGCCGGCAGCAGCACAAAGCATTATTAAAGCTGTAGCTGTAGTGGAACCCACCACCAAGACGTCATCTCCCGCCAAGCCCACTCAAGTTAAGAAACCGGCTTCACCTGAACATATTGGAAAAATTGCTACGGCCATCAAGACGCCCACGCAGTCGACTCAGCCTTCTCCAGCTGAAAGTCTTTTGAGCAACCCCAGGGTAGAGGAAAAAACGGTTATCGCCAAGCCAACAGCAGTCCAGGAAACTTCCACCATGGCAGCGGCAAGCACATCAACGCCCAGCAAAAGCTTTGTTGCCGTCAAGCCCAATTCGCCGCCGCCGAAAGCCTCATCTTCCACCCGACCGCGACCCGTTTTGCGCCGTAATAAGGATAGCCTGGGCGAGAGCAAGCCACTGAATGTGCTCGTCTATTCGGACAGCGCCAGTGCGCGTGATTCGGCAATGGCAACTCTTCGCCAGCTTCTAGAGCCAAATGTGTACACCATTTATGCACTTACCCCGCAGCAGGCGGGACAAAAGCATTGGCTCGAGCAGACGGCGCTGCTGGTGGTATGCGGCTCTGTTGCGCCGGCTATTGGCCAGATATTGGTCGATTACTTTCTGCATGGCGGCAAGGTCTTGAGTCTCTGTTCGGATATCTTACACTTCATTTTGCCTAACTATCGCACGGCAGAGGTAAGTCACATCCTGTGTCACAAGGCTAGAGAAATCCTGGTCTAAAACCCAATTCTTGTTTCAGGTTCGGGAGAACGAGTTGGTTCAGTTCTCCTATGACAAGTGGCAGCGGGTGAAGATGATGCATCACATTTTCTGCTACCAACCGTCGCCGGTTAAGAAAAACTTTTCCACCGACAGCGAGGAGTCAGCCAGCCAAACGCATTCGCGTAAACCGTAAGTCATCTTGTGTGTGATTTAAATACACTTAAACATTCCACACAAGATATACATGAATATTTAAAATGAGATTTCGATTTAATTCCACAAACTGAAGTGGAACTATTTCGAAATGAAATTCATTATGAACACGCCTTTTAGTTACACATCGGAGCGTTTCCCATGCAAAAGCTGCTATTACGTCTTCATATGTATATGTACTTCGAATAGATAGCTTGTTCTTTTATTACAATGCATGTTATGTTGGCGGCTTAGGCGACTACCATTTGGTCTTTCCCAGCCATCGAAATGCTGCATACTTGCGGGCGCACGCTAGAATCTATCAAGTGCAATGACTGTAAATACGCCAATCTTAATATTGTACTTTCAAATACCTTAACCACGATATATAAAACAACAAGGTTTTTACTAATTCCAATCTCTTTTGTGTTTCTTGAACCTTTCATGCTCAAATTGGCGCTATTTCTGTACCTTTTTTATAATCGAATCTATGATCTTAAAATCTCATGTTCATATGTGTTTTCTTGTGCGTCGTTTTACAATCTATTCTATATTTTTACAAAATTTCTATTGGTGTATTGCACTTCCCTTATTAAATTTACTAAACTCCATTAAAATGTACTCTTGTTTTTATGAATCGCGCAATGAATTTGATAATCGTTCTTGGTTTTTTGTTCTGCTTGATTTTGAGTTCTCTTTCATTTTGTTTCCTTCTCGTTCTTTTCCTTGCGTGTGATCTCTCTCTCTGACTTTCTCTTTTCTGCTTTGTGTGTGTGTGTGTATGTGCTATATGTGTGTCCACAACTATTATCCTATCCACCATTTCCCAAAACTGAAACGATAATACTCACAACAACAACATGATAAAATAAAAACCAAAAACCAAATCAAAAATACGAAACGAACGCCGCTTAGAGCTCTAGTATGTCCAAGGTCCATGGATTTGAAGGACACGACCGGCCAGATACACCAGCTGGACGTTAAGGTATTGGGCACTGAGGAGACCTGGAACACGCCCAGTATATTGCTGGCTAACAGTTTGCGAAGCGGCGGTAAAGCCGTCTTCTCTCAGGTACATTACGAGTTGAATAACTATAGTTAACTGACAATGATAAATAAATAATATTTGTTGCAGGTTCACCTGGAGACAAATCCCAGTGAGTTTGAGTTTGATGAAACTAGGTTCGCAATTCTGAAACAAAGCGAACGCACACGCATCGAGATCTTTACGGATCTCTTGCACAAGTACCTGGATATCGAGGTGCAAGTCGGCGAGTCAGAAGTTCCTGTCCCTGCCGGAGTTGTCTTCAAGCAGGCCTACTTCTTGGGCCGTCATGAGGTGAGTTGCTTTGTGCTGTGCACCTTGCCGTGTCCTAATCATTTTGCTCGTTGCAGTCGAAATTTGAACTGCTGGAGAAGCTGCGACCACGTTGTAGCGGTAATGACGATGTCATCGTAACGCCCAAGCTGACTATTAAGTTCTGTGGCAAGGATGATAAGGCGCCGGTGGCGAACACAAACGTGTTGCCGATTGTGATACATGCTTGTCCAGATGATTTCTCCACTGTTGACTACTTTGATGTGCGTATTGTGTTACAAAATAACTCTGCATATATGACTACAGTTGTTTCATTCTTGTAGAATCTGAAAACGGAGCACATTGGACGCTTGGTTATCTATGCGCCAGTATTAACAAGCTCGATGCATGTGATCAACGATCTGGAGCTAATGCATGGCATTGCCGTGCTGCCACGCCAGCAGACAGCGGGCACGGGTCGCAGCGGGAATCAGGTAAGCGATCCCCAAAATTTAACGATACAATTCCATTTAATGGCTTTCTTGTCTGGCTTACTAGTGGCTGAGCCCCATGGGCTGCGCAATGTTTTCGACTCAGCTGCACATCGCCATGGATACGCCGCTGGGCACACGTCTTTCCTTAATACAGCACATGATAGGAGCTGCTATTGTGAACACCCTACGAGGCCATCAACTTTATAGGGTAAGTGATTATGTATGCTACTCAACAACTCAAACAAAAAGTGCAATTGGTTTTGCATTGCGAGCCCGAATAAGCCTGAAACAGTTGACAGATTTGTTTGGTAATATATCGGCTTTAATAAAAATATTAATTATTTTTTGCACAACAAATATTTTTTTTAAAACATAATCTGAACATTTTCTTATGCCATCTGAGATATATGATTTTTCGAAACAATCGCAAAAGACGATTGTTTCAGCACTGAGCCATATAAATGACTTTGATTTTGTTCAATAATTTGCACAATTTTTGCATTTTTTTTTTTTGTAAATTCCGAATTTGAATTTTCTAAATACGATTATAAATGCAATACCTATGTAGCTCCAGTAAAATTGAATCGAATCGTGAAACAGATGTTCAAGTATCTGTTTGTATATTTTGAAGCTTCTTATCTAGGGACTTCAATAGAAATTGGTCTAAATCGTTTTTTATGATCTGATCTCTCGGATTTCCATGAAAACTCAACTATCTTTTGCGAATATTCATAAAGTTTACAAAGTCCAAGAACTCTGTGGAAATCAAACGGGAATTTCTGAATTCAGTTTTCGGATATTGTTACAATAAATTTCGATTTGTAGTGAATAGTTTATTTTGACATTATTTTTTTTTCCGTATATTTTGCATTCAACTTGTTTGCTACTATATACATTTTACATATGTATGTATATAATTGTTTATATATAGATATATAATATATACCTAGAGCTTTGCTTACACATAATTAACAATTTTAAAATTGCTCACCTGATTTACGTTTACATTTAGATTTGCCACAGTGCTTGGTTTTTCTTTAATGTATGTAATTTGTAATTTGTAATTTGTAATGTCTAATGCCTATGTTATGCGTTCGGATTTGCTTGTTGCTCTTTAACATTTAAACATTGTCTTTTAATTAAACATTTCTTTTCAATACATAATTAAAGATAAAAATATTTTACAATGCGTTTGTAAATTGCTATAATTTGGATATACATATATGTATAGTTTAGTTTCGTTTCATTTGCTTTAAATGTATATTTACAGTTTTTGTTTTTATAACACATGCACTTTGAACTTTTCTTTGAGAGTCGTAGAGTCGTACACATACATACACATACACATACACATACATGAGGCTTTGCTCTCCGCATTCTCTTGCCTCCTTTGCCGGAGAGCTAATTTCACATTTGACATTTTGCACGCACAACAATTACAGTGAAAGTGACATACATATGTATGCATATGTGTGTGTAGCTTACATTTACATATAACATGAAATTGTGCTAAATAGAATCAGAGTGTGTGTGTGTGTGTGTGTGTGTGCGCCTGCTTACATATATGACATATGTGTCTATAAACGTATGCATATATTTTTATATCGGCTGGTTAGAATACAGATTCCGCTGAGCGCGAGAGGTTAACGGGATGCGAGGGACTGCGTGCCAAGCGCTTCTTTGGCAAATGCTCCAGCAAGGAGAGCAGGCGTGCAAAGTCCGGCCTGTGCTCCTTTTCGTAGGTCCAGCACAGCATCAGCAGGTCCTTGACATCGCGACCCGACTGCAGATTGGCCAGCGACTGTTTCATGCCGCGCCCCACTTGCCAAATGATAGACTCCGCCGGTTGATCCTTGAACGTGAATTCGCCGCAAATTAGCTCGTACCACACCGTGCCAAATGAGTAAACATCCGAGTAGGAAGTGAACTCTAGACACTCGCCAGGCGGTTTGCACGGCTGCAGGGCGCGTATTAGTTCCGGGGCCAGGTAGCAGAGCCAGTTTTGTGGAACACCCAAGCCCATATCACAGTACAGCAGCTTTGTGGAGCTGAAGAGGCCAAAGTCCGTAATGATCACCTTGCCATTCTCTATAAAAATGTTCTTGGTGCGCAGATCCTTGTGTATTATGTCTCTGGCATGCAAATAGCCCATGCCCTGGGCAATCTGTTGGGCAATCAACAACGTGCGATTCATTGCAAACTTCTCCCTTCGCTGATGTATATAGGTGTACAGGGTGTTGCCCTTGCACAGCGCCGTGACAATGGCCAAATACGGCGGATTCATGCAGGCACCCATGAACAGCACCAGATTCTCGTGGCGTGTCTTCTTGAAATTGGCCACCTCGTTGCGAAACGATTCCAGCATGTGCTCGTCCTGCAGATAGTCTTCATTGAGTAGTTTCACAGCGACATCGCCATGCCACAGTGCCCGATGCACAGTGCCAAATCGACCCTGGCCAATGCGCTCCAACAGGTGCAAATCGCCATAGGGTATATCCCATTCCTTCAATGATATGGAGTTCTGCCGCCACTGGCCCGAGTCGCCATCCTCTGTGGAGTCCAAGCGTACAGGCGTGCGATCCGAGTCAGTGCTGGCGCTGCCCGACAACGAAACCGTCTTGTCGCTATCATTCGACTTGTGCGTGTCCGTATATTCGCTGGTGAAGGGCACCCGCTTGTCCACACCAGCATTGCTCAATTTGCGCGGAAAGAAACTGCCGCTGTTCACCAGACTGGAGGTGTAGGTGGCCGTGCTGCTGCTGCCGCTCACATTCGACACTTGCGAGGTAGCCGAATGCGTGGACACTTGACTTCCAGTCAGCGAGTGCAGGTGACCATTGGAGCAGCTGCTGCTGCTGCTGTTGTTGTTGGCGCTGCTGCCGTTGTTTGAGCTGCTGTTGTTGTTGCCATTGGTCAGCGGCTCCGTTGTGGCCATATGCGATTGCGACTCATTGGATATGAGCGTTTGAGCGGCGCTGGCGTTACTATTGCAGGCATTGATGCTGGTGATGGTCACGTTGGGGAAATTAAATTGACTCTGTTGACCCTGTTGTGCTGCTGCTGCTACCGCTGCTGGTGCTGGTTTCGGCTGGCAGGCGCTGGGCGTGGCCAGCTGCAGTTGCTGTTGCTGGAACAATGCCGGACTGCTGGGCGTGGAGCTGGTGCAGCTCGAGCTTGGCGAGCTGCTGTCCCCATGCTGCAGCTGTGGCTGTTGCAACTGCGGCTTGCCCAGCGTGCTCTTCCTGGGCACTGGCGACGCCTTGCTGCTGCTGTGCTGCGCTGGGTCCCATCTGCCGCCCACCTGAGTTTGGCGAAACTCGTGAACATATTCGGGTGGCAGGCCACACGACGGCGGCACGTGCGGCGCACAGGACTTGTGGCAAATGTATTTGCAGTCGGTGCACCTGAACCAGTGGCTCATCATCTGTTTTTGGCACAGTTTGCACGTGGCCTTGAAGCCAAACATTTTGCTGAAGCGGTGCTTAATGGTATGACCCATGCCCACATGCGCCACACCTGGCGAGGGTGGCACTAGCAGGACATTGGAGCTGTTGATGCTGCCACCATCCACAAAAAAGTCCGAACTGCTGGCCGAGCTGTGGCTATCCGGGCTAGGATCTGTGGGCAGGCGGCTCCGCGGTGGCCGTGGAGGCTGCTCCGTGAGCGCCGTCTCCGAAGCGCTGCTGTTGTGCATGAGCAGCGTTTGATGCTTCTTGGCGGGTGGTGGCGTTCCCGCCGCTGTTGTAGTACTGCGGCTGCGCTGCGGAGTGCCGCTGGTGGATGCCGTCCCTGAGGCGGGCGTGAAGGGCGAGTTGGGTGGCGAGGGCGTCAGTGTTAAGGTCAATTGGGAGCCAGTCAGTGGTTGCTGTGGGTCGCTGCGGGAGCTTGAGGCAGAGTTGTTAACAATTTTCGGCTTGCTGTTTCCGTGTTGATGTTGATGCTGATGTTGACGATGATGGGCGCGTGGTGAGGCGCTGCTCAGTCCGAGGCCAATATTGCCAATGCTGCCGCGGTGCATGTGATGCGGATGGGGTCGATCCCAGGAGTCCCAGTGCCATTGTTCCGGATCGACATTGGACGCAACTGCGCCGGTGCTGTCCAGCGTTTCCATGCATTTTCGGAGATTATGCATCGCTTTGGTCAGACGCCGCAGTTCCTCGTCCAGCTGGGTGCTTGAATTGTGGGCAAGCAATTGTTTCAGTTCATCGTCGCTCAGCTGCAGTGTTTGCTCCAATGTCGTTAGACGCGCTAGACATGCATTCAGTGACTCCGGACTGAGACCAACCACGCGCAGCCATTGGCGCAACTCGTTCCCGGTAGCCTGATGATGGGGCAGCAGCCCGTTGGCGGGTATGCGTTCGTTGAGTCTCGTTTTGGTCAAGAGCAGCTCGGAGAAGTAGCGCACCAGCTTGGACTCTAGGCAGCGGATCTCCTGTTGCGTCAGCGTCGCGCTCGTTGCGCACTGTGTTCGCAGACCCTCCAGATGGTTGGCCGAGAGATCAATCATATCCTGTATGATGATTAGATTGCTTTCGCTCGCAGTCGTCGTTGTATTGTTGTTACTGCTGCTGCTGTTGCTGACTGGCGGCCCAGTCAGCTGGGCGGCGGCGCTGCTGCTCATTTTGTTGTGGCCCGCCCGCCCCTTCCAGCAGTACAAACTGATTGATTTTTTCAGACGCACTTACAAATCATTTGTTGTTTGCACCACTTTGACACACATTCTGTCCACATCAATCAGCTTTTTTCGCTTGCTGCTAGCACACATGAACAGCCCTGCGAAATGCGGACTTCGAGAAAGCTTCTGCTATGAGAAAATCGCGAAAATTTTAATAGTTTTTGGGGGGCAGACAAAACGGGTGCCGTGTTGTCGCCTGCACGCACGAAATTTCTCTACACCCAAGTAGTAGAGCTGCGTAACTATCGTCGATTGTATCGAAGTTTTTTTTTCTTCGATTAAGTAGATATATCGATTAGTTTTTCTTATCGCAATATATCGTATATACCGCATATTAGTTTGAATTGGCTTTTAAATACTAATGCAACCATTTTTAAGTATTTAAAGTAAATCTAAAATATATACATTTTTTGTTAATTCAATTTTTTAGGTTATTTATATATTTATCTTAACTGAACGAAGTTAAGATCCATCAATAGCTCTCTGTTTACAGATCCTCACCATTCACAGTAGATCACAATTATTCAAACAAATATGTTTTTGTTCTGTCTTTTTGCAGGTACTCGATATAGCTTTAAAATGGCCAAATGATATTATTGCCAATGGAAACTATAAAATTGGTGGACTTATCGTCAATACCACATTATTGGGCTCGCAGGCGATAGTAAATATTGGCAGCGGAATTAATTTAAACAATTCAAAACCGACGGTGTGTATAAATGACATGATAAATGAGTATAATGTGCGAATGCCTAATGCTAAATTGCCTTTACTCAAATATGAGCAATTTATTGCAATGATTTTTAACGAAATGGAAAGAATATTGGCTGAAGTACAAAACGGAGATTTTGATGCTTTCTACTCTTTGTATTATGAACTTTGGTTGCACAGGTAATATTATTGGCTTTAAAAAATATGGAGATATTTTTACTATGCATTATTTATTTTAGTGATCAAAACGTTACTATTTGCCTCCAAAATGATCAAGAAAAGGAAGCCACAATTATTGGAATCGATGACTTTGGATTCTTAAAAGTAAAACTAGCGAACGGCACAATTGAAACTGTTCAGCCCGATGGAAACAGTTTTGATATGCTAAAAGGATTGATAGTACCTAAATACAATTAGCTTAATTATTAAAGGAATTCTTATATAATAATAACTATTTATTCCTAACTATTTTTGTGTAAACTTATATATATACATATATACATACTCGAACTAACAAAAGTTTGGAATTTTAGAAGCATTTAGATATACTTGTTAATTATATCCAATTATATATTTTCAAATTTCTTCACTTAAAGTGAACATTGATTCGATGCTTATAATAACATATTACATAATATTTGGATTATTAACACTGCCAATCTTCTACAGAATTCAAAATAATATTGTTCTAAAATTGCCATTTAACCAAAATATATGTGTCTTAAATCTTGAAATCGTTATAATTGAACAAAAAAAATATTACTTTCCCAATATCTATGTGTTTACCAATTACTGATTTAAATAAAATCATATAAAACCAAGCAGTCTATAATAAAAAATATACAAGTGTGCTGTTGTCAATTTGGTATTAACGGCAATATTGTGAATTTGGCATAATTTGGTATTTTTAATAGCGCTGGTCACACTGCTGGCGAACAAGGTGGCCATTCTTATTTTTATATGTGCATAGTTTTTACTTGCAGTGAACGAAACTACCAAACTAGACGATTTATATAAGCGCCCCGGATAAAAGGCAACAAAAAAGAATAAAATATGGCGCAACGTAATCATCGCGTAGATCGTTTTGCACAAATGAGCAAGCAGGAGGAGATAATAGCCAAAAAGCGCCAGGAAATACTTGAGAAACAGCGCACGGCGCAGCTGGCTAAGGCGGTGGCAGCTGCTCAAACATTGGCTGCCCAATTGAAAACCATTGAGACGTCAACGCCGACGCCAGTGGAGGAATTGGAAGAGCATGAGCAGGAGGAAGAGCAGCCACCAGCATCGCAAGCTTCGCCAACAGCAACGACGCCAGCCGATGAGGGCAACGGCTTGGAAATAGATAACGGTGATCTAACGGGGTCAGCTGTTAAAGCCAAAAATGACGATGGTACGTCCAAAACGCTCAACAGTTTTACTGGCAAGACGGGCAAAATTACGTTTAGCCTGAAACGGCAACAGCTGCCGCAGCCTAGCGTTGAACAGCCGCCACCCAAAGTGAAAAATACGTTTTGTAATGACGGTTCCTTTTTGGAGAACTTTAAGAAAATCCTTGAAAAACACGAACAACCCAAGCCGCCCATTATGGTGGCGCCCGTTCCGATGCCAAGGTAAGAAACTGTCATTCTTGTTTGCAGCGAAATTCCTTAACACTCAGTCCCCCACACAGCACTGAGGAAAACAGCACAGGCGAAACTCACAGCACCGAAAACAACAGTCCGCAACAATCGGTGGATCTGGCGGCTAGTGCGATAGCGACGAGTGCAGCGGCAGTGATAGCTACTTCCATGGCTGGCAGCATTACAGTATCCAGCGCAGGGCACAATCATCTGACATTTACCATGCCAGTGACGGCAACAGCGATGCCGCAGGCTGTGCAACCACCACCACCGCCGCCGTTTGCATTCAATCCAACACTTTTGGCACAGGGGCCGCCGCAAATGACAATGCCGGCCTTTTTCCATGGACACCATCATCTGCCTATGCAGCTGCATCCCGCTGCAGTGGCACCGCCGCCGCCGCCACCACCTCCGCCACAGCTGCCCATGTCGTTGGCTAATTTGACGCCAATTTATATGCAATTGGGACCAACGCAGCTGCCGCCCGAAACAGCCATGCATCAATTGAACGCCATACCGGCTCCCAAAGACTTTGACCTGAATGCCATACCAAAACCGCAGATTAATCTGGAAGCCATACAGATGCCCAATGTAACTCAGGCGGATCAGCTGGGTCTGCTGCCGGAGCATGTGACGATCAATCCACCTCCGCCGCCTCCGCCTCCCATGCAGTCAGAGGAGCAAGCATCACAGCAGCCGCAGTCACAGCCCCAGCAGCACCAGAATCTGCAGATGCTGCAGCAGATACAGCTGCAAGTGCAGCCACCGACACCTCCTGCCGAAGGTGTGTATTGTTAGTTTGGAAATTGCCTTTCTCTGTTCTGTTCTGCCAATAACCCTTAGTAACCCATCCAGTAACCTATATCCACTATCCTTCATCCTACCGATCAAATTGAAAACTTCCTACATCTCAATTATTTTCATTTTATATATTTTACAAATCGTTGTGCACGATTTTAAAGCAATTTGTGTAGTTTTTTCAGAAACGTGCATACAATTGCCAACGTGCATAGAAAACCTTATCGCACTGGTCGCCGAAAATGGTGAAGCTTACGAAGATAAAATACGTTTGCATAGAAGCGAACTGCATCCGGCCTTGTGGTAAATCAGCTGCACATTATCATGCGCAGGGCACTTTAACTATTAAATGGTGGACAGCATTTAGAAAATTACCAAAAAGATCAGGTATTTTCGGTTTCCCGAAGATTTAATACCCTTGCAGACTTCAAAATATATTTCAATCTTCGACTGATCGTTCCTATGGGCAATGTAGTTTAATATTCCGATATTTCACAGTTACATATTATAGTCATACAGTCCGATAGACATAGGCGAAATGATTTTCTGTTTAAATCTGGGGGACTAGTTTACATAGATTAACGGATGAACTAACGGACATTTCTTCATTGACCGACCTCTTGATATATGTATGGTCGGAGATGTCTCCTTGAATGCTTTACAGATTTCGTGTTAAAATCAAAACACACTCTGCAAGGGTATAGAATTAACTGATAGGTTCACGGTGGCTGAAATATATGGAACTGGACAAACTTACGACTAACCTTTCAAATTTAAATATTTTACTCTCTGAAGCTCATTAGATAATATAATTTGGTATGTAAGTGCAATATCTTGTGCAATCGTTTCTGTGGGAGCTATTTGGTAAAGTAGTAGTCCTGGTCCGGGTGCTGGCCCATGGCATCGAACTCCATGGATTTGTCTAGACTGAGGTTAAATATGTTAGAGATTAGGGCGCACGCATCACACACGTATCACACACTGGCCGTATGTTGCCGTCGTCTTTCAACTGGAGGAGTAAGCTGAAGGATTCTCTAAAAGCACACTACTAAATGGGCGCCAAAAAAAAAAAAAAACAAACAGTTACTCATATAATGTCTTTGTATACTGAATGCAATTGGGCATTTTTCATTGTAAGTTTCACTTCTTCTTTAAAATTTTAAAATAGGTTTCTTTATGATAAGAACTGCGAGCAATATCGAAGCTATCGCTCACAACTGCTCGATTACGAACGCCAGCGCGGCGAGCGAAAGCTTGAGCGGGAGCGGGAGCAGCAGCTAAGCAAGATACAGCAGCAGCAACAACAACAACAACAACAACAACAGCAACAACAGCAACAACAGCAGCAGCAACAGCAGCAGGAAGACCACAGTAACTCGGCAGCGGACAAATACGATCCGGAATCGGCAATAAGCGCCGATTTCGATTCAGATGATGAGTATATGCGCGGCATGATGGATCGCAATCGCGACAATATTAAGCGACGCATCGAGTGCCGCAACGAGCTGAGCGACGAGGAGCGACGGGAGCGCGAAGAGGAGGCCGCAATGGCAAATGCTGGCGATCCGCATGAACTGCACCAGGACGATAGAGAGACGCAGCGGCAACGCCGCAAGCGCGAGCGCAAAAGTCGCTGGGGCGAGAAGGAGCAGCTGCCGAGCGGTTCAGGTGAGTAAATAGCTCAATAGTAAAATTAAATTAAATTAATATCATGTTGTACGATCAACTCTAGGCACACCAACCAGCTTCGGAAACCAGAACAAGCCCATGCTGAGCACAGTCACGCGCAACGATCCGGCCTTGCTGCAGTACGCACGTCTGAATTATGGATCCACTCAATTGTCGGAGGACCAATGGAAGCAATGCGAAGAGCACTACAAAGTGAATTTATTATACCAGGACATGATGCGTAAGCGCCAGGAGATCGATCGCCTGGCTCGAGGCGGAAAGTTCAAATACGAGTATGACTCTGATGAGGACATCGAGGGCGGCACCTGGGAGCACAAGCTGCGTACTGCGGAAATGGAGGCCACACACTTGTGGGCCAATGCGCTAACCAAGCAGAGCGAGGGCAAGCATCACATCGGTGATTTTCTGCCGCCTGAGGAGCTGAAAAAGTTCATGGAGCAGTACGAGGCAAAGAAAAACAACAGGCAGCCGGACTTAAGTGATTACAAGGAGTACAAACTAAAAGAAGATAACATTGGCTTCCAAATGCTACAAAAGCTCGGCTGGAAAGAGGGCCAAGGACTAGGCCAAGACGGTGCCGGCATTGTAGATCCCGTCAACAAGTATGTGAATAAAAACTGTTCTCCTAAATATCTGTAAGATGTCTTGTTATTTATCGAAACTCTTATTTGTAGAGCGCCACAGCGTGACGGCAACCAGGGCCTGGGCGTTGGCAGCGCCGCTCAGCCAGAGGATTGCGATAATGAGTATGATGCGTATCGCAAGCGCATGATGTTGGCCTATCGCTTTCGACCCAATCCGCTGGTGAGTTTTCGATTGTGTTTACGTGATCTAAAGATTGTTTAAAAATGTGCTTTTCTTTTGCAGAACAATCCACGTCGCGCCTATTACTAATTCACAAATTGCAAGCCACAACGCATAAAAGTAATAACTGATGCTTTATATTTTTTAAGATTCACTTTCTGGACCCGTTCATATTCTAATCACCCTCATATACACGAATTCTAAAGTTCTTATTTATATATAAGTAGTACGTTGACCGCTGACCACAATGAAGATTTGCTGAAGTTCTTTAACTGGATTAGATGCCACAAATTGTAGTTGTGTTTATTATTACTCATTATATTTAGACAATATTCATATACGCAGTATTGTTCGTAATCAACTTAAAAGCTATGGCTATAATGTACGCTCTAAGGACTATCAAGTTGTGTTTGGGGTTTTTAGGAGTTGCTTCGCTTTATATAAAAAGTACATATTCCGTAGGTGGGTGGCTACGCGGAACTTGAACGCCTAAACGCTAATAATACTAAGTTGTACTCGAACTGGAAACGTTGGCTTGGCCTTAAGAGTAGAGTGTTAGCACCGGCGTCTGGTTGCCGCGTGCCAGCGCCACGGGGCACTTGATATCTGACGTTAGCATTTCCAGCCACGACATGTACAGCGGCGCCGAAATTGCCTCCTGCAATTAAGATATTGATATGTATGTAGGGATAAAGTTGGGAATATATTTAGTCTGTGTACACACCTTGCGCGGCATAGGCAGGGACATGACCACCAGCGATGCGTTCGATGAGTGCTTGACGACCAGCTCGTGGATGCGCAGCTGGCGTTGCGTCTTCTCCGCCATGCTGTGCAGCTCTTCGTCGGTGATGCCAAACTCGTTGCGGGCACTGCGACGGAAGGGCTCGATGAGCCGTTTGTGCTTGAGCATCGTATCATGACGTGGCTGGTCTTGGACGCCCTTGAGCATAATAAGCTCTGAGTATTTGATGCGGAATTTGGTCAGCAAACTGGCCATGCTGTAAACCAAAAGTAATACCATGTATACCAATTTGTTTAAGGACTTGCATTTGTATGGGCCAGCTTACCTCTTCTCCTCCTGCTCCTCGTCCTTGCCATGGCACATGGTAAAAACGCGCAGCTTACAATTCTGCCAATGCGCACGCATTGAGATGATGTAGGGCAGCAAAATAGTCAGACCTGACAATTGGCGAACACATTCATCAAAGTCCGCTCAACGTAAATAATATTGTTGGACTTACCGCCGTCATCGTACAGCCAGAAGACATCGATGGTGCCCTTGGCCTGCTTGCGTGTGAATATGGTCATCGCGTCCAGAATAGTCTTAGGCACCTCGGAGCCACCTTTGGTGTGATAGGTAATGGCGGCGGCGTCGCTACTGTTGACCTTGTAGCTGTGGGAACCGCGCTGCATGTTGGGCATGGGCGCCTGTTGTGGCATGGTGAACGAGGCGTTGGGACTGGGGCTATCCATGCTGGCCAGGTTCAAGTTCGAATCGACATGCAGCAGCTCGGAGGCAGCATTCGCTGCGGGCAGCAGCTCATTGGCAAAGCCCTGTGCGTTGGCTGTCTGCAAGTGGCCCAAACTGCCTTCCGGCATCGTCACCTCGGGCGTTAGCTCCGAGAAGTCCAGCCCGTTGGGCAGCCGCAGCAATGCCACGCCCATGCGCTGCGAAAAGGCGTTGCTGCAAGTGAGAGTAGTTAGGATTCAAGCTGTTGCTGAAACATCATATTTTGGGTTTCTTACTGCAAAATGGCAAAGTAGCTCTCCACCTCCTCCTTGCGACAACTGTTCCAGTCCGGCTTATAGCCCACTAGCACAATGTTGGGCGACATTTTGCCAAAGCCCGTCGTCTTGATCAATGCATTGATGCCATCCTCGATGCTAAAGCCGTCGATCACATTGTAAAAAGCTTTGATTTTGCGAGCGTCCAAATACTTTTGGCCATCCTTCAGCAGATTCAGGCGATTCTTATATCCAACGCGTACCTGAATAATATAACACATCGATTAACTGATGCATACAAATGGATATAGACCTGACAAGGATCGACACCTACCGGTATTATGTTGCCCACAAACATGAGCGAGTTGTTCTTGGTCAGCAGATAGCCAAAGTCGACAAGCGGCGGGCGGGTTTTTGGATCTCCGGCGAGCACTAGCACTTGGGGATGATAGTTCTTAACGTGATCCGAGACGTTCTGCAACCGATGCACGGCCATTAAGGCGGCCTTGTACTGCTGCGCCTGCGTGGTGGAGCCCCAGTTGGCATCCGGCTTGCGGTACATGACCACCAGATAGAGCGCGAAGATGATGCCAAAGGTGAGAATGGCGGCCACATAATTGATAAGGAACATGATGGCCACACACATTGCGAACCCGAACAGACTTATCCAGGCGTTGTAGTACTTGAAGGTGGGACGCCAGCCGAGGGGCTTGACGAAGGCCGCGTGAAATGTGCAGAAGTTGATGAGCGCATACGAGGCCAGGTAGAAGGTGGAGATGAGCGGCGCGATCAGATTCAGTTCGCCGATCAGCAGGAAGCTCGTCGAGATGAAGTAGGTCAGCACATAGCCGCGGTAGGGTTCGCCATGTTTGCCGTAGGGCTTCGAGAAGTAAATGAGACCCGGATAGATCTGATCGATGCCCAGAGCCTGAACCAGTCGCGGCACGGACAACAGATTCGTTAGGGCCGTGCTCAGCGTGGCCGCAAAGCAGCCGGCATAGATGAGCGGCCCCCAGAGCGACATCAGCTGCATCATCTCGTAGGAGTTGAAGAGACCCCAGGTGCAGTTGCCGGCCTGCATGCAGGGCAGCTCCGAGGGCACAATGCTGCCATTGACCAGGTCCTGGGGAAAGCCGGAAGCATCGCGCACTGCAGCGCCGCCCGCGAACAGCACAAAGAATGCATAGGATGTCATGGAAATAAGTAGGGCCCAGAAAGTGCCCTTCGGTATGGCAGCGCCGGCATCCTTGAGGTCGCCGCAGATGTTGGCGCCCGCCTGAATGCCCGTCACGCTCGGAAAGAAGATGGCGAAAACGCTGAAGAAGTCGTGGTTAACGCCCTCGGCATAACGATAGTCTGAGACAAAGTTCTCCTTGAAGGTGGACCCTGTTAAATGATTCAATTGGGGCACAGCGTTAGCAGCGAGTCCCTGCGGAGCTCATCCCATTTCAACTCACAGGAGAAGCCCACAAATCCCTTGGATATAAGCGTTTCATCGTCACGCGGTCCGATCGCAGCGCCAATCAGGAAATTAAATATGGCCAGGACGATGGTGACGATGAGGAAGTTCTGCGCCTTGGTCTCCCATTCCATGCCCACGCAGCAGATCAGGATCAAGACCAGCACCGTAATGGAGCCCACAATGCGAATATCGTTGATGCCGTTGTCCACGATAATTAGTCCGTTGTTCTCTGCAAGAATCAAGGCATGTTCAGATGGATTCATTAGGGGGGAGCAGGAGGAGTCGAGCTACTTACTCAGCAGCACATTTAGCGATTCGCAGAAACCAATTGTGTTCATTGAGGCGGAGACCGCGTTGGCGAACGCAAAAACAACTCCGACGGAGGCGCCAAATTCCGGGCCCAGCGAGCGGGATATAATGAAATAGACTCCGCCGCCCTTCACCTCGCCGTTCGTACTAATGGCTGACAAGGAGAGCGTGGTTATGACGCAGACCACCGTCGAGATGGCGATTATAATTAACGACCACATAATGCCGGATTCGGCGACGACCCAGCTGAGGCGCAGGAAGAGCATAACGCCCCAAATGTTGAGCAGGCATGGTATGAGCACGCCGACAATCCATCCCAGCTTGATGTTACCACCAGTTGGTTCCGGCTCAGCAGCATCTGGTATCGTGATGCTCTACGGATGATGAAACATAACAATGGAAAATAACTTGTTAAACAATGCCATATGATTAATCCAACGTGTACTCCATCTGATCTTTAATATTTAAACAATATAATATGATTTGTATTGATGTTCATATATATTCATTCAAGTGAAAAGTGAAGTGTTTAAAACTTGGACCTCGCAAGGCCGGGAAATACCCACTGGGTACGCTCCCTTATATCATACTCAGACCTAGTTAACTTTATCTCTTAATGACTTCCCCGCTGAGCTGCATATTTATCTGTATTTTGAAATACTGCCTTACTATGCGATTCTCAGGAGTTTTATGCTTTGATTTTTCTTTAACAAGTTTTGCTGATAACAATTATTGTTGCTCTGGGTCCCACTCTACTTTTCTCTCTGGCTCTTTAAAATTTCTATTAAATTTTATACTTCTCTCTTTATATATATAAATAAGTTCGTACATCTATATCTAGGTCTGCACATACATATCCATAATCCAACTTAAAATAGGCATATAAATTTAAATACCTGGCAACAGAGTATTTGCTTACTTGATGAATTTATTGTGCTCTTTTTCAATTAACGCCCAGCAAGTAAATGGAACTTATGTAGATTTTATAGCTATGCTAAAAATCGTAGCTAACCAAAGCGGCATCTGAATTAAGGTCAATAAAATTCCTGTGAATTTCTGATTGCCATTTAAAAATAAATATACATTAACATTTGTGCTAATTGAATTGTTTGTCGAGCTAAAAAAGTAATATGCCGTGATGAGTATCTATTTAGGAGGAGAAAGTAATCAAAGTATCTATTTAGAAGCAGTGAGACTGCATACGAATCATCAAATACTCATATCAAATATTCAAAGTATTCATAATGTTTCTAATTCTTTTGAACAAACTATGAGATTTTTTAAATGGAAAAGAATGCTTAGGAGCTCGATTTCTGGCACAAGAAAATGAAAAACTGTGTTAACTTTTAAATATCATTTAAAAACTTTCGAATTCTTAAGGCTTTTTTATAAATTAATATCTGTCAAATAAATTGATTGTAGATAGAAATGGGCAAAAGTTGTTGTGACTTTTCTTCAAATAGAATACCAAAAAAAAAAAAATAAAAAAATCGGACAAGTGAAATAACAAATTTGTTGTCAGAGTCCATTTACAATGGTGACAAATTAATAAATTTTTGACGACATATTTTTCTCAGTACAGCGAGCTGTGCCTGACAGACAGCAGATCATCTATTTTATTGTTTGCCAACATAATTGAATGCTTTTAAAACGTGAGTCGGCACTCTGGAGGACTGACTGGCAGGACACGCCAGGACACGCCAGGGCATTGTGTGACAGCGAGGGACAACGTACACACCCCTTCGGACCAGTTCCGAGCAGTTGGTTACTGACTCAGCTTGGAGCTGAGTAGAGCCTGGCCAAGCTCTTGGCCCCAGCCTGGCCCCAGCTTGGCCCCGTGGGTGGTCAATGTTGATTGTTTACACATTTTTGGCGGCGCTCAGCGGCGGGCAGCTAGACAGATACACACACTCACACTCAAGCACACTTAAACACACCCACAGGGAGCTAGTCTCGACAACCAGCTGGACATCCATATTATATGGACAGACAGACAGACAGACAGACAGGGAGCTGGCAACTGGCAACTGGCTTGTTTGTATGCTCGCTAGCCGGGCCAATTTAATTTAGTTTAGTTAAAGGCGCATTTCGTTTGCCACTTGCCCAAGCGTGGAAATTTGTTTTTCCTTGTATTTTTTTTTTTTTGCACACAAGCCATGCGTACACGGAATCGGAATTGGAATTGCAATTGGAATTTGGATTGCGCCATGTGGGATATATGTGCATATAAATATGTATATGGCAAAAAGTCTGAAGTGGCAGCCATTCGACAGCTGATTGAGAGCGAAAATTTGTAGACAAAAAGAGGATGTATATCAGTTGAGAGTCTGATAATAGAAATGTCTCGAGACAACTTATAGATACCTATTTACGTGGTTCTACGTTAAGTAACATGTATCTGAAATGGCAAACAGCATAGGAACAGAGAAAAGTTATGTTAGCATTAAATAAAATAAAAAGAACAGATCCACCTGGGATAGTGGATTTACTGAAGGAGTGAATTTCGATATGATTCTGATTTACTTGGCAAGCTATCCATTATACGAGAGTCTATATATCCAATTTGGCGTTACATGCAAAATTTCCAATTCAAATTACAAATCTCTATCTTCTGTCTATAAAGACAGACGGATATTACAAGATCTACTCGGCTGTTGATCCTGAGCAAAAGTACATTTAAACAAACTCTTAATACCCCTTTTATCCAGTTTCAATCGGTTCAGGTCGTATAAAATATGGATTAAGCTACATCCTAGGATAGTTAGAAGTTTCCTATACCCGTCTTCTCTGATGTCAGTTCCGCCTCGAAACTCTGGGTTATACCGAGAGTCCTTGTTTTTCATATTTGCCACCTGTGCTTAACCTGGAGCTCGAGACCTTGGCCTTGGGCCTTTGTGGCGTTAGAAGTGTGCCTATGAAAATCTTTATGAATGACGAGAACAGTGAAAATATTGTTGTTTTGCATGGTTAAACGATTCGAGAAATGCGCTAAATAAACAGCAGCAGCGAATTCGCATAAAAGAATCGATAAATGTTGTATAAATAGCAAAGACTCTTTTGAAATGAATTGCAAATTATAATTGTAAATTGAACAATGCCCGGCAAGTGCAGCAGAGGGCGCAACTCGAATGGAAAATAGAAAATACAAAATGAAAATGGCAAATGTCGGTCGCACGAGCCGATCCAAATGCGCCAAAGGCGCTGACGATGATGTAAACACAACTGCGAAATAATGCTCATACGCAGCGTGGTACCAGCCGAAACTATTCTCGAACATGTACATGTACCGAAGCACTCGAAATGTATATTCCAATTGTAGGTGCCATTGTGTGCCATTGTATCTGATGAGGTAGACTAGGTTTTTACCATTCGTAGGGTCTATTGAAAGTCAAGTTCTGCTATGCCAAGTTCCTGGGGCAAAGCTTTCTATACGTCATAGCTGTACAATTATTTTGAGAATAGTTTTTCGCCTGAATCCTGGCGCATTTCTTATTTATGCTGTACGTCAAAACATGTTAATTTACAGCTTCTCAGGTTTTTATATTAACTAGGTTATAGCTGTACAATAATTTTGAGAATAGTTTTTCGTCTGAATCCTGGCGCATTTCTTATTTATGATTCTCTTCAAAACATGTTAATTTACAGCTTCTCAGATTTGTATATTAACTAGGTTATAGCTGTACAATAATTTTGAGAATAGTTGTGCGTCTGAATCCTGGCGCATTTCTTATTTATGCTGTACGTCAAAACATGTTAATTTACAGCTTCTCAGATTTGTATATTAACTAGGTTATAGCTGTACAATAATTTTGAGAATAGTTTTTCGTCTGAATCCTGGCGCATTTCTTATTTATGCTGTACGTCAAAACATGTTAATTTACAGCTTCTAAGATTTGTATATTAACTAAGACCTGCTAAACTGTTTATTAATTATCTGTTGGCTAGGGTACTTAATAACATCAAGAGCGACAATTGATAACGTCATAGGATAAACCCAAATGATGACAAATTGTGTCCACTTGAGGGGCGTAAAAGTGTTATTAAAAATGTGTCAAAAAGCTGTTAAAAAAAAGTGCTCTGAACTGTTATGATTATTATTTTTTTTTTTTTTCTAATTTTTGGCGTTTTTCTAGTGGTCTGGCGCTTTTTAATTTATTGAAAGTTGTGTGTTAACAATTTTTCAAGTGAATGCTTATCGAGCTGACAAACTGTCAAGATTTTAGACGGGCTCCACACACGCACACACACACACGCACGCGTTGAATGGTGTGCGTACACACACATATACACACATGTGCCTGGTGTGGGGTGTTTGTTGAGTTTGACGAGCAGCAGCTTTAACACTTCTCTTATTGGTCGCATTCGAACGTAAAGCGCTGACAATCGATCGATGCCAACGACAGCGCCATCTGTCGGCTGCTGCTGCTGCTGTCAATTTTAATGATACGCCCTGTGCATTTGTCAGACTTGTCCGCGCGCGTGTGTTGACCGACTCGTGCGATGCGTTCTAATTGTTGTTATTGCACTGCTCCTTGTTGTTATCAAGCGTTGGGGGTTGTTGAGGTTGTTGTGGTCGGGGCTGCGGCATAGATAAAACAATATCCTTGCGGCCTTGCATGGCTCCAGCCATCGTGTTGACAATTAATTTGGCTTCAAGGCTCTTGTTGGTGTCATCTTTCAAGACGCCTATAGAATCGTCGCCGCCCTCCTCGCCCCCCGCTCGCTGCACAGTATACTGAGGTACATGAATATCTACTTAAGTCTTTATATTGTCTCTCTACATGCATTAAACATTCATATCAACACATTGATTACGATTCCGGAGCTATTCCAATTTGACTGTCTCCTTTTCTTCTTCTAAACATGTATTTCATTTCTTAAAAAATGTAACAATTATGTTTTTTTTGAGATTTATAAAATTACTTTTAAGTAAAGGTATTTTTTATAGTACTTCGTAAATACTTATCCTGCTTGAATATACAGAAAAATATATCAAATATCAAAATAGTATCTAAAAGCAAAAATCTTTAACAAATCTTAAAACCAATTTTAATAATATTTGGGTCTAAATTTGAATTGTGATAAGCTTCTGACTGATTGCTTACTAATAAGTTATTAATGATGATGATCTAAGATGTAATCACATTTAAAAAAAAATGCTAATTTTAATTTGCTGATAAATATTGATAAGAGGCCATTATCAAATAGGTTGCCCTGTTTGTGTTGTAAAATAATTTTGGTTCATCTATTTAGTTATAGGTAATCTCTGACTGCTCCAATGAAAGATTAAATTCAATTTATTTATTCTTTGCTTTTGCTGAAAGGAATCATGGGATATTCAGCTTTTCAGGCACAATTTTAATTATTCTTTATCTGCTGGATTTACATTAAATATGTTTTTGTATAGTTTTAAATACGCAGCTAATCTAATATAAATATTTTGTAGATTTTATTAACAGCCAATTGAATAGCGAGTGTGACCGTAGTACTATTTTTTACCAAAACTGCATTTTTTCAAGCATCTGGCAACTCAAAAGTTAACGGACATCAACAGTTTGGACAGTTCGAAATCGAACCAATTGTGAATGTTTCAAGTTGTGAAAGAAAGCAGAGTTATTTATTTAATAATCAATACAACAACCTTAATAGCTTCTGCACGAGCATATAATGGATTTCCTTTGGCGCATGGAATTCGTTAGGCTCAATAAAAGCAAATAGATTTCCTATCAAGTTGATTCCATTTGCTGTTCATTATTTATCAGCATCTGCTATTCGAACATGTTTTAGTTCTACTTATATTGCTTTCTAGTTTCACCTAAATTCGTTATCTGCTGTAATAGCTACTTTTTCAGCTTCTCGGGGACACACACTTTAAGCCACGCTGCCAATTATAGTTTATGTGACGATTTCATTGGTATTCCCTTAATGAGCGCGCGGCGCTGTAATGCAATTTTTACGATATCTGTCATACGCCGCGTTGACGCTGTCCCACTAAGCGCCACAGTAGCCGGCAGACGGAGCTGCGAATTAATTAAACAGTATGCGAGAAATGTGTAATACACTGTGGGTGGGGTAGTGCGGGGGAAGAGGGGCAATACACAAGCCGCATAAACTTTACGGCTTTGGCGGCGATAAGCATAATAACTAGAACTCTGACTAAGTAGCCGGAGGGTCGTCGAGCCTCAGCTACTATTAATTGATTGATAAGGCGTTCCAGGGCGAGGGTGTGCCCTTGGCAAAGGTGTACTCGCCAAATACTCGACGCAGATAACGCTGAACGAGCAGCAACGTCATCATTGTGAATTGTTTACACGCACAAATCTGTTGGCCCCTAGATAAGTGCACGAAATAATATTGCGTATACGTCATGGAGAGCACATTGGAAATGAGAAATGTGAAAATTGTTCAAGTAAATAAATAAAGCAATCGCCTTAATAAATAATGTACATACACTTATAAAATACGCCGACTAAACTTTGTATTTTTCTTAATACCCAACATATTTTGAACGGGTCTAAAGGGCATCTTCAAGCCAGAAATGACATGAGACGATGAGAAATTCATATAAATCAATGATTAGATCGATGGTATTATAAATTTATTAATAAAAAGTTTGTATGCGTTTGGGATATCTGAAACCTGTGTACAGGGTATCTCCTACCTCAGCATTCTCGCTTAGTGCTGGGTTATCTGAAACATGTGTACAGGGTATTTTGTAGTTCAGCATTCTCGCTTAGTGCTGGGATATCTGAAACCTGTTTACAGGGTATCTCCTACCTCAGCATTCTCGCTTAGTGCTGGGTTATCTGAAACCTGTGTAGAGGGTATTTTGTAGTTCAGCATTCTCGCTTAGTGCTGGGTTATCTGAAACCTGTGTACAGGGTATCTCCTAGCTCAGCATTCTCGCTTAGTGCTGGGTTCTCTGAAACCTGTGTACAGGGTATCTCCTAGTTCAGTATTCTCGCTTAGTGCACTTTTACTTGTTCGTACATAATATATGCTCAGCTGCCAGCATACGAAAGTTGGAAAGCAACACAATTTTGATTTCTTGCCGAATTCAGTTTGGGCTTCTACTAAGTATATATTCGTGTGTATGTTATGATTTGCTTTGTTTATTGGTCGGGCACTTGAAATGTTTTTGAATACACATAAACAGATACAGATGGAGATGGAAATGGACAGCACAGATTATGGTACGGCCCGAAAGGGCTTAGAGTGTTCGGTAAAACAGCCTGAGTTTCATTTCAAAAACGTACCTCGCATCGATTCATTGCTGAATATTACAATAATATTATGCAAGCAAAACGAATTGTCGAAGGAATGTTGATGCATGTAGCACATGCTCATTAAAAATATTCACGATACACTTGAACATTCGAAACCATAATGTATATAGGTAATCATATTAGTATCCGGTATATATTGGGAATTAGGACGCCGGGTTCTGACTATGTAAACAAATTTTTCTATTGTTATGCTCTTTATGTAAACATTTAACTGATTATATAATTTATATAGTTGACATATTTGTTATTTAAAATACTTGGAAAAGGGTGAAAATCCTTGAAAGCTTCCGTCTGAACAGCCACAACATAATAATAATAATAAGCATATCAATAATAATAGAAAAAATAAGTAAAATAATGATAATAAAAATGATAACAATAATTACAATGATAATAATGAAAATAATAAAAATAATGATAATAATAATGATAATAATAATAATAAAAATAATACTAATAAAAATACAGATATTAATAATAATAATAATAATAACAATAATAATAATAATTATCATAATAATATTAATAAAAATAATAATAATAATAATAATAATAATAATAATAATAATAATAATAATGATAATAATAATAATAATAATGATGATAATAATAATGATAATAATAATAATAATAATGATGATAATAATAATGATAATGGCAATAGAAGGGAAGTCTCATAAAAGGGGGCACGGCGATCGAGACGGTCTACAGACCCTGGGGCTCTCTAAGAAAGCAAGAGTTGACATTCCTGACGAAGAAGAGACGTACTCTTGCCGAAGAAACCACACTTTTACAATGTAATAATAAATCCACTTATGTGGGTGGATTTTGCGTAAACAGATGAAAAGGGAAACAGTTTAATGCCGCTATTCGACACGGTGAAGACTTTTTGTTGCGACAGCTTCAAATTGATGTTTTCAATAACGATTCCAATTGTCGGCACTTTGAGTAAACGCACACAAGACTTACCTGATCTGCTGCCTCGCCCTGAAGTTCGCCAATTGAGGGTCGTTTCAAATTTCGCATAGAGATGCGATAGTTATCCAAGCGCGGCAGCGATTCCCTGTAACGAAAGGACAATATCAGATTAGTATTGTTTGCGTAATGGCGGAGCGAAGGATTCTCGTACTGATGAAACGGCATTAGGACTAACATCGCCTCGGGCAGCATGAATGTATGAATGTAGCCCGCAGCTAGCGAGGCACAAAGACCAACTAGAGAGCCGCAAAAAACATGCTCGATGGGGATGCAAAAAAACAACAATTAAATACAAAATTGAAAAACAAAAATAATAATAATAAAACACGCAGAATTGAGAAAAACCATTGGTCAAGGTGCCCAGAGGGGGGTGGGAGGGGGAGAGGGGGGGCACTCATAAGTTGATGAAAAATCGCCCTTGCTTTTATACTATTTTATTTTTTGCTCGGCTTCATCTGCTTATTGATCTGTTTCTGTCTGGTTCGCCCACTGAGACGTGCAGACTCTCCCCATGTTATATTATTATTTTTTTTATTTGATTATGTATATTTACTGATGGGAAATGAAAACAGAAACAGCAATTCCAAAGCCAAAGATAGCTCGAAACGAGAAAGTAAGAATATCTTCGACACGCCGAAGTTTTAATACACTTGCAGACATTTTCCTATAAAATGCGGAGTTTGAAAACAGAGTATTTTTGCCATTCTACTATTCGACCGATCTTTCCTATTGCAGCTATATGATATCGGGGTGCGATATTGATAAGATTTTGCATGTAATTGAGAATCGTTAAGGAACTAATAAATCGCGAGTTTGGTCAAGTTATCTTTGTTAGAAAAAAGGTTTCCATGTCAGAACCAACTTTAGAACTGATCGTTTCTATGGACTACGGACAGACGGACACGTCTATATCAACTCAACTGTTGCTGTTGCTGATCTGGAATATATATTCTCTATGTGGTCGGAGATGTTTGCTTATATGCGTTACACATCTCATGACAAAACTATAATACCCTCTACTAGAGTATAAACAAATAAGAGGTTCTACTCGGGAGCTCCCGACTAGGGAATACCCTGAACCCTCTTTGAGGTGGTAGCGGGGAGGTGGCGATAGGTCTAAAATGAAAGATACTTGACATATATATAATATTCTAGAAGCAAAATATCATGTTTGGTGACTCTAGCTCTTATTGTTTACCCAATTTGCTCAAAAAACAGGATGTCGATATCGATTTTTATCGCTTGCTTGGAGAAAGTTATCGATTATCGGAAACAAACTCGATCTGCACAGGCCCTAGGAGCACATACATCTAAAATTTGAGTCTCTAGCTCTTATAGGTTCTGAGATCCTTGCGTTCATACATACGGACGGACGGACGGACGGACGGACGGACGGACGGACGGACGGACGGACAGACAGACAGACGGACATGGCTAGATCGACTCGGCTATTGATGCAGATCAAATACAATATACCCCTTTTACCCATTTTCAATGGGTTCAGGGTATAAAAAGGCCAAAAATTCAATATAGCTGGCATAAGCAGGGGAACTGCATTGGAAGCCGAAAAACAGAAAATGGAACCGCCAGATCGGCCTGTGGCAGCCCTCAAGGGCGTACGGAGGGCGAACCATAACAAATAAATGCTAACAATTATTTTTAATTTTATTATTTAATTAAGTATTTTGATGTTTTAGTTAAACATATATGTTATATATTATATAAAATAAGTACTAATTCATGTTGTTCTACAGATAAGTCGAACAAATCAATCAGAGAGATCAATTGGCTCGAATTCTCACTCTTTCGTCTCTTTTGAAGACGCTCGGCAATGATTCTCAAAATGGTTTCTTTTCTTGTCATTTTTGTCACAGAGAATATTATTTTTATGTTGCATACTTTTTGCAGAAAAGTTAGAAATTATATTTCAGTTAGTAAATTTTAAATAAATCAAATGATTTATGTCTGAAAGTTAATCAAAATTAAGTTAAAGAATTTCAGAAAGAGGTAAATATTGAATGTCCAAACGAATTTTAAATTAATTTCAATTCATCGACTCTCAATAAAAGTAAGTACACGGGTCGCAACTTCCTTTCTTTAGGTTCGCTTTGTTACCAGGTTTTGAATCCTTGTTTTGTTTAAAATTTCTTTATGTATCTATATATTGTATATATATCAAGTATGGTTGGATATTTCCAATTGTTTGAGCCCAAGTCTCGCTAAAAGTTGTTTTTTATTTTGAGCCAAACTACCTTGGAAAAGATTCTGATTCGGTTCTAGACTTAGTTCAACTGGTTTTTGAGCAACTGGATTGGTTGAAGGTTTGGTTTACGTTAAAAATTATATTGAATTTACGGTTGAAATGGTTCAATTTGGTTCAATTTGGTTCAAAGCTGGGTTTTTGAGCCTTGTTAAAACGACAGCATTGTAAAATAATTTACAAAATAGAAGAATTAGAATTAGAAGAATTCCGATAACAGTTTGAGTTAAGTTCATAAAGAATAAAGCATTGGCATTATAATATAATAAAATAATAATATAGCGCACAGCTTTTTTTGATAAAAGCAAAAAAGGAATAACCTTTTTTTCATATTTGAAATATAACTTTCTTTGAGATATTGAGTATAAGTTGTTACGGGCTTATCCCACTTTCTTTTAAAATAGAAGACAGCGATATGTCTGATGAAAGTCATCAACTACTGTATGAATCGTATGGCAATATTTTTGTTTATTTATTTTGAGAGTTTCTTTAAGAAAATATAATTAAACTAGCTCATAAGATGCGTTGCATTGTGCATCTCTCAAAGCAATTGCTTAGACATGTTTATTAATAAATTCCAGAAACAGCCAACGGATGTGTATGTAAGAAAGATTCGATTGGGGGAATTATAAGAAAGAAATAAAAACACTAACGAGGGCTGTAATTCGAAAAAGTTAAGACAATATTGATTTCTTAATGTTCAATTCAGCTGGCAGAGGCAGCGACAGAGGCAGCGGGCGGCTTCTCGCAACCAAAAGATGCAATATAAACAATTCCTATTGCATTTTGTGTGTGCGTGTGTGTGCTTGTGTGTGCGTGTGTGTGTTTGTGTGCATTGATCTATTGCTTGTGCGGCGGTTTCGTTGAGATTTAGCTAGTACAATTTAGTTGTACAATTGAAGAGAAATTGTACAGGCCAAGCGGCAGACACAACTCAGACCCAGTTGATCCCGCCCCGATGCCCGCTGTCTGTCCGATCAATTGAGTTCGTTTAGGAGGAGCCGATGCCTTCTGCTCGGCAATGATATCACACAGCTCTTGGAATCTGCCAATGACTAATTTGTTGTTGTCACACAGAAGTCATCGGCACGTGAACTCATCATCAGCTGCCAAACTGAATCAAAACAAACGCATCGCGCTGAGAGTTATTTTGTGTGTGGTACAAATTGCTTGGATTTTTGCAATTAAATATCAATGCAAGGTGCCGCAACAACAGCAACAAAGTGCTCGACTTTGAAAACTAGTTGCCATTTGAGTTTCCCAGTTTCTCAGTTACTCAGTTTTATATTGCTTTGCTTAGCACTGGACGCTGATGTAACTTGTTTGCCGTGTTCGCAAAGTTTTCAAAATCGAATTTACGTCCACATTTTTCGTTCACAAAATTGAATGCCAACAAAATTTGGACGGCTTCTTCGTAATTGAATTCAATTTGCAGTTTGCTTATACAAGACTTGCATCAATAGGAAACCAACTCAAAATTTGTGCTTATTTCTGTTGATTTGATTAATCTGATCTTGACCCGCGGCTCGAAACGCTGACCTTATGACCTGTCTTCTGCTTACATTCGAATTCTTTTCTATACTCTGAACCCACTCAAAAAATTGTTGAAGAGTGTTTACTGACATTTAAGGCAGAAGTTGGCATCTCCGACTACATAAAGTATGCGACTTCTTGATCAGGAGGATGAGCTGAGGATGAGCTGAGTTTGAGCTGAGTCATGTCCGTTTGTCTGGCATTGTGAAAACCTATAACTTATATTTGTACTGTCGTAAATCATTCGGAGAATACATATTTTTAATTCGATATTCCTCCCACTTTCACAGTATCGATAAATATCGATTTGAGCCTGATTGGAAGAGTTGGATACACAAGACATGAAGGTTTTCGCATAGAGTAAACAGATTGAGAGTAAGTCCATTTCTGGATGTCTCCCCTCTCATTCCCCTCAAAATGTATACAAACTGATTTCTAAAGGTAAAGCCTTGAGCTTTGGCATCGGACTACAAGCACCGATGCTGTGAGCTTGGCTCCGGGTCTAGGGTATCTCCTCGTCGCGCACGCCCAACTAGAGCACTCTGGCTTGCTTTGACTGCCACACTTCGAATATAAAGCTTAACCTTTTTCATATATTTTCATAGAAATCTTATAATGTGCTCGCTGCTGAGTTGCTCACCTCTAGAAGCCTAGAAGATGAAAACCTGAATTAATTTTGTTTATTCTCACATTTATTTTACATATAGCCTATAATTAAGATAGTCGAGCTGATGTCTCTGCCAAACTCTCAACAATTACCAAGCCTATTAAAGCGCCAATTTAATAATGTTGCCTTTCTTATCGACGATGGCATTTCCCAGCTCACATTGTACCAATTGAGCATCACGTGTTTACAATATGAGGCCAACTTCTGTCGATTTTTACACTCTGATATGCGCTTTTCAATTTACAGGCCGTGTCTTCTACAGAAAAACAAAAAAACAATTGGAGTTTTTGTTCCGAATACGTGATTATAATAATGAAAAAAAAAGTAAAGTGAAGTAACCTTGATTTTAGTTTTACAAATAACAACATTCTTGCCCTTTTGTCATTGTTAAATAAATACATTTGTTGGATTTTGTACTTTTTGGCAACATTTCGCAGTCATTTAACATTTACTCAATTTAAATATATATTTTTTGACTTTTATTGTGTTTTGCTTCGCTTTGTTTGAATGCATTTTTGCGCTCTCTTTGCTGCCTTGTATGAATGAATGTTAAATATTTAACATTCAGACTTCAGGTTTAAAGGCAACAACAAACAAAATCTACACGAATTCTGTCATACAACAGCTTGCAAATCGTATTTATATATTTATGCAAATTCCGAAATGCCTATTAAAGGAAAAAAATCACTCATTTTCACTTTGGCAACTGTAATTAATAAATTTAAAAAAAGTAGAGAATTTTAATTGGTGCAATTAATATTTAAATATACTAATCGACTCGCTACTGAATCACACTCAATGAAATTGATTAAGCTCTTGGCACTAAAAATCTAAGTAAATAAAGAAAATTTAATCATTTTATGTTTATCAAGCTATAATATACATATAGTATCGTAGACATCAAGGCTTCAATTTATGGCTTCACAAAAGAGTTGACATTATCAAAAGATTATCAACACGTTTTGGAGAAGATTATCAACAATATTTGCAAATGTGCAAGTTTTTGTCAAAAATTTGTAAAACAATGCCATTTTGCGCTTCATTCAGTTTTTCATTCTCGATTTGAGTCTCGTGAGATTCTGAGTGTGTGAGATTCTAATATAAAATAACAGACTTCCTTTGCGGCTTAGGCAAAAAAAACAAGTAAGAGGTTCTAGTCGGGAGCTCCCGACTAGGGAATACCCTGAACCCTCTTTGAGGTGGTAGCGGGGAGATGGCGATAAGTACAAAATGAAAGATACTTGACATATATATAATATTCTAGAAGCAACATATCATATTTTGTGACTCTTGCTCTTATTGTTTACCCAATTTGCTCAAAAAACAGGATGTCGATATCGATTTGTATCGATTGCTTGGAAACGGAGTAAGTTATCGATTTTCGGAAACAAACTCGATCTGCGCAGGCCCTAGGAGCACCTACATCTAAAATTGCAGTCTCTAGCTCTTATTGCTTCTGAGATCCGTGCGTTCATACATACGGACAGACGGACAGGCGGACGGACGGACGGACATGTCTAGATCGACTCGGCTATTGATGCTGATCAAGAGTATATATACTTTATGGAGTCGGAGATGCTTCCTTCTGCCTGTTATATACATTTGCATTTTGCACAAATACAATATACCCTTTTTACCCATTTTAATGGGTTCAGGGTATAAAAAAAAACAATTGGAAAATAAATTAAAGCAAAACTTGTTGCCAAATGAATGAAATGTTTATTGTTTCTAAGTGCGCCAAAGTGTTTTTAAATACATAAAACACTCGGATAGTTCTGGGCACGAAAACTGACACGGGGCATTAAATCGTTTTGAAATTTGAAAACATTTCGCAAGCATTGCAAATGGCAAATGTATGACTTGAGATAAAATAATTCATCAAATTTCGATGCGCTTTTTGATATTTAGTAAATGGATATTGTGTGGCACTCACTTTGTTAGCTGCGCCAGGCTGAACTTGCGCTCGGCGTCGGATTTGCGCAGGAATTGGCCAAAGCCGCGGAAGGACAGACGCGATGTGCGACGGTTTTCGCCGCCCTCTGCTGCTTTGGGCTGCAGATGATTGTCGTGGGCGTGGCCGCCATCGGCAACAATTGTGGCGGGACCATTTGCGGGATGCTCCGCTATGGCTGCATTGTTGTGGGCGCAACCGGGTTCCGCGTCGAAGGCGGCATTGACATTGGCACTGCCATTAACCTTTGAGATCTGAAAGCGATCTGCCATTGTTATGGATGTTGTTGTTGTTATTGTTTTTTTGCTGGTGAATCAACTGCAATTTTTTTGGGTTTTTATTTGTTTTTTGTGTTTTTTTTGGTTCAACACTCGTTATTTGTGGCTTTTAACGCGTTAAAATAAATGATTGATGATGTTCGGCGGGCACATTTGCATTGCACTTCTGGGCCCAAAGCAGGACCTTTGGGTAACGAGTGTGCCCAGCGTTGAGTTTGCGGCACGGCGTGATCTGTTAACGTATATTTCGGATAAACGAAGCCGGAGCGCGAAGTGCACACGACGAAGTTTCAGCAACGTTTAACAGCCAATGCGAAATGTTGGCATATATTTAACGCGCATAGCAGCCGAACTACTAAATCTCGATACGCATTGGGGAAGTACGTATACGAAACGCTTGACGTTATTTAGCACTTTGCGTATGACGCCTAACAAAATGCTGTACGCGCCGTTTACAGCTTACAACTTAACGCGCTGGCTGTCGCACGTCGTTTGAGCATTGTCAAGTGTTTGCCGCTGGATTATTATGGTATTTCGATTATGGACACCATTCTGACTGTTTGCTGCTGCGGCTTTCGCTTGATTACCACCAATCAAATACGTATAGCGTAAGAATGAGCGCAGTGCGCGTGTGTGTGCGAGAGTGAGTGTGGTGAGTTTTCAACAAGTGTTTGTTTGCTGCCTGCTCATTTTCAACACACACGCGCACACATACAAACACACACAGGCTTGCATATGTGGAAAATAGTAACACGCTCTCTGTTGAGAATATGCAACAACAACAGAAATATAAGTAAAGTCTACTAAAGAAACAATACAGTATGTAATTTACATTAACAGCAACAGTAATAGGGTGACCAGCATTTGTAATTATATTATATGTGTATATTCACACACTTGTATGCCAGGACCTGCTGGCTGTTGGTATTTTTTCTGGTATTTTCGGCGCAATGTTAACAGTACTAATTGTAACGCCATTTTGTTAATTTGACACTGGCGCTTCTCGAATTTGGTTCTCTGTGTGCAAAATGTAGTTCGGTTTATTAACAATTTCCTCTTTGAGGTGCTTAAGGCTGCTATTAGCTCGTTTCTTTTGTTTACTTAATTCGTAACAATGTGACGCGAATCGCACTAACACTATCGCACACACCAGCTCATAACATCTTTACTACCCAGACCGCAACAACAACAACAACAACAACCGCAACCTGGCCAAAGAGCGTAGCGAAAACCCCTTTAATCGAATTAAAATCGGTTTTATCTGGTTTGATTGGCTGGCTGGCTCGCTGACTGGCTGGCTGACTTGTTGCCAGCAGAGCCAAAAAGCAGTTACACTTCAAACAAAAACAAAACACAGCTCAACAGCAAAGAGCTGCTGCTGCTGCTGCTGCTGCCGCTTAATTATATCAAAGTCAATCTTCGCTCATGTTTCCGACCACCGATCGGAACCGCCTAAAGCCAACCGACTGTGCGTCTTTTCGCACAGCAAGTGAAAGAGTTTTGGCCTAAACTGTTAACCACATCTCTCTTTTACCTCTGAATGCAGTTGTAGTACGTGTTGTACATCTGGGCTTCTGTTAAATATTGCAATTATTTTACGTCATGCAGCGCTAATTTTCCCATATTTTCATACATCAACAAATTGTCAGCCCTTTTGCGAACTGAGTCTAACAACTAGTTTTAATTATGCAATTTAGAATTCGTGTTCGGTTTTGCATTACTCGAACACGTCAGGTTAACGAACCTGAAATGTACTTATTTGAAAACTTTTACATGGCAACTCTGGCAAGATCTTATCATAGCTCGAATGATTGGGTATTTCTGCGCAGATTTGCAACAGTTGGCGTATCTTATCTTTGTTTTTGCCTGCACGTTCTGGAGTAGTAGACTAATCCGCATGCAGTTCAAGTTGTCCATGGATTGCTCATACGCACTGTTGCCGCACTGATGAACTTAAATCTGATTTAATTATCAATCTGATTCCATTATATGATTTAATTATCTGCTGCTATATTTAATTCTGCATTAATTAAAGTGTATTAAGGGTTTCGGCGAATTGTTTTTTGACAACTAAAACATGATTATTTCGTGCTTCATTCTCGAAGCCAGCTTTTCGCAAATGCTTATTGCTATGTTCATGTAATAACTAGTTGCTGCAGATGCATCAAACTGCAAAAAAAAAAAATTGTTAATTATATCCACGTTTATATCAGCAATAGGTTTGAACATTTTCGCTGCCTCTGCTGCGTCACCTTATTGTTTTATTATTTACCCTTTAGGTTTGTTTCCTTCATGGTTGTTGTGGTTAACTATTCTATAAGTGCAATAATTGCATTTACCTAACAACTGAATATAGGCCTAATACCCTGAAAAATGGGTAATAGGGGTATAATGTTTTTGTGCAAAATGTAAATGTATGTAACAGGCAGAACAGGAAGCATCTCCGACCACATAAAGTATGTATATATTCTTGATCAGCATCAATTGCCGAGTCGATCTAGCCATGTCCGTCTGTCTGTCCGTCCGTCCGTCTGTCCGTATGTATGAACGCACGGATCTCAGAAGCTATAAGAGCTAGAGACTTTAGTTGTAGGTCCTCCTAGTGCCTACGCAGATCGAGTTTGTTTCCGATAATCGATAACTTACTCCGTTTCCAAGCAAGCGATAAAAATCGATATCGACATTCTGTTTTTTGAGCAATTTTTGTAAATAATAAGAGCTAGAGTCACCAAACTGGACATGTAGCTTCCAGAGGGTTCAGGGTATCCACTAGTCGGGAGCTCCCGACTAGAAGCTCTTACTTGTTATTAATATAATAATGATTTTATTGTCCACGTATGTGTTTATATGTATGTATAGTTATATATATATGTGTGTACATCTACGACGTATTTTTTCACACTCGGTTGGCTTTCGTATTTGGGCAATTTCTCATGCCAATTATTAATAGTTTACACATTGTTTATAATACATTTCGATACGATTTAAATTTCTTCTTATGCATTCGACTTAAGACGCCAGAAAAACTAATATTCGGCAATTTATTGCATAGTTTAGTAAACTCATATGCTTACAATGGCCATATGTAATTTTGGATCTATATATAAGTGAGTACCATATGTATATGTATGTACATATGATTCCAGACCCCAGGCGAGTGCCTTATGGTTTATTTTCGCTGCCATAATTCAATTGTTGTTGGCCCCAATTCGCTCATCAGTTGTTAATCTGCCTCAATTTGTGGTTCTGGCTGTGCAGATAGTCGAGTTCTAAAGGTTGTTCTCTTACATTTTTTGGCCTCAAAGATGGCACGCGGAAATTTTCTGTTCTTCTTATTTGGTTGAAAGAAATAAACTTAATTTGTTTATGAGCGGCTGGCAATAAAATTTGAATTGCTGTATAATTGGAATTTTGCTTTGATTTTCAGTCAGTTTTATACCCTGTAATCAATAAAAATTTGCTCGATTCAGTATTATAAATACTACAAAATACAATTTCTCAAAGTACATTCAAAATACAGTCAAAATACAAGAACAAGACATTTGTATTTATTTAGTCAACTTAATTGTATTATATTTATATTTTTCTTAAAGATACCAAATGTAGTTTTTCCATATAATGGCTAAATCTTTCTTGATTGCAGGATATCCTCAGGTCAATCACGTTGGATTACAGCATTATTGCTTGTTTGTTTTTCATTTTCTCAATATGTGTTTTCTTAAAGATACCAAAATCTTGATTACAGGGTATCCTTCGGTCGATCACTATGGATTACAGCGCTATTGTTTGTTTGTCTTTCATTTTATCAATATACGTAAATGTTTTATTATTTTTATGGCACTGTAAACATTAGTATAATTGAGATAAGCTTTCGTTTTAGATATATTTTCAAAGAAACTAATCAGCGATTAAATACTCTATTGATTAACGGTATATTGTTTAAGGTCTTCATTAGCCTAAAATCCCTACAGGTGAAAATATCTCATAATCGTTCTTGGGATAGGTTCCAATCTGTGGGCTAATCATACGAATTCTGAGAGATAAAGTTTTCTGATAAGACTTAAATCTATTGCTGTTCACCTTCCATGGAAATCAAGGTAAGGGTAACCAATCCAAACCTGTTGCAAGCGGTTTAATTGACATTCAGTGATTAACACCTTTTTACAGGCACGGGTCCGAAACACATTTAGACCCACGTGGACGCTGTATCTACCTGGCCTAGGGACAAATTCGTCTAATAAATAGAGTAAACAATTCGTGAAACAGACAAATTGATTATTTTACAACGCAAATGAAATGCTCAACAGTTGTATTGTATTGTATAACAGCGTATAACAGTGTATAAAAGTGTAGAACTGCTAATTAATGGACCTGTAACAATACCAATATACCAATATCTATATCTAGATATGCTTCGGACGACTTGGTGACGATCTTGCAACATTAACGAAAGGGGAAGGTGTTTGGTTTAGGCAAATGGAATGCTCAACAGTTGTATTGTATAACAGCGTATAACAGTGTATAACTGCTAATTAATGGACTTTTTACATTACGAATATACCAATATCTATATCTAGATATACGTCGGACACCTGCAGACGATCTTGCAACATTAATGAAAGGGGAAGGGGTTTGGTTTCGGCAAATGAAATGCTCAACAGTTGTATTGTTTAGTATAACAGTGCATAACAGTGTATAACAGCGTATAACAGCTGTGTATAACTGCTAATAAATGGACCTGTAACAATACGATTATACCAATATCTATATCTAGATATGCGTCGGACGCTTGTAGACGATCTTGCAACATTAATGAAAGGGGAAAGGGGTTCGGTTTCGGGGTCGCGTGCATCTATCAATTAGCTGCCTTTATTTTGGGCTACACAAAAACTTGATTATTAATTAAATTAACTGCTTTATACCACTTTAAAAAGGTTTTAATTTGTCGCCAATCTATGCGATATTTCCGCCCAAATCGACAAGTATCTAGATACAATCGCTTCGTCAATGCAGAGCCTGTGTCTCCGGGCGGGGACTCAAATGCGAATGCCTGACGTCAATTGGCTTGTGAATTAGATTCCTCTCCAAGCGAGGAATGTTTATGCAGCCACTTAGGAGTCTCTCCAGCTAGCTGGCACCCTGTTAAGTGGTTAGGCAAAGATCAGAACAGTTGAGTCTGTCAACGTTGCCTGGATTTCAAAGATAATAATAATAATGCTGCTTGAAAGTGAAAATTGCCAGTAGCACATGACAATTTTCAACAGAACACTTCATTTTTTAGCCAGAATCTTAAAATAGTCATAGTAAATAGTTCTCAGTTGAACAAAAGACTCAATTGCTTAGATTTTTTTATTACCTTTCAGCCCTACCTATTCATGTCCCTCCGATTGTCGGTCTGCATCAGAGTATGTCACAAGACGAATGAGTTTCTCTACTTAAAAGTTTCTCCATTTATTTTCATAATGTAGATAAATATTATAGATATTTATTATTTATTTACTTTTATAGATATTGGAACAACGTTGCACTTTAGTATAAGTACAGTTTTTTCCCCCTATTTGAGACCTGAAAGTTGTACAGAGATCGGACTCTAAGCATCGATGTTAATCATGAGCGCATTTCCCATAGTTACGGCCCAGCAAGGCATGTTTGTGTGTGTTAGTGTGCGTGTGTTTGTGTACGTATTTGTTATAAGAAAGTTTGAATGTTATTTACAGGGTATTCCGTAGTCGGGCACTCCCGAGTAGACTACTCTTGCATTTCCTTTTCACTTTGAGTATTGCATACATTTTGATGCCCTCCTCAATAATGTCATTAAATTGTATATTATATATTTTATAAATATATAGCTTTTCTTTATTTTTTTAATATTAATTGTGATTATTTTACGTACCATATTTTTCATTTAGGCATTGTTTCCATCACTCAAACATCCGGAGAGCACAAGAAAGTTTTCAAAAAGGAGCTAAGCACCCTCTGAGTACTCGTAAGTACTTGTTAATACTCGTAAGTACTCGTTACAGTCCCAAATGCTAGCGTTATCCCAACTTTGGTTATGCCTTGCTTAGGGATCATTGAGCTTAGCTGCAGCTCAACTTCAAGTCTACAAAGTCTTGACAAGTTTCCATGATATTTAAAAGGGTAATTGTAAAATTTAAATAAAAAGTTCTTCAAGTCATTTTGAAGTATTCAAATCAAATTCTTGAATCATTGTCACGTTTTTCATATCATTATTCAACAATTTTCAGCTGTCAATTTGTCAATTGAGCTAACTTGTTTTATGCTGATCCATTCCCCACACAGTCACAATCTGGACGTGGACTTGGCGCCTGGGATTTTTGCTGAGTTCTGTGCTCAACTCAGTTAATTCATCTCACTTCAGTACTTTTTTTCATTTTTATTAATTTTTTTTCGCAGTCCGCTTACGAAGCATTGCCCAGTCATTAATGAGACTGATTCGAACCGCTTTGTTGCAGTTACAACTCGATCAGCGCCGGCTCGTCTGGTCGGATCGGAGCAGTCAGTTGCTTGGCTGTTCGCCTGGTTGGCTGTTCGCCTGGTTGGCTGTTTGCTGACGTTGGCTTTGTTGTTGTTTTTGCTGCTGCTCGACTGTGCGGCGAGTGTGACAATTGATAAACAAAATAATAACACATATTACAAAAAAAAAAAAAGAGAGAAAAAACTATTTAGAACCAAATGTTTAATTAGCCTAATTATATTAATTTAATATTTGTAGACATGTTATCTGTGGCTTCGGTTCCCAGTCCCAGTTGTTGCCCAGTGCTGGCAACTAAAAGCTGCAAATTATTATCTGATATTTATGGGTAAATAAGATAAAACGAAAAAAGGAACTAGAATGTGTTGTTTAATTCATCGAACCTGTGGCTGTGCACCTGTGAATCCATCTAAATGCCAGGCCAGCGAAGCCAAACATCATTTGCGGTTTGAACCAGCTTCCTGCCTTGAGCTGCGTTGCGAAAAACCTTCATCCCTTCAATGAAATATTTTGATTTATCATTTATATTTTTCGGTTCTGTCAAATATGGTCAGATGCATTTAGTAGCTAGAGCCTTAGTTATTCTTGATTCGAACCTTTTTTTTGAGAAAAACGCGGCTCAATTCAGGTTTTGATTCATTTGCTTTTTTTTGGCAACTGTTTGGTTTCATTCACAATAGAAAATAAAAAGGAATTGCCAATTCTTACCGTCCGACAGCCTCTTTTGCTAATCCTTTTAAAGTAAGGAGACCCACATTTGACGGACTAGAGCTTCTCAAGGAGTAGGATAAAATCTTAGGAGTAGGATATTGCGAGGTCGGTCAATTCCGACCGCAACGTTTTCACTTATTGCATTTCCCTGCTTTCCTCACTAACGCATCCATTCAGGTGATTTATGCATCTGCCTGGGCGGGTATCGATTCTTTTATGGGACTTTCTCGAGAAGCTGTTGAAATTCGTTGCTTTCTTGTGTTCTGCTCTTTAAATATTAAGATACTTACGTGTCCAGGTTGCATATGAAACTCGGTAAAAGGGTCAACTTGGACAGCTTAAAGGCCTTTTAATTATGCGTGGCATATTAAAGTACTCATATACGAAAGGTTGGCGATAAGAATTTACGACTGGAGCTACGTGTTTGCCTTGCAGCCGAGTGTTTGCTCAATGTTGGTCTTAAAAGCTCAACGGGCGGGACTCTTCAAATCCATTGTCTATGTCGATAAGGTGAACTAACTGAATCTGGTAGAGACTGGGTCACAGGCAAGGCAATTTTTCGAGTATTCTGGTGCTTATAGATAGCAATCAATAGCAAAACAGTATTACTTTTAATACCAATTAAACTGATATCATTTTATAACTTGTGCCTATTAACAAATGATTCAAATGATTAGGAATATATGTATATATTGTTACGTATATGCATATATATATATAAGGTTTATCACTAGAGAACGCATTTTCAGTTAATAGGATAATAAAGCTCCTAATTGGTCAGAAAACCAAATATTAAACCAGAAAGATCCTTGGCACATGCATACCCGGGATATTGAGAGCTATCTGAGAGCTCCCAAGATAAGGCACGTAATCCGTGAATCTGTCTTCCAATCAATAGCTCAATAGCTTTCCCTGTGCGAAGTAGAACTAGGTGCTCCATTATCGGATGTGTTACTTTAAATTATAATAATCTTTGCTAGCGTAGAAACCCCAAATGTGGGTGAAGTTACAGATTTGACTGAACACATTGGAAATGGGTAAGAAGGGTATATTGGTTTTGAGCAATAGTATGTATGGCCATCTGTCCATCCTTCTGTCTGGAAGACAGAGAAGTTAAACTTGTTTCATTAAGCGCTGGAATCGATCAGCATCTTCTGATCTCCGCCAAGCGAAAGACTGTGATATGAAGCAATGTTTGTTAGCTTAAATGGAATTTAGATTGAGGGTTATTTACAATTGTTGGATATTTACAATGAATGCGATTAACGACATGGACTAATACTGTAGGGTATTTAGATAATTTGCCTCGTAGGCGGGTCGCAGGGGGGGGGCCTCTCTCTGATGGGCCTGAACTCTGTTCCTCCTAGTGCCCGGGCAGCACAGGCTTGCTTCCGATAATCGATAACTTACATCGTTTTCGTGGCGGTAAAAGAATGTTGAGGGTATCCCCAAGTCGGGCACTCCCGACGGAATCACTCTTTCTTTTAGAGTTAAGGCATCAAATCCAAATCTTAAAAACGTTAAAATAAGTGCCATGATTTATACTTTTGTTATTCCTATATAAATCCACATGTACATAGATATATATAGAAATATTTGTAAAAAATCGAGCGCCCCTTAATGAAAATCTAAGCAAATGAATGAAGATATCAATCATCATAATTGCCAAGGCGGAAAATATTCATTTAACTTGTCAATCATAGCTGGATGTTTGGACTTTAACAAAAGTTCAGAGTGCGGGCTAAATATATAACAAAAGTTCAATATCGAAAATTGCAAATAAATTTGTTAAAATCCAGACGCGAACGTTTGGGAAATGCGAAAATATTTGGTTTAGGTGCTTCGCTGGGAAAAGGAAATGAGAATCAATCAACGGGCTTGGATTGAGCTGGTTTAATGTGAATAATAAGTCGAGGGTAAGGTTCTATTAAATATTTATTTTGGCTTGGCATAAATAGTTTACACATTCAAAACACTTAAAATTCGGATTCCTTTGTCCGATTCGATTAGCTCGTCTCAGTTATTTGAATGTTTTGCTTGATTCACATTTATGCTGTTAACTTTCACACTTAATATTAGGTAGACATTTTATGTTTTTCAATGACAATTTAAAGGTTTTGCAATTTCTGCTCGTTTAAGTTCAAGTATCTGAAAACTATTTAAGACTGTGTTTGTTTAGGTGTATTTGTTTTTCGTTCGAGTTGTTTGCTCAAATTGATCTGATTAATAGACTCAGCCGGTTTATGAAAAGCTGCACTCGTTTCACATTGTTTATATAATAAATAGGCTTTTCGTTTGCAAGTGTATAAGTTGCGGAAAATCGGAGCTTTTTGTTGCGGCCCAAATATCATTATAGCCGGAAAATCGTGTTCAAATTCTAGTATACACCTGTCCTTGCAGCAATGGGTGGGTTTTCTGATGATCCTCCTTTTTTTTATGAATTCAAATTTCTTTTGACACATATATTTAACAATTGGTAAGGGATAAAAGTGCGGATATGCTCAAGCGGACATGGGCAGTAGCAATAAGCATGTGGAAGGGGGGCGAATTTAACATGGAGATCAACAAATGTTTAGTCTAATCTACAGACAACTACACAAACTTAACTGCCATCAAATAAATGTATATATATATATGTATATATATATGGTATATGTGCTTGTATATATAAATACAACTTGACTCTGGGTTTTGATTATGTTAGCTGGACACACACACATAAATGCAGCATTTATATAAATAAATTGTGATTAAGTCTAGGTTTTCATATTGAGCAAATGTAAGTTCGCTGAGACATTAATGTTCGTGGTTGATTAAGAATACTCTGCTTGCAAAAATGTTAACTTAGACGACCAGGTGCGAGACATCGCTGGTGTAGCCGGGCGAGTAGCGCGGCGGCAATGGATTCTGTTGGGGTCGCGTCTTGCCCAGACCCAGCGCGGGCGGCACCAGACCCGACTTGGTCAGATCGTAGGGCCTGCGTGTGCGCAGCACATCGGCCGCATCCCCTGGCCAGGCGCGCTCCGGTCCCAGGCGCTGGCCCAGGCGGGGATAGCGGCGTTTATCCACCGCCAGGCTGATGGTGCCGGGCGGCTGTCTGGCCATCAGGCCCACATTGTACTGTCGCTGCATGGCCAGCGAGGCGCGTATTGTTTTGCGTTTCTGCAAATCAGAGATTAGTTTCATAGGCCGGGCTTTGGGTAAGGGTCAAGTGGGATTACCTCAATGGTTCCGCGCCATTTGTCCGCCGCGTGTCGGGCAATGTCCAAGCGCTTTTGCTTCTTCACCTGGTGCTTCTTGTAGATGACCTCGATGATGATGAGACCCACGCCGCCAGCGATGCCCACGCCCACCAGGATGAAAACGCCCGCCATGTTCTTGAGACCCAGCGTGTTGGGCGTCTTCTCGAAGAGCTCGCAGTTCTGCTGGACGTGGCCATGAAAGATCCACTGCTTGTCCAGTTTCTCCATGAAGCCACCTGTGCAAAGAAACATATTAGACTTCGATTGTGCTCCTCGGTGTATTTAGGAAGCGCAAACCTACTTTCATGGAACTCCAGTATGGTCAGGGTTACGGCATCCGTCCAGGGCGAACCCTTCTGCAGGCCAACGCCGTAGCCGCTGCGTCCGAAAAGCTCGCCAGCCGTGACCAGTTCACAGTCCTTGGAGGCCTCATATTCGAGCCGAGACGAGTCCCAGATAAAAGCCATCAGCTTGCTGCAAACGAAAGATCAGAACTCTTAGAATCCAAGCCTACAAAAGGGCCTTAAATATGTTAGTACAACGCATACGTGAGTAGATAAAATAGTTATTTTTAGGGGAAATAGATTTAGAGGTTCTTAAAGTACGGGGAGAATACGATTACTACGGCTACTGAAGAGAAACATAGAAAGAGAGAGAGAGAGAGGGGTAGAGAGATAAAGAGAACTCTAAGAGGTTGCATTGGGGAGCGTGAAGAGTGAAGAGAGTTGTTGTTGTTGTCATGCGACTATTTGAGCTATAAAGAAAGAGTCGAAGTCGAATCGCTGGCAAGTTACCCCTTCTTCACATCCTGAATGGCCTGCTCGGCGGTGACATAGTTGTTGGACTCCATGGTGCGATACATGTTGGATAGCTCCACCTGGCGGCGGAAGTACATGTCCACCGATGAGCCCTTGACCGTGGCACAGGTCAGATTCTCCATGGTATTGCGCAGACGGGCATCGTTGATGCCGCTCAGCTTCGTCTTGGGTCGCTCCAGCACGAGAAAGGCCGCCAAGTTGGCCGTGTAGGAGGCGACAATAATCATGGCAAAGCCAGCCCAAACCATGCCCAGCACACGGGCCGAGAAGCTGCGCGGCGTCCCCTCGCCAATGCCGCTGTTGAGCAGCACGCCCCAGGCGAACCACACCGCCGAGCTGAGATTGAGGGCCTTCTCCTCGTTGCTGTCCGAGTGCGATAGCTTGAAGCGTCCAAACGGTGAGAATCTGAGTATTAGAGAATCACTGAGTTAGTACAACGCATGCTTAATTGTCCAGCTGGAACCATGGCTAAGTGATGTCTGGGGATTTCTACGTGAGGATGTTCGCTCTGCTCGCTGCCTTTCAACCGTCAAATACGGCAACGAGCATAATGTCCAGGCCATCACTCATCATGATGGGTGGGGTGCGGGGGGATGGTTGGGTTAAGGTTTGTGTATCCGGATAAATAGTAAATAGGATTGTCATTTGTTACGCACCTGTCCAGCAGGTAGAGCACGAGCGCCACAACATGAACCGACACCATTACCAAGATCCATAGCGTGTTACTAAATGGCTGCAAGAAAGACACAAGAGTACTCGATCGGGACGGTTTCTTCTCGAGTATTGTAATGCCTTGGTATTTGAATGGTTTCGAGAATTCGATATACTCGGCACGCTCCGGATTAATGGTTAGTGGTGCGACGATCATGCTAGAAATATACAAAACACACAAATTAAATCAAATTCGATTGCCAATGGCAGTTACCAGTACACTCAGAGAAAAGATTATGAAATGGCAACGAGGAAGAAGACCGAACTCTTTTATAATACTCATAATGCTTTGCCCGCGTCTAAGAAGCACTGTGAAAAGTTAATAACGAATATAGTTAAGATATCTTGAAAAACAAAAAGTTTTTCATACAAGAACCTATTCTTCGACCGATCGTTCCTAAGGCAGCTATATGATATAGGGGTCAAATTTTGATGGGATTTCTCATATATATGAGACGTAAGGTAAAAGCTATAAATTCCGAGTTTGGTTTAGATATCTTGACAAACAAAAAAGTTTTTCATACAAGAACCTGCTTTCCGACCGATCGTTCCTATGGCAGTTATATGATATAGTGGCCCGATCCAGCCGATTCCGACATATTTACTGCGTGCAACAGAAAGGGGCACTTCTGCAAAGTTTCATGACGATAGCTTTAAAACTGAGATACTAGATCGCATAGAAACAGACAGACGGACAGACGGACAGACGGACTATATATAGACTCGTCTGTTGATACCGATCAAGAATATATATATTTTACAGGGTCGGAGATGTCTCTTTACGACAATATTCTAAAACCCTCTGCAAGGGTATAATGAAGGTTGGTACTTCCTAAATCGAGAACTTCTTGAATGACGAGGTTGGAGTAGGCTATCCAGGCGAATGGTTGAGGATTTGGGCTGGGAGTGGGATTGGGTCTCTGTTGTTCGACAAAGAGTGGGAACAGTCCGATATTTTCTCTGAGTGTACGTTCTAGATCTTACTCGGCACGTTCATTGACCAGCTCGCCGATGAGGCCCGTCCACTCCTTGCGCAGGGTCATCGTGCCCGTGTTGTTGCGCAGGATATAATGCCCGAATTGGCCATCGGGCGACAGGGCCAGGTCGTAGGTGAAATTGATGCGCTTCGAGAGCTCGATGAGCAGATCAATGCAGTAGCCACGGCAACAAAACTCGTTCGCTGTGGGCAGAGATTTGGCCAATTATTGATGGGAGCGAGGGGAAGTCTGATCCGGTTATGAAGCTTACTTGTCGCGTCGCTGGCATTGAACAGCGGGCAGGGACGCTCGTCCGGCTCGCAGCGGAACTCGTCGTCGCCCATGCGCCGCACATAGACAAAGGGCTTCTCTTCAATGGTCAGTACCTTGAGGTGCGTGGGTATCATGATGCCCTCCGGCTTGCGCTTCTGTTTGCCGCCCCAAATGATCTCGCTGTCATTGATGCGCATCCGCATCTTGGCCCTCAGCTGTGTTGTGAAGAGTAAATCAATTTGGAATCTATCTCTCTTGTTGGATCTATGTGCATTCACTTACGCTATCGTAGCTGAACTTGCCCACCAGGTGCTGCTTCTGGTGCTCGCGTATGTTGATCACATCGTAGCCGGCGTAAATGCGATCCCCGTTGTCATCGAAGGCCACCTGGCCCGTTTCTCCCGTAATATTCCGGCTCTTCAGGTACTGAAAGAGTCGCTTGCCTGCACGATGCGCGTTTAATGATGCATTTATTTTGCACTCCTTTGTCATATTAAATGCTCACCTGACTCCCAGTTGACCGCCGAATCGCCGCAGTCCTTGGGGGCCTCGGCGATGGTCTCGTTCGAAATCATTTCCTTGATGGCCGAGGCCAGCACATAAACGCTGTCCTGCAAGGCGCGAGGCATCATCAATAATTTAACTGCGGCTCCATTCTCTCACTTGACTTACCCTAATGTGTCCCTTGTCGCTGTGGGCGTGCTCCAGCTGCAAGCCGAGCACTCCGTCGGGCGTATTGTTCGCATGCAGCGCCTGCTCGGTAACAATCCACACATGTCCCTCGCCAGTCATATTATATTCACCAGCATCGCGGAATATCACTTGAGCGTCCTCCGTGCTGTAAATAGATATAAGGCAACAGCTTATCTTAATATGCCAGGGGACATGGAATATTAGCTACGCTCGCAATAAGCTGAACAGCTTTTGGTAGATGATAGATAGATCGGAGTTAGGATTAGGTCAGGCTAGCTCCTTTGCAGGGAATAAATGGTAGAGTATCTATCATATATAGTGTGATTTTCCCTAGACATATCCTTAATAGAGACTTTTGGGCGTTTCCAATTGTTACATACTTCTGTAGAGGGTATTATAATTTTGTAATGAAAAAGAAGCAGACATCTCCGAACTGTCTTAGCCATGTCCATATGTCCGTCTGTTTTGATGCTTCTTTCTGTCGGAACCAGCCAGATCGGGCCACTATATCATATAGCTGTCAGAGGAGCAATCGGCCGAATAGAGGTGTTATTGTATGAACAATTTTTGTTGCCTGTGTTTTTCTAATTTGTTTATCGAGAAATCTTAACCAAACTTGCCATTTATTGGTTTTACCGAGCTGTATATTCCGAAATATTCACCTCTTACCTAGCTTTTACGAACTTTACTATGCCCACAAATGGCTACGAGGGTATCAAATCTTCGGTGTGCCGAAAATAGCCCTACTTTCTTATTAAACATAATCCTATAAACTCATAAAAATATGTAGCATACTTGTAGGCAACGCATTTTTCACAGATTTTGAGCCCATTATTAATTTACCTGGCATACATGAGGTATACCCTAGACTGTGCGGTTTTCATGTCAATTAGGTGCTCCGTAAAACTTTCCAATTTGGGCTCGAATTCGACAATCAGCTCCACAGTGGCACGCACATCGACGTCGTCGTAGTAGGTCTGCGAGGTGGTCTGGAAGCGACCCAAGATGGCGCGTCCATCCGTGTCGGAGCTGTGAATGATGATTACCTGTCGATGGCAATGACAAGTCCATAAGTCGACGATTCATAACTCGGGGCATTTGCTTACCTTGGTGTACAAAAAGTGACTGAGCAATTCGAGCCAAACGTCCGCCTGGTGATAGTAGGGGGGCACGGTGCGCAGAAATGAGACGTGGATATTCTTGTCGGAAAAGGCCGCATCCCGCGAGGATATGCCAATGACGGGAATGGAATAGAAGCCGCTCGTATAGCTCACAGCTGCCGGCGACAAATCACCTGAGGTTTGCTCATGCGAAACGACAACGGCGTAGACCTGAAAAGCGGCACAGAATGCGAAAGGTAAACGGGGGGCAAACACTGGGGGCCAAGACAAGCGGAAGTGTAAATCGAATTGGGCGTCACCAGAATATGCAATCGACTGCCAAAATGTATGTGCATCATTTGCTGGCAACAACCCGACCGCCCGGCGCCAGATCTCTCTCTCGACTGACACTGATTTGTTCTCCTGGGTGTGTAATGAAAGGCTCAAAATGGCCACATTTCTGGCTGGCAAATGATAAATGACAATTACACGTTCCAAATTGATTCCAATGGACCGCAGCTGAGTTATGTACTAGGCAATGTGTGATTAATGATGCCTGAGGACATCTTTGTAATGTGCCCCAAGCAGAGTTCCTTATGTGTTCATTTTTGGCATTTAAACTGAGAGCTTTTTCATGGAGTTAAACTCTGTTAAAGTTCCAAGTGGACATACCAAAGATATTTTATTTTGCCAAGCAGCACAGGGTATTTAAATTATGACTATCTAAAAAAGCATATTACTTGCTCCCATTTTGCGCTCCGGGTGCTTTAACGAAATGCGAAGCCAGTCAGCCGAGTGAAACGAGCGAACAAAATGAGTGTATGTGATATGCACAGGCGAATTACCGCTTGTCATCGAGTCATTTCCGATTCATTTCCTTTTGAATTATTAAAATGAAGCAGGCGCCAAACGAGGGGTGGCAACACTGGTAATTGTATTTGCGTTGCCAGCTGGGATGCAGATATTGTCGGCAGTGCTGCTAATTGTTAGTTTGTACTTACTCGTTTTTCGATGAGCTTATCGCAGACGTTGAAAACCGTTTTAATTGGGTTCTTATCCATGCGTATTGTCTTATCGTAGTAGGTAACTTTGCGCGGCACATACTGCTGATCGAAATTGAGATGCTGCAGGAGGGCGTTGCGGGATTAAAGCACATTAGAATTACGCAATCCTGTTAGGCGAACTGAAAGGGATGAGCACGCTTACCGCTATTGTTGTGTGAAAGTGCAGCTCGCTTTCGGAATTGCTCAATACGCCGCCTATATTGTACGTTGAGGGATTATCTGAAGCTGTGTGCCTTTGTGCTTCAATCGGCAGCACATTTACAATGCCAGCCGCACACAAAAGCCAGCGATAAGCAAATGCAGCAGCCATATTGCTGCGTGCTTTGTTAGCAACTTTTGACAAATGTAGCTGTGTGGCGCGCTGATTTCTTTAGCAGCCCGCAATTTATTATGCTCTGAACATTTTCTGCAATAAAAATGTTAAGTGTTAAATGCTTTAACGTTTATTTCAAATTTTCCCGCTCTGTGGCGTTGCCACTGCTGATCGCACATGTATAGCGTTGCCCGACCCGCTTTGTTCATTTATCATATGTTAAAGCTCGCTTCAATATTGCCAGACTATTCGGAGACTGAACGATCATATGTTTTTGACACTTGTTGCCTGCCCATTGCGTTCAGTCTTCGTCGTTGTCGCGTGTCGCATTGTCGCGTATTTTCTTATCGCGCAGCGCTACGCAAGCAAAGTTAAAAAGAAAAAATACAACCGCATACTAAAATCGCATTTTAATCATCTTTAAGCAGCCAATTTGTTTTTAAATATATTGAAAAAGTGTGTGGCCTTGTAGGGGGCCGAAGTGCGCATGTTGGCTTGATCAAAAGTGTGCATGGAAATGTGGGAAAATTGAAATTGAAAATTGAGCATTGTTTGCGCGTTTTGTTTGCTTGCGTTGACGTTAACGTTGACGTCGGCTTTATCGTCGTCTGCTGCTGCCGCGGACATTGCGGTGTCTCAAAAGTTGTCTTTTGGCGTTGTCGCGTTGTTATTGCCGCTGCTGCTGCTGCTGCTGCTGCCCCAGCGGTAAGTGGGCGCGGGGGCGTTGTTGTTGACGTTGTTTTGAGCGTAGTTTATGTATCGCCGCCTTCTTCTGCTGCCGTACGCGGAATTGTTGTCGCGTGTTTTTCTTCTTATAATTTTTTTTTTGCGTTTACTTATTGACAGCAGCAACAAACGCGGCGCTGCTCAAACATTGTTATTGTTATTATTGTATGCGGTCGGGCGCCGTTTTTGTTTCTGTTTCTGCTTCTGCTTCTGCTTCCCCTTTGCGCTTTTTGTGGCTAAGTGCGCGCACTCAAGGTGAAAATTATATTGAGTTCTTTCGAGTGCCATTTCGAGTGCGTCTGTGAGTATGTGGCCATAAAATTTGATTTGCAAAAGTTATTCGATTTACGATCAGTGCTCCCATATACATACACACACACATACACACACGTACACACATACATACATGCCTCTGTGCCTCTATGATCGATCTGATGATTCAACTATAGCTACTATCAAACCGACGTGAAAATATCTCTGCAAGCAAATCAATCTGTAAGGCGCACAACAGTTTAGATTACAAATCCGAGCACTTGCTATATAACTGAAACTGTAAGTACATACCGACAATTTGCTCAACCTGCCTTTGTATATACATAACTAAGTGTGCGTGTGTGTGTGTGTGTGTGCTCGTAGGTCCCTATAAGAAAAACCCGTTCCACCTGTTGTTCAGCTCAGCTGGGCGCAGGCAATGTTGCGGGCTTTTATGGCTTACAAAGGGCTTGCTGCACTTGCAACTGGGTCAAGAGGCAAGCCTTTGATAACGGTACAATGGCAGCACAGCTAATTGCTAAAACAAGTTTGCTTTCAAGTTGAATAATTGAAGACAAATCACAAAATATTCAACCCGTTCGCTGCCTATTCAGAATCAATTACAAACAAACACAACAACAACAACAACAGCAACGCCCTCTCGCACTCTCACTTTGCAATGAAAAAAGAGGGCAGGCAGCAGATAGACGCGTGCTTAATTAAGCGCCAGATTGTTGTTGCTCAGAGAGAGTAAGAGAGAGAGTGAGAGAGAGAGAGAGAGAGAGAGAGAGCGGGAGAGAGGGAGCAGAGCGAAAGAGCTTTCGCGTTCAAGTGGGGGCCGCACGTAACTTGTTTTTGTTGAGTGGGTTGGGCAGATGGCGCCACATGCAGCAGCCACAGCACGCGTTGCATTCAACTTTATTTTTTCACGCGCAGCTCGAATTTTTTAACAGCACCCACACACACACACACACACACACACGCGCGCACATAAAATCTATTTATTAATGCTTGCACACATCAGACACACGTGTGTGTGCATGTGTGTGTGTGTGTGCATTTGAGCCGCAGCAAACTGCCGATGACGACTCAATTAAACTTTTAGTGAAAATCAATGACTGAGCCATTGAGAGCACTTACAGTTATGCATGCAATTCACACACACACACATACATACACACATGTGCATGCGATGTGCATGTCGGTGTGCTTTTTGTCTATACGTGTACGTGTGCCTCTATGTGCTTATGTATGTGCATAAATTGCAGACCAATTGAGCGGCAGCAAAAATGCCTTTGCCGAGCCGCCTGCCGCATGCCGCCTGCCGCTTGCCTCATTTGGAAATGCTCCATTAACATAAATACTTAGACGACAATTTATCTGTTAAATAAAAGATACACCTGCTGTACTTATTGACCTGAAGCTGGCTTCAATTGAGGGCCCTTCATTGAAGCGAGTGATGGAAGCGAGTGTGCATGTGTGTGTGTGTTCATTCAGCTGGAATTGTGGCTCTTGATTGAAATCATTCGTTATCAATATCGATAACAGCAGAAGGCTTTGCAGGCCAATTATCAGACTCGCGTAACCAGAAACAATTATTGATGCACGCAGCTAAATCCGAGCAATTTCATGGGACACGCACGCAACACTCTTCAAAATAAAACCGGGTATTTTGATTGTGCTACGAAATTTGTAACGCATAAATGAAGACGTCTGCGATCCTCTATATATTCCTGATCTCTTGCAACAGCTAAGTCGATTAATGATAAGACTTTTATGTACGTCTTTCTATTCTACAGACAGTACATATTACGGAATGAGCCGTATCGAATTATTATACATTATATAGATATACGATCGAACGGTAAACAAATAACTTTCATGCGACCGTTTTCCGCCAATTTACCACTGTTGCGGGTAAAAATTGAAGTGAGTTTGAGCCCGATCGAATGCGAAACAAAAAAGTTCGTTTTCCAGATAAATGAAAACTACTTTATTAAATGGAACAATCGGTCGAAAATAAAGCTTTCGCATAGAAGCCCTATTAAGCCCAATGTCTACAGGGTATTTAATCTTCGACTTGCTAAAGATGCCATTCTTTTGTTTTATTGACAACAGAAGTCAGTTCAATTAAAAACTTTTGATTAAAAGGTTTTTATATTTTGATCACGTTGCAGATTTCTATGGAAGTGCTCATATTTAGTAGTTGATGGGCACATTTTTTATTACGATTATGTAAATGTGCTGTCGTTAGTTTATTTAGAGCTGTGAATCACCTTCCACCAAGAGAACATTAACAGAAAAAATTAACAGAAAAACATTAACATTAACAGAAATACGCTTTGTTAAATGAAGATTCCTTTCCGTTAAACTAGTATTTTAGCAGATAATTATAACTAGTTTTTACTATATTGGAATGATATACTTCTGGCATAAAACTTGCACTGACTTTATTCAGTTACTCTGGTATGGTTGGACTTTAAAAGAATTCCCATTTCCCAACGTTTCAATTTTTGTCCACTCGACTTCAAACTTAATAGGATCTATTCAATGAATACTCGAATAAGACCCAAGATTGAGAGAGTTTGAGATTATATTAGCCTCAGCTAGGGTATATAAAAAGAGACATTCGAAAACATTTGCGTTTTAATTTGATCAAAAACCTTTATCATAAATATGATGAACCATAAAAGTACTTGTATTTGTTTAGTTTGTTCAAGATTTCTTAAGCTATAGAAAAACGTTTTCATATTTTAACAAAATGGACTCTAATATAACAGATTATACCTATGTATCTATCTATATAAATTGTAGTATTCTTTGAACTGTTTCGCTCTGTCGATTGAGTTGTATTTTCTGCGCAACCTTTTGTGTATAAATATGTTATAAATAGTTGATTAACTATTCGATTCGCGGACTCCCCCCGAGAGCGTGGAGCCCGTCGACCACACTGACTCACAGCTAAGTATATCCCCAGATACCCGACTCTGCCATTTGGCGCCGCATACCCCTTGGTTTATGCCCTACGTTTGTTATGGGGATATGGTTTTGTGTGAAAACGTGCCATTGCTCACATTTTGTTTAATTGGTATTTTTGTTGTTTTTCTTTCTGTTGTTGTTTGTTCCATTTGCGGGTTGCATTTTTTGAGCCCGATTGCAACTGGCAGCAACAGTCGGCGGCGGCTTTTGAGTAATCCGAGCTGACATGTAAATGCGCTCAAATGAACTTTTATGTGCGGCTGTCTATGTAAAAGCGCGGGGCTAGCAAAAGAGATATGTTCAAATAAAAAAGAGCTCATAAATGTTGCTTTGTTAAAGGAAAAGCCCATCAGCTCGGCTGTATTAGAATTTCAGCAAAAGCGAAAGTATTTCGAATGTTTCGTAGAAACTCACAAGTTTCAGCTTCCAATTTACCAAAAAGCAAAGCTTTTTATCACTTTAAAATTTGCTTAAAAAGTAAGTAAATGAAAAAACTATAATTAAATCACCTTGTGCAAGGTTAAAAGACTTTAATAAGAAAAGTAAGCCGCATTTCAGCAAAGTATTTTTTTGTCTAATTATCTTCTGTTAACCTTATAAAACTTTATGTTTTTATATTGACAATCACATATTGTTTGCCATCCTCGCTTTTTCATATCCAGAAGGGATTTCTATTAACGGTTTATATACCCTATACCTATATCCTATAAAAGGGTACATATTTCTTGATCAAGAAATTGCTCAGAGCAAAATCTCATAAAGCTGTCATTATAAAATTCGTGTTTTTGATTAAAATATCTTAACCAAACTTAAATTTTCAAAATCAATATTAATTGAGAAAAATCTCAATAGCTTGGAAACACTATATTATGTAATTTCTATAAGAAGAATCATCCGAAAAATTCAATTAAATTTGGAAAAGAATCTTAAATATAAATTTGTTATTTAGCTTCATTTTTTTCTATTTATTGAAGTCAAATTATCTCAATTCGATTATTTATAGCTCGATTTGAGTCGTGCCTGTGCGTGTCACGAAAAAAAAAAAACGAAACACGCCCAACTTTAGTCTCAAATATCATTCAAAATGTGCTCCTAGTTTATATACTAAAGAAACGCATTTCTCGAATTTGTGAAAATATATTTTACTGAAAAAAATTGTATAAACTTTTGACTATTCTGGTCCTTCATTTAAAGAAACTTATATTTGTATTAATTTTTGTCGAAACTCGCCAGAGCATCAATCGCAATTGCGAGCTACAAATATTCTCAAACAGGTTTATATGTCAAATAATTTGAACTGAATGCATGTGGCTCGGGGCTCGGGCCTCGGCGCGGATGCAATCAAATTGGCAGGATATCCTGGGGCTCATGTTGAGCACAAACAGGATGTGCTGCACAAATTTCGGTTCACTCAAATAATTGAATTTTGCCAAATAAACGACAATTGTTTTATGGCAAAAAGTGGGGTTGAGCTGGCGGGGCAGCGGGGCAATTCCCCAAAGTGTCGCTCAGACAAAAGCTTCAATCAATGCCTAAAACTTTGAAAGTCTCGCCTCTCAGCTCCTGTTGCTTTAACCTTTAACCCTTTCATTGTGCGCCGGCTTTAGTTCTAAAGCTGCCAAAGCCAATAAAGAAGCAAAGGACAACGGCAAGGAGCAAAGCGAGGACCATTTGCTAAAGCGTTGTGTTTGCATTGAGTCCTGAACTGAGCATGTGTGTGTGTGCCTGTGTGTATCTTACAATACATAACGTGTTTAAGGAGCTTTTTATGATGATTGCATAATTGATTCGGCTCACAATTCGAACCAGGACCTCACTTATAGCTAATTTTTTGCATATCTGTGAGCCTGCGTTTTCACATTTAAACAGAGCAACTAAATTGCTTCTTTTAACATAATGTACTTAAATTGTTGTAATAAATTAAATTTTGTAGGCATACAAACATAGATTGCTTATAAAAGAAATATACGATATATATGATATGTATGATATATATGATATGTATGAAAGATATGATATATATGATATATAAGACTTATATGAAATAAATGACATATATGATATACATGATATCTATCTATAAATATGATATATATGATATGTATGATATATATGATATTTATGATATCTATGATATCTATGATATATATGATATCTATAATATATATGATATATATGATATAAATGATATATGATTCCTTTCGACAAATCTATATTCATCCAATTCACTTCGCGCTTTGATTAAGTGATTTTTTTTTCGTATTGATTTACGGTGCTGGAAAACGTTCCAGAATTCGTGCTCAGCTTGTTTATCAAGGGTATTTTTTGTGCGAAAATATTGCACTCACTTTTATTTTTTTGGGGCAATTTTCTATCCCATTTTGCACACACGAATTGCTTAACATATGTTTTGTTCCCGTTGCGCTCCATTGAATTGATCGAACCTTTAAGCTGTTTATTGGCATCCGGACGACACGTCCTTGCCACTCGCCCGTTTAACATTGTTGACTTTAGTTATTTGTGTGCAAAACCATTTTTTCGCTCGTTGATTGTTGTTAAGGTTTTTATGGGCTTCAAAATGTAACCAAGTCGAAATTGGAATGCTCAAGTTGTTATTTCTTGTAGTCTAATAATTAAATGACCAATAGATATACGGACTCCTCTGCTCAAGGCAAAGATATAATAAAAGCATCTAAAACTGCACAAACTTCTATCATATTCCATAGATTCATTTTCTGTCAATGCAAAGTGCCACGCCTCGCCTGAACAAGAATATATAAATCAAAGTCGGAGCTCGAAATGTAATCTAAAAGGTTTCATTTCCTTGTCATAAAAACGTAATTACTTGTTCTTAATTAACCGTCTTTTACATTTAATTTGGCTAATCATAGTTTTACAGTTTTTTAAAAGTTTTTGTTGTTTTTAAAGGTTTACAAGTATGTACATTAGAATACATTAGAATACGGGCATATGGACAAATTCCTTACGATGTTTCTGAAAGGATATTTTATTCTTGAATTCCAGCAAATATTTCAGTTCTTCTTCTTTGCACAATCAACAGCGAAATGGATTTAATCGTAGCTATATCTGAACCAGACTGACGCAAAGCCATCGTCTGCTTCAGTGTTATTAGCCCCTATGGGTAAAAGGAGATAACTTAATCATTTATATCTAAGGATGGAGTTTGGATGGATATATACAGAGCGCGAAGAATCTGGTGCGAAATTCTGCCTCAGCGTAACCGTAGCAAAACGTGTATAAGATGTAAATAACGTAACCGAACAAAAGAAACACTGTGCCCAGGACGACGCAGAAGACAATGCTGTAGGCCGTGCTGGGCGGATCCATGGCGATTGAGTGGAGTCCCGGATAGCAGAGCCACGCCTTTAAATCATATCATTGAAAATTTCCGACGTGTTTTTGTGTATTTACTTTTGTTCACAATAAGCAGCAGGCAGCATTTGTCCTATATTTGGCGTCAATTCCTTTTGTACAGAGATTCGGACTTGCCTTTAATCACATTATATTGGCTCTATATACACACACGTATACGTATATACTATGTATATGTGTATGCGTATGTGTATACGCGCGCAGGGGGGCGGGCGCCTTAAGTTATGCAAACACTTTTGTATGTGTGCCACTCCTACGGGATGCTTTGCTTTCTCTATTCCTTTTGCTGTCGCGCGCACACACACACACGCTAACACACACAGACGCACACGCACGGGCACGGGCACAGGCACATAGAACTTTTATCCTTGTTGGTCGAGAGTTTTTGGGGCTGTGCTGGCTTAACTTTCACTGTACATTTTTGTCTTGAACAAAATAGATTTTAATTTCTTTTGTTTTGAGTTTTCGTGCTGCTGTCGTGTTTCATTACAAGTTTTTAAAAGCACAAGCTTTTCTCATTTCTATCATTTTATTTCACATGCATAACCAATGGCCAGCGGCGACGACGGCGGCGGAGGCTGGCAGAGTTCACTCGCGGCCTGCGCTTACCACGATTCCCATACGCACCGTGTCGCTACGCAATGAACACTCGCTGGCTCTGCCTGTGGCTCAGTCGCTGCCGCTGTTGGACTGCTGGTCACAACTTTGCGCCTGGCGCGACGCTTTACTACTGAATGTCCCCGTTGACTGTGAAAACTTTTGCCTGTGATGCGGAGCTTTCGCGTTGCCAAGCAGCTTTTTTCGCGCAGCTTTTCAAGCTTAACGAAAGCTGCGCTACGCCTGCGCCCGGTGCATGTAAACAATCATTCGCCTATTGTTTTTACCGACTTACGCTTTATTGTTTTCATTCGGCGCACAGCTGTTTTTACCGTTCGCACGTGCGTTCGCCCGCGTCGCAGTCGCAGTCGCAGTCGTAGTCGTGGTCGCTGTCAACGCCAACACATTGCGCCGACCACTTGTGGCGTTTCTTTTTTTGTGCTTTGTGACGTTGCTTTTGCAGCACGCATATGGCCGAGAGATTTCGGTAAGCATGTGTGTGTGCAAGCAGGACGCATATTGAGGGCATTTAATCTAGTTTAAAATTGATTGGTTTTTAATTTGCATTTGCTATAATTTGTCTAATTTGTCTAATTAGATTAGTGCATTGACAGGCCGATAAGAATGCCGCTTCGAAGTTTGTCTGAAAGGCATGCGACGCTTCTTAAGCGCGGTCACTCAATGTCGAGCCCTTTATCATGGCAATGACAATGTGCTGAGTGCATCTATAAAAAACGCTTTACTTTGCTAACTAAATCTTTTATTGCATTAGTTATAGTATTAATTAGTACACCAACTACTTTGTGATTATGTCTGCAAAGATGTATCTAAAATATGCGCCCTAAAAATCAGTCAAAAGCGTTTTCAGGCCGTATTTGTATTTCCCTGACAAAGCGGCTTGCTAATGCGAATGCTTAAGTGGACAATTCCCGAACTACGAAGTACTCCTTGAGCCCAATCCATTTTCAAGTCGTTTGTCAATCTTTGCATTCAGCTAATGTACGACAACCACTCGAAGACAGCAACAGGCTCTGAAGCGTCAACAAACAGCACACACACACACAGCCGCAGCGAGTCTTAAGTTAATCATGACCTTGACCCGGAAAATGCAATTGCATTTGCATTAGACATTTGCTAAGTCATCTTCGTCGTCGTCGCCGTCGTCTTTGTTCAAACCAAATCAAATTTGCACACGCCCCATCAGCGGCGCTCAAGCGAATGCATAAAGCGCGAGGCCAAACTATGCACAACTGGGAAAGCTAATTCGCCGCGCTGATGCGTAAAGCGTGCGAGCGGAGAGGCGGGTGGGCAGCGGCAGCGGCAGCGGCAGCAAGCAAACATGAATGAAAGCAAAAGTTGTGTGTGCAATATGTTTGAGCCAACAACAACAACAGCAAGAACAACAACAACAAACAAGAAGAGAGGAAAAAAACACACACACACTCAAAAAAGCTACGCCCACAACACAGCACGGCACACTGCCTTACATTGCAAAGCTTTCGCCGCTCGCCTGAGCTTTTTGGCCGCGACTCTACGCATAAGCTTTTGCAGCATTTTCAATCGAGCGCTGGCCTCTTGTGGGTCGCCGTCGCCGTCGTCTGTCGGACGTTGACGTTCTTTGTACCGTTTGTTATTCGCGGTCGCGCCGTGTAGCATCCGAAAAGAGAACACTTAAAGGCCCAATAAAATTATCAATTATTTATTTATTGACGACTCCAACTAAAAATCTATAGTGCGAAAGAAACATACATACATATATATACATTTGTTGTGCGGCGCTTTGTTTATATTCAAAAAACAGCAATTTGTGAAGATATTTGTAAGTGGTTTTCCCTCGAGCATGAAAATGTACACCTGGCAAACGGAAAAGTGAGCTGCCCGTGTCCGTGTGTACATCTGTGTGTGTGTGTGTGCGTGTGTGTTGGTATGCGGAGGCTCTGCCAGCATCCGTCAGCAGCAAAAAAAAAAAAAAGAAGAAGAGAAATAGGCAAATATCTAAACTGCCGCCGCCGCACAAGCATGTGTATACATCGTTGCTTCCAGCACACACACACACACACCCACACACACACATACATGCATGTATGCACACATACCATAACTTTGTCTATCCATATGCGTGGGAAGCTGTTTGATTGTTGTGATTGAGCGCGTAATTTGATTGAAATGCTTGTTAATTAATTTAATGCCATTCCAAATAAATTCCACTTCAATCGCCTCGCAGCTGTGAGCAATAGACGATAAACGCAAACGTCTGTAATTAATTATTGTGTGTTAACAAGTTAAAGCGCGCGTTTCATGTCTGTGAAAATCCACTAAAAACTTAACGAGTACCCCCGACTCTGACTATACTGGATGCATGAGGCGACCCAGCTGATTAGAAAAGTCGCCTTTGCCGAGCGAACACACTTTTCTCTCATATCCTGCCACATGCCACATGATGCAGCATCGCAGCCCCCGCCTGCTCTCCTGTCGGTGCCCGTTGACATTTCTTGCCCACATCAAGCGCCTGCACAGAGTTATGAAATTTTAATTTCCCGTTTGACAACATAAATGTGAGCACATGGGAACAGCTGCCGGCTAGAGATTCATTCTAATTGGCATGCCCAAATCCCAATCGGAATGTCAGGAATTCGACAACGGCCCTTCTTCCTGTACTAATTACCTGTCATTATGTCTGACAAGTCAATATATCCCTTACATTCACTAATGCTCATCGGGCTTTGCGCTTTCTGTCCAATTTCTTGCAACTAATTAATATGCCAGTGCTGTGGCATCTGGATAAACACGAGAGGAACACACACAGGCATCTATCGAGTGTTCCGAGCATTGGTCAAGATTATGCTCTGCGGCTGTAATAAAAATCGCAGAGTGCCGTTGACCGAACCGAACCAAAATAATCACATGCTTAATAGTTAATAACTCAGCGAACGGAATCAGGAAATTTCATGTACTTTATTGATTATTTGCTTATCTTTCTGTTTGTAGCTTGTAAGCAGCGAGAGCTACTTTGAGATACTTTCAGCTTGTTTATATCTCATTTAGTTTACGTGCTATTTATCAAGCACATGTCCCAAAAGTTTACTAAGATTCCGAACATTTAATTTGTGACTTTCTTAAAATCAATGTGGCATGCTGCCATTAAAACTGTAAAACAATAAAAACCCATCACATTTGTTTCTCTCTCCCTGCCTTGTGCATACAATTTTATGGCAATTTTTTTTATGGCACTTTGTCTCGCTCAGCTTTTAGTTCGTATCAAGCCATTATCTATGGACAATAGACACAAATCATAAAAAAAAATCGTACTGAGTAAATGAATCGTTAAAGCGAACGACAAAACTTACATAGTGAAAACATCAAGTTGTGGCCTAAAACATTTCCCATAACAAAAGCAGAGCATATTAAATATTAAGCATACGAACCGTTGTCCCAAGGACTGAAAGTTCAACGGACAGAAAAGTCAAAATGTTTTAAAGTTAACATCTATTTTGAAAAATGTGCCCCTGCATCGGAAAATGTCGTGAAAATTTCTTTTCTAGAAAAAAACCTGTTAATACCTTCTAAAATTATACAAATATATGTACATTATTTTGAAAATTCTTTTATTACAGAATTTTAAATACATTAGTAATTCATATTTTATAATATATCAGCAGTTAAATTGGACCTCTCACTATAAATGAAACATTAGGCACACGACATGTTGTCCAAAGGACTGAAGAGTCAAAGAAAAAAATTAAATTATATTTAATTTTTGCCTACCTTTTCATTGTTTAGATTCATATACATAGATGATATTGTTTTCATTTTAGCCTGTACACATATGAAACGGAGAGAAAAAAGCGATATGTTTTTTTGCTAATATATGTAACAAAAGCAGTTGGGAGTGCCCGACTTGAAGATACCCTGTAACTTTTTCTAACAGAGCTATGAAACGGAGAGAAAAAAGCGATATGTTCTTTTGCTAATATATGTAACAGAAGAAGTTGGGAGTACCCAACTTGAAGATACCCTGTAACTTTTTCTAACAAAGCCAGAAGTAGCTTGGGCTATAAACTGCCAGTCCAAGCTCTTACCCTATAAATAAATAAAGGAATATAGCTAGAATTATTAATATTAAAAAATTGAAGAAATGAAAGGTCACCCTTTAATCATACCTTAACTCATATGAAAGCTCAATTTTGTGGAGAAATATTGTTATACTAATATTATAAAGTTAGGTTTTTTCATTCTATAAACAAATTACGAGTCCTTCATTTTATAGCTCTTATTATCTCGGATTTGTGCAGAGAAAATATTGTCTTAATATTAAAAGTAGAGTTTGGAGATAAACTTAACCTGCTTATGATATACAAAGTAAGATTTAAGTTTCTAGTCTCTAGCTTTCGGACTTGGCTAGTTCGTCTCAAAGATTTTATTTTTTATAAACTAAACCAAACCGAACAAATTGCCTCACAAAGCCAATATGCCCGCTGTGAAGCGACATGTGTTTCCGCGTTGGAGAAATGAGAAAGTTGTGGGTATATGATTTATGAATAAATTATCTGGCGACACGCCCCAAATGGCGTAACGCCCGAAAACTGTTTAGATAGCCCTGATACCACCTCGGTGGGTCAGTGGCAGTAAACCAGCTGATAAAAGTAATTCGATAACTAATTATAACTGGGTTATGTCATGTAATTAGAGCAACAACTATGATGCTCGCATATATAAATATATATATATTTGTTTTATTCACACACAGGACACAGCACAGCGACAAATCTTTGCAATTAACTCGCATAACCTTCTACAAACAAAACAAAGGCAATCAAAGCAGAGTCGGGAGCAGGCGGGAGCAGGCGGTAGCAGGCGGAGACCACCCATCGCCAACACACAACACTAGAATCTGCTGCTGCGGCGGCCCACATCCTACGACATGGGCGACAATATAATTGGCTCGGCGAGCTTCCTCCACTTGGGCGACATTGTTTCACTCTATGCGGAGGGCAGCGTTTGCGGTTTCTTGAGCACACTCGGGTGAGTACCATTTGTCACATGCTTGTAGGACACTCGTCGCACTCGCACTCGCACAAAGCACTCATATTTGTTATAACCAAAAGTACTCGCAGTTGAATGGCATTTCAGTGAATGATATTTGAGTACAGCCAGCCAACTGTTGCGTGGCAATGCGACTTATCGTCTTTCTCAGTTGTCGATAGAAACAATAGCTCAATTTGGGGTTTACTTATTAGCACATTAGAACTGGCAACATCATTGTAAGAAACTCGACTCAAATAATCTTCCTGTAAAAGACCTTGAACAGAACGTGAAATATTGGCCAGAAGCAATTAGAACCAGCAAAAAGGTCCACGAGTTCGTCAGCAAGCAGCGTACAAGTATGTACATAAGTAACAAGAAAGGACTGTAGTCGGGAGCTACCGACTAGGGGATACCCTGAACCATCTTCTACCAACACCACCTTTGATAGCTATAAAGTGAAAGATACTTGATATATATATACTATTCTAGAAGCTACATTTCAAGTTTGGTGACTCTAGTTGTAGTAGATTGGCTCAAAAAACATGATTTCAATTATGCTTTTTATCGATTACTTGCAAACGTTTCAAGTTATTGATGCCGATCAGGAATATATATACTTTATGGGTTCTGCTTGTTACACACATTTGCACAAATTCTACCCATTTTTAATGGGTTCAAGGCATAAAAATTATCTACATTTAAACCTAAAACCATAAGTTATTAAAAGAACTTTTAGTTAAGATCCATTAACGTGTAGAAGTATGGAGATAATCAAATTGATAAGTAATCCGAATACTATCAGAACTTGATCCCCTCCCAAGTAGGTAAATTAGCTAAAAAGTATGCATAATGTCATATCACGTTTTAATATTGATCGATTACAATCGGAAAGACTCTTAACATTTATATTTTGATTTATGCTCAACAGTCTGGTGGATGATCGAACCGTTGTGTGCCCCGAGGCTGGAGATCTAAGTTGTCCGCCCAAAAAGTTTAGAGGTAAGTACTTAATTGCTCGACTAACTCAAGCTAATGCTACTCACTCGCACTCGCTTTGCAGATTGCCTCATCAAAATATGCCCCATGAACCGGTATTCCGCGCAGAAGCAGTTCTGGAAGGCAGCCAAGCAGTCGGCCAGCTCCAACACAGATCCCAATCTGCTGAAGCGTTTGCACGTAAGCTCCATTGAGTCATGGTTAAATATAAAACCCATTCACAGTATATGCCCCCTTGGTAGCATGCCGCGGAAATTGAGAAGAAGCAGAACGAAACGGAGAACAAGAAGCTGCTGGGCACCTTCATACAGTACGGCCGGGCTGTGGTGCAGCTGCTCCACTTGAAGTCGAACAAGTATCTGACGGTCAACAAGCGGCTGCCCTCGCTGCTAGAGAAGAATGCGATGCGTGTCTATTTGGATGCGAACGGCAATGAGGGCTCCTGGTTTTACATCAAGCCCTTCTATAAGCTGCGCTCCATTGGCGACTATGTTGTGGTGGGCGACAAGGTGATCCTCAGTCCGGTGAACGCGGATCAGCAGAATCTGCACGTGGCCGCCAACTACGAGCTGCCCGACAATCCTGGCTGCAAGGAGGTCAACGTACTCAATTCGTCCACCTCGTGGAAAATCTCGCTGTTCATGGAGCACAAGGAGAACCAGGAGCACATACTCAAGGGCGGCGACGTAGTGCGTCTCTTTCACGCAGAGCAGGAAAAGTTTCTCACCATGGACGAGTACAAGAAGCAGTACCATGTCTTTCTACGCACCACGGGTCGCACCAGCGCCACGGCGGCGACCAGCAGCAAGGCGCTCTGGGAGATCGAGGTGGTGCAGCACGACTCGTGTCGAGGTGGCGCCGGCGACTGGAATTCTCTGTATCGCTTCAAGCATCTGGCGACGGGTCACTATTTGGCTGCCGAATCCGAATCCGATGTGGCCGCCGGAACAATCGCTGCCAACGCTCATGAGTCCTTGCTGGGCGACTGTAGCAAAGACTCGGGACTCAGCTCCACAATGAACTCCACCCTGAATGGTAGGTCCCAAAGGATGTGAGCTTCTTTTAGCTGTGTCAGATCTATCTTTATCTGGGTCATGTCTCAGTTGAGGACTCGAGACCGGAGCTTTGTAATTGGGCTATCTTTAGGACTAGGTCATACAGAGCTCAGCTATTACATAGATAATTCCACAGTCAGCTGACCGATTATATAAGAGCTAGTATATATTTAAGAGCGAGTAGACGTAGGATCTGCTTTTTTTTTAGAATTCCACCCAAGGCGGAATATGGGTGGAAATCATAAAAAACCGAATTTAAGAGGTTTTTTAGAACTGATCAATTCCCATTTTCACAGAGAAACCGAAAGGAAAGCTATATCGTTTGGTCTCCGTGCCCTATTCGGCCGACATAGCCTCTGTGTTTGTGCTGGATGCAACAACAATGGCCCGGCCGGACAGCCTGGTGCCGCAGTCGAGCTATGTGCGACTGCAGCACATTTGCTCGAACACGTGGGTGCATGCGACGTCGATACCCATCGATGTGGACGACGATAAGCCGGTCATGTCGAAGGTCTGCTGCTCGCCCATCAAGGAGGACAAGGAGGCGTTTGCCCTGATACCCGTGTCGCCGGTGGAGGTGCGCGATCTGGACTTTGCCAACGATGCGTGCAAGGTGCTGGCCATGGTGACCAGCAAGCTGGACAATGGCAGCATTTCGATCAATGAGCGGCGCGCTCTCATCTCGCTGCTGCAGGACATCGTGTACTTCATAGCCGGCATGGAGAACGAGCAGAACAAGACCAAGGCGCTGGAGTTTACCATCAAGAATCCCATACGCGATCGGCAGAAGCTGCTGCGCGAGCAGTACATCCTCAAGCAGCTGTTCAAGATCTTGCACGGCCCCTTCCAGGAGCACACTGCGGGCGACGGGCCGTTCCTGCGATTGGACGAGCTCAGCGATCCCAAGAATGCGCCCTACAAGAACATCTTCAGGCTGTGCTATCGCATTTTGCGCCTCTCGCAGCAGGATTACCGCAAGAATCAGGAGTACATTGCCAAGCACTTTGGCCTGATGCAGAAGCAGATCGGCTACGACATCCTGGCCGAGGACACAATCACCGCGCTGCTGCACAACAATCGCAAGCTGCTGGAGAAGCACATCACGGCCGCCGAGATCGAGACCTTTGTCGGGCTCGTGCGCAAGAATATGCACAACTGGGACTCGCGCTTCCTCGACTATCTGTCCGATCTGTGCGTCTCGAATCGCAAGGCCATTGCCGTCACCCAGGAGCTGATCTGCAAGAGCGTGCTCAGCGACAAGAACGTCGACATTCTGATCGACACACAGATCAAGGCGCTCCGCGGCGATGCTGCCGTGCGCTGCTACAAAGGCGCCTCCGAGGATGTGTGCCTCGCCACGCTCACCGAGGTGGCGGGCGACGACGAGGATCGCTCCGATCTGCAGTCCAACTCCACCACGACCACCTGGGACAGTGCCAGCCTCAACGGTGAGGATGCCGGCCTGCCGGGCGAAAAGTACGAAATACATTTGCAGTGGAAGGGCCAACCGGTAAGTGCTGCAGGTTTCCATTTCTCATTTCCCCTAACTCCTGCGATTTGTTTGCTTTCAGTCATCGCGCTCCATGGCGGATCTGGCCAGCAGCGTGGCCGACGGCTGCGAACAGGAGGCGGCTATATTAAACTATTATCGCCATCAGCTGAATCTGTTCTCGAACATGTGCCTGAACCGTCAGTACCTGGCGCTGAACAGGCTCTCGCCCCAACTGGACATTGATCTGATACTAAAGTGGGTTAACCCATTAACTGCTTGCCCAATTCCCTTTGCTCAATGTCTAACCTAACCCGCAGATGCATGTCCGATGAGACGATGCCCTATGAGCTGCGTGCATCCTTTTGCCGCCTCATGCTGCACATGCATGTGGACCGTGACCCCCAGGAGCCAGTCACGCCTGTGAAATATGCGCGACTCTGGAGCGAAATACCCTCCAAGATGTCCATAATGGAGTGAGTATTTGGATTTTGATGCTTTCAAAGATTTTAAGCTAATGTCAGCTCCTCTTCCGCAGCTACGATGGCAAGAATCTGCAGCCGGATCAGAACAAACAGGCATGCCGCGCCAAGTTCAACACGACCATCGCATTCGTGGAGAACTATCTGTGCAATGTGGCCACCAAGGTGTGGCTCTTCACGGATCAGGAGCAGAACAAGCTGACCTTCGAGGTGCGTGCCAGAACTAATAGGAAGCTCATCCTTTATAGCTATTTCCCATTCTACCCAACCCTTTGCCTCCTTCAGGTAGTCAAGCTGGCCCGGGACTTGATATACTTTGGTTTCTATAGCTTCAGCGATCTGTTGCGCCTAACCAAGACACTGCTGTCCATTCTGGACTGCGTGTCCGAGACCTCAAGTGGCGGTGGATATGTCAACGCGGATATTGAATGTGAGTACCAAAAAAACGGATTCATTTAGCATAAGTTAGTTGAGTAAGTTCTCTCTGATCTACCCCTGACAAGCTGTCGAAGAGGAGTCGAGCAACGAGGGTGAGCTTCTAGTTGACCGCCCGACATTTAAGCTAATCTAACATTTGTGTCCCTTTCACAGCCGAGGGCGGCGTGCTGCGCTCCATTGGCGACATGAGCACGGTGATGACTTCCCTGGCACTGGGCTCAGTGGGCCAGGCGATTGCGGCGCCCGCCATAGCGCTGCAGCAGCGCAAGTCTGTGTCGCAGCTGATGAAGGAGTACCCGCTGGTGATGGACACCAAGCTGAAGATCATTGAGATACTGCAGTTCATCTTGGATGTGCGCCTGGACTACAGAATCAGCTGCTTGCTCTCCATTTTCAAGCGCGAGTTCGACGAGTCCGAGGTGCTTGCCCAAACGCAAACCGGCCCCAATGAGGAACCGACTCCGCCCGCCAGTGCAGGCACCACGGACTCGGAGCAGATAGCCGCTGCGGAGGCTGCTATGGCTGCAGCAGCCGCAGCTGCCTCGGCGGCGGCGGCACGCCAGAAGAATATCGATCTGGAATCGATTGGCGTGCAGGCCGAGGGCATCTTTGACTGCGAGCGCAGCGATGCGGCCAACTTGGATCTGGATGGCCAGGGCGGACGCACCTTTCTACGCGTCCTGCTGCACCTAATCATGCACGACTATGCGCCGCTCGTCTCGGGTGCACTGCATCTGCTCTTCCGACACTTTAGCCAGCGCCAGGAGGTGTTGCAAGCCTTTAGACAGGTAGGTCGGCCAGAATTCCCTTCCTATTTAATCCCGTTTTAAGGTAACTTTTAAGTTTAAGCACACTTTAAAGTCGAACTCAATTCTAGTTTTAGTCAAATTAGACGATTCTATTAAAGCGTCTGCATGTGCTTAGTTATCAATTAATTTAAATGATTTCTTGCCAAATTCATTTAGTAGCTAATACAAATTATTGGATATTATAGAGTATATAAACTATATATATGATTGATCAGTATCAACAGCCGAGACGATTTACAAAAGTTCGACTTTCTTAGTTAACAATCATATGGATGAGAGTAAGCCAAAGCAGTTTCCTGTAGTGAGAGCGAGATAAAAGACCGCGATGCTGTTCTACCACACAATTCATACGTATTTCTTGCTCTCTTGCGAGCCTATCTCGAACCCGAACAAAAACGAGACCGACTTTGGACCTGCGGACATAAAAATGCGTGGTCCCATTCTTTTACTCAAGTTGTCCAGTCTCTATGTGTTCTATGGTTAGTGATAGAACATTACCAAATTGTATCAACATCGGGCTCCTATATCATATAGTTGCCAGAGGAACGATCGGTCGCAAAATAAGTATATTCCATATAACTTGACCAAGCCGGCTATTTATTATTTTAATTTATGATCGATCAAAATCGAATTTTTGTGTGGCGTATTTTTGGGGTTTATTCTCTTTATTGCAAGCCATAATTCTACAAGGGTATTTAATCTTCATCGTGCCGAATATACTCTCTGATTTCTGTTTCTGTTTCTGTTCTTGAAGTACTAGAGTATTTGTATCTATATGTATTATTATATTGGGAAAATTCTTGCTTTAGTAATAATTCTATATATATATTTGATTAGTTCACAATTATATATATTTTGGCATGCTAGACGATATCTGAGGGAATCGGTTCACCGATTGGCAGATTGGCAATGCTTTGTTGTTGCTTTCTAATTTGTTAATTCTATTCTTCATCTCTCTTGGGTTTGCATGCAACGCTCTCGAACTCGAACTCGAACTCTAACTCGCACTCGATGTCGAGTCTCGTGCCACTAATCCGTATAATCAACCGCATCTCTCATCTAATATGCTTGTGACTAACAACTAACACTCCTCACGCACTGCTAACACACACACAACTGCCACTAAAGTGGACGTATTCCGCATATCGTAATGAAAGATCTTTTGATTTTGTATGTATGAACATCTATAATATATCTCTTGAAGATTGGCTAATCGCTGAGCTGCTCCGTTTGGCTCTTCACTTTGCAGGTGCAACTGCTCGTCTCCGACAGCGACGTGGAGTCCTACAAGCAGATCAAGTCCGACCTGGACATATTGCGCCAGAGTGTGGAGAAGTCGGAGCTGTGGGTGTACAAGGCCAAGGCGACCGACGAGCTGGGTGTCAGCGAAGTCGCCGGCGGCGCGGATAGTCTGGAATATGATGCCACGCTCTCACCGGAGCAGCGCGGCGAGTACCAGAAGGTCAAGGAGATACTCATACGCATGAACAAGTTCTGTGTGACGGCCGGTGGGTAGTCCTCAATCAGCTGATCCCTGATCCTGCTAATGGTCGAGCTTATTCCCTTTCAGGTCCCATTGTCAGGCCACGCAAGCACGAACAGCGCCTGCTGCGCAATGTGGGCGTGCACACGGTTGTGCTTGATCTGCTGCAGAATCCCTATGATGAGAAGGACGACGTGCTGATGAAGGAGCTCATGTGCCTGGCCCATGAGTTCCTGCAAAACTTTTGCCTGGGCAATCAACAGAATCAAGTGCTGCTGCACAATCATCTCGACTTGTTCCTCAATCCAGGCGTGAGTACTCCCACGAGCTCCTTTCTGGACGGGCAGTTAAATGTGTTCGCTTTTCCAGATACTCGAGGCGAAGACAGTCTGCGCCATATTCAAGGACAATTTGGCGCTGTGCAACGAGGTGACCGACAAGGTGGTTCAGCACTTTGTGCACTGCATCGAGATCCATGGGCGGCATGTGGCCTATTTGCAGTTCCTGCAGACAATCGTGAAGGCGGAAAATCAATTCATACGCAAGTGCCAGGACATGGTGATGCAGGAGCTCATCAATGCCGGCGAGGACGTGCTGGTCTTCTACAACGACAAGACCTCGTTCCAGCACTTTGTCCAGATGATGCAACAGCAGCAGCAGCGCCGCCAGCCGCTCAGCGACGACAGCCCGCTAAAGTACCACGTGGAGCTGGTGAAGCTGCTTGCCTGCTGCACCATGGGCAAGAACGTTTACACGGAGATCAAGTGCAACAATCTGCTGTCGCTGGACGATATTGTGACCATCATTTGCCATCCGCTGTGCATGCCCGAGGTGAAGGAAGCGTATGTGGACTTTCTCAATCATTGCTACATCGACACCGAGGTGGAGATGAAGGAGATCTACGCCTCTGGCCACATGTGGAGCCTCTTCGAGAAGAGCTTCCTGGTGGACCTCAATCTCTTGATATCGAACAGCACAGCCGCCGCCAACAAGACGCTGCTGGCGTATGTCTTAAATGGCGTAACCAATTTGCTGGGCAGCTTCTTCTCCAGCCCGTTCTCCGACCAGAGCACCATAGTGCAGTCGCGCCAGCTGATTTTCGTGCAGCTGCTGCAGGCCACGTACCGGCTCACCCAATGCAAGTGGCTGCCGCTGGCGGATCGCTTCAATGTGGAGACCTGCATCCGTACGCTGACCGAATCGGCCAAGATGCGCAGCATTGTGCTGCCGGTGGAGCTGGAGCAGCAGGTGGCCAATATGTCCAGCAAGACTGCGATGCTGACGCGCCAGACCGCCAAGTGGCTGCTGGCCTCCAAGCAGCCCAAGTACGAGACCCAGCAGTCGGCCCAGCTAATGCGCTGGGATCGCTCCATCATTGAAGGACTGCAGGACATTGTCTCGTTGCTCGAGGATCAACTGAAGCCGGTCGTCGAGGCGGAGCTCTCACTGCTGGTCGATATACTCTATCGCTCCGAGCTGCTCTTCCCAGCTGGCACCGAGGCGCGCAAGCGCTGCGAAAGTGGAGGCTTCATTCGCAAGCTGATCAAGCACACGGAGAAGCTGCTGGAGGAGAAGGAGGAGCGCATGTGCGTCAAGGTGCTGCGCACCCTGCGCGAGATGATGGCCATCGATGTCAACTATGGCGAAAAGGGCGATGCGCTGCGTGAGACGCTCCTGCTGCGCTACTTCCAGTGCAAGAGTGCGCCAAAAGTGGAGGACGAGCATCCACATCTGCCCGCCGCCGTGGCTGCTGCAGCAGCTGTTGCTGCGGCGGCAGCGACCTCCGACCCAGCCAAGCAGCTGCATTTGGTCACCCATGGACCTGGCGCCAAGTATCTGGCACGTGCTGGCAAAACACTGCACGAGATGCAGAATCATCTGGACCGCGAGGGCGCCTCGGATTTGGTCGTGGAGCTGGTCATCAAATCGGTGCATTCGCCCAACATCTTTGTAGAAGCCGTTGAGCTGGGCATAGCGCTGCTCGAGGGCGGCAATCCGATCATACAGAAGGGCATGTTCCAGAAGTTTCTCAGCGACGATCTGAACCAGGCGTTCTTCAAGGTCTTCTTCGAGAAGATGAAGGATGCCCAGCAGGAGATCAAATCGACGGTGTCCGTCAACACCACAGACATTGCGGCCAAGGCGCACGAGCATAAACAGGACGGCAATCTGGAGCTGGACAAGATCTCGCGCAAGCATGGGCTCAAGAGCAACGGCGTCGTCATCACGGACGAACTGAAAAGGGAGCTGCACAATGCGGGTCTGGCCACAGCGCGTGCCTATGGCAATGCGCGGAACATACACTCCGGCGACGAGAGCTCGGCGATCAGTGTGAACAGCCCCTTGGAGGATATACTGGCCGAGAAGCTGGAGAAGCATCGCGACAGCAAGGAGCAACGCAATCAGCTGTCCAACAAGGTGCTCGTCATGCAGCCTATTCTGCGCTTCCTGCAGCTGCTCTGCGAGAATCATAATCCCGATCTGCAGAATCTGCTGCGCAACCAGAACAACAAGACCAACAACAATCTCGTCTCCGAGACGCTCATGTTTCTCGACTGCATCTGCGGCTCCACCACGGGCGGCCTGGGCCTGCTCGGTCTCTACATCAACGAGCACAACGTGGCGCTAATCAACCAGACGCTGGAAACGCTCACCGAGTACTGCCAGGGACCGTGCCATGAGAACCAGAACTGTATTGCCACCCACGAGTCGAACGGTCTGGACATCATTACCGCCTTGATATTGAACAACATAAATCCGCTGGGCGAGAACCGCATGGATCTGGTGCTGGAGCTAAAGAACAATGCCTCCAAGCTGCTGCTGGCCATCATGGAGAGTCGCGGCGATAGCGAGAATGCGGAGCGCATACTCTACAACATGAATCCCAAGCAGCTGGTCGAGGTCGCCTGCAAGGCCTATCACCAGGAGGAGCTCATCGACGAGCAGGACGACGCGGACGAGCCGAGCGCCGCAACAGATGACGATGACGCAACGGTCAGTCCACGTGAGGTCGGACACAACATCTATATACTCTGCCACCAGCTGGCGCAGCACAACAAGGAACTGGCCGCACTACTAAAAGCATCCGAGGATCCCCAATCGGCTAGTTTCGATGCCAAAACAAGTCAGGCACTCATGTACTACGCAACGCACACGGCCCAAATTGAGGTACAGTCAGAACAAATGCTAACAAAAGCGTTCCATTCAATCACTGCACTTTTACATAACATCAAAATGTTAATTAGATTACATAATAGTTGTCAACCCAGAGTATTTCATATTATTCATATTATGAATTTAATGTTTTACACAAAATCTCCTCACTCCCTTCGTCCCATTCGCAGATTGTTCGCAATGATCGCACACTGGAACAAATTGTTTTTCCCATACCTGAAATTTGCGAGTACCTAACAACAGATACGAAAATCAAAATTCTGAACACGGCGGAACGCGATGACCAGGGCTCCAAGGTGGCGGATTTCTTTGACAAAGCCGAGGAGATGTTCAATGAGATGAAATGGCAAAAGAAACTGCGAAGTAAGTGTGACTCATTTTGGGGAGTTTTCTAATAGCCAGACTACATATTTTACAGGTCAGCCGCTGCTCTTCTGGATTAGCAGCTACATGTCCCTGTGGAGCAATATACTCTTCAACTGCGTTGTTGTGATCAATATGATTGTGGCTTTTTTCTATCCCTTTGATAATACTGTGCCAGGTATGTAAGCGTAGATAGCAAAAATTTATAAATAGAGCAGCTAACAGCTACCATGTAAACTAACATTGACGTTTAACAGTGAATGTTATGACAATGTTATTCGTTTGAAATGTGAAAAACAGAGTGCAAAACAGCTATCGGCTACCATGTAAAATAACATATACATTTAACAGTTAGTGTTATGTTAATGTTATTCGATTGAAATATTTATAGCATACTTTTTAGGGCACAAAAGACAGAGTCTACAGCATTTCTCATTTATAACTTTTCGCTTTTGTATTTCCAGAGCTCAGCTCGCACATTTCGCTGCTCTTCTGGGCCATACTGATATTCTCGCTGGTAATAGTAATTACACTACCTCGCGAATCGGGCATACGCACGTTCATTGGCTCCGTAATTCTTCGTTTTATATTTATGCTTGGCCCGGAGTCGACACTCTGTTTGCTGGGCGTCGTTACGGTAAGTACTTATCCAACTAATTACTGATCCGAATATCCCAATATTATACATTCAAAACGTGTCCGTGCAGGTGACTCTGAAGAGCGTTCATATTGTGAGCATCATGGGCAACAAGGGCACACTGGAAAAGCATTTCCTCAAGATCATCACCGACTTTCAACTGCTCTACCATTGCATTTATATAGCCTTTTGCTTTTGCGGACTCATTTTCCATCCGTTCTTCTACTCCCTGCTGGTAAGTTGCGCATGGTCACCTGCCATGTTGATATATCTAATGCGGTGCGTCTTGCAGCTCTTCGATGTGGTCTACCGAGAGGAGACGCTGGTCAATGTGATTCGCTCGGTTACCCGGAACGGACGTTCAATTGTTTTGACCGCCGTTCTGGCATTGATTCTGGTCTATCTATTCTCCATCATTGGGTACATGTTCTTCAAAGATGATTTTCTTGTCCCCGTGGACTTCGAAGAGCAGGAGGCTGCCTCGACTATGGGTCCCTTGACGCTCTCGGTACCAGCATCGCCCGAGGAGTCCTGCGCCATGCCCGACGAACTTGGCGTCTGCAATGGCGGCACCAAGCAGCAGATAGCTGCAGCTGCCGCCGGCAGTGGTGAGGCCAAGGAGCGTTCCTGCGACTCGCTGGTCATGTGCATTGTGACGACACTGAATCAGGGCCTGCGCAATGGCGGCGGCATTGGTGACATTCTGAGAGCACCCTCGAGCAAGGTAAGCTGGCAAATTTCAGTGCCAATCGAAAAGAACTCATTTGATATTTGTTTGCCTGGCAGGAGGGTCTTTTTGTGGCGCGCGTCATCTACGATCTGCTGTTCTTCTTCATCGTGATTATTATCGTGCTGAATTTAATTTTTGGCGTCATCATCGACACGTTTGCCGACCTGAGATCGGAGAAGCAGCAGAAAGAGGCTATACTCAAGACAACCTGCTTCATTTGCTCGCTCAACCGTTCGGCTTTCGACAACAAGACGGTCAGCTTTGAGGAGCACATCAAGAGCGAGCACAATATGTGGCACTATCTGTACTTCATAGTGTTGGTCAAGGTCAAGGATCCCACGGAGTTCACGGGCCCCGAGAGCTATGTGTATGCCATGGTTAAGGCGGGCATATTGGAATGGTTCCCAAGACTGCGCGCCATGTCGCTAGCCGCAGTGGATGCCGATGGCGAGCAGATCGAGCTGCGCAGCATGCAGGCGCAGCTACTGGAGACGCAACTGCTCATCAAGAATCTGTCGACGCAGCTGCACGAGCTCAAAGATCACATGACGGAGCAACGCAAACAGAAGCAGCGCCTGGGCCTGCTCAACACGACAGCCAATTGCCTGTTGCCGTTTCAGTGAGGCAAGGATTTGGCCAACGGCTCGAGGCCAACTAAAAGCAATTGAATTTTAGACATTCCCTTGTGTAGATCTTGCACTAGATAGATGTTAACGTTAAAGTATTGCCACAAATTCCACAGTAACTTGTTCAAATCTCAGTAGAATCAATATCTGCACATATATATATATGTATTTCCGTTGGGTTTGTACTCGAAAGGAGACGTTTTACTGCTCCGCTCCGCTTACAACTCCACTTTCTTTATCCTAGACGTGATCAATTATTCAATTTGAATATGCCTTAACGTTGTTCTAGATTCGACTTCCTAAAAGAGATTTGCTCAGTGCAGAGGAAGTTAAGACTCGACCATTTCCAAACGAAACCAACAACAACTATATACTTTACCAGATAAGGACATTCGTAGAATCAAATCTATATACATATATATATATATATATATATATTGTAAACTGAACTCACTCAGAAAACTTAGGGCTGTTGAAATGTTGTTTAGTGGATTTCTTGATCCGCATTTTCACAATTTAGACAAGTTGTTTCCCCGTCTAACTATATCTCTATATACACATTTTTATACCTGCATACTTTTTCAACTAGAATTGGTCGCAAAGCGAATTGGAATAATTACTTAAATGTTAATTTGCGCTGTTTAATGTTACTTATCAGCTAATTATTAATTTTTATAGATTAATTGTATGTATAATATTGGAATTTTTTTTTTAACATATTACATTTGCAACCAAAACTAACTAATTATTGTGATTATTTGTTCCCTTGTTTTCATCTATTCGAATTGTTTACCTTGTACACGGTACGAGTTTTGTTGGTTAATTTTTTATAAGCTAACATTTAATAAATATCCTAAGTGAATCTATTCTAAAACTAGGCTACTTTAAATGAAGAACATCAAAAATAATGTGTAGAATTATATGAAAATAATATATTGATTAAAATAAGTTGCAAAACCATCTATGCGATAGATACAAATCTCGTCTATGTTCTATTTCGTAGTTTTCAAGTTTTCCAGAATAAAATTATTTCTACAATCAGAGCCTTGTAGTTTTCCAAGGCCAGATGCGAATTTATCATAGTTAATGCATTTAAATGGGCGTGGCAACATAATCCCATGCCAAGGTTAAAATTGAAGGACAATCCCAAATAGTCCTTTTAGAAAGTAGAATATTTACTGGAGAGTAAACAAATATTTAAAGCATCGACAGGGAAATCTATAAAATAAAAAAGTTATTTATACAGTTGGGCATTATTTAAGGGTCTGTCAATAAAAACACATTGAATTTTATTTTTTATCCAACATTTTTTATTACATATTAATTACACTACGGTTCATTTTCATAAAATTGTTCAATGCGCTCTTGAGATTATCGTTCTGGCTTTAATCTTTATGGTTAAAGTTTAATAACTAGATATTTATGTATGTGGGGTATGTTTGTATGCATGTGTGTAAAGATTTCATTCGATTTACTCTAGCTTAAAAACATAATTGGGGTTCGTTTCGCTTCTAGTGAAAAAATCATTTGTATAAAGTATTGATCAGGATAATTTTTAACTGAAGCATGAGCAAACATATAATTTCTTTCTTGCAATAGATGTGGAAAAGATTTAAAGAATGTTACAATATTATTTCGCCAATCTTAACATTATTATTAATATTGGAAGCTGCCGAAGTTATGATTGTGTAAAGTGAAGGTACTTTAAATTAATACTTTAAGTTGTGTGGCAATTAACGTAAATATAAAATAGACAAGTTGGTAGTAAATACTTGGAGGGCATAGGTATACGTTAGGGGAAGGATTGGAATTACATTTATTGCAACTGACTTGGTAAGCGGCAAATACTTTTCTTATTGTTAGCATTCATTAATTGTTATTAACTTGGTATATTTATAAATGTGAAAAGTTTATCAATTACAATTTACTGCCTTTTGTTTAATGCTGCTTTTGTACGATAATTTGTTAATTGTTATTACTATCATTTATAAATCGTATTAGTGTTTGGAAGAGAAGAGAGCAGAAATAGTAGTCGTAAAAACATAGGGGCATATACCTCGAAGTATAAGTTTAGTAATAGTACTATGTGTGTATTAATTAATTAGTTATAAATTAGTTGTCATACCATATTTAATATTAATTAACAATATTTCTTCAACTTCTCGTAGTACAATTCGTGGCATTTACAATATTGTTATTTTTGTTTACTAAAATTAAGTTTATATTTTGTTAGGTACAAAGAAAATCTCATGGCCATTGCACAGTGTGTGCCAGAATTGTTTTCCATCGGTTAAAATGCTGCATCTTATACAAATCGGCGTCCTTAAAAATGTATTTTTATCGGCTCGACTGTTTCTATGACATATCCTCCAACAAGGACTCAACTGATCGAAATTCGAACTAATAATCTTCAGTTTATGGTTTTGGGTGTATTTCGATGTAGTTTGTAGATTGTGTGGTTTTGGTATTAAAGAACTCAAGAGTAGGTAGGCATGGAAATTGCATAAACGTGGCGCTCAGTATACCCCGGTCTGGAATCTCTTGCTGTGTGATTGATTTACTGATTGATTACGACTAAGATAAAATGGACATTCAGTCGTACAAGGCAATAAGAACACTTTAATCTTGTTGTAAACAACTCGCGCTTATTTCTACAGTCCATTAATATCAACCTGAAGGGGCACTGACTTCGCTTGAGTTTTCTATCTGATATATATTTATTCAGCTGCAATTGTTACACTTGTTGATGTTGACACATATATATTTGTTAAAAATATAAACATATATGTGGAAAACGTTCCACCGTTGCCAACAATAAAAATGTTACACCTATCTACCCTATAAAGAGTTGATGTACATTTATCTTTCTTTGAATAACTATAGATTGTGCCTTCGCAGACGATAGCTACCTTCGCTTAGGCTTGTGTCTAATGTTTATATATTGCTTTTTATTATAAAGTCGTTTATTACTCATGCTTTACGAAAATCTATTTTTGAAACCATTAACTGATGTTTAAAATGTGAGACTGATCTGATAATTGAAAATATTCGAGAAAACTATCCTAAATAAATTGACCACAAATCAAGCACAAAGCTGGCATGACACTAAAGAAGTAGTAAAGAAGTATTTTAACTGAAAAATACCGAGATACAAAATATTTAGTTGCTACGTTATAAATGCATTCTAAAAAATGCTATTAGGAAATAAAATTATGGGAGGCGTTAACAAAAATAATGCTGTAAACATAAAAGCCGATGGAATTTACTTATGGACCACAGTGCGTTGTTTGTTAATTTGTTATTGTTCGATTGGAAACAAAAATTAAAAACTAGAACTGGTCTAAAATCGTCACCGAAGTCATACGTGGTGAGGCGTTTGCTTTTAGTATTCTTAATTAGTTAGTTGCATAAGAAAGATTTGAGTTAAATTGCTGCATAAAACTTGCTTGCGACTAGAATTAAGTTGGTTTGCTTTATAGATTGTTCTGTGAATGCATTGTATATATGTATGTATATATGTATATATGTATATGTATATGTATATATGCGTGTATAAGTTTGTATACTAACAACTCATTTATGTGTATATATCATATATATATGTAAATATAGATATATGTATATGGATAGATTTGTTCATATTACACTTTAACTAGCATGGCTGCTTTAGCTGCTGAGCTGCAGCAGTCAGACATCTCCGGCGGACTCCAAACAGAGCATGCGAATGCTGCCTTTCATAGCCGTTGTTATTAATCGAAATTTAAATAAAGCTATTAAATCGCGAAATGTTACTTGTTATGCGTGCGATATACAAAAGCATAACTGGATAATGCGATTAATTTTAAAGTGTTTTTCAGAAGAAATGCAGCTAAGAAGCCCACGCGTTTATACATAATCGTAATTGTATCTCTAATCTGTATATAAAGGTAAATATATATATATATATTTGTATATATATACTATTGTGTGCCCAAACCAGCGTGAACCTGTTAGACTGTGGTGCCATATGCGTTGTTGAAAACAGCACGCGAGCTATCCGTATCCAGCGATATGTCCTCGGGACTGGCCAAGTCGACGCGCACGTTGGAGTTAGTGCGTCGGCGCGCCGTTTGCGCGGCACCCCAATTGCTAAGGGTCCAGTGAAAACCGGATGCGCTGGGAGCTGGTTCTGCGTCGACTTTGACCTGCGTGCAAACCTAAATCGAGCATGGAAATGTTAGAAATTCTAGAAGTATAATTGTTTGGACCAACGAACCTCACGATTTCCACATGGTAAAGTTTCCGTGCCGTTGCCCAAGGCAGACCCAGACACCGAGCCGGAGCCAGAGTCACGCGTGCTGCCAATGCTACTGCTGCTGGCCAACGAATCGTTGCTAGACTCCATGACGGCTCCATGATAGCGCGCCACCGAATGCACAGCCTGACCAAAAAAGGCAATTTTAAAACAAAATATACATTTAGTTGAACTGAAAGCGCACACACCATAGCTTCGCCGCTCTGGCAGTCTTCGATAGACTTGAGTATCTCCCAAACCAGCTCGGAATCCAGCGGAATGGGCTGTTCCGTATCGCGATTGTAAATGGCAATGGCAATGTGCACGGGATGTGGAACTGGCAGCGGTATCAGCAGTTTCTCTGTGACGCTTCGCTCTACGCACTTCTGTTTCCAGGGACGCCAGGGCTTTTGGGCATCCTGCGTGGCCTTTGGTATATGTTGAGCGCGATGGGCGCGCACTCGTGGCGTCGTTAGGCCCACGGACATGTCGCTACAACAATGAAACGTTAATAAGCTGAATCTGATGTGTTGGAAATGCATGCAAATGTTTTACCGCTTCTCGGGCTTACGAAAAGTCAACGTGATGCGTGAGCGCGGATTAAATGCGGTCACTTCCAGGAATGGTAAATGCACCTGGACATTGCCGCGTGGCGCATACACATTGCCCAACAAATCCAGTCCCTTGGAACCGATCACATCGTTGGCATTCTTCACCATCTCCGTGTAGCGCATTAGATCAAGCGAGGCATGTGGTTCTAGTTTAAAATGCGTATCATTTTCAGTCAATGGCGTTAGAAAATCTAAACTAAATATCTCGGTATATATGAGACCCGCGAGACCCGGCCAATCGTTGACCGAGAGACCCTGCAAAGCGAGCACAGAGGGATTATACGGTAATTATAGACGATGTCAATCTAGTTAATCGGCAGTTCTTCTTTACCTTATTATCCCAAAATTCCTCTTCGCTAATGGACAGTCTACCGATGACATGAGACGGATAGTATTTCTCAAGTAAATGGGCGGCCAGTTGTATTGCAATCTGTGAAGAGCACATTAGATAAGCTTTAATATGTTTCACAAGTACGTCACGTCTGTGCTCAGATCCGGCATAGTGCTTGATCAAGATAGCTCTAATGCGGATAGACTGCTTGATTATACCTTTAATTCTTTGGTGTTCAGCTTAATACGCGATTTAACCTGCGTAGTTAGGCTCGTTTGTAGCTCCCTTCGGCGCTTCTCGAGTTTTTCGTGTAGTGAGCTCATCAAATCCTGAGCCTCGCGATCGAGTGCTAAATATGGACCCGTTTTCGACAACTGGGCGGAGAAGGGTCCGAAACAGGCTTCGACAAATTGAAGAAAATCCTGCTGTGGCTGCAATACCACACGCTCAGTGGCATGCTGATAGGCCTGCAGCTCGTCCAGTTCCATTTTAGCCTCTAGTGCTGCCAAAGCCTGCTCCGGCCGTATTATGAAATAATAGTCCAAAGCCAAGCCCGGGCCAGCAATGCGTTTGACGGCAATGCTATCCGAGGCCGGAACCCTTCCGCACTTCTTGATGAACAAATGAAACGTAACCGAATCCCAAAGCAGCCGCAGTGTGTATCGAACGACGCCAACTAAAATATTATAAGCAATTAGCAGTCTTCTCTAAAAACGCACATGAATTCACACATTTACCTGTCAGCACAAGACCTGTCGCCAGCGGGCAAAGCAGCGTGGCCACCAAAATCGCCGCCAGCGGTTGCAGTAAGCCCTGAACAAGAAAGTTCCATATAAGCGCCTCGAGTAGAATACAGTAACGATTTCGAGTGTTGTCCGGCGCGTCCAAATCATAGACGAGTATCATGTAGATGTGCAACAGGAGAACAAACACTGGAATCCAAAGCGGTGCGCTCAATGCCAGTCCAATGCTGAGGAAACATGTCGCCAGGCATATCAGTGGGAATGCAAACAGAATGACAATGGTGCCCAGAAAGCCTTTGACAAAGTAATTCCAAGTTCGATTCAAATTGCGTGTCAAGCCTTTGCCAATGAAGCCTACAAGAATATTGATAAACATTACAGATTGTCCCAAGAACCAAATATGGTTGTGCCTCACCTGTGTCGGGTTCCGTTTCGAAGTGAGTGCGTGATTTTGATATGTGTCGCCAGAGCTCAATAAGCCGCGAGGCTAACGTCTGTGTGATGCTGGTCTTGCGTGGGAAAAGTGTGCCATTGATTTGAGACAGTTCCAGGTCGGGCATGAACGGCTTGATGCAGAAGAGGGCGCGCAGTCCGAGCGGGCTGCACCAGGGAACAAGAATGCCAAGGAGGAACATCATGTTCCAAGTCCAGCACCAGGTCCGCTGCAGCAGATTCAACAGACGCCAGAAGGGCCAGCGCGTGCTGGTAGTGCGTATCATTTCCTTCTCAACCAAAAATACCGGCTGACTGGGATCCGAGCGTGGAGTGACTATCGAAGTGGCCTGCTGGCTTATGACCGTGGGGATCACGTCCGATTGCCCTTGAAAATTGCGTCGTATAATCCAAGACTGTGGCGACCAGATGCGACAAGCCCATTGGAAGCTGCGTGTTGGCGTCTTCGCGTTCTTCAACTCCTTGAGCAGCACTGGCTCGCGCTCCTTCATGAATGCCAGATCGCGCGACAGGAAGTAGGCGGTCTGATGCAGATTGTGCTGGCTGCACATCTTGAGGGCCTCCTCGTGCGCCGACCAGGCGCACTTGTACAGCTTGTGCTGCTCGGCATGGCGCAGCTTGGAGCGTAGCCAGGGCGCCACGCGGGACAGCACAGAGTGATCGTTGGCCAGGCACTTCTGGTGGTCTTCGCGCGTTCGCTTAATATCCTGCTGCACCTTGTCGACGGCCTTGTACATGATGACCACCGACTGGGCCTGCTCCACCAACAGCTGCGGCACACCGTTGCCGAGTTCGGCGAGCTTGGCATTGGACATGATGGAGCTATAGACACGCTGCAAATACTCCTTCATGACAGCCTCATTGACCTCCTCCTCAATTTCCTTGTCGGTCAGTTTCTTGGCGCGTAGCTCTGCAATCAGGCGCTCACGAAAATGCAGAAACCAGCCGCGTGTCTCGCGCTCCAGTATGCCCACCAGGACGGGCAGTGCCTTGCGCATTATGTCCCGGCAGAACAGGCGCAGATCGATCTCCTGGCCCTTGGGCGTCAAGAACAGATATGGCACCGGCTGAGTCACCTCACAGCTGTTGAAATCAAACTTCTCCATGGTGGCTCGACGCAGCATTTTGCGCACATAGGAGCACAGGCCATCCAGACAGTCCTCAAACTCCGGCTGCAAGGCAAGTTAAAGGATTCAGATTAAAGTGTTGCTCAGTTTGATTGCTTCTTCACACTTACCCGACACACCAGCTCGGCTATAAGGAAGCGACAACGTTCCTCCTTGATCTTGTAGTCCAGATTGTGCGCCAACAAAGCGGGCACACCGATAAACATGTCCACCAGCCGGATTAGCGCTTCCAGCAGTGCATGCGCCGCATGAACCACTGAAAAGAAGTGCGAGAAGATGCGAGCTCGGGCCGTGACGACCACAAAGCGCGCTGCCAGGGCCAAATCGCTTAAGAAGGAGTCGTGGGCGCGCAGCGTGCCCTTTTGCAGCAGCTGGGACAGGCGCCACTTGTGCACCTGGCCCGTAAAATGCAAGCTCGGAACGTCGAATTCACTGCGAAAGCAAATGCAAAAGTCTTAGATAGATGGCATATGGAAATATATGTATGGCGACTAATAATGTAAGGCAACATAAAACACACATATGTACACATATATTGAGACGAGGACGAGACACAACTTAATGACAAATTATAGGCATGCTCAAGCGTGGGCCAGATTCTTAAGAGTATTCCTTCGCATCCGTGTGAATTATGCTAGAATTTAATTAATTACATTTGAAATGTTTGTGTGTGCAAGTGAAATGATTGTTTGGTGCCCAAAGCTGCAAACTCAAAAAAAATATCATAGAAACCGGGTTTTGGTTCTATAAAACAATTTAAGTTTTCAATATACAATTGATTCTTGCATCCTTTCATATGCAAGACGCAAGCTAAATTTGATTGCTGAACAACATTTGCTCCCATCAAATATGGTTAAATATGGGACTAATTCATAAATTACAATATTTCCAAATTCAAAACGGATTTGCAGCCTTGGCATTGCCTAACTAAATAATAGTTGAAGACAACAAGGAATTACACCCCATTTAATACTGTAAATTAAGCATAAAGGGCCGTGATAAAGTGTAAAATAAGAATAAAAATATAAATCAATATTTATTGCAACCAGGCAACTCTATTTTACAGATTGCAAATGAAATCATATTATTAAAAACTTTGACAACTCTGTCAAAATTATTCAAACTTTTAAAAAGCCAGTAAACTTTTTACGTAGACCATAAATAGATAACTCGAAATGTTTTTAAGAAAACCTTGTGCCAATAAACACACAAGTTATGTTTCGCAAAAACCTAGAAAAAGCAATCAAACTTTTAACACTAGAGGCAACATTTTCATAAGAACTGCCAAAACGTTTTATTTTTGTGTTGTTTTTTTTTCGATTCGACTCGACGGCATGCATAAATTTGGCGTAGCGTAAATTATGAATGTGTACTTAGAAACACAGAAAAGAAATTACCACGCATAATTTATGTATGTTAGGTTAAAGAAAAATGAAAACTTTATATATGTATATGCATGTATATATGTATGTATGTACAATCGGTATAAAATAAGGAACACTGACTAAACAATTTGATATGCAATGGCAAACACGCAAGACATTTATTTTGATTTTATTTAGTTCGTTGCTTGTTGTTTATTTACCCATTTTTACGTATTGTTTCCAATTGTTCCAAAGTTAATTTCTTCGGCTTTCCATATTTATCCTTTTGCAAGCTTTACAGGAATATTTCACATACAAACATTTTGTTTACGTTAATTGTAACTGTATGCAGTTACGTACACACATATTTGCGCATTTTGTCGTTATGTTAATGTTGTAACGTTGAACAAAATAGATATCAAAAAAAAAAAGTTGCATGCACATAACGTTAAACAAAACTAAACAAAAAACAACAATTTACTCGGTTACCCCCAAGACTGTGGAACATGCTTTTATTTTGATTGTTGCTTTTGCTTTTGATTTTTTTTTTTTAACAGCTGCGTGAGCGTGCGCAAAGTGACAAATGATTTTTGCTGTTGTTTGGGCGAAGCGTTTGCATAAAACAAGTATGTATGTAGTATGTATGTAGAACAGCTCCGCACAGTGGTGCAACGGTGCTGCTAAGCTTAGCAGCGGCATGTTAATGTTAGCTACATTACATTACATATGTACATATGTAAGCACAACGGCTTGCAGTCGGCAGTGCTAAATTTCTTTTATTTGAATGTAATCGATTCGCGGCTTAGTGTTTATCTTCATCGAAAAGCACGCGCCGACAGCCGTGCTCGTGCGCATGCTGCTTTTTAAAACTGTGGATATTTTCTGCTCGCCTGCATCATTTTCATTAACTTCCTTGCCAGACAGCAGCTTTCGAATTTTCGTGTGCGCATGCATGCATACGACCCCAGACTCACCCAGTTTCGCGCAAACTTTTCAATTGTGCATTGGTTAGGCGACGCGGCTCGCCGCTGCCATCGGAGGCAACCGCATCCAATTCATCAAAGGGCGGCGCTATAAATAGGTCACTCTGATTAATAGGACGCTTTTTGCGACCGCTGACACTATTTGTCGCATTACTGGCCGTTACATTAAGCGTGCTAGTCGCCAGTGGCTGGGGCAGAACTGTAAAAGTCCAAAACTTAATCAACACTTATTTCACCACACTTGCAGTGCTGTGCACTTACCGATGGGAAAACTCTTCCAGTGATATAGAAACTGTTCGGCCACGCACTTAATCTGCTCAACCAGCTGTTCCACCTCGGGCGGTGCGCCAACCAGATTGATGTTGAATTCGACGGGCTCCCGCTCCGGACCCGCCAGCGTCTGGGGGCGCAGCAACTGATGGTTGCCCGAAGCGCTGCCGCCTGCAACTGTTGGCTGCAATGACATGGTGCTTGTGTGTTCCCCCTCCCAGCAGCTGTTTACTCCATCATTGCGAACAGCCTGGTGCGATGTGTGTTTTCAATATTAAAATCAAAAGCTGCAAATATTTATGGAATCCGTTAATCCGTGCGCCAAACACATATGCCAATTGAAATCGTTGAAATGCGCGCCTATATTAATATTAATGATCCAATTGAAAACACACAACACACAAACACGTCTGCTAGTGTATGTGTGCGTGCGCGTGTAGATCGCTCACAAATGAATTTTAGAAGAAATTCCAGCAAGGCGACGAACACAATGTAAACAATTAGCTGAAGCGTGTGAGCACAGACAGTTTTTTGCGCAGGCGAATCAAGGAACTAAGTTAACACCTTAATCACCAACTAACATGACGAAGAGACACAGGTGAATGCGAACAGCCTTCCAAAACTCGACGACAAGCAGCCCGCAAGTCACTTTAACTCAATTTCGCGCTTCGTTAACTCTGGCGAGACGGATTCGGACAGAGTTTGTGTCTGCTGGACTTTACAAAAATATACATACATATATATATATATATACATATGCGTGTGTGTGCGTGTGTGTATACATATACATATGCCTGCCAATTGTGCGTTCCACGCCCAACACACAGACTAACCACCTCACCACCCCCACAGCACAAAAACAACACTTGTGCTTCTTATTGCGGCACACGCACACAAGCCATTTCATATTGTCGTCGGGTTTGAGTTACAGTCGCCTTTTACCTTGTTTCATATATCAAGTTGCTATTAGCCTAGCATGTGCGTTTGTATGTAAGTAAACATGTACTAATATCCAGAGCGAGAAATTGTACTACTACTACTATTTGGGTTACATTTATCGATGATTAATCGTTATCAACAGTTTTAGAGTCATTGACAAGCGGCGACAGACAAACCGAAATACACAAGAACTTTATGGTATTTGCACCCTCTGCGTAACACGTTTTGTAACTAGCAGCAGCCATGGTTAGATTGTTTTGCACAATCTGGAACTATGATTGAAACTTACACTTGCTTTATTTCACAAAAAACATTTTCATTTTGCACTAACTTTACTACGCATTTTCTTAAAACCTTATTACCATTTCGAGAGGCATAAGCAAAACTATCGATAAACATATCAGTGTGACTGAATCAAAGTTTTCATAAAATACTCTTTTTCTAGGTCTTCTTAAGTACATAGTTCCAGCTGACGAACAGATGTCGTTAGAAATGAAATTACAAATTGTTCAGCACTATGCCAATAAGTTGCGCGACGATTCCAAAATAGAACACAAGCATTCCTGATGTTGCCCAAACTAAAGAGAAAATGTATGGCAACAAATTGTAATGCCAGCGGCTTGCAGGATTTTACAAAGCTATTTAAATTTCCAAGGGATCCCGAAATGTGCCAAAAGTGGAAAGAAAATCTAGGACTTACGAGCGTACGCTTCCTCTCGTCATGCCGATCATTAATATGCCGACGCCACTTCACGCCAGATTGTCACGGCAAGAAAAAGTTACATCCCTGGGCAGTGCCAACACTCCATTTGGGTACCGGTGGGTACAGCAATCAGCTGAGAGCTGATGAGCAGAACTTACCTTCTCCGCTTTATAGGTAAAACTGAGGGTATACATCAACCTGTTAAGCCAACAATACTTTTGAGGTGGCGGAAGTGTTGTGTTAGAAACTGCAAGGTAAGGCAGCCAGAAATATTACACGCATTTCCAACGAAACCGGAGCTACGCGCTAAATGGTTGCAAATATGCGGATTACAAGATGTGCGGAAACATTACGATATATGCCGGAGGCACTTTCGACCAAGCTTTCTACTTAGACGTAAACTCGTAGCTAACGCATATCCCGAATTGAATTTGGGGCTAGAAGATTTTGATCCACTGCAGGCGGCACAAGACTCGGAAGACATAGAAATTGAAGAGGACGAGTTTAATGAGAACGTGGATCATGACGAAGACGATCCAATCATTAACACGTACAGCGACGAGACAGTTGACGCAGAAGAGAACGAGGATGATGCCGGAGAAGAACAGATACGCGACACTCACTGCAACAAGTGTGAAAGGCAGGAGAATCGGTGCCGCGAGATGCAGGAAGAAATTGACGCCATGCGCAAAGAGATAGCTCAACTGGAGGAAATGCTTCACGTAAATGCGAAAGACGATGAAGAGGAGTACATTTGGCTGCTGCTCAAATAAATCGAAACCACGAAACCTTTGATTAAAGCCATTTTATTTATCTTACTGCATCTGCAGCTCAAGCTGCAACAGACGCTGGTTAGTGGGACAATACGGCATAGTAGCGGACATGTTGGCAATGGCCTTGGCGCGTTCCCGCAGCTCATTTGGCCGCTGCTGCTGTATGGAGCTGTTCGATGTTGTTTTTGGCTTCAACTGGTTGTATTCCGTGAGAGTCAGGTCCATTGCGGCCACCATAACATCGGGTATTACCTTGATGACGTCTCCGCTCAATTGTCTCACGTTTGCCAGGCAGGTGGCCACGTCCTCCGTGCTGTTGGGTATGATGTTGGGTATGCGCTGAAGCTGCTGTAACGCCGCCTTGGGCTTGCCCTCGTGATAGTTATCAAAGAACGTGAGCAAATCCCGTAATAATGTAAAGCTGACATAGATCTTAGGCTCTATATCCGCGGAGTGGCCAGTCATGCGTGCGCTAAACCGCGGTGCTTCCAGGCTAAGGCGCGCTCGCAATGTTCCCTCCACTGGCGGCTCTTGCACCACCTGGGCCAACAATATGGATATATACTTCAGTGCCAGATTTAGATTGCCCGCAATTTCATAGAGCCGTACAGCCATCTCAAAGTTGCCGCGTGCCACCAGTTCATCGGCGACTAGCCCAGCCATGGTATGTGTGTCAAAGTCTGCGCAGCTGAACTGCCCAAAGAGACCGCTGTGGCGGAAATGAAAGAAGTGAAAAAACACGAAATACACTTATGCACAGGTGTAACAATTCCCTAACTATGCGAAATGAATAGCTATATGTACATACCCCAATAATTCATCATCGTTGCCGCTTCCCTTTTGTCTGTGTCCAAATATCAAATCAAATATGCTGGTGTCCAGCACGCCGCTATCTACGACCAAACTACAAACGCATGTTAGAAACATGTTCCGTCCCTTGGGATCGTGCAGGTTGCGCAGCGTGTAATAGTAGTGCAGTGCCTCGGCCGTGTCCATCGCCTCAAAGCGATGCACATAGAGACGAATGAGGCGCGCCAGATTGAGACGACGGAGCGGCGTTGGATCCGATATGTCAATTGTGAGCAGCGGTTGCGACACGCTTCGCACGCCGCCCAGCATGCTCAGCTCGTGTAGACCTATGGCCATGTGGACTGCGTGCACGCGATTGGCATCCGAGCGAGCCAGGAACTCAATAGCTGCTTCGAACTGACCGGTGAGTGCCAGCGCTTGGAAGTAAAGATGCGGCTGCTGACTGGCATTAAAATACTTTTCGCCATAGGTGTCTATGATCAAGCTCTGCAGTTGGCCGTAGCCAGTTGAGTCCCCGGGATGCAGCATGGCCAATCTGATCCAGATGAAGTCGTCGATTGTTTTGGCCACTTCCCCGTGCACCTCGTTGGCGTCGCAGCCAAGCAGGATGCAGTAAACCGCCTTCTTATAGGCATCAGTTGAATTGCGTATTTTGTTCGCATACTGTAGTTTCAGTTGGCTTTCTATCTTGGAGTTGACCATGCCTCCATTTCGATCTGCAATAAGCTGAGCAAATTCCTCATAGCTGGAGCCAGCTTCACGTAAGAACTCCACAGCGGTCTCCACAGCCCCGCATCGTAGACTGTAATAGATAAGCGGCCAAAGCGGTTTGCCGCCAGCTGTGTCCACCAGACCAATGGCTTGCTGTCCGCTAAAGCAGCGACTCACGTAGGCGCGCACCAATTGATAGCTGTCGGCATCGCTGGCTACGGTCACCAGTGAGTTTATGTAGACTCTGTAGCGTTGCTCCAGATACAATTTGGCATTCAACACGAATTCTGGCCGCTGCTGGCGACTCTTGATGGGATCTCCCTGATGGACTTCGCTCACTTGCGTCACACAGGCAAGAAGCGTCCACATGTCGGTGAGGCGAGCATCTCCAAAAGTGCTGGTCAACTGTGCGTATTTCTGTACGAGATTTGGACGAGAACCACCCTTGAGCACGAGGGCATTGTACTGGCACAGCTCCTGGGCGTACAGTAAGCCCATCTTATCAAGGCAGGAGAGCGGATGGCATTCTGGATTCAATATTGTCTGGTCGGGCAGCCGTTGCAGATCAATGAAATTCTGCGATGGTCCAATCAAAGCGTCCAGCAAACGGGTTTTTTCCTCGTTCCAGCTGCTGATCAAATTAGCCCATTTTTGCTTGCTAACCGAGTCACTGATCTGTAAATCATATCGTAATAAACCTGAATGTCAACCTCTATTGTGCCAAATGAATTACATACATTTTTATTGGTATCCTCGATGACAGACAATATGGCATTTTCACGTTCATTTTTGAGAAACGTGCACACATCCGTGTCCGCGCCAGCCACATCCAGGGGCTCAAAGGTTTTACCCGCGCTGAGCGTCTCGAGCTTCTGATTCAGCTTCGGCAGATCGATGCCCTTGGAGCCAAGCAATATTTGCCTATGAACAAGAACATAGATTACATTCACGCGCGCGTCTGCAGCATGGAGTAAACACTTACGCTTGTATTTCCTTGGTGCCGGTCTGGGTGACACGTCTGTGTAACTCCTCGGTGGCTTGCAGCACCTGCTGAAGCGTACGTTCCACGCCAGGTAGCTCGCATTCATCCTTTTCTTTTGTAAGATTCTGTGCACGTTGTAGCAGAGTATTTAGGTCCATTTTATAAATCTCTCAGCGCCAAATAAAAAACGCGGACTAACATAAACAATGGCCAGTGCTGTGAAACTGATTAATAAATATCTTCACAGTACACAACACTGAATTTGTTGGCGCGTAATTTTAAATATGAACACAACTCAATGAAAACTACTAAAATAATTATTTGCCATACAAAATTCAGTAACATTCCTTATATTTTTATTATCAGCTGCTACGATAGAATGATTTTCCATTCATTCCGTTTAAAATGCATCATCAGCTATTGTTAAAATGTGCTTGACGAAAAAAGTTGTTTATTCGTTGTCTTTTCCACGCTTGTTAAATTACTAATAATAATAATAATATGGCAAGACTAAAACTTCTTCTAATTATGAAATCTACAAAAAGGCTGCAGTCACTAATATTACTTTTATAGTTTCATTCGAATTAATATTTAGATGCGTAGTTTCTCCCCTAGATCAATCACAAGATTATAATTCTCTTGCTCAGCTTGAGTTGAAAGTAGAAAAACATCTCGTCCAGCATTTGGCTAGACCAACTGGCATGATTTGGCATGCTACAATTAAAAATTTTTTTTTTTTCATAGGGAGATTGTATTATTAACTTGTTTTTAAGAGCACTAAAACAAACCCGAGTTGTGGGCAGCTCAATATATCCCAGTTATAAAAGAAAACACATCGATTTATTACTAGTAAAAATTATATTTAAATTGAAACTAAGGATAATATAAGTCGCATATTTTATTTTGCATATGAACTTTGTAACTGAATTGTTATTGTGAAAAAGTTTACTAACTTAAACCTGCTTTGTTGCTAAACAGTCACCGCGAACGCTGCTAGGCAACATTAGGGATCCCTAAATATTTGACGATTATAGTTATCTTTTTCTTTTGCTGTTATTACTTAGAACTATTAGTTTGTAAATTTTTCCCATCTTGCGGACCAAGGTGTTTTCTTTTTTGTATAACAATCGATATTGAAACAATTTCGCATTGCCATTGTACGAGCCATAGCTGCTGGCTGGTGGCTGCCGGCTGCCAAGTACTTATGATAAAATACAGCTGCTCTTCTCGGGGGGATTACCATTCTCGTTTTCGATTAGCATAAGTAACTGATGAAATATATCGCCGACAGACTGGAAAACACAAAGTTCAATATGATTATCGAATTAATCTTATCACATGCGAACCGAACATGGACTCACCTCATTTTGTTTGGCGGATGTTTCGAGAAATGCTGCCCGCCAGCATTCGGCCAGTTTTTTGCCCTCCTCCGTGGAAACTGTGCGCTCCTGATGCAAATCCGTCTTATTTCCTACTAAGACTACAGGTACACTAAAAACGTACATAATATTGCATGTATTTTAAAATCGTGTTTAAATTTGATGTGCCTTGCAAATTTTCTTACTATTTCTTGCCCATCACATCTAAAAGTTTTTCGTATATAATTTTAATGACTTCAAAGGACTTTTGACTGGTTATGGAATAGACCAAAACGTATCCATGAAAGTCCATGCTGTATTGCACCGGAAATATGCTATATTCATCCTGGCCCGCCGTATCGACCAGCTTGACGCCATAATCCTGCGAGTTGACGCGCGTAACCTTGGTGAATGCTGTAATTTAATGAAAGCCAAACCGTACACACATTCATTAATTTATAGTTTATCAAACTGCGTGCCTTGTGCACGCAGTAGCCACATGAACGTGAACGTAGAATGCCATCAGCATCCTGCACAACTGCTGCTGCTCTCTATGACTAATCCCAATTGATATGTGAACGCTGGTTACGTTTACAAAAAACAGCTGCCATTTGTGCACGCATATGACTTACTATTTTCGATTGTTGGATCGTACGAGTCCACGAATTGGCCTTCAACAAACTGTATACTGAGCGAAGATTTGCCTGTGAATGCAGGTGAAACGCAATTATTACATTTACACATATACACACACGTACGTAGGTATTTTGAATTGTTTGCAATGTTGCTGTGTCTGTTGTCAAAATACAACGCAATTAAACTACAAGCAACAACGCACACGCACCCACAAGCCATACAACAACAACAACAACAACAACAGCGCAGTGCGATTAGTCAGACTGGAGCTGGAGCTGGGATGGAGTCCAATAGACTTACCGACTGAGCGGTAGCCCATCATGGCTATATTGCGTTCCTTTGGTGGCATTATGTAGCCCAATTAATTATTTCTACTTTGTAAAATTGTTTTTGCCCTTTATAGGGTGTATATTTGTGTGTCCGTGCGTCTGTGTGCGCCTTTTATTCGATTTATTCGGGCTATTTGCTTGCTCTAGATACTTGTTGCTATCACAGTTGTAAGCTTGCTGCAGCGTAGTTTCAATTTTTTATTGTTTAATTCAATTATGTATTATTTCACAGAAAACATTCTGACTTCACACTAACTACGCGTTTTTCTTAGCTGTGGGCACCCTAACACTGTGACATTTACAGCACTGTTATTAACAGCGCGCACAATTTGTTCCTAAATAAAACTGTAATTTTAAATTTTCCGTTTTACAAGTCTATTTATAAGGTTAGTTAAGCCCGATGGGTGATATATGTTCTAAATAATGGGTATATATCGTAATTGGTTAACTAAGAAACGAACCAGTCTTTGCATAAGAGACACGAAATATCAATATATTAAAAAACATGGATAGTGGTACTTTTTAAAAAGTACTAAAAATCCTGTTCATCTTTGTAATCGAAATCGGTTGAACTCACATCTCTAATGGTCGCTAAAAACATCTGTTTTCTGAAGCATTACTGATTGAAAATTTGTATCTAGTTTTGAATTTTTATTGTTGACCTCTCGGCAATAGCGTACGCCATTGAAATGGGCACAAAACGTCGCAATATCGAGGATGAGCTCTCACGCTTCGAAGCGGAGATCTCTAAGCCGCCAGCGCGAAACCTTTTTGTACCAAATCAAGTCCGCCCGATCATCGCGGCGAATACGTATAACAACGTGCAGCAGAAATTGCAGCAGCATCAGCCTCGCATGGCGGTGCCACCGCCTCCAATACCACCACCGCCAACATTTATGTCTACATTCGTACCGACGGGCAGCGGCTCATCTACTTCGCCAACCAAACCCATGTCCGCCACCCCGGTTGTGCTCAGCAGTGCGCCGAAGCTTTATCAGTGTCGTCAGTCGGTGCATGTGCCGACGGTGGCCACGGCTCCGGCAATTGACATTAACATCAATTCCATACAGTTTGATGTTACGCAGAAACTCAAAAAGCTTAAGGCTGAAAAGTCGGGACCCAATCCGATTGCAGAAGAAGCTATCAAAGCAGCGCGCGCTTCATCGGCGCTGCAATCATTTCAGACCACAGAGCGCAAGAAGAAGGATCGGAAGACTGTGCGTATTGCCGGTGGCACTGTGTGGGAAGATGCCTCACTGGCGGATTGGCCGGATGATGATTTTCGTATCTTTTGTGGCGACCTCGGAAATGATGTCAACGACGAGGTGCTGACGCGCACCTTCAACAAGTTCCCATCATTCCAGAGGGCGCGCGTTATTCGCGACAAACGAACCGGCAAAAGCAAAGGATTCGGCTTCGTCAGCTTCCGCGAACCGGCCGACTTCATACGTGCCATGAAGGAAATGGACGGACGCTACGTGGGCAGTCGGCCAATTAAGCTGCGCAAGAGCACCTGGCGACAGCGCAGTCTGGATGTCGTCAAGAAAAAGGAACGCGAGAAGCAAGTGCTACTTCAGGCTTTCAACTCGATGAGTTGAAAACACGGCCCGCACTAAATCGACTCAAGCAACAATTTTAGGCTAGTTTTGGTCGCATTTTGATGTAACAAATTTGTATTTCGAATATCTGGATGTGGCTGCTGCAGAATAAGCGTAAATTAAAACAAATGTTAAAATACATTTTTTAGCAAAAGCAAAAACTAGTGTAATTATTTATGGGGAACTTATAACAATATTGAACTAGACGTGCGCGATTAACTGTAAACAATGTACATAACTTAAATTATTGGACATAACTGTTCGAAATCTATTAATGTTTAATATTTTATACTTATAGATACACATACACATACTCATTGTTTGCTCCCACAAAATGTAACATTTAACTATTGATTGCTCCGCTCCTGATACTTAGTCTAGTAATTGAACTAGAATAACCACTTTTTCCGTTAGTGTACCAGACTATACTATGTTACGAGTACTAGGTACTATATCTGACCTGAACAAAAATACGGCACAGCTGTGCATTAAAGCCCACATTAATTGGTATGGTTTACCTTTAGGAACACAGCTTCGACTTGGCAAGTCATTAAGTTACTAATTGGAAACCGCATGCACTTTTGCTGACCTTAGCAATACTTGTTTGGGGTGTTCTTCAGCGCCATTTGCTTGTCTGCTTACCAAGCAATGGCCTACCCATTTCATCACCAGCGCTTTCCATTGAAGCTGTCTCCAAGCGCTGGTGTCTGGGCCAGCGAACAAATGGTCTGCCCGCGTCGGTCGAGAATATTGAGGGATAATATTGTCGGTAGCTAATGTAACCGGTGGCCAGACCGATTAGTGCGCCCACGACCACATCTTGCCAATGATGATGATAGTCACAGGTGCGACTGACGGCCACCAAGGCGGCCACAATAAGAGGCATAATGGCGATGAATAGACGCCAAGTGTGGCCCCGTCCTCGTGCATCGAAAGCATGCAGCTTGGCACCCACATAGTAGGTGACAAATCCAAAGCTGGCAAAGGCAACTGAAAAGTATGCAGCGCAAGAGCTTGTTAAAGATCTGTAAGCTTCTAGATTGAATTCATGTGGATCTACTTACAGGACGAATGGCCACTGGGGAAGCTTTTGCGGCCCTCGTTAATCACACTAGGAATGCCCGTGCAATTAAAATCGAGCAATGAGCTGCCAATCGCGTCGGCGGTTTCGTTAAGCACCATGACACCATCGGGAAAGCAACGATAAAAGAAGTCAGGACGTGGTCGTCCGACGCTAATCTTTAACAGACTCGTGGGTACGGCATTCGAGCACACCGCCAATGTCCACGCCCAGCTGGCCGCCCGAAAATCTCTGCGATCCTTGGTGAATGCGTAGAATATTAATGTAATTAACAACGGCACGGCCAATACAAAAAATAACAGATCGCCGCCTCTAACGATATCCGGTCGGGGTGGATTTTTGTACAGCCACAGCTCCTCGGAGTGGATTTGTCGCCGAAATGCGGACATTGTTTCCAGTTTACTAAAAGGTAAGATTTATTAATATTTAATCATGATTCATTCTGCATGGCAATGAGATAAGCAGCATTACTCACAAAAAAATCAGCGTAATCACAATGCGTATGACAATGTCAACCACGTCGCTATACTTCTTTCTACTGGCGGGCACTGGCGGATCCTGATCCGGTTCCGCTTCTGGCAGCAGCTCGTCGTTTTGTTTCAGCTCATTGCGCCACATTTCGTTCCCGTCAACGCCGTCGAAATCTTCAATGGCACTTTTGCCAAGACTACTGCGATGCGGCATTGCTTTGCTAGTCGTTGACATTTCGGCCACTTGGGTATAGTCCATTGGCTGAGTGTGTTCCGTGTTTGGTCTGCTTGTTGACTGAATAATTGATAAGGGCCAACAATTAGCGAAGTCATTAGACTATTAGACGGAGCATATTAGCTAAATACATATATGTACATATAACTATTGCTGCGATAAGATAAATAGGCACATGTACGATGCCGATGTAGAAAAGTACAGGCCAACAAATATGTATGTTGATGCATGGGTTCATCACAATTCGTTACATGATTTCTGATGATTGGCGGAATGTGTACGTTATATAAATACGAGGTCATGCATATTTGCAATAATATTTATTCAATGTGTGGGTAACTATGTATGTCATTTGTATTTATGGGTAAACACAAGCACACCTAGACTAAATATCAATAAATTTGTGAGACCTGCGCTTCATCCGACCAAGACGAAGTGTCGTCAACGTCGTCTTGTTTGTTGTTGCCTAGTTGCTTTCCGCATTTTCGACTACGTATTTCCAAGTCTGCACTACGGCTTTGAAGCATTATCAAGCGCTCCTCAAATATAACTTCAACTTTGGAACTGCTTACAACGTTAACAGTTTTGTAATTATTGCGAATGTGTTGATGTTCGGGGAAGTCAACTGGTACAAGAAGTATTATTGTTTAAACTAACTGCTAGTCGCTAATTGCACCGGGTTTTTATAAACTTTCTCTAATCCGCATTTGTGACAGATATATACCAAAAAATCCAAACATCGCGCACCGACATGTCTATACACTCTCTCAACATAATAAAAGAATTTTTATATATGTTTTATATTTTAATATCGAAATCATATAATTAATTAAAATAAATCATATGTTATTATTTAATTTAATTTTCTTGGTGATAATAACGATAGTTATAGAAAATGCAAACAACCTTTCTGTAGTGTAAATTAGCATCTGTAGATATTTAAATGGGTTAACAGTAGTGTTGGGCATTACAGTTCAGCTTCAAGTTCCTTTAGTTTCATCTGTTGCACCAATTTATTGGCTCAGTTTCTATGGTGTTATCAAAGCTTAATTTTAGTATGTGTATTTGTAGAGCTTAGTTAATAAATTTCATCTAAAAAAACATTATATTTGACGTATAGTAAATGTAATTAGAACTTATTAATGAATTAATTAATTATAAAAATGTAAATATACAACTTACGTACTCAAACCGAAAATTCGAATGCTTTCAAATTGTTCACTATTGAACTGCACATCCCTAATATAAAAAAGTTGTACCTCTACTTAACATATCACTGCCAAGTAACATAACATGAAACACCGCGTTGCCAACAATGTAAAAGGTGTAGAAGAACAGGCTTGTTTCCGATCATATGATTGGGACGGATAGCGTTTTTAATTTTCATAACAAAATTATTAAAATTTGTTCAATTATAGAAATTAACTTGAAAATGTCTGCCAAAAATAGTGAAAATGATGGAACTGCTGCTGGACAGTTGCTTGACACCCTCTATTTGGACATGTTTCATCTAATCGAAGCCCACACCCAATGCCGCACAGACATCGAACGCACTAGCTCGAGTGGCGCCATTCTCCTAGCACGAACGAAATTCCAACAGGGAGGCCAATCAATATCCACCGCGCAGATACCAACAGAAAATAGTGCAGAGTTTAGAGCCCTATGCAGAGTGATAAATGCGCCAGGAGCAGATAGAGTTTCCGACATTTCTATTGAGCGCTTTGCAGTGGACAAGGAAAACGGCTATGTGGAGCCTTTGCATTGGTTTAGCGTATTGCCCCCAATGAATTTACGAAATGCGGTGGAATCGTTCAAGAAAACTATTGAATTGGTAGCGGAGAGCACGAATCTGCAACGCGAGCTTAGCACCGTATTAAATGGCATTAACAGGTTGCGGCAAATTGTTGCGCTACGTTAGAATGTATCGTGTGTATTACAAATGTATGAATAAGAATAAAGTGGAAAAATTGTTAGAAAAAAAAGAACTTATTTAGTATGGTTGTTTTTTCTCTCTCTATTTTCGAAGAGCAAATAAATCGATATGAATACTCAACAATCGATAACATAATTAATTTAGAACGATTGCAATAATGCGCAAGTGGACAGACTCGTCAGCTGTTTGCAACTTTATTTCACACTTTGTATTCTCAGTAAGTGGACAGTCCCGTTGCTCATCATTTTCGTATCTTGTTAATGAATCGATATATATATACATATATATAGATATAAAGTTTACAGAAAGCAATCAATAATTGCTAAAAAGCAAATGTGCAACAAAAAGTAAATTAAACCAATTAAAGATTAAATTATAGAACATGCAAAATATGCATAAAAGAGGCGTACCGCCCAGCAGATAACAGTGTTCACGTTCGCCCGAAAAGCCACAGACGCGCGCCTTTGTTGCTCTGTCCGCGATTGCTAGCTTCGGGCGACATTCCCGTTTTGAGACTTGTCGCGCGTGGCTACCCCACCCAAAGCTACACATACGGGCACGCATACACGACCTACTGCCGCTTAAGTTCAGCCATGAACAACGCTCAGCCGAAAGGGGCAACGCAAGCTGCAGAGGCGCCCTTGCTACAGTTAGAGGATGAGATGGATCTCATTGGCGATTTTGTCAAGCAGCGGGCAACAACAACAGCGAGCAGTAATCAACTGGCACCTCTCCTAAACGGCTGCGATACAGGTGGGATCAATCAGTTGACTACCCAAGTCGAGGTGAGTTCTCACGAAGCGCCCCAAATCGAGTGAAAAGTAACGAATTAAAGTTCTCTTCTCTGTGCACAGATAAACACAATTGGCGTGCATAGCAAGGCTACGAGCGGCAAGCGAAGGCAAAAACGAAAGCCAAAACGAGATCGCGATCAAGTTCTATTATCAGTAGACGATGCTGATGCTGATAGTGATGATTCTGTCGCTTATGGTGCTGATGATGTGGCGCCCATTGATGGTGCTGGCGGCGACGATGGGGAGAACGTTGATGTATTTGCTGTTGGCAAGAAGCAACCGCAAAAAAACCAACTGTTAATGCTGCACGACATCGGCGACGACGCCGATGCCGATGGCGACGACGAAGAAGAAGTTTTGCTGCACAATAATCTACCCGCCCTCCGCAATGGCAATGGCAACGGCAAATGCAAACACTCCGAGGAGAGCAGCGAGAGCGTTAGCGGCAGATCAAGCGCAACGACACCGCAGCTAGCCCCGCAGCTTGTGATTAGTCACATTGCAACACCAGCGCGACGCGCACCAACTACAACGTCATCGTCAGCAACATCCCCGCTGAAATCAACGACACGCCTGCCCCACGAGGAGGCCGACGATATTTGCCTGGTGCCAGAAATCGACTTCGAGGGCATGTCCACGGACGCAGGCAGCGATAATCGCGAGTCACAGCCGCTGCTTGGCGGCGGCGGCGGCGGCAGCCATGCCAGTCGCATTAGCGATCTACTTGGCGCTCTGGGACGCGGACATGATCACGTTGACCTCGTGTCAAACACATTTGGCGGTGAGTGCTCTGTGCTGTGCAAACTGCAAACTGCAAACTGCAAACGAAGTCTTACAAACTTTTGTGGGGCTTCCTACCTAGTCTGTGTGTATCTCTTGCTCTCGTTCTCTCTGCCTGTGTGTGTGTAAGATTACAATGTATGGCTGTCTTCGTGTACTTTAATTCTGTTATTCTACTTTCAAAGACATTCTATTGTGCGGCTTATCACACATTCACAAAGCCAACTGGCTGCAAGCCTTATCATAATTTAAAATGCAGGCATGCAAATGCAAATGCCGTACATATATAATATAATATAACAATAGGTTGAGTCAAAGCTGTATTCAGAGATAAAACATTCAAGACGTTTAATGTTGACTCGACATTGAATTGCAAAGCTAAACACAAATAGCTATGCAATGATTAACTGGGAGATACCCTGTTCAGAGTCCATAAGTGCACAACATTGTCAGGCATATCAATGCAGTATAAATAGAACACTTGAATTCCATTTAGTTTAAAAATACATATTATTTTGTTTGTTTACACATTCGCACTCGCCTAAACACTCAACAGACACGTGTTGCTTCCCAACCCTCTTCACTTATGCACCTTAGTATCCAAACGTTAAATAATATAGCACGCAGGTTTAACACAAAATTTGTGTGCATACTTGGACATGGCTAGTTCGATTCGTCAGTTGATGTGAGTCATAAATTTGCTTTTTATATATAAATTATACGACTTTGTAAAAGCCCTGTTATGGGCGCGGGTATGTTGGAATATTGCATCAGCTGTGTAAGAAAAATGTCTTTGACTATATAGCTATAAATTGTTGTACTATATATCGATGTACATGTATAAAAAGGCCTAAAGAAACAGCTGTGATCTGCTAGGAGATTCAGTAAACGGATCTGAACCGAAACATTGCCAACAAGAGAGCGAGGTAATTTAAGAAGCATTGCAGCTATTTGTAGCTATAGATTGTTTTTTTTTGCCAGCTATATTATATGGGCGACCGATTTGCAAACATTTCATTGAAGCCTTAGTTAGAGAATATACTTGGTTGGGTAGGGACATGGCTTTATCCATGAGTGACACTCAACTCTCTGCGGGTCCGTACAAGTAGCTTGTTAGAGGCAAAGGTTAAGTGGGCGACAATGCAAACAACTGTTTTTGAAAGCCATTGGTTTTCCTTTCATAACTTAAAGTAAATTCCTTTCGCTTACAAAGTAAATTGTTTGTTGTATGTCGTGTATAACAGTACGTTATTTCTTTGTTATAATACGCGATTCGTGCCAAATTCAAAGTATTGCAAATTTAGTGCATGTAAAAATGGACGTTGTCATAAAAACTCTTGTCGACCAATGGACATAGTCAGTATCGAAAGCGTACCACGAAAAATGATCAGCAATGGCGGCACACGGAAATGTGGCAGCTCATTCAGAGGCAGTTCATGTAGAGGCCGCCGTCGACCGGCCTGTAGTTGCCAGTCCAGCGGCGGCCCAAGGAATCGATTCAGTTAGCAGGAGAGAGTCTGAGGAATCGGTATATGAGCAATATGTGTGTCATTGCTGTAAACAGAAATGTAACGCTGCGGAAAAGGACTACCTGTCCAGCGAAGAGGATGAGCCGCCCATTCTGTACATTGCGCCCTCCGGCATGCGGGACTCCGAAGATTCGGACACCTTTAAAATAGCACAGCCAAAATGTCAATGTGCCAATTGCCCGCTGAAGAACATGTGTAAGTGCCGGCACCTACGATGTGCGCCAGACCCTATCGAAATGCTTTAGATATGCAAATTTCTAGATATACTTTTAATGCTGCCATTATTTAATTCGACGGCAACCAGCGACACACATTCAATGATAATGTCGCGTTCGTTCAGCCATAGTCGCGAGCATTTTATACAGCACGTGTTCACCATTTTCCAGGACCAATTCAACGATAACTTCGACTTTATAGGTATTGAGAACTGAACAAAGGGACAATATAGCTGCTGCTTGGCCCTAGCGGCTACGCGTACTTCTCGTATTCCTAAGGCTTCCCAACTGGACATTAATTTGCCTTTGCCATGCCAGCCTCGTGTCCCTTCTGTGGCAAGTAATAAATAGTTAACAATATGTTCAAGCTGCGGTGACCTTGTGGTAATCAATATGCTTTCCACCCACCCACGTTTCCTATTCACATATATATATACATACTTCCACTTACAGCTGTCACGACAAGCCGGAGCCTCATTTAAGACAGCAGTTTATTATTTATTTACCATTCGTTTTTTAAGTAAAGCTTCTCTTATTGCAGTCTGCTTTAAGGTGTTGCTAGGGGCATGCGCATATTTGTGTTACGCACAAATTTCATTAGTTAATAATACAGAATCTTTTATTGCTTTGAAAACTATTTATGTATATGTTTTTGATTTCAGACGATCCGCTCTTCTCAGAGATCGTGGCACAGGCTGAATATGCAATCGAGAAGGGCGTTCTACCCGAGCGCATCTATCAGGGCAGCAGTGGCTCCTATTTCGTCAAAGATTCCTCAAATGTAAGTCGAGTGGGATTTAATAACAAAAGCACAAAGCAACTGATGCCCTTGCAGACGAAAAGTTTTTGCTCAAATGTTAGCAGCAATAGATCTAAAATTCTTTTCTCTTATTATAAAACCTTTTACTTATTTATTGATATTATTTGTGTAAAGAAAGGGTATCAACATTTTTGTGTTTAAATATCATGCGCTTCGCATAGTCCAAGGTGCTGAGCCTTAGCCTTGAGATTAAATCTGTTGACAGTGCATAGAGCAAATATTCGAACAAACGGGGAAGTCTTGCAATTGAGTTGTTTTTACATGACTTTTGGTTTGGCCTTGATACAAATCATCATTAATTAACTTAGAAAATGTTTGATTTAAAATGTCTCAATTAAAATGAGTTTAGAAATCATTCCATTAAAAATTGAAAAGAAGCTTTTGAAAATGACACCGAATATTGGGATTATACGTGTAAAAATGTAAAATGTTAATTTGTCAAATATTAGCAGAGATGTCTGGCCGTCTTTAAGCCAAAAGATGAGGAGCCATATGGCAGACTAAATCCCAAATGGACCAAGTGGATGCACAAGCTCTGTTGTCCCTGTTGTTTCGGACGCGCCTGTTTAATACCAAATCAAGGGTAGGTCAAAGGGCGCGGCAATAAATTGTAAAAGTTTATTTTTAATGATGTTCGAATCCACAGCTATCTGTCGGAGTCTGGCGCCAGTTTGGTTGATCGCAAGCTGAATCTGAACGTGGTGCCAAAGACGCGTGTAGTTCGACTGGTGGCCGAGAGTTTCAACTATGCGCGCATAGATCGGCAGAAGGCTAAGCTAAAGAAACGCATCAAGGAACATTATCCGTCAGCACACTTCAACCGCATGAGCCTGCCGCTAAAGGTGAGTAGTAAACCTAGTTGATAAGCTTTGAAAAATCCCGGCTAAAGCCCAATGCCTGCCATTCCGCAGACTGGCTCGTTTCAGCTTTTTGTAGAGGGCTATAAGGATGCCGACTATTGGCTTCGTCGATTTGAGCACGAGCATCTGTCACCGGCACTGTCCAAATCCTTTCAGCTACAATTTGAGCGTTTGGTTGTCCTCGACTACATCATACGGAACACGGATCGGGGCAATGACAACTGGCTAATTAAATATGTGGCGCCTAAGCTGGTGGGCGAGGTAGGTGGTACTGGTGGCAAGAGCATGGCACGAGCCAATAAACTGGTGCCTGGCCAGACAATAATAGACCTTAACGAACCGCCAACGACGCTGGCCAATGATCAACAACGCATGTCTGCTGGAGGTCAGCCAGCGCCTACCTCCATGGGCGTTAGTGAGCCTGTGATTGGACCGGCCAGCAGCTTTTTTAGTAGTGATGATGAAGGACCTAGCTCGAGTACCAAGAAGAACACAAATACAACGGAGCCTACATGGAATATAGTGGATGCACCACAAATTAGAATTGCCGCCATTGATAATGGCTTGGCGTTTCCCTTCAAACATCCGGACTCCTGGCGCGCATACCCGTATCACTGGGCCTGGCTACCACAGGCCAAAGTGCCCTTTAGCGATGACATCAAAGATCAGGTGCTGCCGCAGCTGTCCGACATGAACTTTGTGGAAGAAATCTGCACAGATCTGCTGTATCTATTCCAGCAAGATCGCGGATTTGACAAGCGACTCTTTGAGCGGCAAATGTCTGTTATGCGGGGACAGATTCTAAACCTCACGCAAGCACTCAGAGATGGAAAGTCGCCCGTACAGTTAGTGCAAATGCCTGCTGTTGTTGTTGAACGGTAAGAACAAGTTTTGTTATAAATACTATCAGATATTCATTGATGTTTCTCTCCATCTTTACAAAGGTCTAGTAGCAGTCGATTTTCTTCATTCACGCAGCGCTTCCAAAACAAGAGTCCTTTCTTTTCATGGTGGTAGGTTTTTGACTAACTAATACAATGTTCATATTTAAAACTACTCTGTTTCAGTTAAATGGCCGACTACATTCTGAATTCCTGTGTTACCCACCAAATCTTGTGGACTGGTTCCGAAGTCATTATCTGCTTATGCGATTCCTTGTTATGTGCTATACATTCAAATGTTTTTAGTTGTAATCTCCTTCGATTTGGATTTTGTTAAATTTGTTAGTTTGGTCGTTAAATCAATTTCTTTTTATTTACATAACATATATTTACATATTGTGCATGTTACAATATGTGTACAATTAAGCAAGTTATTTATCCAACTGTTTGTGTAGTAAATTGTTAAAATTGATCAAAATTAAATGAGCAGAGGTCAAAACAGTTTCCATTCCAAAATTCGTTACTCCAGCGCTTTCAATATATTCATCAATTAATTACTTATTTATACCTAAACATATCAGTGTGAATTGTTTACAAACAGCTGCTTAGAACAAGGACGCATTGAAGTTATTTATTTCAGCCCCTTGCCTTGCATTGTGAATATCATTAAAAAAAATATACAATATCAATATCCTAAAGTTTATTTATTCATGATGTATTTACGTTAAGCATAATCTTTATAAACAAGTGTTACTATGTCAACTAGTGGAAAATCTATATAAAAAATAGAATTGAAATACAAATAATTTATATATATATACATAAAATTAAATATGCACATATAAAAAATGTAATCAAATATAATGCCTTGTATTGTATACAAACTGAATGTGGGCGACGCCTTGTTTAAATATCAATTGCGTTGCCTCGGATGGGAACAATTGATATCGTTAATAAATTTGCAAATATAATTGTTGCTATCAAAATATATTTAACCCGGAAATGTATTTGAATTAGCATATACATTTCTGTGACATACATACTTTTTTTTATTTAATTCGAAAGTATAGATAAACTAATATTTATTTGACAAATAAAAATCTGGGCTTATATTTAAAATAAATGGGTTCACGTATAATAAAAAAAAATCCACGACTTGTCTAATTGTTAATCCCGATTCAGAAGAATTTAATTTTATATCATTCTGCCAATTGAAACCTAAGTATATAATTTAAAAAAAAATTGTCTTTTTAAAGGAATAAGAAAAATAATTTTACTGAACTTTAAATTCAAACATAAACAAAAACAAAACACCTAAAAATATCACTACCACAAAACTCTAAATAATTGAGAGCAAATCATTGGAAGCATCAGACATGAATCTGTCAATCGACTGATGCGCAGCATCAGTGGAATCATCTTTGTTAGACTCAGCTATATCAAGAGCGTCTAAGGTCGGCGAATTCGTGATGCCGCAGTTTTCGATTGGGCTTAATATCATATTAGTGCTTCTGTTTGCCAATGTCGACGGCTTACGCTGGGGCGTCTCCAAGAACGTTGAAATGGAGGGCTGGTAGCCCTTGCTGAGCATACCGCCATATCCTTTATATCTGAACCAGTTGGTCGGCACTGTGGGCGTAACGCAGAGATCTCTTCCTAAAGGAACTGTGCTTATGACATTTTTTGGCTTAAGAAAACGTACAAAACGTTCCAGCTCTTTGTAGCTTGAATGTTCTGAATATTCCACCCCAATTACACTGATTCGCTTGCCATACGAAGGCTTTGAGTTCTTCTCCCAACCGCTTGGTCGTATGCCCAGCAGCATATCATAGTGGCCCTCAAATTGCTTAAAGTACTGATCAAGTAGCTGTGAGCAGGATGCACATTAGATAAGATTCATTATTGTAAAATAAAAATATCGTACCGGATAGCTGATCTTTCCCATGTTGATTACATGCAGATTAGCCTCGACGGGATCATCACAGAGGCCATGCTTTAGCTCTGGCCAATCGAGACAGTCGATTGCTTTGCGCCGATTAGGTTCCGTCCAGACACGTAGGCTAAACTCCTTGACCAATGCCAACCACACCTTCTCCTTGCCAATCAAATAGGAGCCACACACGTGCAATATACGCTTGTTGGCGTGCTTCTCGTGAAATTGGCGCACCAAGGAACAAACTCTATAAATACTGTCGGACTGATGGCAAAAGTCATAATTCTGCGATAGATATGTGGTGTCCAGGTAAAGTAAATCAATATTTGGCAGGTTCCAGAAAATTGGCAATGACTCCATTTCAAAGCTGGCACGAAAGTCGCCGGTATGGAGGATACACTTGCCAGTGCTAAATTTAAAGATCAGCATTATAGCACCCGGACAGCTAATTGGCATGATTGGAGTGAACGGGTAATCGATTAGATTAGCTTGATTAATAAATGATAAACATTACTTACTGATTGGCATCTATAGCTGTGACTTCAATGTCATTGATCGTAATGGACTGATCGACAGCAATTTCGTGGAGGTACTGACTGTCAATTGGAATAAACTTACGCACGAGCCTGGCCGTTATGGGGCTCATGTATAGAGGATGGGCAAACTTTCGGGTTAGGCCCACATAGTGATCGGCATGGTAGTGACTGAGAAAGTAATGTGTCGCATTCGGAATATCGCCAAACTGGAAGCCATCAACGACGAATGTTGTATCCTCTACAATCTTATAAGGCGGGCAACGCTTGCGCTGTCGTGTTTTGGGCATATTTTCTTTCGAAGAAGCCTCAGTCTCTAAATTCCTCTGTAGATTTAAGCAAGGTATATTCACCATAGCTGGTGCTTCCGGCTGAACAGCCTCCAAAACATTAAGCACCGCACGCTTGTTATCAGATTCTGGTTCATCGTCGGAACAGAGATCAATGACGTCACCCGGGGATGTCGTGCATTTCGCCTTGGCATTGCGCTGCGGCTGTGTTCGCTTTCGTGTGGGCTTCCTACTTAGCTTGATTTCCAATGAAATATCTGACACTTTGGACATACTTTCCGTCGTTGTCGATCTCTCATCGAACAATCGCTTGCATCCTTTACGTGGAGCGCGGGGAAGTTTTGCTTTTCCGGGGGAGATTGTTGCAAAAGGCTCAACTTTGTAGTTTTTTGTGCTACTCTTGAAAAACGAATCAATGCGCAGTTGGCCCGGTAGCGGCTCCTTTTTTCCATTGCGTTTGACCGCAGTGCTGCTAACAATAGCTGGAGCGTCTGTAATTTCATCTTTTGTCTTCTTCTTTGTTGTTGTTGCTGCGCGTACTTTTCGCGCCTTTTTTTGTTTTTCTGGCGTTTTGGATTCCTCCGAAATGCATTTCGTAGTTGCTGCTACCTCATCACAATTTGAACTCTGTAACTCAGCCAAGTTTCTAAGGCGGATCGTTCCAACATTTGTAGACATGCTTGTGTCCTATAACCTGTTGGTGGGCTGCACTTCTTGTGAAACTTCGATAATTCAATAATGTAAACATTGGGAAAATCATCGAAAGTCATAAAACTATCGATAAAATTGATGTTGCTATCGAAAATTACCATCGATTTAGCACTTTAACGGTTAAACTATTTGAAAATTGAGCTGCTTACCGAATTTATAAAAACAATGATAATAATCAATAATATACAATATTATATTTTTTTTATTGATGTTGAAGAGCGTTAAGAGGAATCCATTGCTGCAATTTCGGCTGATAACTTTTGCTCATCGACCTCTTCAAACACATCATCCATAATACGCTCTAAAACAACGGCATCATATAATGAACAGCCCAGAAATCCATATTTTCGCGAATATTGCTCAAGGATATCAGGCGGTTCATGCATGTTTTTAAGAATCGGAGCAGACATCTTCAAAAGTCTATGCCGTATGTAAATGGCCGCTTGTTTATTGAAATCATTATCGGATTCTTCCTTGGTAAGATGCATTTCAATTATGGCGGATATAGCACGTATTTGCGGTATTACGCAGCCCCGTACCGCATACTTTCCCATTTTGCTCAGCCCAATGAGAGAGCCGTAAATCGTTGTCAAGGATGAACTTTGCAGACCAGCCTTATAAATGCTGCAATTGAATTGTATGAATCAATACGAATCGTTGTCAAATTGAAATTTAAAGGAACATACTTGATAACTCTTGGCATAATACTATTGTCGTCGCTGTCGAAAGTCTTCACAAGCTCGGCCATAATGTTGGCTGCGTATTCCCGCAATGCCCAATGATTTTGAACTGCCGGAAAGGCACAAACCTGCCGTGACACGGTGCAAGAGAGCACCGCTGGTATGAAAAGATGTAGCTGGAAAAGTCAATTGTAAAAAATGAAATATAACAATTGGGTTTATCACACAATAAACTCACATAGTTCTGCAGCTTTAAGTTGGAATTGACGAGCAAACTGTGCACCATGCGCATTAAATATAACAGCAGGGCGAAGTTCTGTTGCACCACGTTTACCTTGACAGCCTCGCCGATGAACAGGCTCAGCTTGGGCAGCATCGGTTGCAGCGATGAGTCGGAACTTAGTCGCTGCAGCGCGTCTCGACGGGTTGGCTCAGAGATGCCCATGCAAGTTTCTGTGATCAGTACAAAGAATTCTTGCTGTTCCTTCGACAAGGGAAACTTTTTGTTTCCCATCAGCAGCACCTGCTCGCGCTTTAGCCAGTGCTTGGGAGCACTTGCTGGAGCCGTAAGAGCTCTCGCCTCTGGCGTCAATGAGCGTCTTCTTATTGAAGCTGTGCCCAATGGCATTTGACATTTTCGTTTTATTGCACGAGACGTCGACACGGTGTCCTCCTTATCTTCGCCGGATTCTGGCCAGGTGTAATTCAGGTGTAGCAGATCCAAATTAATATTATGCTTCTCCAAGGCAAACAACAAGTGCTCCATTTTAACTTTTGAGGAGCGCGTCCGTCGCGCATACTTCACGGCCTCAACAACGATTTTGCTTATTTCCTTGCGCACGTTCTGTGCCACAGTGTGGACCATTTGCCCAGTCAACGTTTCACCTATGTAAGCCTTGGATATATTCTGCAAGGATGTCCTAGAAAGCGTTGCAGTATATATACGTTTCCAGTCTTCGTTGATAGAATCCAGAATATATCCACAATAGTACTTCATTTTAAAACTTCAAAGTAAGCATACATAAACAAATTTAAACAAATTCTTAAGAAAAGTGGCCTAAATTTAATTGTTAGTCTTCAGCAATTAATACGTGCGTCAAACAGCCGATGGTTTTGACAGTTGGGGTTGGCTGTCAATGGACTTTTTTTGATACCACTTTGAAAGTTAAGAGAGGCGAAATTTTGATGGAACCAGCAGATGCGGAAATATTAAATATGTACACGTATTACGTTTCTGATATAAACTTGGGTTCAATTGCATTTGGACACTTATCATAACAGATAAACTTACTAAAGAAACTGGATCTGGTCTTATTACGATAAACATTTCCTTAAGGACATAACTCTGACATCGTTGTCCGGAAAACTTATAAATTTATTGCGTTTATTAAATATATATATGTAAATAATAATTTGGTTTAACATGGGAAGAAGCATTCGAGCTTACGGGCTTGCTGTTAATATTAGGAAGAGATAATGCTAATGATAAGATATCCATAATCGGTAGACCACATAACCAAACAGCAGCATAACGACCAGCGCCTTCCACAGATTGTGCAGTCAAGAACGTAAATCCGTTAGTGGTACGTACATGACGCCCATTAGACGCGTCATCTGTACCTTGCCATTGGCATCCTTGTCATACTATAGATGTACAAAATAAATCAACATTAATCAATGTCATTTTGAGAAACCAACTATATATACACCTGCTGCATATACTGTGTTCCTCCCTCCGGGCCAACAGGAACTATTAGGCGACCTCCGTTAGCTAGTTGATTTAATAGTTCGGTAGGTGTATCTGGCGCAGCGGCGCCCACATGTATGGCATCGTATGGCGCAAGAGCGGGATGTCCCTTGCGTCCATCTCCCTCCACGACAAGCATGTTTCCAGATTCTAGCATGCTGCTATCATCTGCGTTTAGATTGGTTTTGCTCATTTGCACCAAACTAGCCTGGTGCTCAATCCCAACAATGCGAGTGTTGTCATTTTCGCCCTTTGCCTTTACAAAGCGATAGAAGCAGGCAGTTAGGTAGCCAGAGCCGGAGCCCACATCAAGTACATGAGCGCCAGGCTTTAGTTGATCGCGCAAATATTCCAAAGCAAAGGCGTGCTAAGTCGAAAAATCACAACAGTTGAATTCCCATCAAATGCATTTGATATAAATGGAAAGAGCAGTCAATATTACCATGTGAGGGGCACTTATAGTTACGCCACCGCCGATTGGCTGGGGTGCATCCATATACGGGTTACGGGGAGAGTAGTGCTTGCGATCTGTAGCTAACATTGCATTTGCCACTGAGTCTGTTGCAATTACGCCGTAATCTATTCAAAATATATATTTATAAACACAGGTACATACAAATTTGCATACATTTCGAGCAAGTCGATTAGGTGAACTTGTTGGATGCTTACCTCGTAGCTGACGTATAAGATCGGCATTGTTTGCACCCACTGAACGCCAGGCCATGCTATATGTGCGCAGGAATAGGCCCAGCCTGATTATATTAACAATATATAATTTTTTCACCGTTTTGTTCGCTTTCGTTTGGGCTTAATGTTCCGTGATGTTGTTGCTTTTGTTTTTGTTTGTGGCAGCCGAATGCAGCTGGATGACAGAGTTACCAGCCTATCGCGTTGTACATTTGAGTTTTAAAAATACGCTGCGAAGGTTTTAACCTAGCATGTTAAGATGCTTAAACTTAAGATTTCGAAATAGATTTTTAGATTTTAAAATATATGAGTAAAACAAGAATATTTTAAGAACAATTTCATTGTATCGAATTCAAGCCATTTACATATCGATATTTTTAACGCGCTATTCGCGAGTACCATCTCTAGAGAACTGATACAACTCTGGCAACGGATTGTCAAACGAGCGAAAACGAACAGCAGTAGCAAATCGCGGCGCAGTTTTGCTGTAAAAAAACGAAATTTGTTCTACAACAAAATTTGCAATTAAGCCAAAGCACCAACTAATTGTATACTTATAACTATAATTTGTAATTCTACTCGCTGTTTAGTGGTAAAGTGAGAAAAACAAGCCAGCTGTCGTGCGCTGCAGCTGCATGCAATAGCACTGCATTTTGCAGCTGCCTCCTTTTGTGTTGTTGTATTGAGTTGTGACACACGCACACCAACATATCTTGGCTAGTTTTGGTGAACGAGCGAGCGCGGCAAAAAAGTTTTCGTTATTGCGTGAGTTTGTGTGCTGTGTGTGTGCGAGTATTAGTCATTTTGGCCTGGCCTGGTCGTTGGTCTTAGGCCTGGTCTTGCCAGTTGTTTGCTAACCCGCAACATTTGGAGCGCATCAACAACAACAATCAACAGCAACAGAAAACACAACCATAAAACGCGTCACGCCAAAATCAGCAAAAGGTTAGTTACCCGATTTTAATTGCCATTTCACTGCGATTCTAGTGCTAATACAAAACAGTTAAAAGCGTCTGCTGACAATTAGTAATTGCCATTAGCCTGGCCATTTGGCTCTTTTCTCACTCTTCTCACCTGGCACCCTTTTAACTTGCTTAAACTGGCATCAAGGTCGCTAAAACTTAATGTATGTAATTCAATATTTATCGTTTTCATTGTTGTAATGCGAATTATATATATATATATTTTACAACAATTGTTCATTGCATAATTCGCTGTGCCGTCTATTTGTTTAGTCGTGTTGTTTAAATAAATGATAAAAACAATTGTCACATGCGTGTGTGTGTGTGTGTCTGTGTGTGTGTGTGTGGCGCAATTTGTTGTCCACTAGCATTTCGATTGTGGACATGTGTGTGCTCAGTTTTCACTCCAGCAAACATTTCAGTTTCATTCTGTCGCTTTCGGAAGCAGCAGGTGTTGCATGTCTGTCCGTCCGACCGTCTGTCTGTCTGTCCGTCTGTCCGTGCAGCTTCTGCGCTCACTTTCCAATTCACTGAGTTTACTCGATCGGCGTCAGTTGGCAGCCGCCTTGAGGCCATTCTGAGTCGGAGTCGGAGTCGGAGTCGTGGCATGATAAGTGCTCAAAGGGGGGAGGGGGAGGGGGAATGTTGTGTGTAATTATTAAGCAATACTTCTTGGGTTGCCTTTCGAGTGTGATAGCGCCTCTCTCTCTCCCTCTCTCTCTCTCTCTCTCTCTCTCGCTCTCTCTCGCAAAACAGGAAGCGGCCAATGTGCATATCAGTAATTATTTTTCAAGAAATAATGAGTCTGGGCAAAGTAAGCGTCTTTTGCAAACTGAAGCTTTCTCTTATATTTTCTAGAATTTTAATTAAATTTTAATATTTTAATACTTTAACAGACCGAAGTTCTATTTTCCTAGGCAGCAGCAACAAACGCATCATGTTTTTGTGCATTTATGTCATGTTTGCCAGATTCTTATATTTGAATGTATGCAGGGTGTCTCCTAGTCGGGCACTCTCCACTTTTGACTAATTGAAATAGTAGGTATAATCAAAATAAGATCACGCTGATAAATTTATAGGTTTCAATAACAATATTTCCCGCTGCTAGTTTGAATTAAGTTAAGGTATATTTTTTCGATCCCAGCGAACTTTGCAGCTATGTAATTAACAACTATGTATGTACATACATATGTACGTATACATATGCGTGCTATTAGCTTTAGTGTTCAACTTTGACCTAGTTTGCGACAATAGGCGCCTTGCAACGCATGAATGCGAGCGCAGAACTCAGCTCTATGATGAATGCCCCTTTGGACAGAGCATTCGTACATACGTACTTACATACATACATACATACAAACAAACAAACATACAAACATACATACATACATGCATACATACATACATACATACATACAAACAAACAAACAAACATACATACATACATACATACATACATACATACATACATACATACATACATACATACATACATACATACATACATACATACACATGACATACATACATACATACATACATACATTCATACATATGACATACGTTTCACTTAGAAGAACTAAACGTGCAATTTAGGCAAACATTGTTTACCGTTTATCTCTTTCATTCTAAAACTACTCGAGGTCGCATTCAAAACGATTTGCCAAAGAGAAAACAATAAAAATACATGAGAGGAAGAACATGAATAGTTTAAGTGTAAAACAACGAAGCTTGAATACACTTCCATTCCTTGAAATATTTCATCTAATGTGATCAGGGTAAAAAAAGGTGGATTACATCGACTTAACTCTTTATCTTAAAAGGGAAAACAATGAAAATACGTGAGAGGAAGAACTTGAATATTAAAAGTGTAAAACAACGAAGCTTGAATACACTTCCATTCCTTGAAATATTTCATGTTGTGTGTTCAAGGTAAAAAGAACAAGATTGATTGTTTATAGACAATGTGAAAAAAAAGTACTGCTCAAAATTTGTATCGACTCAACTCTTCATCTAAATGGAATCGAATGTGCTTTCTTAAAAACGTTGCACGTTAAATGACAAAATTGAACTACTCCGAGCAAGGGTATCAAAGAGTATAAAACCTGTTCCTTCGATGTTTTTTATGTTTCCGACGAGTAAGGCACATCGATTCTTCCATTCGCTTCGCACGCCTTCGCATTTAGATCTTGTATATGGATTTATACATATATATGTAGGTATTTGTCTTCCATTCGTGCTCAACCTCCCGCAGAAAGGTAGAGAAAAGGTAGAGATTTGCAAAGTTTGGAATTGTGTGACGTTCGTGCACGTTTTGAATTTTAACTATTTTTGTATTGCAAATATTGAAACAATTGCGCAAATTTGAGTAAATTTGCTGCGAGTCGCATTTCAAGTTGTGTTCCTTTGTGTGATATACACCCCTTTAAATATTGATTTAGCTGGAAAATCAAGAAAGGTTAGACCTTAAATAAGATTTTTTGATCTCTTAAAAGAAGAGACTTTAACCCCAGAGCCAAACAAAGCATTTCGCTGCCCGAGTTGTGCTCAAAAAGTTGTTTCGATTCGAGTCAAATGTTGTATGTAAATTGATTGAACTTTTTTCTCTTTGTAATTTATTTAAATGTCACAAAAAAGACGTGTGCTTCGCTCTCTGTTGAAGCACGTTCCTGAATCTTTAGAAACTTGTCAATTCTTTTTCGTTGTATTGTATTTAAGTTTATTAAATAGTTTATTTATGGCAATATATTCAATTTGGGTTCCGTGGCGCGTTGACGCTTCGAATTGCTTTTAATTAACGTATATAACTTTGTAAATTTATGTGAATTCGAGTGGGCCAAAATATGTGAACTAAAGCCAAGAACCTGTTTTACGTTTACTAACAATTGCTAACAAAAAGTTGTGAGTAAATGGCTAAAGCATAGAAATGTATTTTAAAACTCGTTTTGTGTTTACTTCCACAATGGAAATACTTCCCTATACCATTTACATACTCTCTACATCTCGAAAATATATTACAAGTTTTAAACTAAAAACAAATGTTGGTTAAGAAATAAACTGTATTTGATAACAACTATTTTGACAACTTTTATTCGATTTACTTTAAATGCCTTTATATTTATTTATTCTTGAAAACTCAAGGTCATAATCATTTCGTGTGTTGTGCTATTTGGGTTTTGCCAATTGAGAAAATGTCGAAAAACAATTGCCAAAGGCAAAACCAGATCAAAACAAATCAAATGCAATACTTAAATAGAGCATAACAAATTGCTCTCTAACATTCAACCATAATATTCATTTCGTATTTTCTCAAGAGTTTAATTGCAATAATGTTCATGAACTCTGTTGCTATCGCTTTTACGAGTCGCACTCGCACACACTCGCATGTGTGTGTGAGTGGGTAAAAAAGTCTCGTATCTGGCTAGAAATTGACTTTCTTTTGTTCGACTGAGTTCTGCTTCGCTCATTGTTCGTAAGAGCTTGGCAAGCGTGTGGTCAAGCTCATGAGTAAAAGTTGTTCCCGGCTCTTGATTAATACATATACATATACAAGTACATAAAGACATACATAAGCTTATATACCAAGCGACCATAGGAATCATCGACTGCCCACGCATCCTCAGCTTAGTCAGCCGCTCACAAAGCAAACCTTTCGATTCCAATATGAAAAGATTTGAATACCCTGTATATAATACAAATAGTAAAATGAAATAGTGATGCGTCTTAGAAAACTTGCCTCAATTGAGACCTATATAAAAGGATTTTTATACCCTGTACCCAATAAAAATAAGGAAAAGGGTATAATGTATTTGTGCAAGTGTATGTAACAGGCAAAAGGAAGCATCTCCGACCCCATAAAGTATATATATTCTTAATCAGCATCAACAGCAGAGTCAATCTAGCCATGTCCGCCTGTCTGTAGGAACGCAAGGATCTTAGAACCTATAAGAGCTAGAGAAAATGTGGCTGTAGGTCCTCCTAGTCCATGCGCAGATCGAGTTTGTTTCCGATATTCGATAGCTTGCCCGTTTCCAAGTAATCGATAAAAATCGATATCGAAATCCTGTTTTTTGAGCAATTTTGGTAAATAATAGGAAATAACTCTACATGTAGCTTCTAGAATAGTATATACAGATGAGCTATCTTTCAAGGAAGGAGCTGGTTCAGGGTATCCCCCAGTCGGGCACTCCCGACTAAAGCATTCTTACTTGTTATAGTTAGGGTATTGCTTTTTGCTATTTTTACTTAATCAACATTTTAAAACAATCTGATAATAGACAATGGAATGAGTTTAGAAGATAATATTTATAGAGTATGTCGAAAAAGGAAGAGTCAAGTTTTCGCGTCGATTGCCGCACTTTTACTTGCCAAATTTCTATGTACGTATTCACACATTTAATTGTTATGCCTTTGACGTGTGGCGGTCATTTCTATGCAATTTCATTTTTATTTGCCAAAAGTAAAAGCTATCACGCAGAACAATTTGCCAGCATATCAGCTAGAGACTCAGCCTCAACCGGTTGTAGCCGGCAACAATTGAACGTGAAATACTCGTGGAAAAATCGTAGAGTCAGCCCTCCTCCCTCCCTCCCTCCAAATACACATAAGTATAACAATGATAACCCGCCCAGTCGTGACCTTAGGAATGCATAAACTTTGACAGAACTTTGCATAAGCACACACTTAAAAGTGTACATCGTATTCATAGTATTCATTTAAGCACTTGGCCATGGTCGTTCATTTTAGTAACTACTGTAGTTGTCGCATCGAAAAAGTACATTTATAAAGATTAGCTAGCATAATTATCTTGATCTAGCATAAATATGTCGCTCTTACTTCAAAGCATTATTGATTAGGACCCAACGAGAGATATAGAACATAAGTTTTTAGTTAACTATGATTAACTAAGACATTTTTAATCAATTAAAATACTCTACAAGCTTTAGCTTTAGTTCACTTATAGTGAAAAACATAAAAGTTTTGCTAGAAGAATTTTAATGTTGACCAATTGCTCACTTAGCAACGATTTGATAGAGTGCTCCGATTCGGCTGGTTTCGCTTAAAACAGAAATCCGAAGAAAAGTAAAGTTACTTGAAGACAGCTTAAAAGCTGAGAGACCAACTGATACGTATCAAAACAAGTAAGAAGCTCGAGTCGGGAGTTCCCGACATGCACATGTAAACCGGAAGAACCGATTGGCGATATCTATAAAACGAAAGCTACTCGATCTGTATATACTATTCAAGAGGCTACATGTCAAATTTGGGGACCCAAGCTCTTAAAACCTAAGAGATTTTGATATCGATTCTTATCGATTGCTTGGAAACGGGGTAAGCTATCGATCAGTGGAAACAAACTCGTACTGCGCGAGCACAAGTAGGACCAAGTCTCCAGCTCTTATAGGCTCTGAGATCCTTGCGTTTATACGGTCGCACGAGCGGACGGACAGACAGACGGACATGGCTAGATCGACTCGTCTATTGATCAAGAATACATATACTTTACGGGGTCGGAGATACTTTCTTCTGCCTGTTACATAAATTTGGAGAAATGCATTATAGCCTCTTTACCTGATGAAGATGTCTCCCTTGACAAGCTCATAGAATAACTATCTGGCAGATACTTTAGATTAAATTCTTTACACTTGTAGTCTAATTTGTATCTATATGCATATCTATAAGACAATAAACTAATATCGAAGCCATAGAAAGCACGTACATCTATCTATCTGTCTATGACTAATTGTACATCTATTTGTATATTTTCCACTCTCTATTGCTACGCTAGGATGATCGTTAGTTTATAGTGTTTACTTATAATCAAATAATGGAAATAGTTCTGGCACTTTCTTTGCTGCTGCTCTTTCTAATCGCCGTTCGATTTGTCTGCAATTGATTGGGGGCAACAATTTAAGCATTTAGCCGTTGACGTAGACGCTTGCATTGTTGCCGGGCCGAGTAAAATAAACAAATGCGCGAATTACATCTGCTGCGAGGTGGGAAACACGGGCACAAACTCGCCAAAGCAAACACATTGATTTAATTAGTAGGAAAGGCCCAAAAAATCCAAATGCACCTGTACCGTGTGCAGTTTACGTGGTTAGGTGCCATCCCCACCCACACACACACACACCCCACACACACATGCAGCTACACGTTTAGGCTACCCTTCAGAAGGTGATTTTAATTAGATTGCTTCTGTGAGTTCTGTGGCGGAAAGCGTGTTTGCAATTTGTGCCCCATTTGCAGTAAACAAAGTAATGACTATTTCTGTTCCTATACCCTGCAGACATTGAAAATGCCTAAAAGGGGTAGCTGGAGGCAACTGACATTCCATTAAGCGTATTAATCAGCAATCAATAATCAAAAGTCGAGTCCTATAGAGATTAAGGGATTCGATTTAATAGTTATCCATAAATATCGAATGTTCGAGGATTTGGAATAGTAGCTCGCAGCTGTTAAAGAACGTGGTATCTCCTAGTTAATAATTTGTTTTATAGTTCTTATACCTTGAAAATTTAAAAAGTTATAAACCAAACGTTCAATTCCGGCTACATAATGTATGTGGTCGACTTGTTCCGCATGAACAATTCGATTGAGCTATGTCCCTAAGTTCGAACGAGTCAATTTGAGTAACTAGCTGGAGTTACTAGTATGATCACAAGTACTCCTCTGGCGCCTCCAGATCAAGCTTGAATTAAATCATCGAACGTTTTGATGGAATGGATAAAAGGCGATATTGATAACCCGTCTTTTGAGCATATCTTGCAGCTTATAAAAGCCAGTTAGTTATGCAAGCTCCAGCATGTTTCTCTATTTGGATATCTATTCACGTTCATCCCAAAAAACTCAGTTTTGCAAGTAGAGAGTTCGTTGAGAGAGAACGTATATATTCACGTTCATCCCAAAAACCTCAATTTTGCAAGTAAAGAGTTCGTTTGGATCGGACAATGAAGACCGAAGATGTTCGTTCAATAACCCATTTCGAATAGTATGAGGTTGGGGGAAAACATGTTCGACTTTTGACTATTCTTTAAAGTTTCATCGTTAATTTACATAAATCTTGCAGTGTTTTGTATTTTGCTAACGCCTTTAAATGAAAGCTTTTTAAAATATTGTCCAAAAGTTAACTTCAAGCTTGTGTTGTGAATATGTGCATATTTTATTTTAAGTCCCGTTGTGTTGTGCACAACAAAAAGTGGCAAAAAAATATGTTTCAATAGATTAAAGCGTATATGATTCATGCTTGAGCATTTTCGAGTCTTTTGTTCATTCGAGATGATAAACAAGCAAAATGTCAGCTTTGATGGGCCGAACGTTGAATACCCTTGCAGAAATGTGGCAGCTAGCCAATAATTTTCCAAAGATCCAAAGTGATCCACTCCAGGCGAACTTCACTGATAGCCTATGGATCAGGAAAGGCCTCCTTCAAGGCGTTACACGCTTCGTGTGAAACCGTATATACCCTCTTAAAAGTGTATAACATGAACGTTCGAATTGATGCCATATTGTCACTTGAAACTGAATTGAGTTCTTCGACGCTCGGTATTCCCTTTGGACACCTTTGCACACGATGTTTGTGCTCAACAATGCTGCGGCATATGTCAAGTGTCCACTTCCCGAACAGAAAGCAACTTGGAGGCATACAAATTTGTGGCATATGCAGCGCCACGAAACAAAGGCAAAGAACAAATGTGGCACACATAACGCAGCAACAACATTCTCCACAGGCGCTAGCGACAGATATCAACAGCTTATGGGGCGAATTCCTACATAGATACAATATGCATATACACATACATATATATACATATATATGTAATCTTTAGAGACTTGTCGGGCGAGACTGGGCGGACTGGCCTGTTTGTGCATAATTCTCGTTGGGGAATTCGCGGCTGATGATGACGCTCTTGCTCCCAGCTGGAGGTCAATAATCAACATGCCTGTATTTATATTTATGTACTTTTAATGAATTAAACAAAATAGCTAGCCACATTTATTCGCTGCGTAAAATATTTCGTTATTTTTATATACATACATATGTATATGAATATATGTATTTGTTTTTGTTTTGATAAGAGGCCGCTTGCCGCCTCTTATCGCAGCGCTTAAATATGAATTACTTTGTTGTTGTTGCTGTTGTTGCTTTTATCACAATCGTTTAAAATGTGTGCAGTCCGTGTGCCAACCCGTTCCGGGATGTGCCGGTCACCGGAATACGCTCCCATCAATGTCAACCTCTTAATGGGAATTCACTGGAAATAGAATTTCACTAAATGCCACCCACTTATCTTATATTTTATATACATATATGTAGTTGCTCTGAACCCTTTGAAAGTGGGTAAAGAGAGGGGTCTGATGCAGGAGCAAGTATCTGGCATCCCGTTAAGTATATATTGATCAGATCCTTCAGGTGCATCGATGTATCCAAGTTCGTCTGTCTGTCTCTGTAAGCGCGTGGATCTCGGAGAGTACTTCCCACATTTGGATAAAATCAATAAAAATTGATTGTCTTTGTGTTTTTAAAGGAAAGTTCAAATGCTTCACATCTAAGCTTGGCCTGGGCTTAGGGTATCTGCCAGTCGGATATTTCCGAGTTGTTTTTGTGTTGTTTTAGTGGGCGTCTGCGAGGGATGTTTCGTTCCAATTCCAGATTTGCAATTCAATGACGTACATTTTAGCAAACTTAAACATTGTTTCGTATTTATTTGTATTTTTTTCTGCTGAATCGTAAAATCTGCAAGCGATCAGTCTGCAGCTGTTGATTGATTGATTTGTTTTTGTTTTTTAAGATTTTCTCATTTATTGTTCTGCACTCTTGTTGACTTGTGCTCGCACTTATTATGACGAATGGAACAGCAATTATATTTGTTTATTCGAAATTAATCGGCTGTCGACTTCAGCTCAGATCAGACCTAAGAGAACTTTTATCGAAAGATACATTTATTACGTTTAAATAGTTAAACTATATGTACTATCATTTACTAGTTATCGTTCAATTTATGCTTAACATTCGGGTTAGTATGTTGCCTAAACGGAAATGAGAATCAAAAGATAATTCAATGTTTCGCTGATAAAAAAAAAAACGGAGTGTTATTGCATTTATTCAATTCATAAATTTGATTTTCCCACAAGTGTTGACTATGATCTCATCGCCAATTCATAAATCGTTGAGGCGAAGCTAATTTAAACAGCTCTTTATTAAGAATACATTTAATTAATAATAAAACAAGAAGTAAGAGGAATACCCTGAACCCCTTTGAGGTGGTAGCGGGGAGGTGGCGATAGGTATAAAATGAAAGATACTTGACATATATGTATATAATATTCTAGAAGCAACATATCATGTTTGGTGACTCTAGCTCTAATTATTTACCCACATTGCTAAAAAAACAGGATGTCGATATCGATTTTTATCGATTGCTTGGAAACGGAGTAAGTTATCGATTATCGGAAACAAACTCGATCTGCGCAGCAGAGCTCTCTAGCTCTTATAGGTTCTGAGATCCTTGCGTTCATACATACGGACAGACGGACGGACGGACGGACGGACAGACAGACGGACATGGCTAGATCGAGCTAGGGTCGGAGATGCTTCCTTCTGCCTGTTATATACATTTGCATTTTGCACAAATACAATACAATAGGGTATAAAAAGGGATAACATGTTCCCTTGCACTGGGAATCTCTAAAGTTTTCGTCGTTTGTTTTTGTCATTTACTGCCAGAAGCTGAGTTACCTAGCAAAAACGTTGCAGTCGTATGCAACCGACTGCGCAATACCCTGGAAAACAGCATAAAACAGTGCGAAAAGCACGTCTTGATTGCAGGAATTGATACTCTAAGATAAAAGCCTTAAGGCTAAAAGGTTGGAGATAGTGGAAAGACACTTTCCCCTTGTTCAATGAACTCCAAGAAACTCCAAACTCGTAAAATACGACAGCTAAATCAGAGCTTATATCGTATTCGTTTAGATTTCTCTACTCGGATTATGCTTGGCAGCTAAAAAAAATCATTAATTCGATCTGCTTGACCGTTGCCATTTAATATAACACTTAAATATACTTATTTGACTAAAAGAAATTGGCATTTAAAGATTTCTGCGCCCTTTTCAACGAAACAATTCTTCATGGGTAAATGTAGAAAAATATGTGTTCAACAAAGAACTGTGTACATCGCCTCCACGTCCAGATCCATACACACTTTCATATCTTGCTGATATTTATTAACTTTTGCAATATATGACTCATTGTTTGCACTCTTGCAATTGCAGGCAGCATGACCATACCGTCGCGACCAGCGCCAGCGCCGCCGGTGTCACGTGGCCAGAATGCTGCGGCTGGTGCGAATGCGAGTCTGGAGCAGCTGCGCCAGCAACTGCAGCAGCAGCATCTGCAGCAGCAGCAGGCGTCGCATGGCGGATTACAGAAGTTGAGCATCAAGCTGCCGCCGCCGCCGAAGGGAGCTGTGCAGCAGAATCCTTTGCACAAGAAGTCTAACAACAACAACAACAACAACAACTACTTCGATGTGGAGGGCAGCACGAACGGGTCCAGCATAACGCGCAAATTTCCCCAAGCGCGCTATACGCCGGCAACCAATTGGAATGATGCGCCCTTCGATCCAGCCGGTGCGGCATTCAATGGCAACAATTGCAAGAAAATGCCGCCGCCTCGACCGCCACCGCCCAAAGTTCAGATAAATGGTCGAAAGCTGGCAAGCTTGAGCAGCGGGAACGGTGGCGGTGGTAGCAGCAGCAGCAGGATCATTAGCAACATTTTCCATCGCAAAAAGTCAACGGCAACGGCCGCTGCTTCCAAGGCCGCAGTGCAGAGTCGCGTCTACGGCCTGAGCAGCGGCCATGCCGTCTCCTCCACGACGACGACTGCGTCTGCATCTGCAGCCGCGTCTGCTGCCAGCAGCTACGCGACCAGCGCAAGTGTTTACGATTGGAATGCGGCCTGGAACACGGCGAGTACAACGACCAGCACAACGAAAAGCTCGAGCAGCAGCCAGCGTGAGACGGAGGCGCAGCTGATCAGCTTTGATTCACCGCCTTCATCGCCCACTTTTACACAGAAATCGAACAGCGACTGCGTCAGCGTCGATAGCTTCAGCTCGGACAGCAATTTCAGTTCGCCCAACAATGGCAGCGTCTCGCAGCCGGAGAGCGGCTTCGAGGATGATTATCATGCGCGCTCACGGCCCGCCACACAGAGTCCGCTGGTGGATCCCTGGGAGGCGGTCGACAGCAGCATCTACAGCGGCGGCGGCGTCGGCGGCGGCGTCGATAGCTTCGGTGCGGCACCCGTGCGCCAAATGCAGCCTCAACTCGCAGCTCAACGCAGCTCCGACAATCCGCTGTGCAACGGCAAGAGTCTGTTGCCACCGACACAGTCGCTGACGATGCCCACCATCATTAAGCCGAAGATATCGCAGAAGCCCAAGGCGCCCAAGCCGCCACCGTTTATTGGCCAGCCGCCAGCATTTGCCTATGCCGGTTGCAGCACGCCACCCTCGCCGCCCATGCCCAAGGGCGCTCCTCCGCCGCTCGCGGCAGCCGCTACCTCAGCTGCTTCTGGCAACATCTCGCTGCTGGATGTGATATCGGGCAAGGTGGACGCCCTGGCCCTGAGCGGTGGCAGCTCTGGCTACGTGGAGGAGACGCAGCAGCCATATGCCATTGCGCTCTACGACTTCGATGGCGTCGAGGAGGGGGACCTTAGTTTCAGGGTAAATATCTCAGTGCATTGAGATGGTGCAGTCTTTTATTACAAAACATGCTTGCTTGCAGGAAAACGAGAGAATATATTTGTTGGACCAGCCAACTGAAGAATGGTTGCGCGGCCGCACACGTTCCGGCTGTGAGGGCCTCTTTCCGGTGAACTATGTGGAAATAAAGGTGCCATTGTACGGAAGTGCAGCAGATCCAGATCCAGATCCAGCTCAAGCGCACACACAGTCCCAGCAACAACAACAGTTGCCGACTGCTCGTTGTCTGTACAATTTCCCCGGTGAGGTTGAGGGGGATCTGGCTTTGAGGGTAAGTTAAAACAAACTGATTCCGAACTTTAATTGTTGCGATTGGTCTTTTTGTAAATTGTCCGAATTCGTCCGTTGAATATTAATTTCGATGTCGAATGTTTTGCCTTGCAGGAAAACGAATTGGTGAGCGTACATTATCGCATCAACGAGGACTGGCTGTACGGCGAGGTGGATGGACGGCAGGGCCAGTTCCCGGCCAATTTCCTAGAGTATGTGCCCGACAATCTACCCACGCTGTGAAGGTATATTGACGAAAATATAATTAAGATGCAGGAAATAGCAAATAGAAATAAATTATATACAAGGAATATATGTCGATAAGGAAGAAGCAGCAAATATCGTTGGAACTGAAACATATTGTATTTCCTATTGGTAACCCACACACACACACACACACACCCGCCCGCACACCCGCTCGCACACACCTGCACACAAATCTCCACAAAGCAACACAATTAATTATATACATCTATACGATAAATGTGCGTTATGTCTCGAGCTTAAGAGTTATTTTACAAAACAGTTTTACGGCACCAAATCAAAATGCTACCGTTTAATCAGTGCGCCACAACTTTTTTAAGATCCAATAATTGTTTTTCCCCTTAATTGTTAATGTAATTTACATGTTGATAGATTATTTCAAGTATTCGAGTGCGTTTGGTGCATTGTAAATGATTTCGCGTGATGAGATCTATTGATCCTTATATAATTGTATAAAACAAAACACAAAAACAACAAATTTTTCCAATTATACACACTAACACACTTTTTTTTTCGTCGTCTAATTTAGTTAGCTATTTAGTTAGGCACATTAACCATTTCCAAATGATGCAAAATCTTTAAATATATATATTAAAATACGTATCGCGTGCTATTTAAAAAAGTTACCATATAAGCAATAGGGATTAACTAGATATCAGCAAAGTAAACATAAATATGTCAAGATACGATGAACTGAAATAAATAAAAATGATGAAAATCGAGCCGGAAATCTTCGAAATATATGGTAGCAAAGCGCTGCGGACTGTGTTTCCGGCAAAAAAAAAAAACAAAAAAAACAAACACACACACAGTCGCAGGCAGAGGCAGTCACATTGCCTAAGACCGACCATACGTGGCTACCTTGCCACATCCTGCCCGAGGTGCTACTGCTGTTGACTAAATATGGCGGATCTAGAGAGGACAACTCGATAAAACCCGCAAGCCCTGGTGTTAGTCGGAACCGTGCCAACGGGCTGAATGGCAGCTGCGTGAATGCTGTCTTCGAACGGTGACCTCCGGATACCTGGCGTCCTCCGGTTGTAATTAAATGCCTTGCCGTGATACTGGGGGCTATGTCACGGTGGACCTGCCCGACCCCTACACTCGTGGGAATCCAAACTATGAACTTAAACAATCAACAAATTAACCAAACAACAAGAAACACTCAAACAAACCAAACGAACAAAATAGATCGATTTCGCTTTAGCGGCGCTGCCCGCAAGCGATTCCATTATCTACTCAAAACGGGCTTGAACGTGGAGGAGGCCAAAGTGCAGGCAATGACTCCAATATATCCGCGCAAACTACACGCCCGGAGGATCGAAACAGAAACGCAAAGTGACAGCAGAATGGAACCGCCGGTTGAGCAATCAGGCGTGGAGCGTATCTGTAGTCGGGTCGAGAACATACCCTACTCGGGCCACAGGAGAACTGGCACTGACTGGACAGAACCTGCACGAATACCTGATCAAGTACCTGCCTCATCGGTGCGCTCAGGGCCCGCTCCCACACAATTCGGCCGGACACCCATTCAAGCAAGACTCGGTGCACCCGTATTACGCGTCGCTTCCACGCACTCACGAAATGCCATTCCAGCCGTCGACACGCCGCCTGTCTATGGCAGAAGCGGACAATCGGGCATGGAGCGAGCTGCTGTCGAGAGCCGCGAAAAAGTCAATCTTAACGTGGCTATTCTGCCTGGTGACTATCCAAGCGAATTGTGGACTACACCGCAGCTGGACGCGGTGCAGAAAAGTATTATTGATCTCGTACAGCGCCAGAATGAGGGCTCCGGGAAGCCCGGATTTTCGGGCTGTACGTTTCGGCAGGGCTGGATGTCGGTAAGATGCAACGACGTCAGCACCGTTAACTGGCTAATGGCCATGGACACCAGGCTGCGCCCCTGGGAGGGTGCGTCCCTGAAAGTCATACCGGAATCGGAAGTGCCCTTCAATCAGGTATTCGTCGGCCTCTTTCCGGCCTTGGAGAGCACCTCAGTCAAGTACACGCTGCGACTAATCGATGGCCAAAATGAGGGTCTCGATGTTCACGACTGGCGCGTCCTGCATCGCGCCCAAAGGGGTCCAACCATGAAACTGGCCCTGTCCATCGATTCCCACTCAGCCGAGGTGCTGAGGAAAAGACGCTACCATCTGAATTATGGGTTCGGCAGTGTGCAGTTTCGACCAAAGGAAGCCTCAAAATAAAATATTCATATAATATATTCGCCAACATATATTGTTTAATTTTATGGGAAATCACCGGGTTTTTCGTACAGTTCTTAGTTACGAGTATTAATTAGCTATTGATTATTATTTTCTCACAATTATGCTTATGTGCTAGAAGTATCTCTCGTTTTGCCTGGGACTCGAGAATAGTATCTTCCTTTAGTTCATATCAGTTGTAGAATGAACGAAGGCAAAAACATTTAACAAATATCAAATACTTTACGAAAAAAACCTGTCTCGGGACGTGATATTCGGCCTAGACTGGTAAGAAATCCGACACTATAGATTACATATATTCTTGGTCAGCATCAACGACCTTTTCGATGAAGCCATGTCCTTTAGTATGTCCTTCTGCATGAACGGACCGAACTTAGAAACTATTTGGATTTTACGATTAAGATCCTCCTCATAAATGCTTAAGGGGAGGATCTAAGCCTCGCTTCTATGGAATCCATATCGAAATACTTGTATATCTGCAAAATTGAAAAAACTCATTTGTGAATGTATAATCTGCGACTTTGGTTTTCAAAGACAATTAGATAACAGATTTGTGCCCTGAAAAGTGTAAAAAGATCGGACAATAAACACCGAAGTTAATCAAGAGCACATTTTCCTATGGGGAAAGATGCACAGCTTCCGAATTCGTAAATACTTTATGGAGTCACATTTGCTTAAAATTAAAAGGATTTTAAAGTCAAGCACTCGTGGCAAAGTTTTATTCCTTGTTTGTTCAATCAGTTTACCCAGAATTGAATTTTCGGGGGAAATATTTCAGATCTTAGAGTCAAGTAGGCTGTGACTCCGACTTCTAGATGTCTGGGTTTTGTTACACTTGCTTTTGCATTACAAACTGTAAAACCTTCGTCGTTGAATGTCAAAGCAAAATTTTTATTTCGTTTTTCGGATGTGTTAACAATACAGTAATTATTATTCTGTACTCGGAGCAAACAAAATTATTTCCTTTAACAATTGCCAATTCTTTTTGTTTTCGTATATTTCTAAGTGTATCTTACGCACTTTGGTTCACAAATAATCCCAACCAGGTAAGTAGGCGGAACAAGTCGAGAATCCCAGTAAAGTAATCCATGGGCCATCAGTCGCAAAGCCAGGACTTTAGATTCTGAGCAGACGGGCAACTATGGGTGATCCGTCGTGCGATCCGTGCCAGGCGCCCGTTGATTTTCCATCCTGCCCGCCCGGGGCATCGTGCCAGCCATGCGACTGCGGCGACTATTCCGGCTGCTGCTACCAGCAGCCGGCGCGCACACTTCCCATTATTCCACAGTCGCACTTTATGCGCTCGAATGCTCCGCTGGACACCGACACCGTCTATCGGCGCTCGTATTATGGCAACTGTGGCGACAATCTTCGCGCCCGTCCTGTGCGACCGTGCAATCATATCAGTGCCAACACGGCTCCGATGGAGAAGTGCACCGTACAGAAGTTGTCCTATATGCCGCCGTGTCCGGCCTCGCGCACCATGCCCATACTGCCCATGCAGAGTGGGCTGCGCTTTGAAGGTCCTATTTACGCGATGACCTCCCAGAAACATGACTACGTGCCCAAGGGCAATGTGAAGCGTTCACCCTGCTTGCCGCGCGTCGCCATCTGCTCCTCGACGGCGCCAATGGAGCGCTGCTCCATACAAAAGCTGAGCTATATGCCGGTAGACGTGTGCCAGAATCCGCCGCCGAAACTAATGCCACAGAATTCGCACTATTGCAAGCCGGCTGGCCCCATGGAGCGCTGCACCATACAGAAGCTATCGTACATGCCAGTCTGCTTGCCGCCCAGGGAGCCAACGCCCTGGGCGGACAAGGTGCGCTGCGTGCCGCCCAACTATCAGAACGTCTGCACCACCTACAATCTGAGCTATATGCCCAACTGCAATCCCGGACGGACTGCCCCGATGCTCCCAATGAACACCCTGCGCTTCCTGGGCAACGATGCCGGCGCCGCAAACACTGTCTACAAGCTAAGCTATAGGCCCGTAGATGCGTCCCGCACCAAGCCGGCACCCATTATGCCGAGGGACACCTTCCGCAGAGCCACCGGTCCACTGGAACGGTGCACCGTACAAAAGGTATGTTATACGCACCTATATATATATTTATTATTGAAACCAAAGCCGTGTTTCCTGGTATTTTACTTTCCGATTGATCTGCAACCTTTCTACCTCACAGGTAGATCGAAAGTGAATCAGTCCATGGCGGCATCCTCATGATGCTAATGACCCGACTTTCTCCGCTTTCGTTTTGCTTAGGACGGATCTACACGATCGCGTGGTCCCCTACCCCCTTGCACATTCCTATACATTTTCTAAATTAACATTGCAAATGTCGTCCATTTAAGATTGACCTAATGTTCTTTTCTTTCGGTTTCTCATTTGCAGCTCTCGTACCAGCCCAATTGCACCGAGCGCACACCACCGATACGGCCCATGGAGAATGGGCTGCGCTTTGATGGACCCTTGTACGCGATGACAACGCAGAAACATGACTTTGTGCCGAAGCCGCATGTGCGCCGTGCGCCCATAATGCCACTGACAGCATTTTGCCGTCCCAGCGGCGCCATGGAGCGCTGCACCGTCAACAAGTTGTCGTATATGCCGGTGGATGTGACCTGTTTCCCGCGACCGGATGCCGTCAGGCCGCGGCAGGGTTTCTGTCGGAACGACGGACCAATGGAGAATTGCACCACATACAAGCTGAGCTACTTGCCCAACTGCGTACAGCCCAAGGAGCCCTTGCCCTGGGCTCGGTATACGTCCTATTGCCGGCCGAGTGGGCCCATCGAGAAGTGCACCATACAGAAGCTCAGCTACGGACCACCGGGTGCCTTTCAGCGTTGTGGCGGTGAGTGTAGTGATGTAGTGTGGTGCAGCTCCTCGAATGATATTACAAATATATGCCTTGATATATTATAGGTCCTTGTGGTCCCGGCCCCGCCGATGCCGGCTGCCATCCAAAGGCTGGCATTTGTTGAACCGGAAATATGTTTTGCTTGCTCGCGCCGAAACAAGTGCCGTCTTCCCGTCCCAATTGTTTCATGTTATATGTCGTTTCAAAATCTTCAAGTCCAACTGTTTGGCAAGCATACAAGAGGTCGCATATACAAATGAGGACACTTTTTGCCAGCAATTTTAAATGCCAGACTCTTCCACATCCACAAACACAAATACACATAAACATACACAAACAACCAAAACTCACACACCGCGTTTATTATTGCTGCGTGCAAACTAAAATTGCAAGTGCTCCTCGGCGTTTCAATAAAATGTATATTTATTGATTCGATTCTGATAAAATTAAAGTCCTATCCTTAAACGTATTTACGCCATTTGAATTTGAATACGCCGCTTGGTGGCCGCGCGTCGCTTCTTCTCCTGCTTGCGACGCGCCAGCGTAGCGTCCCGGAACAGCTGGACACCTTCGCGCTGCTCCACATCCGTCTGCAGCAGCGCCAGGGCGTGCAGATTGTAGCCCATGGTGTCGCGTAGCTGCTGCACATCGTGCTTGAGCAGGCCCAGCAGCTTGATGAGCAGGGGCTTCATGGATTTGGCTGCCGCAATGGGCTTCATGTGCACCTTAAACAGGAACACGGTTACACGGCAGAGCAGCTCCACTTCGTCGGGTCTTTGGGTAATTAGCGCGGGCAGACGCTCGAGCAGTTCGCACACAATCGAGAAGGGCAACAGCAGCAGCGCCTCCTCCATGTCAGAGGTGCGTATGCGAATCAGTGTCGTGACCAGGAAATCGTTTGGATTCTTCACTTGCAGCGCCAGCATCAACGGATGCAGCTCGGGCTTCTCGTCGGCCTCCAGCTCGAATTGTTTCGATATTTCCAGGCACTCCATGATGGATTCGGCAGCCTGCTCGGAGCCAACAGTTTTGCGCGAGGGCAGCTTTAAGCCTGGCAATAAAGGCACACTATTATCCTCGCCGGTGGCCAGTTTCTCGTTTTCCAGTTGCTCGCGCTCCTCTTCCTGTACATCCTTCAGCACAATTGTCTCCTCGGTGCGCTCGTACATTCGCAGAGTACGATCCGAGCCGCAGCTGACCAAATAGCGGCCATTGGGCGACACGGACAGGCAGTACGCCTCGCCAATATGGCCGGGCAGGGTGATAATCTTCTCAAAGGAGTCGCCATCCCACTGCTTGACCTTGCCATCCTTACCGCAGCTGAAGAACATGTGTGTCTTGGGTATGAACTGCAAGGACATGACCGAATCATCGTGTGCAAAAATGGAACGATGGCAATCACCAAAGTTCAGGCCCCAAATCTTAATATTACGATCTGCCGAGCCAGTGGCTATCAGTGTCGCATCGTAGGAGATGTCCATGCAAAGCACCGGCAACTTGTGTCCGTACAGCGACAGATAGAACTTGAAAGTGTCCAAAAAGAAGACCTTGACTGTGGCATCTAGCAGGCCCACGGCCAGGTACTTCATGTCCGGACTGACGGCCACGCACAGCACTGTCTCCTCCAGTTTGAGTGTGTTCTTGTGCAGCAGCGAAAGCACCTTGGTCTGTGCCTCGCCCTCGCCCGCATCGATCAGCTCGAAGCTCCAGATCTTTAGCGTCGTATCACTGCTGCCTGTAACACAGCCCTTCTGGTCTGGCAAGAGTGCAATGCTCCAGAGCTCACTCTCATGTGCGGGTATTCGTTCGACAATATCCGCTGCGCCCACGTCCACAATGAACAGCTTTCCGCTTTTCATGCCCAGCAGCACGTAGCGATCGCCGGGCACAAACCGCGAGCAGAGTATATAGTCTGTGGGCACCGTGCGCAGGCATTGCATAGCATCGCGATCCCAGAACTTGAAGGAGTCCCCAGAGCCAGAGCCAATTGCCAACGAGTCGTTGCTGAAGCAGACGGAACGCACCTCCGACTGATGTCCCAGCCGTGTAAGTGAGCGCAACAACTTGACACTGCTGTCTGCAGACGCTGCCGATGCCGCTGTAGGTTTGCGCGACTTCAGCGATGCCTCCAGGGAGTACAGGCACATGCTATTGTTGGCCAAGCTGACCAGCACGCGCAGCTCTTTGTTCTGGCCGAGCAGCACATCGATTGATTTGATTTTCTGCTTCGTTTTGAGGCTCTCTAGGCGCTTGATTTCATCACTAAGCGACAGTTCCTTAGACAGATGCTCGTCATCCTCCTCGGGCGCCGCAGCGTCCTGTGCCTTTTTGCGCGCCTTTTTCAAACGCTTTGCCAGACGCTGCTTGGCCTCCTCGGCGGTGCATATGTAAAAGTTCTCGATAAGATCGTTGGTGCCGTGACAGCTTAGCACACGTTCATTGGGATCGGCCACCAAATTGACCGTGCGTCCTTTGCCAGCGCGTTGTATGGTCCCGCAATTGCTGACACTTAACGGACTTATCGTATCCTCGTCATCTATGGCCAAGCCCTCGACGGCTGTCTCCAGAGTTTGTGCCGAGCTATCTTCACGCTTCCGCAGGCGGTAGACATTCATGCCGCTCTCACCAGCGCCCGCAACCATAAGGTCATTGACAAAGGCCAACGCCCATATTTCGGTGCGATTGTCGACGATCGTTTTGAAGCAGAACTGTGTCTCCAAGTTCCAGAACTTGATTTGTGTGTCCTTTGAACAGCTCACCACAATGTCCTGCTCGACGAGACGCTGCAAGAAATGTGCATCTGTAACGGCTGCATTGTGTCCACTCAGGCGCTGACGACCCGCCTGCTCCACCACGTCCACAACGACCAGCTCAGTGTCCAGACCGCCGCTCACCAGACGCATACCATGTGTGTCATAGCGCAACACACTGACGGCATTCTTGTGAAGCGCCAGAGAGCAAATGGCATCGTAGTAGGTCTGGGAGCTTAGATCAAAGATCTGAACCACGCCGTCCGCGTAGCCAACGGCAATATGCAGATGATCGGGTGAGACACGCAAAGCGGTAACTTCTTGTTTTTCACGGCGCAGCGTCAACTTACGATCGCCCATACTGCAAGATGAGCCAGTTTTTAATTGATAAATATGGTAAGTGTATACCACATGCTCACCGCAAATCCCAAATGATAACATTCTCAGCCGCCGGGGCTGCAACAAAGCGTCCCTCGCTCTTCTCAAGAACGGCGAAATTCACATTGGCACGACCAGATGCAATTATGTTAAAACTATCTATGACACGATATGCCAAATATTGTTTAGTTAGACCCATTTTGTCATTTAAAATATTGTAAAAACAACAGGTGAAGACGCGCGCGTACTGCACGTGTTTGCAATGTTATTGTGGAGTGTGCCTAAATTTGGCCGAAAATACCGACAGTTATCGATATTTATCGCGTGCGGCACAGCCTCGACCGTGTTGTCCAACACTCAAAAATTGAATCGATACATATCCGTTATGCACATGCGCCTGTTCCTATATTTCTAATACACCCTGCTTTTGCCATTTCATTTTCTACAGCTTAATAATATTTCACTTTTCATAATAACCTATTCACTACAATAATCTTCGCTATGTCCACACAAGGAACAGGTTAGTGGCCAAAGTCAAAGCTAACGAATGCAAGTTAACACAATTTGCTTGCAGGCGCTTCGGATCTGGACTCAGAATCTGTGGAAGTTCTGCGCGAACGCTTAAGCACCATGAAGCGTTTAATGGCCGAGCGTACAGCTCAGCAACAGAATAGCCCAGCAATTACCGAAGAAATCTTCTCAACCAAACGCCATCGCTCGGCGGGCATCATCGACGGCAACTTCCTGAGCATTGCCTTCGGCGGAGCTCTGCTGGTGATTGTCACGGTTTCAGTCTATGCATTCTATAATCTATATCATGCCATACTCAAAAAGTTTCCATCGCATCACGAGGAGCTGTAAGCTGTGCCAGACAGACACCTTAATATTAATTTAACTTTTGTATATTGGTATGGATGTGTGTGCATTTAAATAAACACCAATTAAGACACTAAATAAAAGTCGCTGTTTTCTTTGCTGTTTTGCATTCGGTTAAATTAACTATTTATTGGATTCGCTTTCTGCTTAATTACAATCATCAATATCTCTCTCATATGTTCTATTCAGAGTTTAGTTCCATCAAAATTGAATGCACAGACAGCAAAAAGAGAACAAGGGACATTAGGTATAGTAGATACTATAATAATCATATAATCATATCAAATAAAGCACGAAGGAACACAGAGTCTGGAAAATGTATATGGAGAAAAAACTTAGCACACCCCCTTTTTTTTTTTATATATATATATATAGGGAAACAGGTTTTTCTTTGTTTCTTTTTTGTTTTTGTTTTGTTTTGGTATTTCTTACTCTCTAGCTACAAGTTTAAAACGTTTCCCTACATTTTGTTTTGTTGTTGGTTTTTATTTGCTTATAACCTTCAGTTAAACGCCTATTTATCAATATATAAATGTAGCTGATTCTTGCATTGCTTCATTTTGGTGTTTCGTTTGTTTAAAATGTAACTAATATCGTTTTTCTTCTTTTCTTTTTTTGTTTTTCATTGAAATAATAATTGTGTTTGTGTTTCGCATTGCTGCATTTGTTTCCGTTTTTCTTTTTTTGTTTGTTTTATATATAAAAGTTCTACTATTTGTTTAACATGTTTTTTGTTAATTGAACATTGCGGTTGAAAGGCGAATAATTTGAGTTTGGCATCCGAATTGAAAAGTTGGAACTGTATTAGAAAGCTACGTTTGAATTTCTAAAGATTTATTGCTGAATGATTGGTTTGGCTTGTCACTTGTCCTTATCGCTCTCAGCTGTTTGTCACTGCGCTGCTTGGGGTATGTGTGTGTGTGTGCGGGTGCGGGTGTGGGTGTGGGTGCGGGTGGGTGGTGGCGGGGAGGCTGTTGTTGACTTTTTACAAATTTGTTTAATTCCCTATTCTTGAACCGACTCGGCGGCAGCTGCTGTTTCTGTCGCTGCGCTTTTATTGCTTGTTAATCAGATATTATCAACGGAATCAGCGTCGTCCTCGGAACTGATCTCATCGCCGAACTCAATGTCCTCATCGAAGCCATCCTCGACGAATGTGACTGTCTCGTTGATGCGCACCGATTCCGGAAACTCGCCGTATGTCTTCAGATTTCGAGCTTCGTCCGGCGTGTACTTCAAAATGACATCAGCCTTTGAGTCCTGATAGTCTCGCAACCCGACCAATATAATGTCACCCTGATTAATCCATACCTGTAATATTTTTCAAAGCATACAAACTGGTTAGTGAACAGCTTTTCAATTTCAATTGTAAACTCAATAAACCTATGAAAAGCTTTTGTGACTCAATAGAAGCAGAAGCAGAAGCAGAAGCAAAGCAATTTCGCAGCTTGTATCTTTCACTGTATTTTATGTAATAGATAGCAGATCTTTAAATAAACTGGCCGCCAGAGTTCTGGCTATTTCACAATGGAGCGCAATATTTGCTCAATTTGCTAGTGGCAAACAACTTATGGGAAACATAGGAGTATATATGACAGAACAGAAAGCAAATCTATTCAAATATTTGTTTGTCTCTCTGAAATATGTGCGATCAATCGTAGAACTACAAGAATTTGAATAGCTTTCAGTTTAAACATGCCTTATTCTACTTTATCGCATAGCTTCGATAATAATAGATGTCTTTTGAAGATAGCTTTAGTCCTAATCTTAATTCAAATTATAAACACTTCAAATAACGCTTTGACAACACCTTTTTAATCGTGCGTCTCACAAGTTTGAAGGCATTGACGTCAACGGAAGAGTTTAATCTTTGGACAGCTTCGTGATAGAAACCAGGTAATTACCTAAAATAGTTACCCACTTAATTGGGGCACTTGATCAACCGGCGGGTGGGTAACTGACCTACAGCAATGTGCACTTGATTCGTGACTCCCATTCCCATTCATAAATTCACTTGCTCAGCTACTTCCTGGCGTAGTATTTATGACTAGTGACGGGAAGCGCTGGCAAATGCAATAAATGCCAAATTAATGCATAAATATGACACACGCATAAAGAACCATCCATGATAAGAGTTATTGAAAGCGTAGAAAAATGATTTGATAGCGAATTCGGCTTAAATTTTCATTAGGCAAAAATAATTCTACAGTTACGTTATCATTCAAAATAAACATTAGGGCTGATTGAACTTTGGAGCCTTAATCATAAGGAAAATCTGAGCGTGTGAGCGATGGCGTGTGGCGTTGGCTCAAACCCATCCAACAAAACATATATTCCCTCATTGGAACGTACCTCCATATGACACGCAATAAACCCACATTGTGCCTCGATCAGGTAGGTAGATAAAATAATCGTGACTAAAGCACTTTCAAATCGTAATATTAACCAAGGGCGCGAGTTTCTGAAGTGAGCCAAAGATAAGCGGCCGATCGACATGCCCAAACAGGCGTCTGGGAAGCACCCGACGCCCACCAACGACCCGTTAACTAATTGCTGATTGTGCTGCCCTCCGCCTTGCTCCCGGATCAGGCAGGGGGGGAGCTGTGCCCACTTCGTCATCATATTGGCATGCGAGGCAGCAGGTGTCATTCTTGCAATGTGAACAATGTTACTATAAATACTGTGTGCTACGTACGATAGAAGATGATTGAACTTGAGGTACTATCGGACTCATCAATGGGGAAACTCACAGAGAACGAACTATAATTTTGGGTTTGGCTTGGCCGAATACTTTGATGCTCTACATTTATACGAGCTGGAATTTCAATTATCCACTTTATTACCCAATATCTATAAGCTAACATGTATCTAAATGCAAACAAACATAATGTTTAAGGGTTATATGAGGATAAATATTTTTTTTTTTTTTTATTTTTATCTGGGGTTTGTGAACCATTGAAAATGTTGGCAAATTAGTCCGGATCATGCAGCTGAACAGCACGTAGATAATCAAGAATACTTTATAAGAAGACACGTTTATCGGAGTGAATCATAATGCGGCATTCGAAGAAGCGTTTATCATGTTGCGGTCTTCTTTCTCCAAAACAAAAACTTACCAAAATTTAGCCTTAATATGAATTTAGATATCTACCCAACGTGCTAAAGATTGTAGATCTTATATACTATAGCCCAATATCCTGGTTTATTAAAAGTTTGCCTCAATTTTGCTGCACATATATCTTAATACATTTGTTTGCTAATTACACCTCTTAAATAGTCGTAGGGCATTATTTCTCTAGGCACACGCAAATTTCTTATCACTCTGATAACACAGACATAGAAAATCCCTATCGAGTCACTCTCTTTTCCGTATAAGTACACGTAACTGTAGTTAAATTAAAAGCGACCAATAGCAGAATTTGCCCTCTCTCTCTCTTGCGCTCTCTCTCTCCGCTCTCTTTGATAAGCGCTTTGCTATAAGTACGACCAGGCAGTGAGAAGCAACTGCAAATTTAAAACCGCCGTCGAACAGTGAAGAAGCAAGAGGAAACGGCAAAAGACAGCCGAAGAAAAGTGAATTCCATGCCAAAGCTAAAGGGAATACAAGGGAAGTGTTATCGACACGCCAAAGCCAAGGCGAAAAGCTGAAAGACATTAAGCCAAGATCAAAACCAAACTACCACAAGCCGCAAACGACACGCTATAATCCACCACACACCACGCTACTCACCACACATTAAACCGAAACAAAATTCGCCTGTTCGCGTTTATAAACGCGTCAAAATTACGTTCAGTACAAGTCTAAATACGTGCGGGGCGTGCAACCAGAGCGAGGACATCATCATGCTGTTATCGTACAGATACATCTACTCCGTGCTACTGACCACCATAGCCAGCATTATGGTTGTGCTCAGTTCAGCCCCGCACATGCAGCTGCCCGTACGCAAATGCAGCGGTCCCGGCCATAGCATGGCATTGAATCTGGCCGAGTATGGACTGCTGGAGAATCGAATTACCACATTGGACGCACCCCATCAGACGCACTGGAGCAAAAAGTTCCTGGCCAAGCGCGAGGCATCGCCGCACTCGGCACCGTACGTGGTCAGCATACAGATGATGACGCCGGATCAGGGCCTGGTGCATTATTGCGCTGGCACCGTCATCAACGAGCACTGGATACTGACGGCTGCCCACTGCCTCACCTCGCCACAGTCCGTGGCCAGTTCGGTGATTGTCGCCGGCAGTCATGATATTCATAATCGACGTGGCGAGGCGGGCAACGTGCAGCTGCGCAATATTGACTACTATGTGCGGCACGAGCTCTACCTGGGCGGCGTGAATCCCTACGACATTGCGCTCATCTACACCAAGAAGCCGCTCATCTTCGACGAGTACGTTCAGGCGGCAACGCTGCCCGAGCAGGACGCTCAGCCCGAGGGCTACGGCACTCTGTACGGCTGGGGCAATGTCTCAATGACGGCCGTGCCCAACTATCCGCACAAGCTGCAGCTGGCCAACATGCCCATATTGGATATGAAACTTTGCGAGGAAATCCTAGCACGCTCCGGCCTCGAGCTGCACGAGACGAACCTGTGCACCGGCCCCCTGAGCGGAGGTGTCAGCATTTGCACCGCCGACTCGGGCGGTCCGCTCATGCAGGAATGCTGCGAATCGCATCTGGAGCAGAGCAACATAATCATTGGCATTGTCTCCTGGGGCAGATTGCCCTGCGGCCAGAAGAATGCGCCCTCTGTCTTTGTGCGCGTCTCCGCGTTTACAGATTGGATTAACCAGATTATCGCCTCGGCCACCCAACTCATGTAGAACGGACTATCGGCACGGAGAGAGTTCCTGGGACTTCAAAGCGCACACGCAGCTCGAATTGAAAGTATCGAAAGAAAAACACAAAAAAAAAAAACCTCAATCAAAGCCAAAAAAGAAAATATTAGCTGTTAATCTCAGTAGTCAAATAAGTGCTAGAAAAGTAAATCCTGTTACGTATACTGCCCGCCCGTAAACTAAGTCATATAATTTTAAGTCGCAAAAATTGTTCCTAATAAAGAAAAGCTAACAAATTATGTTTTATGTAATCCAATCGAGTGTCTGTTTGAATTTTTAGCAACAAAAATAAAATGTGTCAATTGTGAAATTGACTCGAGCTCTACGATTCCAGGCGTCGGATAGATAAGTTTATACAGCCCCATACGGGCGACTGTTGCTAGAGGGCGGGGTTCCGGTGCTTTTGGGCTGTGCATTAGTCACGCAAATGTCGGGAGATTAGCAAAGCAAAAATGTTGGCCCCGGCTCCAGTGGCTGCTCATGTGGAGCAAGTACACCGACATTTGCCAGCTACGTTTTATAAAGATTACTCTCAAGATTAACAGCACTCGAGTGATCAGCTGCTCGCCTTATGAGTGACATATACATATATACTTATATGTGCTTGGACTTTCGACTCAAAGCCAGGTGACAGGCCCACGTCTGCTGATTGATCATAAAGATTTTGTAATCGTTTCTCCGAAATGAAATTTTCATATCAAGCTGTCATATGGTTTGTTATTTAATCTCAGTTTTCTGGCTATGTCTTGTGATTATTGCTCAATCTTTTACTAAATATGTTTCGATTTTTACAAATTCTGAGACTGACATGGAAAATGTCAATTAACTATAAAATGATGAAATCAATTAGCTGTCAACTTTGAAATTTTTCGAGCCAATTTCCAAACTTTTCTTTGCTAATACCGCCGCATGTATAAGTTTAATCTTTTAGCCCACTTTTAATGATGAAATAAAGAAAAGTCAAGAGAATTCATCATTCACCAGATTTGGATAGAAATCTCTCACTGTTTCTGGCTTTTAGTATTGGTTAATTTGGACTCTTATTTTTGTAGTAGACAGGCAGCTAAATAAATATTCAAATGGGGCGCAATGAATCAGTAGATAAACAGACTCATTTGAGTTCAAAACCGAACTGGTTCGAGCTTGAAAAAATAAAGTTATAATTTTCTGAACCAAACTAGAAATGTCCTGTCTGAGTTATTTTACAAGAGATTGCAAACTTTTTTTAGCCTATTAATTTATTTTTTTCAAAATTTCAGTGCGAAAGTTTTAGCTGTTCCGAAACAAAATGAAATTTGTTCAAATTGTAAATTAAATTTCTTGATTTAAAGCAAGGTTTAAAGTTAAAGAGCAGAGAGAAGAATTTGAGAAAAGTTAGTTCGACGAAATCCGACAATTTCTTCTAATTTTGATACCATGATTTTAAGATGTAAGCACATTCAATTTGTGATATGAGATCCTCTTCACGATTGGAGCTTTTTTTCATGGTGTTTCTTTTAAATTCTCAAAAATAATACCCATAGTTAAAATTTGGCTATAAATCTCACTCTCTTATCAAAAGTGCTGCAGACATTACAGAACCCCAGCAAACTACTTGAAAGATTATATGCGCCTGTGCCAGACACAGCTTACAATATTGTTAGCTAGTTTCTTTGGCACGTTCTAATCTCGGCAGTATTAAAATATATGATAAAATTTTGGCAAGCGACTGGCGCCTGTCCGTTAATGTTTAGTTCGTCCGTCATTATGAGACAACACAAATGACCCGGCGATAAGGAATAACCTCTTTATAATTCCTTTTACATAAATCAACCGATTATTGCGTCGTACTTTCTGTACATTTTTTGCATTTATTGCTTGATATCTTATCAATGGATTCCATTCGAAACAGCAATTATAATAATAATAATTGCCTCAGATTCCTTTAACTTCGCAGCACGTGTTTGTGTGAAATGAGTTTGAGTTTGAGGAAATGCATATTTTTATTACTACCTGGTATTTCCCGGCCTTGCCCGGCCCAAGATATTTGCTTCAAATTTTAGATATCATGTTTTCACCGTTTTTCGTCTGGTACAAAATGTAACTTTACTCGAATTATATCGAAGTCCATGTCTCATGTTATTTGATACGTGAAAATGAGTTTTGAGTTCATCCCATTCCCAGATATTGTAGTCCCGTCGCCTGAAGCTTGATGCCTAAACTTAATTTTTCGTTCAAAAAACTTTTAACCCGCATTTGATTAGTCGAAGAGGCATATTTTTGTAAAGTGTAGAACACTTCTCCACTGAATTTTCAAAGATTTTTTAAAGAAAAATCAGTTTCAAATAGTTTCGAAAAATGTACCGTTTGCTGTAAATTGTCCGCATTTGCAGGTGGAATCTATAAAATTGGCTAAACACAAGCTTTCAGGTAGTACGAAACCTGAAACTTGGCCCACAAAACCTTCCTTCTTCAAGCCGTAAAGTTGGGTTTTCGAAAAAGTAAATTGATTTATCTTTTAAAATGAGCTTTAAGTCGATTGGGTGGTAAACAAAAGAGGTTTATACAAACGTTTTTCGAGATTTCTAAACACTTGCGAGTGAAATTTCCCAGAGGCCCGTTTTATCGTACACCTTCATCATCAGATTAGGTGGTCACAGCACAGATTTAAGCTTCGCTAACATTTTAGGCTAAGCGTTTATTACCAGTTAGTCAGTAAGAAGCAACAATTTTGTATATAGAGATCATAATAATAGATATCAGGTCGTTCACTTGGGTATTTTTCTGGCATTTCTTTGCAAATGCGCTTTAACTTTATTGATTTCAGTTTGAATCTCCATATATTGAAAGGGACTATTTTGAACGCTATCTTTTAATTATTTCCGACATGCTTTGTTCTTTCAAGAAATTCGCTTTACCAATAGTTTCTTGGGCAAATTAATCAAATAAAGTCTGTTGTCGGTTTTTCTCGATTAGAATCATTTTCTATTAATGACGTACATAGCTATCTACACAATTACGTAGGAGCATAGAAAGACGACGTAGTTAGTTATTTATGGGTCCTCCTATGAGACGCTCTGCTAGGTAAAGTACCCACAACTGGCACGGAAATCAATATAATATAAAGAGACATATAAAATGCTGATTTATCAACATTGACACTACATAAGTTCAATAGATTGATATGTTACGCACATTGCTAGAAAGCTCAAATTTTCACTGTGGTTACCTTATGTAAGGGTTTAGGGAAATTCCTTCCGAAAGTGTGGAAAAACGCTTGTATGAAACTTTTTTGTTTACCACCCGATCGGCCTTAAACTCAAGTTCTTTGCTCAAAATCTTATTGGAAAATCCCTCCCTCCTTGGAGGAAATGGTTGTCAAAGATTTGGTGGGTGACTTTTCGCGCTCAAATTCATTTTTAAAGATCTATATGAAAAATCGTTTGAGATGTGTTTCACAAAATCCAAACTTCTTCGCTAGAAACGCGAATCAAAGATTTGTTGGTCTAAGTTTTAAGTTGTGTCCGATTTGCTTTAAACTTATTTTCAAAGCCCTACATAAGGACTTAACGAATAACTGTTTCAGCGATTAGGGGAATTCCACCCGCAACAGTGGTAAATTGGCGGAAAACGGTCGTATGAAAGTTGTTAGTTCACCGTCCGATCAGTTTCAAAATCATTTTCAAACCTTTTTGAGCAAAATTAATTTTATATGTACCACGGGCAAGGCCGGTTTATACTCGCTTTTATAAGAATAAGAAACTGTAACGTTTAGCGATCCCCAAATTGTGCTCAATTACACTATACAACAGAATACAAGTTTATGGTACTGTAAATTGATTAAACCAACTTTTTTTTAAATTAGATTTAAGACACGCATAAAAAATGCAAAATATTTTTTTAATTTTTTTAAATATATCTTTAAATCAGGTGCTAATCTGTCCTACGAAACTTATCATGAATATCAAATGTCCAGCTAGTAATATCAAAAAATATAAATGAAATATTGTTTTATGTTCTTTTAGGAAATGTTATGTTATATAGGAAACATTGATTGTCGCTCAAGCGACCTTTCACTGTACTTTTGTGAATGATAAAGTACCAGGGCTAAGATCAGGATTAATAGAAATTATGCCAACGGGTGCGCTTTTTAAAATTACGACATACGTACAACTTACACATGCACAAAACAATACAAACAGACACACACACATATATGTATGAATGTATGTAGATATATGTTCAACGCAATTCGCCTTTGTTGGCATTTTTTGAAGGCCGTTGCCAAACGGACAAGGCTCAGCATACTTTGACTAGCTAGCGAAATAAACTAATATGTACACAATGTCTGTTTATAGACAAATTGTTTGCAAGGGCGATAATATTTGAAATCGCATTGCAATTCGATGTGCACGCACCACACACCTATATATTCGTATATATGTATGCAACACATACATACATACATTAGCAAACAGTGCACGCAATACACCTACAGAAAAGAGCAGCACTTTTTCACGCACACATTGAAACACCCACAAATACGCACACACTCACCTTCTTGCGAAGTTTCCCCCGAATGTGACACAGACGTTTGACGCCATCAAAGCACATTGCCTCCAAGCGACCATTGCCCAGCATTTTGGTCACCTGTGCGTACTCCTGTTGATCCTCTTTGAAGATCAGCTCACGCTTTTCGAATTCGTTTTCATTCTTTCCACGACGACGATTTTTGCCACCTTTTCCTTTATTCTTAGGCATTTTGCTTCGTTGCTGGTTTAGATAGCGCTTGTCTAGTGTGTTGCGTTAAGCTCTTCACGATATTTAAATGATTAATCACAAACTGCACTGCAAATTAAAAGTTGTTAACATATTTTATTTTATTTCCATTTCGTATTAAATGACAAAACTTACAATTTTGCCAAAGAAATGTGACAAATTTTGCCTCGCTAAAGTGAAAAGGAGTGAGAGACGAGTTAGAGATGTTTATATTATATCGATATATCGATAGTTTTTGCGATATATTTGAAAACAGTGTAAACCTATCATAGAAAATTTAATATGCCAGCCTTTGCATAGTGGCAGCACATGTGCCAGTCAACACAGTGGCAAGCCTTAAATCAGTAGTCGTTGTTGCTGACGATTTAAGATGCCCCCTAAAAAGGATGCGAAGGGCGGAAAGGATGGCGCAAAAGGTGGCAAAAAACCAGCTGCAGAGGATAAAGGTACGAATTATTTGCGTGAACAGAAAACCATATAAGTTTGATTAAATCGTTCGCAGGTGCCGGCAAAGAGAAGAAAGGTGGCAATGCTGTGAAGGTGCGACATATTCTCTGTGAGAAACAGGGCAAGATTATGGAAGCTTTGGAGAAATTAAAAGCTGGTCAGAAATTTCCTGAGGTGGCAGCTGCTTACAGTGAAGACAAAGCACGCCAAGGTGGTGACTTAGGCTGGCAAATACGCGGTGCGATGGTCGGGCCATTCCAGGACGCCGCCTTTGCCCTGCCCATATCCACAGTCAACAGCCCTGTTTACACAGATCCACCCATAAAGACGAAATTTGGCTACCACATAATTATGGTCGAGGGAAAGAAATGATTGATTTTATAAATCCTATTTATTGTGAGCATATTTCTGTTTTGTAAAAAAAATTCAAGTGATTATTACTTCTTGCCCGAGTCCTCTTTGAGTCCGACGGTGCGATTGAACACAATCCGTTTGCCAGATGTGTCCGGATCCACAGAGAAGAAGCCGATGCGCTCAAATTGGAACTTATCGTACACCTTGACACCGCTCAGCGACTGATCGGAGTACGCACGAAGAACCGACATAGAGTTATCGCTAACGTCGCTAAGGAATCCGCCAGGCACTTCGTTTGGATCCTCCGGATTCTTGTGCTTGAACAGCTGCTCATAGAGGCGCACCTCCAGTTCAATGGGCTGTGAAACCCACTGAACAAATGCCTTTGGCTTCTCGGCCTGCTCCGCTGACTCGCTGCTGCAAACGAGCTCCACGACTTCACCCGTGGCCGGATCACGTACAACTTGCTGTACGCTAATGACCAAACCAGCATGACGCAAGCCGACGGCTTGCTGGGGGGACAGGCGTCGGTATCCCTTTTCCGGTTCCAGTTTAAAATCGCTGCGCTCAATGTAGATGACACGATCTAGGGTAATCTTGTGGAAACCCAGTGCTGGGTTCTGTGGAAAATTCGGGACTTGCAATTCCACTGGACCCGGATGGGGATAGTTGCTGATGGTCACCTTGAGCGGCTCCAGCACAACCAGCCGACGTGGTGCAGTCACGTTAAGAACATCGCGGACCGCCGCTTCAAGCATGGCGGGATCCACGGATATCTGCGCGCCCGTCACGCCCATCTGGGCGCAAAAATTGTTGATAGCTTCCGCGGGATAGCCGCGTCGACGCAGAGCCGTTAGCGTAAATAGGCGTGGATCATCCCAGTCATGGACAATGTGCTCGCTAATCAGCTTGGCAATCTTCCGCTTGGATACCAGGGCATAGTTCATGTTCAATCGACCGTATTCCCACTGAACCGGACAGTAGATGTTTAGGGCATTGCAGAGCCAGTAGTAGGAGGAGCGACGCGACTGAAACTCCTTGGTGCAGAGCGAGTGGGTTATGTGCTCAATGGAGTCGCACAGACAGTGCGTGTAGTCGTAGGTGGGATAAATGCACCACTCGGAACCAGTGCGATGATGGGGAATAAACTTAATCCGATACGCAACGGGATCCTGTTTGCCCTCCTCGAGCGTCAGTTTAAGGCGCAGTGTGGCAGCACCCTCGTCGATCTTGCCATGTTTCATGTCCTCGAAGAGCTGCAGTGACTCCTCAATGGGTCTCTCGCGCCAGGGACTCGGAGGTGGATTGAAACCCTTAATCTCTTCCGCCTTCTGGTGACACACATAGGCCAAGCCCTTGCGTATCAGCAGCACTGCCCAATCATACAGCTGCTGGAAGTTATCCGAGGAGTAGGTCACCTTGTACGGCGTATAACCAAGCCATTCGACCATGTCGCGGATGCCGACAAAAAACTTCTCCTCTTCTTTTTCCGGATTGGTATCGTCATAGCGTAAATAACAGACGCCCTTATGGGCTGCAGCATAGCCAAAGTTGATGTTGATGGCCTTGGCATGGCCGATGTGCAGGATGCCATTTGGTTCGGGTGGGAAACGCGTTTGTACACGCCCACCCGTGAGCTGCAAATGTTCGCGCAGTAGCCGCTCCGTATGCTCGGTGACCACATAGCCATCGGTCTTAAAGTTCTCGCCCGGCGCATGGAAGTGCACCTTTGTCTTCATCAGCTCTGCAATGGTATTGGCGCCGTCGTCATCTGGTGCAGCTGTGGACGTGGCAGATGCCTTGATCTCGGGCTTCGCGTTAGTGCTAACTTTAGCTTTGGGCTGCTTTTCGCTTTGCTTGGGTAGTGGAATCAGATCGGCCTCGGTTTTGGGGCCAAGCAAATCAAATATCTCAACATCGATAGCTGCTTTCAGGGATTTGGCGTCGGCCCACTTCAATTCATTGCGGACTTCCTGCATGATCTTAAATGCGTTGAAGTGGTAGCGCTGCTCCAGCAGTGTCTGCTTGTAGGTGCCCTTAACCTTTTGCTGTACAACACGTTCAATCTCCTCCGGCGTGACCACAACGCCAACACCGCACTCGCGCTCCAACTCGGCCAGGTCGACATTTACGTTTTTCTTCTGGCCGCACTTGAGCACATATTCTAGGGCTGCGTCCACACGTTGCGTGTTGTCCAGCTTGCGCTCCGCAATGTAGCGCACTAAAAGTGGCAGATGTCCCGATATTTGCGGCTTCAGTTTTGTGGCCATGTGGTAGAGCAGCATGCCAACACCATCGCTCAGCGGCTGGGTTGTCTCGGCCAGAGCTAGCTGTAAGTTTCGTGTCAAATTGGCATTCTTAAGCGTCTCCTTGGCCTTCTGCTCGCTCATGCCAAGCTCCTGAAACTTGGTTATCAAATCCTCTCCTGCCATATCCTCGTAAAGACCAGATTCATATGACGAAATGAAACAAATAGTGATGACAAATTCAAACCAATTAGTGACGGGCAATAAGGCAAAAGCCGAAAAGTATTCGCCAGTACCTAACAAGCTATCGATAGTATTATGAATATTCGTGACACGACTTTTTGTGACAGTTGCAGTATAAATCCATTATATCCATATATAAGCATATAGATTGAACTTGCTTTTTTTAATTTCAGTTGGAAATGCAGATAAAAGCGAACAGAATTTGAGTTCAAAATAATATACACTCTGAGATTACTTAATATATTATTTATATACAATTTAATATACATTTGAAATTCAAATTTGAAGGGAACGGCCAAATGTCTTTTGCTGCATATAAATACATTCAGATGGTCGCGAATGGGCCTGAAGAGTTTTGCTCGCTATGACGCGTACACGATCAAAGAAAATTGTACATTACCCCAGCCATTGTATTTCATGTCGATTTGAAGGTTTTTCGCCCAAATCTTGCATGTTATATAAATCTGAACATTAAGCGGTATCCGGCTCATCTGCATTGCAACAATACGATTGATCCCCATCAAACTGGTTGATGTGTCAAAATACGGACCAGGTATATAATTAAACTCGACAGACGTTGGTGAAGATTCGCATGTCAACCAGATTCTGTTGATGCCAGGAAAGTTCTGCACTGTATTTTTTAGCTGATTATCGTTCGGTAGATCATTGATCGAATTGTAGGTATTCGGCGTATATCCCGTTACTTTATTAATTTTTATAAAAACGCATGGCGTTTTGGTAGAATATCCCCAAAGTTCGTCTTTGTTGTAAGCGGCGAACATCTTTACAGCAGACACATCCAATTTCTCTATGAATTTATCTATTCTGTCAGTAATTTGATATATTTCCTTTGGAATGTTTGTATGTATCTTTATATAGCTGGAATTGGGCACATACGAAATGCCGGGTGCCCCCTTAAGCCATCGTGGTTGTTCATCGCTCAAAAATAATAACTTGAATATTGTAATCCAAAGAGCCAAGATCAAGATGATAAAAAAATATAGCAACAGATAGAAGAAAACAATTCTTGTCCAACCCCAAGCGGTACGTCCAAACACTTTATGGTGATCCAAGTCCAATACTTTCTTAGACCATGGCAAGTCTCTGTTTTTTCGCGTGTGTTCTGTGTGTCGAAATCGTTTCTGAACAGTGTAACGGCCAGCGGGAACTACAGTGTCTTCAGGCATAATGAATTTTAAGAAGGTATATAGAAACTTTTGTGTTAATAAGAACTAGGTTGAATGTGTTTGTGTTTTGTTTTTGTCTTTTTTTTTTTTTTTGTTTTGCTTTTTGAAGCTGAACTGTCAAGTTAACAGTTAAATTTAACAATCAAATTTAACATGTTACCTTTGATTATTCAGTTGAAATTTAAATCGGAAGCTTCTTCAAAGTCTGGATCGGGATTTGGAAAAACTTCATGCCCTTCAATGCGAAATATAACAATTGTCGATCCGACTTCTAGAGGAATATTTTTTGCCCATGCTGTGCATTTTATAGTAACATCGCGATTCATTGGTAGATATTGAAATTGTACGCCAATTATGCGACGAAACGCTGGATTCTCGCGGATATTTGCTGCCGTTAAGTTCTCAGAGATACTATGCAAATAAAAATTTTCCTTTTCAAACAAGCCTTCGGCATCATAATACCGATTCGGTATATACTCCACTTTCGCATCAGTCGTATTATCTAAGAAGGAACAGCTAACCCATATGCGATCTATACGATCTTCCAGCGGCAACTGTAGTATATAATCGTGTAAATCATTGGGCACATCTTTCGGCAGTGCTATAGAGCTGGTATATGTCACAGCATTAAAATGTATTGCCATATTGAGTTTCAACAGTATGCACGGCAGGCCGCTATTGTAGCCCCAGTTGTTATCTAAATTACATGCCCTCAGGCGACGCATTCCCTCGTTGCCATACTTTTTGACATATTTATACATTTGCTTAACATAGGGCGTTATTTCGTTCCGCTGATCTGCCTGGAATCGTATTATTTTTCTCTCCCCCACAAAATTACCCGGCACGGATGACATGCTCGTGCACTTACGCTCAAGGGGTTCGTTGTTGGGCACTCGAAAATTGTAAAAAAAAAATACATTGCTTGCTAAAAGTATTGCAATACACACATATAATGCTAAATAGAAGCCGATTATTTTAATATACCGGTCTAGCGTATTCTTTGTTTTAGGGGCATATATTCGTCTATTTTCATGGTGAATCCAATCCTCTCGGCGTTTCTCTATGTGTCGGTATCGCTTACTTACTTTGTAGGAGCCTTTGGGCGTTATCAATTCGTTCGGCATGTTTCTCTTAAGTTAGTTTCTCTCAAGTTTTTCTTATTTGTATTAGTTATATGCTTATGTATTATGCACAGTGTACTTTAATTTGATACCTAACGGTGCAATATTTTTTACATCGTTACCGATTTGCATTTATGTTTTAAATACAATTTTTAAATGCATAGTTCCTTATATTATGCGGTATTGAAAGATGAAATAAAGGAAGATCTCTGCGTATTTATTGTCCATCTAAAAGTACATTACCTTTCTTTAGTCCCTTAACAAATGTTTGAAAACCGTTTTTCAATATGCGTTCAGATAGCTCTGAGCTTTTTTTAAATCCACCCCTTGGAACTTTTAAATTTGAATGATTTTTACCAGTTTATTTTCTTTTCGTATTTTGACGAATGATCAGCACAGAATTAATTGATTTTTATTTTATATTTAATTTTATTTTTAATATTAATTACCCTAAAATATTTGAGTTTTATTTTCGATTCATCGATATTGCACTATTCGATATGTTCACGGCAGAGATTGCTTTTATCGATAGTTCGATGTCTATCGAGCAAAACTTGCATGTGTGGTGGTAAGTGAGCGGGGAACGTTAATGTAAAGTTTTAACAATAAAACTGAGAAAATGAATGCGCCTCCGATGAATCGCATTCCTGGAACGGCTCAAACAAAGGAACAATATATCAAGGACCTCAAAACGCTTAGATACCATGAACTGATAGAAATTAAATATAGGCAAAGCAATCTTTTGGCATCCAAGTAAGTCACCAAAGTGGTTTCATTTGGGAGTGAAATGTTTATTCGAATTTGTTAACGCGACCCTTAGAAAGCGATTGCAGAGTTTGCCAGATAAAGGAAAACGTATACAGGAGTCATATGAGAAGTTGCTTGCTGAGATTCAACGTCGAGACGATGTGGAGGCAACTGTTAACCTATTCGGCGAGCTGAACATTGCATCAAAAGGCAAGAGAACGCTCAACAACCTGGAATGGCATGGTCGAGCCGCTGTTGACAGCTCAAACGTGTCGGATCTACTCGACAGTGACGATGAGCAAGAGATGGATCCGTTACGTGTTATCGCACAAGGCACTATGCACCAGCGCCAGGTAAAAGTGCTACCGCCGCCCGCCACACTTGTCACTCCTGAAGATGTGGCTGACATAGCGTCGTTTAGACAAACGCCCAATTCATTAGATTCAACGCTGAGCGATCAAAGCGCATCAAGCAGCCTTAGCGGGCAAGACGGCACCATAACGATTCCAGCTGAATTAATAGAAATTGATGCAGCCACATTGGTTGATAAACATCCTCCGGGAACTACGTTGGACCAACATGCACTGTATCTTATAGAAAAAACCGAATTGCCAGTTTTGGCAACGGCTCGTGAAAAGTTCAGACCCTTTCGCACTACAGTATCAAACGTGCACGATCCTGCGAAGGAGCGTATACGTAAGAAGGGCAAACATTGGGAGATCACCGCCGCAACGCCGCCCCTCATACAACACAAGGAGACCCAGCTAGTGCCGCTGGCTGAATCTGCCAGCCTTCAGGTCGATTATATGCAGAAAGTCAAGGTAAATGCTGGAATATGTTAATCCAATTAGTTATGTCCAACCGCATCCATTGCTTACAGGAGTTACGCATACAGCAGGCGGAAGAGCGTCTGGCCAGGCAAACTGGAACAGTAACTAGCATCCGTTTACCCGAGGAATCCGTACTGAAGAACAAGTCGTCATTTAACATATACCGCGATCCGCAGGTGGATTATCTTATTGAAGGCCGGCAACGTACTGGCGAACAAAACGAAGTGCTCGATCCAATGATACTAGAGAAAGCCTCAGGTGGCGTTAGTTACGCAGTTTATAAGTGAGAATCCAAGCTAGTTAAGGTCAAACAGTAGCAGCTAACTGCGCTCCTTTATTATGTAATGGCCAATCAATCTTATGATAGTTCAGAAATTTTCAAATTGAAAAAAATGTGTGATCTAAACAAGTTTTATATTTTATTCTGCGTATAATGTATTCAATATATCTTTTTTAAGAAGCTACCAAACGTTTTGCGTACGTGGATGTTCAACAGTTAATCAATGCTCTCTAAAACATAAGTGCTAGCATTATATAGGGTCCAGTATCAGTGTACTTAAGCTCCATTCAATGACGGACTACAGATAAATGTTTTAGATAGCTTCAAATTCAAATCGAGTAAAACTGTGTAGCCGTTGAGGCCTGTAGCTCTATTTGGCCCATTTTGAATTGCAGACGCTGCAACCACTTGAGCAGCGATTCCGATTTATGCGTCTGCTGTTCTTCGAAATTTGGCGCATAGTCGCGAACATTTTGCAGTCGCACGTGAAGCGTGTCCGATAGCTGTGTCTGCGAAGAGAGCACAGTGCTCCACATAGGCAGCAATTTGCCCAGCACCGTGGAGTTGGTCTCCTTCAGTGCTTCCAGTAGGCTAAGGAAGTGCAAGTTGACCATTTCCGATAGCTTTGAGTTGGTATTCTGAGCTTGAAACTCGATGCCAGCCTGTGCATGCGGCTCCTTGTTGGCAGGCTTGGCGTGCGAAACCAGTTGCAGTATGCTTGGTGTTACCTTGGTCCAAAATTCAAATAGCACGCCCAATGTGCTGCCTTCAGCATTGCTGTTGGTGTTATGCGCCATCTGCTCCAAGTAGACGGTCCACAGTTGGCAAAGCGTGAATGCGTGGAAAAGCGACGACATGTGCAACACCGAAGTCTTTGACTGCTCGGCAAAGCCCGCAAATATCACCTGTATGTGATCAGCTATGTGACAGGATGCCTCCTGCGGCACAGGCTGTGAGTACGTGACTCCTTGATGCTGGTAATGCACACTAGCCATCGGAGGTAGACCCTGTCCGGGCGCTATATTTGGCGGCAGCACTGGTGGCAGCGTATGCGTCTCTTGGCGTCGCTGCACCAGCGCCATATGGGTAAGTGAGCCCAGCAGCAGCCACGAGAGTAGACGCATATGACCCACACACTCTGTGAATTCTTTGGGACTGCAAGAAAGGCATATCATGAGTTATTATAAATCAGTTTAACATCAAGTTGTTAATTATTATGAATGTCTAAATTAATAGTATTATTTACCCCTGTTGCAACGACGACGGAGCATTGTTTAGCCAGGGTAGATAGCGCGAGACTGCCTTGTGATCGCGGGAGCTGCCGCGGGACATCTCGAGTGCCAGATATTGGGCCACAGCTCCCTTAAGGACGCCGCCTAAGGTGTCCTCGCCTAGGCCACTGCTTGACTGGCCGTTCTTGAAATTCTGCAGAAGTACAGGATTTTTGAGTTAGCAAGTAGAGACCAAATGCACCCAAAGACTTACCTTGATCTTGCTGAGCGTGTGGAAATCGGCCAGAAAATCAATGACATCGTTAATGTACTGCCTAAAGCAGTCTGCAGCATTTGTGGTCAGCACGGGCGCTGCTTCTGGCAATCCAGGCAATGCACCTGGTGGTAAACTGCCGCCCGCATCGAGCAGCACAAATCCAATGATCATAAGCAGATTGTGATCGGGTATATTTGACTTGAACTTCAGCGCCTGGACAAACTCAAAGATCATTTGTCGGCAAAGTAAATTCTTGTCGCGGTCCTTGTTGAAGGAGCGTGTGTTGAGCGTGCACAGATCGTAGAGCGTCTGGTATTCCAAGTTGGTGTACTGCACGCAGTGGGCCATAATCTTGGAGTACGGATCCAAAAGCGTCTTGGGCACGCAATTCAAGCGTAAAGTGGCCACAATGAGGTCCAGCATATATTCGCAATTGCTCAGGCTGGGCATGATGACAATCACCTGGCGCAGCAATGATTCCATGGCCTGCATGGCTTGTGACCAGACGGCCAGGCCAACACCCGCCTCGGCGGGCACACACTGCAGATACTCGGCCATGTTTCGGAAGATGATGGGCAGCTGATCGATGGGCAGCGCCTTCTTTGAGGTCAGAGACTCGCAGACCATATAAATGGGACTGGTTGCATTCAAATCCTGGAAGTCTTGCAGCGCCTTGGCAATGCTGCGGAAATGGTTGTGCCGTATTTTAACTGCAAGCCGGACAAAAAATAACGCTTTATTCTTCTTCTTAACACAAATTGGCTTGCCAACTCACTTTTCATTTGGGTTTGGAACACCTGCAGAAAGATTCCATTGGGGGCCAGCTGATGCAGAACACAGCGTATGAACTGCAGTGCCACGGCCTGGGCGCTGCTCGCCAAGGGCAGCCCGTTCTCGCCCTGCCAGGCATGCGTGCCACTCAGACAAATCCTGAAAGAGTTGAGTGTAATCAGCAATAGAATAAGTTTATTTTTCCCAATCCCACATACCGCGATGTCATGGTCAGCACCTCAGGCAGAAATGGCGCTGCCATTGCCGGCTCGCGGTGAATAAAGGTGCCCAGGATTACAATGAATATGCCAATCTCCTCATCCGTGTACTCCTCGATAACAGCGCCGCAATCAGAGCAGCGTTCCACAATGGTATAGTTGCCGACGCGTCGGGAGCTCTGTGTAGAAGATAAGGAATTCTCTTAGTTTCATTACATGTCCGAATTAGTAGAAAATAGCCAACTAGAAGATACCCTGTAACCTGTACGTTATTGCGTTTTTTATGAAAGCAAACTGGTTGAGGTATGCAAAAAGTCAAATATTCTAGATCTGTGAATACGAGGTTTTACATATCAACATCCTATATGTAAAATTTCTAGTTCCAATAATATCCATGTTTGAAAATCGATATTTATCGGTTTTGGGGAAATGGTGGAGATATTTAAAAAAGATAAATATATATCTTTCAAATTTAACGTCTTAAGCGTTTGAAGTTTTCGAGATCAATGCGTTCATTCAAAGACGAACGGACGGGTCAAGAATATATATGTATACATACATATTTTATGGGGTCGGAAATGCTTCCTTCTGCCAGTTATATACATTTCAGCAAAATCATTGTACTATCTTTTACGAATATACAATGGGTTCAGAGTAAAATAAACTGTACTTCGCATAATAGTCTTTCATCCATTTTCCACTACTGCGGGGGAAATTTTCAAAATAAACTTCTCAATGCAGTTTTGCAGTTTTATGTATGTAAATCGGAGAATTCTGACAATTTACTTACCCCACGCTCCGCATGAGCTGAGGTGTGGGTCGTGTGTCCATTTGCGATTTCGGGTGTATGCTCGCCATCTTCGCCGGGCTCCTCGGCTGGCTGGAATGGCGGTGGCGGCCAGGAGCCGGCGAAGCGCGAGCGTATATCTGGTATAGCGTTGGTGTCCACGTTAAAGGGTGCCAGCTTCTGCCTGGGACGCTTGATGCTATTGGAAGTGCCCGACGTGCCAGGCAGGTTCGGCTGGCGCTCACTGGGCTGTTGCTTCAGATCCTGTGTGACATTCTTTAAAATAGAAGTGTGCAGGTCCTGCGGAGGATGCGACTGCAATGGCGGCTGTGGCTGAGACTGTGTAGTAACAGGAGTAGCAATCGGTGCATTCGGGTTGGGTGGTGACTCGAGCGCCACCTGCTTAATGAGGCGACGCGGCGAGTTGTTGCGACTGCTGGGCGTGACATCGTCCTTGGTGCTCTCCGACACATCCAAGCTGTCCTGCTTAAGATGACTGATGTCCGGCAGATTAAGACCGTCGCGCATGCGCTCCACCAAGGTGGCAACCGTATCCTGTGTGCCAATAGGCAGTAGCCGCTCAGGTGTTGGTATCTCGAGTGCGGCAATGCTCTTGGAAGGAGGCAATAGACCCGCATCCAACTCATCACGGGGATTAGGCATCACGTTCATCTTGGAAAGCGGCGAATCGGGCGAGCCATACGCCTTGTCGCTGTGCCTCAGCGACCTAGTCTGAGACTTCTTTTGACGCGACTCCTCCGCAGAGGAACTGGACGTGCCGGCGCTGCACTCCACAATGGTCTTATGGCGTCCAATGGGCTTGGCAGCGACTGATGGAGCGGCCGATGGAGCGGCGCTGCTCCCATTTGTGGAGCGACTGCCGTTGCCATTGCTCGAGCTAGGCTTACTGCCGCTGGATGTGGGCACGTCCTGAAGAGCGCCCAGCGCCTTGAGATGATTGGTCGCTATGGCCGCAAACATTTTGGATGTAGAGGCAGCTGCGTTCTCCAGCGACTTGTTGCGGACGGTAACCGCACGATGCACATCCACGGGCGGGCTAACAATCGCTGTCTCCGTCGTTTCCGAACCCACGAGTGGAGTCACAATCATGCGCACGCCCTCCTGCAGGCTGTGACGCGTATGGGTCGTCACCACGGTGGTGCTGACGGATTCGCTACTAGGCTTAATTTTTGTGGAGTAGGTGTCCCCAGTTTTCGTAGTGATCATCGATTTCAGCGATTTGGTTGATTTCTGTATATGATATAATATAAAATGTTAAAGCCCACGAATACAACGAGAATCTGATATGTTTACTTCCTCGGAGTATTCCATGGCGCGTCGATTCCGCAGCGATTCTGTTTTCGACGGCAGGACATCTTCAAAATGGACTGTGTCATCGAAGGAGCCCTAGAAAACCAAGCCAAACCAATGTTATATAGCCAGGAGTTGGGACAGCTCAAGGACAGAAACCTACCGGCGCACTACTACCATGTAGCGTGCTGTCGGAGAGATCACTCTCGGGTATGGCCACCAGTTCGGATTCAGTTTCGTCCGCATCCAAGCTGGAGTCGTTGTACTTACGAAAAGCATGCTGCAGTTTGGGTGTAAAGGCAACATTTTGAACTTTGCTCTTCGAAGCAGCGCTGGTGCCTTCGGATGGGAACATGGGGCTGGCCGGTGGGCTGGCCTCTTTGTCATCGGGATCTGTGCCCAACGAGGGCTGGCTAACATCACGCGATCGTGCTGTGCCGCCAACGCTCGTCTGTATATCCAGTATGGTGGTGGTGGGAATGCGCCGGCACTGATGGAAGTGGCCACGCAGGCTGTTCATAATCATGCGAATGGCGGAGATCACATATCCACTGAGCGGTGGCTGGGTATAAGAGTACTTATAGAGAACGACCAGCAGCGTGAAAAGCCAATTGCGGCGCGGATACTGCTCCAGATGCCACAGAGAATAGTTGAAGACAATATTCTGATACGATTCGCCCGGAGTGTTTGTCGGATTGGGTGCATACAAAATGATTTGCATGACAGACGGCAATATAAGACCTCCAATCAAATGATTTTGATCCAGGACTTGCGCCAAATTGGCCAAAAATGCATTGAACACGGCGGAAACGCTGCAAAGAGTTAATAGTTGCAATATCTGCAATTGGAATTCAATGCAACCAACTCACCGCAACGACTCGGGCGTGGTATGAAAGGTCTTATCTATCTGATTGTGTCCCAGAAGTAAGAACAAATGTTTCAAAACAATATTTTGCGTTCTCGTCATGGGCTTGTCCTCGGTTGGAAAGGCCTGATCCGTGCGTGACATGAACTGCATTAGCATAAAGACGAGCAAATGAATTGTCTCTCGATCCGATTCCTCCAGCTCCGTAATGCGGCTAAGCAAGCCGATAAGATTCTCATCGTTAAGTCCGCCCAGCGAGTGGATATGCCCATCTAAATGCAATTTAATAAATCATCATATTAGTCTCAATGCATTGTTCACACATGCATAGGGAAATAAACATCGATTTCGAATTGAATTTTTTGGTTTTTTAATTTTTTGTTATTTTTTACACCCACATGCCAATCGTACATATAGATTGAAATTGAGATATTAACAATATGGTGTCTATGTACGATTAGATATATACACAAGTGTTTGTGGAGCAGAGCACAATTCGAATTTGATTTGTTCGCTTTTGTGTTTTTGTGTTTCTTTTGAGTTGGAAGTATAGTAGGAGGAGACGTTTACAATAATTCTTGAGAGCATACATACCAGTTCGGAAGGGTACACTTAAAATGATTTTGTTTTGTGTGAAAAAAAAACAAAGTTACACACGTTTATCAACATTGATTTGCTAAAAAACAAAGTTAACAATTAACAAGTACACACACACGTAAACATTCCAAATAAAAAGTTGTCTTGTAAATACCAAAATTTCTACTTATATTTTCGTAACATTAAGAAAAACCATTATTATTATTTGGTGATATAAATATATATGTTTCCCAAGTTTTTCTCTAAGAAGTTACTATGCCCTTCAATTTTCAGCCCAGAATACATATATATATAGCCTGAATATTTACGTTCATTAGATATCCCGACAAATGGCTTCTTAACAATTATTTTTTTTTTTGCTACTTTATAAATTGGTTTTATTTTATTTTGACTAAAATTGATTTATGACTAAAACCTTGCCCTCAAATTAATAAAATCAGTTTTATTTCAATAGTTTTATGGGGGAGAGAAGAGCAGTTTATTGCATTAGGGAAGTGTTAAAGCTGTTCGGGCCTTTTAATATGAATGTCCTTTAAGACGAAGAAAGAGCCATCTTCGACAACATACATATATTCTTGATCAGTTTTAAAGCCGGGTTGATCGTCTGTCGTATCGTCGTGAAACTTTGTTCGACTGCCTGTTGCAACTGTCTGTAGACCTATATCAGAACGTTACGGATCGGCACACTATATTGAATAACTGTCAAAGGACATATAACATTAATGTAATTTTAATTCTTGTATGATTAACTATTTTGTGTTTTATGGTATGTATCTTTACCAAACTAAGTAATTTTAAGATCTCAGAAGATAGTCGCTCTTTATCGTTTAAGATGCTTGAATATGATTTATATGTCCCATTTGGTTACGTTTTTCCTAAACTTCTTTTAGATTACTCCCAATATATATACAACTGCAGAATTCAATATTAAACAAGAAACTAATATAGAATTGGCAATAATTTATAGACAAACTTTAACAACATGCGGAAATAGAAAGTAAAAATGATAATGAAGTCCCATTCTGAATGTTTGAGAACAGAAGTTATCTGAATATAGGCGAGAGATGGAAGTAAAATGGGAAACGCTGGCAGGCCAGCGTTTATATTATATTATTCACAAAAGTGTCTGGAAATATGGATGTTTATTATTTATTAGTTAGTAAGATGGAGTGCTCCATTGATTCCTAGGAAAGTGTATTTATTGCACAGAATGCTTTTAGATTGAAATAAAGTTTTATAGATTGGATTTCATAGATTTTTGTGAACTATACAATGTACATTGAACATACAGCTCACACCATTTGGGAAAGAAAATAGGGAAGAGAACAAAGACATCTAAAGTTTTTGGTTGGATGCGCGAACACACATGCTCTACAACCTACCTGGATTGACCGTGGTGCTGCCCGTGGTACCCGCTATGTTGGCACCCGGATGCGGAGCGACATCACAAGTGCAATGCATGGGATAGGCCAGTGCCGAGGGACTGGGACTGGGTGCAGCCACCGGTGGCTGCAGCGGCAGCAAGTTTGGCGCCGAAGGATGCTTTTGGAAATGGGAGTGAAAGGAGGTGGCAAACGCGTGGCCACTAGCGGCGCCCACCGAGGAACTACCCGCCGTTGCCGTACCGCTTGTCGTTGCCACCACTGTAGTCTGTATAGGACGCGACTGTTCTGCGCTCTGTTGCTGCGTGGACGCCATGTTCGACTGCACGGAGGCTGTTTGCTGGGCAGCCTGGGCGCGCAGCAATGTTTCCGCCTCCTGCAGCGTGGGCATTGGACTATGATGACTAGGCGGTACACAATGCACTAAATACTGGTGACTTTGACTATGAGCCGAGGCAAACGTAGCTACTTGTGCACTACTACCAGCGTACTGGGGATGTGAATGCGGATGGTGTTGTGAAGGGTGTGGGTGTGCGTGTGGGTGTGCGTATGGGTGTACGTGTGTGTGTGGGGGTTGATGTTGTGTGGGTTGATAGGGAAAGGCCGTGTGTTGGGAATGGTGTACAGGACATGGCGGCGGCGGTTTAGATCTTGTATGCAATGTTATACTAGTTGTGACCACACTATGACTAGCTGTACTGGTATTTTGGTTGCCACTACTACTGCCTAGGAACTGACCCAATCCGAAGCGCGAAGTCTTCCGCTTGAGTATGGGTGCCGACACCTGCCGACTGTAGATTTTCTCCTTTTCGGGTACTGCAATTGCATGATTAGTTTCAAGCAATTCTTCGCACACATTCAATTGCTGCTTACCGAACTTGGAGTCCTGGCGGGGTGCCATGCTGGCTGGTGCAGACATGGTTCTTTTGTAGGGCCACTTGGTGCCGAAGGAGGCGCTTAGGGTCTTGGCCATGCTGCCGCTGGTGTCCGACTGGCTTAGTGCCTCTCTGGCTTTCAGTATTTTGGCAGAGAGCGCCTCGCTGCCGTTGTCCGAGTTGCGTAAATCTCGCAGATAGGAAATGTCTCCGCACTTTTCCAGATTGATTTGCGCCTCCACGAAGAGCGTATCGAAGCGATTGAGAAAGAAGTCCCAGCCGAGCAACTTGCGATCGGATAGGGAATTGTGCAGCTGATATACCGACTGCAGAACCACGGGTCGGTCGACAATAAACAGATCGAATTGCGACTCCAAGCAGAAGAGCAGTGACCGTATTGCCGTATCATGTATGGTTCCGATGTATAGAGTCGCCCGCTGCGCCACATACACATTGATGTCATCCATGCTGGCGATTAGATGACAGAAGGCGGTGGCCATCGCCGTTTGGAGGCCCACCTCGGAGCGCAGCGGAGTCGAATCCATAAAACGTGTAATTACGGTTACTCGTTCCACTGCTGTGAAGCGAACACGCCAATCGGCATCGTGGAAGGCCTCCTGCACCACGCGCCAAAACACGTCCGAGCCCAGCGGCAATGTGATGCAGTGCAGCAGCAGCGGCACGCCCACCTGACAGATGTGTGAGTGTTCCGCGTTGCACAGCTCCCACAGGCTAGAAGTAAACGTGTTTATCAAATGTCACTTGAAAATTTTGGAAACTCTTTACTCACTTTTTGATTAACAAATTCTCCTGGCACCATATGAAGAAGCCGCGCTGCTCCTTGGCTGCCTTGGCCAAGGCATCGCCGTGTAGCGCCATCGTCTTCAGGCATTGCAACACATAATAAAGTATCTCCGGTTTTTTAATCGTGGGTATTTCCTGCAGAAATAATAAGCTTTAAATACATACAAAAAATGTACTATTCACTTTGGCTAGGCCAAGTTAGTTTTGGATGGATCTGATCACATCGTCAATCTTTAAATTTAATGACTTTTGCTCGAAAACTGCGTAAGATATAAGTTGCTCGCTAAAGCGAAGTTTTGGGATTTTCCACCCGCAAGAGTGGAAAAATCGCGGAAAGTGGTTGTATTCAAAGACTTTTATTCAAATTCATTTTAGAGCTATTTCACTTTTCAGAAAATTGTCCCCCTTATACATATAAATAAACTAAAATGTTGATTCCATCTATTGGTGCTTCAAACTTTCAAATATATATGTAAATTATAACTTTAGCTTCGGAATACAAGATAGGTATAAAATGGATGTCTAAAATGTGAAGCTAAGAACTATGACCGAGCGAGGCCGGGAAATACCATTTGGCCTATCTATGCATATTGATTACACATACGCACCGTGAGCAACTGGTGGATGTACTGCAGTGGTTGGGGTAGCTGATCCAGCGTAAACTTAAACTTGCCCACCGATGTGTGCCAGAAATCATCACTGTCCTCTTCTTCCTCGTCGTCCTCGGAACCGCTGCCATTCTCGCCGCCGCCAGCTGTGCTGCCATTGGCTCCATTCTCACCCATAACGGATGCCTTGGTGACGCTGACATTGGCGCTGCCCACATCCGCATCCGACAGTGTTATGGATCGAGCGATAGCCCTGTCCGTGGGCAGGAAGGAAGCCAAATCCAGTTGCTCTGAAACTGTTTCTACGGTGGCCGTCATGATCTGCATTAGATAGCAAAGGTTTCAACATTAAGATGAAGGCTCTCTTCCACATTTGACACATCTGTACAAAGTAGTTTACATATTTACAGGGTATTTCATATTAAGTGGCTGTACGATAGATTACAATCATCACATAAGAGTACACATGTACACAGATAAACGTTGCTCGCTTAAACTTACACATCCATTTTTTTTATGTTTCTTTTTTTTGTTTTGGTATCGTTTAAAAACAATGCTATAATTTACATAAATGATTTACACAAAAACATGAAAATACTGCATAAAATTGTAAGGGTATTTGTGCATTAATAGTATTTAATATATTGGCCAACTGCTTGGTGTAGGTACAAAGGAACTGTGATGGTGCTTGTACACGGAACATGCTATTGAACATTGATTAAAAATCAAAGGAAACATTTTAAGTACGTGGAAAAGTTGTAGAAATAAACGTAAATATATATATATATATATACATGTTATAAACGAATAAAGAAATTTTTGAGATTTATTTAAATAAAATGTACATTTATTTGCTGCATTTTTCCGTTTGCTGTATTTTGTAATTTATATTCACACACATACAAGATACTTTGAGACACGGGAGTGGAAAGAAACTTGAAAAACATATTCTAAAAATTGATTTTCTTTATAGCTATGCGAAATTTTTTTTAAACCTATAAAACAAACACATAAAAGTATGTTTCTAATATGTGTTATCTAGTTATAGGAAACACATTAAAAAAAATGTATAAATCGTCTATGAACATTGAAAGTTAAAATTCTTTGGCCTAAACACCTAATGAACCAGAAAGAATACTAGACAACTATATATATAAAAAAGTTGCTGCAGAAGATAAATTAAAAACAAATTATTTAACTTTCGTAGATTGTATGATACAAATGTGAGTTTTTCTTTAAATCGATAAATTCAGCTTCAATATTTTCCATTTTATTGATTTTCTGTTCTCGTTGAAAACTTTCACCTAAAACTACATTTTCTAATAAACTTTACAAAAACTTACATACATATACATAATTTGTTTTGTATATGTTATGAAGATATATAAAAATGTTTTTAATTATATGCACGCAGTGTATTTAAGCTGGAATAGCCAAATTCATCAAAATTATCTATGCATAGAAAAGCTTCTAAGCATCGCATATAATGCTCGTTTTTTTTGTTCGTAATTGTTCTTAATGTATGTAAAAAGAAAATTTGAAAGTAATTTAGGAAGAATTTTCGTAATGAAAGTAATAGGAATAAGTACTCTGTACAATTTATATACACTTAACATGAAGAGCACACGTTTTTTTTGGACATAAATAAAATGTATGGAAAATAGAAATATACAAATATATCGAATTGTATGGAGAAGGGGTCGTAATTAGCCAAATTATACAACTAATATTAAAAGTATTGTATGTTTGATTTAAATTTTGCTTTGGGTTTTGTTAATGAATGCACAAAGTACCTCGTCTGTGGCGTGAACTTTTCTCAATTCATTACTATCAACTGAATGCCCATTTTCGTTATTCTATAAAAAATATATGTAGAAATGAAAAGTTTTGTATATATAATTGTTGATCAGTTTTGGCTTTCGAAATGATAAATTCGTAAATTCAATTGTATGTTAAATGAAAATGCATAAATGTTTGTTTAAAACCAAACCGAATCTTTACGTTAAATAAGTATTGTTAATTTGCTGTAATAAATGAATTTATAAATATTTATAGTATGTTAAAAAAGTAAACAGGGTGTTTTTTTTTTTTTTTTTTTTTTTAAATACCTACATAAACGCATAATATTTGCTGTTTATTTTGCTTGTCTTAGTTTTTTTATTTTTATTATTATTATTTGTTTTGTGGTGTATGGTAAATATATATAAAAACTTTCAAGTTCAATATTATTCGCCATTAAAGGGTGTTAACCAAAGAACGTGAGATATAAGATTTGCTAATACTTATCATTATACTTCGAAATACATACGGAACAAACGTGGGGCATATGGACGAGCACGCCGCCGACCGAGTGCGGCTCTGGTTGGGGCACGGCCACAGGCATGGGACCTTGACAAAGAGAATATATGTTTGGGATTAGTAATCGCTTGTATTTGGTTGCGGGCGTCAATTGCACAACTCTGCTAGAAATGAAATTGAATTTATTTAAGTGGTCAAGATAACTCATTGCATTCACTAATTCGGGCATGCATCCAAGTACATACACTAAAAGTATAAATCCTAAGTATGCTTTCCATTTCTCATGGTTCACACGATACAATTTGGAAATTCGCTGATAAAAGATTGCATGCAAGCTTTGAACTTTTCAAATTTTCGATTTCCAATTGGGGTCTGTGCCGATGTGTGTGCAGTTGACTTTGAAATCGAGCCAGTTATTAAAATATGTAATTAAATGTTTTAAATGCTATTTTTTCGTTTTGTCATACTTGTAAACTGGACACACATGAGCACACATTCTACTGAGAAAATTCCTAAAGAACATATTCTTCAAAATGATAGATCATCAAAATTTGATTAAGGCATTGACGGCTACGCTGGGTGTGGGATTTGTATTGTGGACTTTGTATTTATCTGTGTAGTGGCAGTCGCATTTGTGTGAAGAGTTTAACCGGAACCGAAAGATAATAGAACTCAATTCAGCAATGTGGCCGTTTGGGGTACTACTTTAAAGATCATCTAATATGTATTTAAAAGCTTGTATGCTAAATTGTATTCTAGAAAGCTAAACAGACATTCTTGGATAGAAGTGTTGCTTTTTTGGGAAAATGGAGCAGGTGCAATTGTTAACTGTCTGTTGGAGAGTGGAATGTTTTGGTTAGAGTATTTGGTAGAGTATTGGGTAGAGTATAGGGTAGAGTATTTCTTGTTTTCGTGTGGGCATCGTGTATAAAGTACTCAAATGTATTTCAATTGTAACGAAATGTATTTTAAACTGATTAACAATGTATGTAAGTAATGTAATGCAAATAGTTGATTATTTTAATTTGTGATTGTTGTTTTGTGTGTGTGTTTTTTTTTTTTTTTCTTTTTAACAAATGATAAATTTGCTGTTGGTGCATCACCTGCCATTATAATAATTTTTCCATCGTCTGAAAAGAATTGATCTAGCTTAAAGATATCTGATAATGATTGATAGATTGTAAATTTAAGTTTTTAGTATTTGATGAGTAGTATTTGACGTTTGTTATTGTATAAGAGAACAAGTTAATAATTCATCATATATAGACCGAGAGTTTCGACAGAGCGACAGTGTGTGACAGAGATAGACAGACGGTTGATACGCGCGAGAAAAGTGCGTGTGCGAGCGAGACAGCGTTAGTAATTTTTATACAGTGGACGCGCAGAATATGTTAGAGATAGAGAGAGAGAGAAAGATATACATATTTATGTAGATAAAGATTGCAAGTTAGTTAGATAAATAAAAGCCAAAATAAGTTGAATGGAAAATGTTTCAAAAGTATAACCATAAGAATTTATGCGTTTTATAGATTTAATACGGATCTCTGTTGTTTGCAGCGTTCGCCATGGAAAGTGTTTCAAGTTAAGTATTAGTCTCGACTTTGTTTAAATTTTTTTTTATCGTTTTAATCAGGTCTGGGTTTTAGGTACGTTAAAACTGTATACGGAGCATAACAAGTGCAGGTTTCTAGGTTCAAAACTCGGTTTGAATGCGCTTTAAACGTGGGTTTTAGACTAAGCAATTTGTTTACAAAGACGCTTACAAAGACGTCATACCATTAATTCGCCTGCATATAGTCCAGGCAATGATGTACAGTCTACGTTTTAGCTACAAGTTGGGTGTCTTTGTCTGGATTACTTTTACGGTGGTTAGTTACAAGTATTTATAAGAGGGGGATTGTGGGTTTGTATGAGGCATACAACTTTTTGAAGTCTTTTCGAGAGGTAGTTTACAATCGAATATCGCAAATCAACTGAAAAGGGCTCGGAAAGAGCCAGACTCACCTGCAAAGCCACCGAGTGGACCCAACGGAATGGGCAACGGTGCCATGGAGAGCGAAACGTCACGATCACGAGATTTCTCCTTGTCGGATTCGGGCGGCGATTTGCGCGACGACTTTTCCTCTTCGATGATATCCTCAATTGGCACCTACGATATCGAGATCAGCCGTTAATTGAGTAAATATATGTATATGGAATATGTGTGAAACCTACATCGGGTGGTCTGACAGGATGCAGCGGTGCCATGAACTCAACCAGCTTGGTCGACAGCTGATGCCACATAGTGGACGCCTCGCAGTAGGCACACTCCGCCACCTGTAAGCGTATGAGAAGCTCTCAGATTATGCTACCTGTGGCTGCTGTTCTGCATAACTTACCTTTAATGCACAGACGTGACTACTTAGACCCACCCGGGCCGCAGTTACCATGCACTTGATGAGGCGAGAGACATTTTCGCACACGCTGGTGTGTATGCCCATGTGCTGCTCCACGTCCTGCAGCTCCATTTGCTTGAGCAGAATGTCCAGCATGAGTATACAGCAGGTTAGATTGTGCTCGGCATCTGTGGAGAACTCCGTGTGCCGGTTGGTGGGTGCCTCATCGTCCGATATTGCCGATGTATTGCCAGAGTCATCCTCCACAACAGGCGCTAAAAATGGGTGGAAATTCAGTTGAATTTGTCACACGGAAATCTGACCTAAGCTACGTACAAATGGAGCTGCGCCTGGGTGGATTGGCCATTTCGGCTTTGCTCTCCTTGCACGGTGTCTTGGGCGCTTTTGCCTGCTGTTGAGTCTGCGGCTCCTTTTCCTTCTCCTTCTCCCGCATTAGTTCGTGCTGTATGCCGTATTTCATGATGCGCACCCCGTCGCCGAACATGGCAAAGAGCTGTACGAGCGGTATGAGTATTTCCAGCTTGGTGAGAATCTGCAGCCAGTGGAGCGCCTGTTGCTGCACCTTGGCCGTTGTCTTCTCGAATCGTATGGCCACAAAGTTGTACATGGTCTTGGCATCGAAGCCGAGCGGTGACATTTCCGGATCGAGTATTTTGCTGAGCACAATTTTAAGCTCGTTTAGCTCCTTTTCGGCCACATCATTGGTGATGGCCTCCATCCAGTGCGGCATCACATAGTCCCATATCTCCGAGGTAATCACCTCGTAGGGCACCAGGCAGATCAGCCGCTGTAGACCCTCCTTTAGGTGGCTGGTCCGAGAGGCAAGCGTTTCCCAATGACCACCCACACGAGCGTACTCTGGCGGATGCGGCAGCAGACAGGAGATGAACACGTTGTAGTGTATGCGACAAATTTCCTTTAGCCAGTCGCAGACATGATCCATTTTCAGCTTCTCTATGGTGCTCTCAATCTGTCCAGCAGCTGGAAATAAAAGATTACCATTAGCTGGACTGTGGGTCGATCGCTTTATTGTGCATTTACCATCGTAGGAATAGGCCGTGACATGGAACCAGTGAAAGAGCATGCTCAGGATGCGCCCCAGAACCTCGACTGGTGTATCGACGGTGGGAGTACAGCGACCCACCAGTAACCAAATGCCATAGCGGCCCAGCATCTGACGCTCCTCGAGAGAAATGTTGTCCGGTGTGAGGGCAGCACCGTTTTTCTTCGCCTCCGATGGGGACTCCTTGCCCGGCTCAAAGTTCAGAGGCTTGGCCTCTCGCAGCAGACTGACCACCGACTCGACCATATGCATTTGCATCTCCGGGTCCATTTGCCAGGCTGGCTGCAGGCTGCGATGCACCACATGATCACCACCGCGACGGGAGTTATGACGATTGCTGTGGCACTGGGCGCAATAGCGGATGGGATGATTGCCGTTGAAAGCGGCGCATTCGGTCGAGAAGCATATGGAGAAGGCAGACTTCTCGTTGGATCGACAGTTTTTGTTCTCGCACACCATGGATACCTGTTGCATGGGATGCAGTATATCGCCAAACTCCAGGTTCGCGTGCTCCCGATGTATCTCGTTGGCGCACTCGATGCACAGATACAAAGGCGGCGGACAGTCCTGTGCGTAGGTGATGCAAATGCTATGATCGTAGCACACCTTGGCAGCCTCGGCATTACCAGCATTGGGGCATTGATCGCGTTGACAGGTGAATGGTAATAAGTCATCTATTCAAGGGGATACCCGAAGGAGAACTGATCAAATATATTTAAAAAGCAGGTGGTACCCGGCTTTTTCCGTCACAAGTGCTCTACTATACGTTTTGGTCTATCTCATTTGTAGATAGATTTTAAAAAAGGAATTAAAAGCCAATTTAACAGAAGCTTAAACGACAATAGAAACTTCGATCATATAGTCACCCCATAAAATTGTCGAAAAAAGCTAAAAATTAACTATTGCATTATCCATAAATAAATTTGATTTTCGATTGAATGAAGATAAAGAAACTTTCGCAAGTAGCAAAGCGGCAGCTCGGGTTTGAACCGGATCGGTTTCTGCTTGGAATTCTAATTTTTCATTTAAAGGAATAGCCTAATCTATAACTTTCTTCGTCATGTATAGGTATAGTAAATAAGTATAAGCAATCAGTCAATCAGCAATCTTTTTTTACTCACTGGTAAGTTTGGAGAGCAGAACCTTACGATCAAAAAGATTGGGATCAAATGCGGGCCAGTAGTAGAAGAGCAGCTTGGCAGCGGAGGAACGGGAAACAGCAGTGCCATAGGCCACCACGCAGAGTATATCCTTGACCACGTTGTGCTTCAGAGTCATCAGGCACTCCAGAAGTTGACAGTGATGTGCTGAAAGGTAAGCCTAATTTAATAAGCATTACATATTACATAACCAAGCCCACCTACCTGGATTTTTCGAGTACTGCAATACCATCATGATGACAGAGGAGACAGATTGGCAAGCTTGACATTCCTGCTCATCGGCACTGCGACGTGCTAGCATAGGTTGTTAAACGATATTAGACTAAGCCATTAGAATTCTAAAGCCTAAACATACTTATGGTAAAGGGTAAGACATAATAGCACAGTGCATTGACAATATCCTGATGCAAGGCTGGCGGTAGTACAGATATAGTAGAGCTAACTAGGTAGGGTAGATTATCAATAAGGTCCTTATCGAGAAAGGGTAATATGCAGCTTAGACACTGAAGCAAAGCTTTGCCGAAAACTGAAAATATTAAGAAATATTATTATTATATTCTCATATTCCATTTGAAGTCTCACCGATTTGGCCATACTGTATACAGGGTGCCACATCAATGAGCATGGTTAAGGCATTGTAGAGATTGCCATATTCGAGATTTGGGTAGGCGGACATGCGTGTGGGATCTTCGAGAGGATCGCAGATAAGCTCATGCGGAGAGGTGCGCACATCTTTAAGGACAGCTGCAAGTGATAGAAGGTGGTTAATACGAGAGGCAGACTTCCGTATTTGGAGAACTTACTTAGTAGAGTTTGAGAAAAGTATTTGATATTGTTAGCAATATCGACGCCAGAGGGCGCAGGTAAGACGTTGTGCAAGAGGCGTACATGGTATTCATGAAGGGCTCTCAGTTTCGCCTGAACTGTAATAAATAAACAAGTAAAAGTGATATAGTTGGATATGCCAGACTTGCAAAGGCCCTGTACCCAGAGCCGAGATGCCGTTCCAAGCCCTTAAATTTCATTTTTATACCCTTTAACCATTAAAATGGGTAAAAGGGGTATAATGTTTTTTGTGCAAAATGCAAATGAAGGAAGCATCTCCGACCCCATAAAGTATATATATTCTTGATCTAGCCATGTCCGTATGTCTGTCCGTCCGTCTGTCCGTATGTATGAACGCAAGGATCTCAGAACCTATAAGAGCTAGAGACTTGAATTTTTAGATGTATGTGCTCCTAGTGCCTGCGCAGATCGAGTTTGTTTCCGATAATCGATAACTTACTCCGTTTCCAAGTAATCGATATCGACATCCTGTTTTTTGAGCAAATTGGTTAAATAATAAGAGCTAGAGTCACCAAACATGATATGTTGCTTCTAGAATATTATCTATATGTCAAGTATCTTTCATTTTATACCTATCGCCACCTCCCCGCTACCACCTCAAAGCGGGTTCAGGGTATTCCCTAGTCGGGAGCTCCCGACTAGAACCTCTTACTTGTTTATTGATATGAGTATGCAAACATAAAGAGGCTTTGCCCCCTACTTCAGGAAATAGATTCCTAATTATTTTTCTTGTTTGTAATCCGATCTTTAATGAAATTTCGGTACTTAAATATGACCCCCAATTGTGCACATATATTAAAGCCCAGGCTATGCGTCCCAATATATATTTTTTTTATTTTGTGTGGAACGGAGGAGGTATCCAAGAAGTGAAATACTTGGTGTATCCAGCTATTGTATGATCAACCAAAAGTCGATACTTATCAATTTCAAGCAGAAATAAAGGGGAAGACCTGCATTTAAAATTTGAGGTCTTTAGCTCTTTAGGCACTGATATAAACAGACGGACAGGGCTCAATGAGCTCGACTATTGCAAATACTTTACCCTCTGTCGGCTACAGACATTTTCACCAAGCTATTATACCACTTTTTATACATTTGCATGGGTACAGGGTATACACACTAAACTTGGCACTCGAGACTTTTGTGGCATACTTACAGGCGGCAGCGCGAGTGCCCATGTTGATGAGTTGCACCCTGAAGCTGCCAGTCATTATATCAGACAAGTCCTTTGCATTGCCGAAACTGCTGCCGAGGGACTTCGCATTCTATATTAATTGTATAAGAGTATTAGATATCAATTAAATTATTTGTTTCTTTCACGTTCATTGGGCACAAACGTTACGTAATCTGTGAAAGTCTCTATGGGAGATGCTGGGAAATGCTTTCGATCATAAGAGATTTCATTGAATAACCATAAACTTCATATGTCTGGAGTTGTTCGAAGTTGAGGCTTTGCGTTTCTTATAAACTTACCTCGAAAATTGTTAGTTTTTTCAATAAATTTGCAATTTTTTACGGGTTTGACGTCGCACCTTGACTACAAAGAAAAATCTCTATAACTAAACTGTGCGCTGTATGTGTTCGCTGAGCTTGTGGTGTGTATCTGTGAAAGAATTTTTCAATCTGACTGACGGAAGGCGGCTCTGCGGCCCGTGCTCGACTCTGTCATAGTTCTTTGCGTACTTTTCCTTCTATAAAACCTATCAGTTTTATCAAATTATTCAGTGTAGCTGTTATTTACAAATTTGTATACTGATTTTACTAAATATCTTTGCAGAAATTTAGTAGATTTTAAGGCCGAAACATGCCGTGTCGCGGCGTTGACCCACTTTTCTCACTGCTCATGGACACTCACCCCGAAAGAGGCCCGAAAAACCAGCTGCAACTGGGACATGCGCATATCCAACGTTAACTTCGCATTTCGCAGGTTCCGCGCTTTTCCGCTTTTCCAACTCAGCGGCTAGTTCAACAAGTGTTTGTTTTGGTCAGCTCTCGTGTAAATATTTACTGTGTCCCTTATCAGATGGTTCCGTGTTGAGTTTGCGCAGTCAATGCGTATTGTTTGTAATTATTTCAGCTGTTCTTTTTAAATGCAACAAGTCTTGCCTTTGGAGACTTTTGAAATAATTCTACAATCCATGTAGATCAAAAATATATCATAAATATACTGAGTGTCGATAGTGAATGTTTTGTTCCTAAACCTATTAGGCTGGAAATAATAGCTTTAGTTGGAGTATTTTTAGATACATGATATTCATTTCTAATAGAAGGCTTGTCTGGGCTCAATTTCAAAAAATCAATTTAAACAAACTTTAAGAATTTTTGAAATACGTTTTTAGACTATTTTGACATATGAGTTGATTACCAATGAGATATTTAACAAGGGCGAAAACTCTTATGTTTATAGAGAAGTAATCATAACCCATTTTTAATTTTCAAATTTAAAGTATTTGGCCTAGAGAGGTTTTATTGAGCTTAAAACAATATTTGTTATAAAAATGTTAGGTTCTTGTGAATTAAGATAAAAATTATCCAAAAAGTGTTTTACTCTAGTTGGTAACGTGCCCTTCCTGTGATTGGAATAGAAAACTCTAAGGCAACCTGGCCCAAAAACATAATCTGTTTTATTTTTCTATAGTTTTATATATTTCTATATATTTCGATTACATTTTTGATGATTGATTTATTTTTGTTATAATTCGCTTTTAATTTGGCTGCTAAAAATCGATTTTGGCATTTTATTTAAATTAAATTTTATAATTTAACACACACTTGCAATTCGTTGTTTAGCCTGAGGGGCGTTTTTTAGGGCTTCTTTGGAAAGTGGACAAATATTTAGGGGTTGCCCGAGACTTTTGTCTGGCTTATGCGGCACCTTTTGACCTGCACCAAAAAAACCAAAAGGGGGTAATTTAAGCCAGGCGACACTTTAACAACAGATTTAACTGAACTTTGTGAACTGATTCGTCAGCCAAGCTGGAATCGGCTTACCAGCTGTAAATGTGTTGGTTGTAAGAAGTTAATAGAAATAAACATTATATTGATTTTATTTGAATGTGCTTTATTCAGCATTTTGGACTCAATTTAAAGCTGAACTGCAGATGAACTAATGTGTTTAAGATGTGTGCTTGTGTATATGTATATAGTCGGGATTTTTCAAAATGTGTACGAAGTGTGTGGCAGAAGGCTGGCAGGCTTTTAAAAACTGGATAACAATAAATTTATGTTGGTCGAAACTCTGACCCTGTCCTATGTTTTGTTGTCATCATTCGATGGATCCACAATCTCATCTGTAACAGCGAGCATTTGAACTTCCTCGATTATATCGGGAATGCAATTCGGTTGGTTATCCATCGTCTTTTCTGGCACATTAAGAATGATATTCTCGCGCGGGGCTTCTGCTGCTGCTGTTGTGGGCCCCTCTTCGGCACTAATCGAATCAGTTTGCTGCAGTTCCATCGATTCCTGCGGCACGTCCTGCAACTCGGTTGTCTCTTGATCCGTTGGTGATATCTGTTCCTGCCGATTGGTCGCCTTCTGGCGGTGGAATAGCTGTTTCCAATAGCCTGATATCGATGTCTTTATTGTGGGCTTTAGGTTTGGCACCGGCTTGTCATTAGCCACCTCCACGGCCGTTTCGTTGTTGCTGGAAGTGGGTTCGTTTTGCTCTACAAATTGTACATTGCCTACAGCATTTAGTATAGTTTGGACTATCAGTTCGTGTAATCGTGGTTAGTTACCTGTCTTGGAGTTGCCCTTCAGTCGTGTGAGTAAACGACTTATGCTGCCCGGCTTGGCAGGATCTTTGGTGGCCTCATCTTCCAGCTCACTCACCTCCTCGCTGGCTTCTTGGCTTGTGTTCGACTTCTTGCCAAGCTTGAAGAAGCGTTTGAGCGAATTGGATTTCGATCCGGCTGTGTCCTGTTCAATTGTTGGCAAGTCTTCTGGCTCGGCAAGCGGTACATCTTGAAGGTTTGACATTGTGCAACCACTTGAATTTTTCAAATTTTTATTTATTTGGTGCTCGTTGACTTACGAAATAAAAATGAATCTGACTAAACAGTTAACAGCAACTGCTTTAACTTTAAGCCAAGGCCTACTGAAAGTCGTTCAACAACACCATGCGGCATATAGTCCTGTTGCTGGCATTTGAAAATTTATATGTCTGCCAATTGGCGGCACATTTAAGTCTCGGCCAACATGTGTTAACAACGACATCGAAACTGGTTTCAATTGATACGATTTTAATTTTTTCTCTCTCTCTCTCTCCCCTGTCTCGCCTGTCAATACCAATACCAATATCAACCGATATCAATTTATTCAATATGGTACCACACAATACCCCTCGTTTTTCGTTAGTCCATTGTTCCAAATGTTTTTCGTTTTATGCCCCACACTTCTCTCCAGCTGCAGCATTGAGCTCTGACCACCAACAAAGCCGTTTCATGCTGCCTCTTTCAAAATCAATTGAAGAAGTGGCGATTCCTGCTGTCGACACTGCCTCGCATCGGTTGTTATTACGCTTGTAGTACGAGCTCCCTACAAGTATTGTATGTACATTCATTTATGTAGTTATGTTGTATTCCAGCACCTGAACAATGCAAAATCGCCAGCAGCGCCAATATTTTGTTTGCTGGTTTTTTCTTCTTTTTTTTTATCAAAAGGGTGTTGAAATTTTAACGGATTGCTCTTATAAAGTATGTGGAGCATGCAAACTTTCGTAGTATACGGTTTTTGGGTGTAGTTGTATCGAAATTATTATTCTCAAATGCATTTGCTCATTAACGTTAATTGATGAATATTTTTACCCCGAATAGTTGCCCGGTGTATGTAATGCATTGAAGTAAACGCGGTTAGCTTAATGAAGTACGTACTTATATGTACATCTCTATATATATAATTGTTTATTATGACTGACCGATTGACTGACTGAGCACTGAAGGTACCTCATGTAATAAAGATGCTCGCTAGGACAGCATTTTGGGTAATTCCACCCGCAAGAGTGGAAAATTCGTGAAAACGGTTGAATGCAACTTTCGCTCGACCTTAATCTCAGTTTTAAGATCTTTGCTCAAAAACATTTGAGATGCTCGTTTAGACAGAATTTTGGGAAGTTCCACTCGTAAGTTTGGAAAATTCGTGAAAACGGTTGAATGCAACTTTTCTGTTTACCATCCGCTCGACCTTAAACTCTTTTTTAAGATTACTTAGTGGTAAGGGAATCAAAGATTTGGTGGGTGAAGTTTTGGGTTCAAAACTCATATCCATTAAACATGTAATTTATTTAATGAGCCAGCTTATGGTGACTTTTTAAAAATGATTGTGGACCTTGTAAACCGAGCTGAATTTAAAATGTATATTCAATTTATGGTTGCAATCAACTGCTCATAGAAGCCACAGCAGCGGAGAGATATCAATAAATCATCGGCTGCTGAAAAACAAGGATTAATGAAAGGGATGTCCTTTGCCGGGGAGCATCTGCTAGCCAGCTAACGAGTTTCTCGCCCACTCCAAAGAAAGTGTGAAAATGTCAATGACAATGAGTTTGGAGTTGCATTTGCCAGGATCAAACGGACGACGTGTAGGAGTGCATTTGGAGGCGGGTTGGGTGTTGCAATAAATTGCCAAACGGAAATGTTGTTTGTGGCATGCCGGCAAATTCATTGCCAACACATTTGTAAATACCAAATGTACCAGCAGCAGCAGCAGCCGCAACAGAGCCAGGAAAACAACAATAATACCAACACCCCCTGGGCTTACGCAACAACAAAGGGCAGCAGAAGAAGTGAAAACAATGGCAGCAGAAGCTGCAGCAGCAGACCGCAAAATGTGTTGCATGCCCCCTGGCGCTGTTGTGGAGATGAAGTCGCCGGCTGGAGTCGGTTGCTGTTTCGTCTGGCAACAGCCCGGGCAGGCAATCCTCACAGACAAAAGGCAGCAAGTGCATTCATTCATTGGCAATAACAATCAAACTGCTGCTGGCACTTGGCTGCTGTTGCCGCTGCAGCAGCAGAGGAAATCTTCCCAGCCCGACGAGAGCCCCGCTCTCCGCAGTTCTTGTTGCGCATTTGCAATGCCATTCAACTTGTTTGTGCCGCCGACAGCAGCAACAACAACCACAACAACAACAACACTGCCCGACATAACCATTCAATGTTGTTGACTCTAATATTTTAATGTATCCCTTTCCTCTGATTCGTCATAGATATCGAAATAGTACTTGTACTCTGTGATTCAGCGGCGTTTTCCCTTATGTGGGAAAGGTAAACTTTAAACGGTCGTACTTTGATAAAGGTCATAAATTCATAAATTCTGTCGCTCCACCACAAGATAGTTCAATTTGGCACTACTTCGAATCCGCCTGATCTGCGGCTTTATAGTAGATTTATAATATTTGCCTTGTACAAGTCTGTTTACACATAACCCTAGCGATAAAGAGTTCAATCGCTTTAGTTTATTGGCCCCTAAGCAGCCACAACTCGAACTCTCGGCTCTGTTTACAATAAATATTTTATGTACGAGCATAACGATAATAATTTTCCGTCTCTGTGTATTTAAAGCGCATTGATAATGTACTTTTTTATTATTTCACACTTTCACCTTAACGATTATGTTATGAAGCGACGAGCGCTCGAATGGAACTCAATATCGAAATCGTAGAGGACACATCTGAAACATAAATAGCTCAATGCCTCTGGCTATTTACGAAGACCTCAGTTTAGCTAGCTCAGCTTAGTTATACTCGAAACAAAATTATAGAGTAAACGTTATAAATTTAAAACAAGATAAAATTTGAGGAAGAACAAATAAATTATAAACATGTGTTTATTTTTGTCATTCTTAAAGATGGTGCTGTCGACATTTTATGACTTTTCATTTAGCTGGCTCGAGGTCCGGGTTTGGTTAAATATATAATAAAAACACAATGTAGTTTTTCTTATATAAATGCAATATACTTATATCAGATGCGATACAGGGCAATTATTTTATAGGTTTCCCTCCTTTGACCTGGAGTTCGAAGCAGCTTCGAAAGTATATCTGGTTATTGTGGACTTAGTTTTAGTCAAGAGCCTTGTATCCTCGTTATTCAGTAACCTTAATGAAGCCTTCACTTGCCCAATCCATTTGCATTACTTAATTTCTGTGTACAAAAATACATATAACAACAATTATTACAAAAATTGACTTAAGTGTGTGACTCAGAGCTTTATACATGTTTATTTTGCCAATTTGTTGCATGGTATTTATTTGATTTTCCCAATTTTCTGCTTATATATAGTAACTGTTGGCTAAGAGCAGAACCGTTGACAATAAGTCGCAGCTTGCCATCAAGTTAATCAATTACTGCAAGCCGCAATAAATTTAACCGTTGCAGGCGCCATCAAAGCTGTTGATATCGATATCGGGTGATGGAATCAAAAGAAGCAAAGCGCCAGCACTGTAAACAGAATGTCAACAGTTTAATAAATAAAATCAGTCAGCAGCACAACAGACACAGATCCAGATCCAGATGCAGAGCCAGAGCCAGAGCCACGACCAGACCTCAAACTGAGACTGTTGGCAGGCCTCGCGCGACCGCAATTAAAACAACAAACAAAAACTTTCTTTGGCACGCCGAAGATTAAATACCCTTTTGGACATATGTGTTAGAAGTCAGCAATTTGTGAGTTTCGTCAAGATGTGCTAAAAATAACAGAAAATTTTTCCATACCAAAACTAACTTTTGACCCATCTTTTCGATATACTGATAAAGCAGTTTGATATTGATAAGAATTCGCTTACATTTAGGGAGCGTATTAGAAGTTATTAGCCTCGAGTTTGGTTAAGATATTTAGAAAAACAAAAAAGTTCTTTAAACAATAACTTCTCCTATGGTAGCCAGATAATAATTAAATTGGTGCTCATCTGTGAAAGCGAATTGAAGGTAATATATAAAGTTGGAGATATCTCCCTTTATGGGTTACACACTTAATGTCAAAATGTTGGGACCCTCTGCAAGGGCATAGAAAGCCACAGGCACGAAGCGCGGCTGCAAGTGCGCGAGAGATTACTCCGATTCAGATTTAGAGCCAGAGGAGAGTCGGTGCTCGAATCAGAGTCAGTCACTCGATCAGACAGAGCACACGACGCTCCAAGGCTGCTGGCAACACATGTGGCCACATCGAAAGAATCTTTGGCGTCACGTTGCCATCCGCAGCGTCGTGTGCGACAGGAGCAGATTGTCGCGGTTGATCAGAATCAGCGCCTGACATTTTGATATTTGAGTCTGCATTAAAAATATGATCGATTTATTATGCGACGAGGCGACGTTCGACGGCAGCAACAGGCCCAGGGACAACATGGCCAAGTGCCGGCCACTTTGGCTCTCGCCAGCCTCCTTCTGGCCCAGAGCATATGCGCGACATTGATTTTCGCCAAGTAATGAGGCAACTCATTAATCATTTTTTTAGTTGTGCATCGGCTGGGGGATTATGTTGCCGGCGTCGCAGCAACGGCAACGGCAGCGCCAGCAGCAGCAGCAGCAGCAGCGGCAGCCGACGCCACTGACGGAATGCTGGCAACATGTTGCGCATGCGGCTGACTGGCGGGAACAGCTGCAGCAGGCCAGGTCCCGGAACAAACTCTTTCTGTACTTGGACCGGCCCGCTCCTCCCACTTCCCCCTCTCCAAGCGAGTGGTAGTCAGTGTGCACATCGGGTTCTGTTCGCGCACACTGCTTGATTTTGTTAACCTTTTGACCATTTGAAGTTATTTTTGTATGCTTTACTGCCAATTTGGTGGTCATTGGCCATTCACTTGACTTGCGCCTGTTGCTTGTCGGCCGTCGGTTGTCGGCTGTCGGTTGTCGGCTGTCCATGTCCGTTGTCCGTCGTCCGTTGTCTGCTGCTTGCCAGTTGCCAGTTGCCAATTGCCTGTTGCTGCGGTTGCTCTTTTGGCACACAACGCACCATGCCTGACAGTTTGGCCGATTGCCTGGCCTCTACCTCTTGGTCTGCCACTGCCTCTGACTCTGACTCTGTCGTGCGTTGCCGTCGCGGTCGCGGTCATCTCCTGGCTTGTGGCACACACTTGCCTCACTTTGCAGCGGCCTGGTAGAGTTCTTAGTACTCTACAATACTTTTTAAGGGAATGGAAGACCTTAGACCCTGCCAGGAATCGGTTAGATCAGCTTTGAATAAAATAAATACATTGCACAGCTCTCTTGTCAACTCTGTTGATTTTATTAAAATATTTATATTTTTATATATGCATCATCATATTATATTATTTAAACAACTTATTCCTCTTTTTTCTAACTGGTCTTTGGATTGATATTGCCGTTGCTTTGTTATTTACCTGTGAGATTTTGCGTTTTGCTTGTGTACGGGGTGCCACCAGGTGAACCAGGTGATGGTGTTACCTGCACTTGTCTCGCACAGTTGGCCAACTTGTTAGCTGTTGTTGTTGCCGTTGTTGTCTGTGGGGCCATTAGCCTTCGCTGCGAGCCACTCACAAGGCACACACGCACGCATTTTTCAAAAATCGCAATTCTAACAAAATTTCTTCATTTGCCGGCTGAACTTGTAGCTTGTTTGCAGTTGTTGGCAATTATTTATAGTTTCTGATGTATTCAATTTATTATGCAGATGTAGAAAGTTGCTAAATGCTTGATGTATGACTCTAACATATTGAGCGTAATCATTTTTGCATAATTTAGCAAACAACTTGACGGAAATGCATTTACCTATGCACTTGTATAGCCATCATATTTTCAGCAATGTCTGGAAAGTCTGCCTAGTATAAACGCATAATTGGATATATAATATATGACAGAGTTTTGGCAACTGCACGAAGATCTGCAAACTTTCTATGCATATTGCACAGCTTCCGGTAGTTTGTGTATTAAGCACTTTTTAGTTTTATTTATTTGGCTTTAAGTAAGATATTTCTATGAATACTTTCGATAAACTCAATTCTAATCAACTTTTGCCCCATTTTTTCTATCGGTGCACAATTGAAAATATTAAGTTTAGTTTAGTTTACACTGTATTTACAGTGTATTGAAACGCAAATTTGTTGACTGCGTTGAATTAGTGGATTATCTATTAGTGTATTTCTGCTGCTGATAAAGTATTCACATTTTCCAATTTCCATCGGGCAGCGGGAGAACAGTTTGGACCGTTTCAAATGCTTTACAAATTGAGCGCTAAATATTTCGACAATTTCGGGACCCTGCTTGAGGCAAGTATCCAAAAATAATGTTCACAAAACATATTTGTAGCTTTTACAGCATGCCCCTGTAAAGGGGCTCAAATTCGATAAGTATCGATCTTGCCAGCACATGTTGACCTATTGATATACCAGAAATGATCTATTCTAAAATAACTCGACTGTTATTGCAGAACAGGAATATATACTCTATGGGGTGGGACATGCGACCGCCTGTCCTCTACACACATTATCAAGAAATCAATATACCCATTTTAAATATTCACAGGGTATAATTGTCACACAAATCGGTTAAATTAAATTTCTTTTATCCAAAAAAGAGGTCAAATGTATTTGATGCAATTTGGGTTAGCATTTTCTCACGACTTCTCACGATAATTCACGTCATCGGCCAACGCTTGATTTATGCACAATTTGTCTGCTTAAATCCTAAATCTAGACAGGTAAATATTATCAATATTCGCTTAAAGTTCATCACACTTTGATTGGTAATTAATTACGGCCACTGCAGCAAAACAAAGACCCAGTTGCAGCTCGGCTGCAAGTAATTAAAAATAAATAACCAGCCGAGACAACTTAATTTTGAAGGTTGCTGTGTCCGATCCAGCGATCAACATGCAATTTTCCATGTATAAAAGTTTAAAGGCCAGCACAGGAGGGGAAAATGGCAGCAAAAAGATTTTCTTATTTATTAAAATGTTTAAAATGGGTTGGCGGCAGCAGCAAAACAAAAAAAAATTGTTAGCCAGAAATCTATTAAGTAAACAAGCGCCGCTGACAGGTAACATAGATCGCCAGGCTAGCTGAGGCTATTAGAAAGCGATTAGATAGCGATACAGATACCAGATACAGATACAGATATGTAGATACAGATACTCGTAGCGCAGCCACAAGACATCCATACATATGTAATCCACGAGCTAAGACTGAGCCAAACAATGTCTGGACAAGCCAAACAATGGCAGCTAAACATGGCAAGTTAACAGTTTAATTTTGCAGCGCCACAGACCCTGGCCAAAAAAAAAAAAAAAAAAACTGCCGCTACATGCGGCAGTGGCATACGATACGCGGATATTTGCTCTGTATCCGAAAGATACGTAACTAATGCATCGAGAAAAAGCGCGCTCAATCTCAGGACGAGACAAAAGCAAAGCAAAAACCCCAACTGCAGTTATCGCTCATTATGGATCTTGATCAATGTGCTGTTGTGTGAGGAGCGCTTTGGGCAATTGGAAAAAACCGCAAGCCACGCACAGGAGTCCAGCACAAGACAAAGGAACTGGCTGCCTCGGCCAGCCAACAAGTGTTGCCGCAACATGTTGCCAAAAAACAAAAAAAAAAAAACAAAAAACCAAACCTAAGGCAATGAACGCAGCAGCGGCAACAATGAAGCTCAAGCCAAAGCTCAGCTTCCGCCTCGCATCCTTTTGGGGCAATTTTGCATGCCAACTTAAGCATTAATAGGCTGCGACGCACTTTTTGGGGCGCTACCATAAATAATGGAAAATCTGTTATCATTTTCCAGATGCTATATTAAGTTGCCTTGAAGCCCTTTTTCTAATGCTGGCTGTAAATTGAACATTCAGCTGGCTCGACAGTCTATCCCCAGGTTCTTATCTTTTCGCACCTATAGGAATATTGCAATATATTTGTGAAGAAAAGAAGACAAAGAAGGGCTGGTATGTACAAGTTCTGCTATCATTTTGCATATACTTGCTGAGTTATAAATTTTAAGGCCCTTCTTCTAATGTCGGTTTAAAGTAGCATTCCACATTCTCGACTGTGTTGCCCCAGGATTCGCATGTTTAACACCTATTGCGCTATTCCACAATATTTTTGAAGAAAAAGCTGCTTCCATTTGATAGACATAATAACATAATAAACATAAAGTTATCATAATAAAAGTCGTGTATTCCCTAAACATCGCTTGTCAAGATTAAACGAATTCCTGCATTACACACATTATACAAACACAGCTTATGCTAATCAATTTGAAAATGTTCCCGATGTCACAAATATATAAGCATAACTTCAAAAATAATCGTTTTTGACTAAACCTTTTTGATAATTGCAAATATAAATGTTTCGGTTTGAAATTAAACTGAAGTGTTTATTTTTTATTTATGTAGCGCATCAGTCCGCACACATTTGCCCACACTTTTACCCATTTCATTATAATAACAAAACATTTAATTAACGCACCATTTATGGCAAGCTTCAAATCGATCGTCGCTCTGCTCGCTCGTGGTGCGTGCAACAAATAAAAAACGGACACAGCTGCGGTTTGGGCGGCATTTTAACTAAGACCACATAAACAAAAAACAAAAAAAATAAACCCAAGAACTGAAAAACCGAAACCGCAAAAGTTGTTTTCCACTTTCCGACGTTTTTGCTTAAACGATGCACTTTCAGTGACCGTTTTGCTCAGTCTTTGTTTCAACAAAAATGACATTGAACCGAATGGTTTTTATAGAGGCTGGCCGAGATTGGTCCCGATTTGGCTCAGAAGGCATGCAGGTCGAGTTCTTAAAGTTCTAATGCTCTGGCATTGAAACTGCAACGGAGTTAGATCAGTCGACACATCCACTATAAATGCGTTTTTTGATATCTAATGCTTTGGTCAATTGCCACCCAAATTAGATGCCGCATATGCAAAGTAGTTTTCTATGTCGAATGTGCACATTTTCCGCCCGATTTGGTGGCATTATGTCCCACATCTATGCCTATGCATACGCACATCTTGTGAGCTGTCAAACGGAACAATAATAATTTCCAAACAGAATGCAAGATTACTTTGCTTCCAGTTGGCCAAAAAGCCGAAATGCAATAGAAAACTTTTCGATTTACCGTTACCGGTTTATAACCCATCAATTATATTGTAATGATGTCTGCTGCTGCTGTTGCTGCATCTTCGAAAATCATGGCTAGAACAACAACAACAATCACCTGAGACGACGAGGAGTAAATACCCTCTCCGATTTAATGCTTAGGAGATCGACGTATGCTTCCTATATGGGAAATGGTATGGTATGGAGTATACTGAAGCTAGTAATATAAAAGAATTAAAAATAATTGCTAATGACATTAGCTATTTCATTAGATCATAAAAGTTCTCCATGTCAACGAAGAACTTTACTTTCGGCGCCGACTTACGTCTGTAACAAGGGGATGATGAGATTAGGTAATTTATAAACAGCTTTTGTTTAATGTGTCACATGACATGAAAGACTTCAAATACCCTCCGTAAGGGTATAAAAACAGCAGCAGCAGCTGCATCAACGAGGAGGCAACTGCTCATTATCAACGTCATCATTGGCGTGGCTGTGACTGCGACTGCGACTGCGGCTAAAGTCGCATTAGAATGCCAGCCCATTCGGGAAATGGACAGCAGTCCAAAAGGAACACTACTTATAGAGCTGATGTGCATCGGCCGCCGTTTAACGCAGCGGCTCTTTGGCACTCGGATTGCATTTGGCTGCAGCTGCTGTTGCGCAGCAGCATTTGCATTTGGATTCGCATTCGAGTGTCCACTAAATGTCAATTAAGTGGGTTTACCACGGTTTGATTTGCCGGTTGCCAAGTGCCCAGCACCAGCACCCCGTTTACTGATCACTTCCAGCTACAGCTCCAGCTCCACCTCCACCTCGCACTCCTACACCCACTTGGGGACTTCTTGCGCTCCAACTGCGATTCCCACTTTGCCCATACAAATACATAACATAATAGCAATAACAATAATGTGCACACAATGCTGCTGTCTGAAGTGGACACCCTGGCCTAGTCGGGCCCGGTCTGGCCTGTTGAACATCATGTTGGTCATCATCTATGGCAGAGCGCCGAGCGCATGTGTGAGCCTCTCCCAGGTATTGCACATGACCATTGGCGGTTCCCTTTGTCCTTTGGCGTGACGCATGCGTAACGTTCGATTTGATTCAATTAATGGATGGGAATTGTCTGTACGTGTTTCCTATGAGCACATTTCAAGCTCCCAGCCTTGAGAGCTCAGATGGAGTTGGAGATGGAGTGCTACGTAAACATCGTCGTCTTATGTGATAAGATGGAAAGTTCTGTGGAACTATAAATTTTATTTACTTTAATATATATTTGAGCTTTGTCAATTTGCTAGAAGTTATTTAGATTAAATAAAGTCCTTAAACTTCTTGGGAGCTTAGCAAAATACTATTTATTTTAATGCTGTTGTTTCAATTGGCAAATAGGAATAATTCTAATTAAAATACCAATTTTTCACTCACTTTAATTATTGCACATTGATGTGTTACATAATAACTCACGAATACATAGTTTCCATATCAATAAAATTGAATGCGAACCTGTTTTCCTGGTCGCAACACGTAAGCATGTAGTACTTAGTTGAGTGCTCCTCAGCACTTGAATAACTCAGAGTCATAAAGAGATCGTCATGGCGAATACCAACAAATACCCCATCGATGTCAGTTGCGTTAGAGACAATTACTTTCAAATAAATTGAATGCTAACGACGAGTCATTTCTCGTATCGATTGCGATTGCAACATTGCGGCATAAGATTCGATGCCGATGCCGACGCTGGACGATTCACAAATCAATGAAAACTTTCATAATTAATAATGCCTAATGAGAGTGTTGCTAGCAATTGAGTATGCAAATCGGTAACATCAGGTTATATCAATGTCTAACGTTCAGGCTGGCGTATTTTACCCAGGCAGCTGCCGTCATGACATCGAAATCATTTTAATTGCAAAGCCAGTCGAAGAGCACTCGAGTCTTAAGCAGAAATCAAAATCAAAATCACAATCATTTAGCAGCTTTTTATGCACATGCATGTTCCTAATCGTTGATCAACATCATCGTCATCGTGATGATCATCATAACTGAGCCGCGCTCTGGAGAAGCACATGCATCATGCACAACAAGGCTAACGTTTTTAATTGTTGACAAAGCCTGCTGCCAACGCCAACTGCAATTGCTAATATTATGCACCAGCGACAACAGCAACAACAACAACTACATCAACAACCATTGCAGCTGTAAACGTTTATTGTTGCTGGAATCATCTAAGCAGCTTGGCAAAATTATAAATAATTGCGCACTTGACAAACAAATCCAAATCGAATGTGCCCGGCCAGAAGATACCCTGACCCCAGCGTCAAGCTGACGTTACAATCATTCTAGCTTTCTTCTATGCATACTCAAAACACACATACATGCACACAGGCACGCCTTACCCTAGCTTTCAAATCTGGGAAATTTGATCTTGAATAACTTCGGTGTTTACTGTCCGATCGTTATACAATTTTCATTGTATATCAAAGATTTAGGCTCTTCCTTGTGTATATACCAAATATATAAGCTCTTCCCTTAAATATTGTATTTATTTCTCAATATTGTGGCGTATGAATGAAATTATCCAACAAAAAAAAGTCATACAATACGAGAACCAATATAAATGCCAAATTTTGTGTAACTAGCTCTTCTAATTTTCCAGTTATGCATTAAAAAACATAGTATAAATATTTTGTGGCAGCTGCTTCGTTCTGCCTGCTACATACACATTAACAAAAGCCGTATACCTTGTTTACCCATTTTCAATGGGTATAAGTATGAGGGATATTAAGAAGCTATAATCCGGGCATGTAGTTTTAAATATTATGATTATGAGCTGTTAGTCATAATAGGGAAAAACGCGATTTTCCATGTCGTGTTTAGTGTTTAAGCCTAGTATAAAAGGGCAAAGTCTATAAAATGTATTAACATACAATAGACTTGCAAACAGTTTATCTCTAATAAAGAAATTTAAATACACTAATAGCATTGAATTCACATTATAAATAGTAAAATTAAATAATTAAAACTTTTATTTATACCTTTAACTAGAACCTATTATAATATTATATTATATTATATTATTTAAGCTATCAAATATGAGGATGACTAAGTTTTCGAAGTTTATAAAATGTGAGCAAAAAAGCGTCCGCTTGTGCTAGGTTTGTCTGTCCAGCTGTTCCAGCAAGTTAAAGCCTTCTAAGCCTACTTTGAAACTTTCAAATAAATAATTTTCATAATGGAAAAAAAATAATTTAATATGATTTTCCTAAGATTTGGATGTGATTTTATTTGGCTCTTTGTGTTTTCAGCGACTTTCGTTTTATTTTTGCCAACTCATCTTCCCAGCTCGTTTTATTCTTTTGCCCAGCCCTCCCCAAAGTTAGAGTCCAAATCGCTGTTTGAAAATGCACAATTTAGAGGCAATTTGCTAAAATATTTCACATTGCTTTTGGGCTGTTGGCAGCTCAATTGTTGCTGCCAGAGAGCAACAACAGCAACAGTTGCAATTGCCACCAGAGGCAAGCACTCAGTGCGGGCCACATGTGTGATCACAATAGCGTGACTTTGTTGTTTGATCGTCGAGGAACGCAAGAAAATACTGCAAAAGTGAAGGTTGTGCAGCAGCCAAGGTGGGAAAAGCTGAAAAGCTGAAAAGCCGACTGCGATGACAACGTTGACAACCGACAACATCGTTGGTGGGTACAACAATTAATGCTCTAATAAAGCCAAAGAAAACAGGCAGAAGCTGAGGCTGGAGCTGAAGCTGGGAGTGGGGCTGGGGCAGATGAAGCCCCAGCAGCGCTTGGATCTTGGGACGATCTGCAGGCAGTCGCTGAGTGCAGTTCCGTTAATAATGTTGTCAAAACGCGATGCGTTGATAAGCGCTCTTGTTTTGACGCTCTATTATGTGGGCGTGTCTAGCGCCGATGATCGACGTGAATTTGTGACACTGGGCGTCAAGGAGATAAGGCAGGGCAGCGCAACAAGATCAGCACAACGATTTGGTGGCATGGCCATCGATGGCATTGGATACCACTACACGCTGCGCTATCAGCCGGGCAATCGGCCGCAAAGCTTTGCACAACAACAGGAACAGGAGATGACCATGGCACCGCCTATGCCGCCAGCAATGACAGAGATGCCGGCAGCGCCGACTGAGCCCCCCGCCCAGGGACCCGATGAGCCTGAGCCAACGATACCAATGCGTCCGACTTCGATGGAACCTCCACCAGATCCACCTGAAACACCACCCACATCCACACCCAACGGCACGGATATGATGCCTAGCCCTATGCCAACGCGAAGACCTTCGATGAGACCTTCGACGAGACCTTCGGTGCCGCCTACTCCCTCCAGCACGCGCACATCCATTATGCAGCCACAGAGCTTTTCCAGCAAATTGGCAAACAAGCTGAAGCAGTTTATCTATGGCTCTCCGATCAAAGCGAATCTTATACTGAAACAATCCGGCGCACCCAAGCCCAAGGGCAAGGGTTTCCTTAGTCTCTTCGAGGTGATCAAGTTTCCCAACACCAAGTGCTCCGTCTCAATGGGCGACATACGCATCGTGGAGGGTGTCTGCTATCACGAATTCGAATGCAAAAGCTTGGGTGGCATACCCACCGAGAGCTGTGCGGAGGGTGTTGGCGCCTGCTGCATCTGTGAGTATAACTACCCGCCAAGATGAACATAAGGTGATCAAGTGATCATGTACTCGCTTGTGGTTTATCAAGTGCCCAGACCTAACTGCTTTCCATTTCAGTTGTTAACGGCTGCGGTGATGTTACCAGCCAGCAGACCGTGTACTTCGAGAGTCCCAACTATCCGCAGGCGGTGCGCGAATCCATGATTTGTGTACTCACTATTAATGTGAGAAAGGGTGTGCAGCAGCTGCGTCTGGATTTCCAAATGTTCGAGGTACTATTGATTATATAACCGATGCTATAAATTATAAATTTCTTAGCTATTTTTATACCTAGTGATATAGATAGGCGAAATGGGTATTATAAGCGGTTGTAAATATTTGCCTATTCATGACGAAGAACTGAGTCGATCCATGTTTGTTGTCTGTTTGTCATAAGTTCATGCATAATTCCCTAGTCTTAGCAAAATCGAATAATATCGATTAATAAACTTATGCTAATTTTGACTCCATTAAACAATCAGCGATAAGCATAAAAGTTATATGTGTCAGACGGCAACAGCAACGACGTTTGGGTACAGGGTATCTGCTAATCGGCCACTTACGACTAGAGTAGCTTGAGTTAGATCTGTTTCTTATATATTTTGATCGATGTTAAATTTAATTGAGAATACATTCCTCGATTTTCAGCTTAGTCGACCCACAAATGGTGATTGTATAGATGATCAGTTCATCATATCTGGACACAATGCCAATTTCCATATACCCATACTCTGTGGTATTAATACGGGCCAACATAGTGAGTATTGGCAGGCAAAGAGTGGAATATTTATTTTTTCTCTACAATTCTATTTCCTAGTTTATGTGCATGTCGGCGACTCCAACGAGAGCAAGGTGTATCTGTCTGTGTTTGTCAGGGTCTCGAGCGGTGGCCGATCGTTTAATATCATGATCCGTCAAATTGAAGATGAGCTCGCACCCGATAATTGCCTGCAATATTTCACTGACGGCGAGGGTATAATCAAGTCGTTCAACTACGATGTGGCTGGCAGCATTGTGGAGAATCGCGAGGCCACTTACCTGGTAATTAAATGCATTCAAATCATAAACAAATCGAGTATTGAAAGCGCCCATCATCTGTAGAACAATCTCAACTATGCAGTATGCTTGGCACGCTCCAAAAATGTGTGCAGCATTAGGTACATAACCGAGCAGCTAGGCGGAGATCAACCCGACTTTCAGCTGATCAACAAGGATGAGGGTACGTCTATAAGATGCCGATTCAACATTTCTAGAGCCGTTTCTTTCGCAGCCGAGAACGATCTGGTGGCCAGTGGACAGGCAGGCGCTGGCATCTTCAATTGCCCGGACGACTACATAGCCGTCAATTCGGTGCGACTGTGCGGGGAGCGGCTGAACGATGGCACCGAGAATGAGGACTACACCATGCATGCTGTGGTGAGGGATATAGCCGCCGGTCCCATTGTGCTGCCCTTTCGCACCGATGCCGAATATGTGGGTCGCGGCTTTCGTCTGGTCTACAGGCAGGAGCTGTGTGTCTAACATGGATGCGGCTCGATTACCTGTGCTCTGCTGTGCTGTGGTTACGGTTACGTTTACCTTTACTGTTGCAGTTACTGTTACTGTTACTGCTCGTAGTTCATAGACAGCATATGCCGTTGTTTGCATTAAATTTTGGAATATGTTACGCTTCAGTCCAAATCTCGAATCGACTGCAGGGCCTTTCTGGTTGCTATGGGAAAACTTGACATGCATGCGACCATTTCCGTTCCCAGTGCCGTGTTAATGTGTTTTATGTATTTCAGCGTTTTGGTGGCTTAGTTTTGGCGCCGCCCACCCGCCGACTGGGCGGTCTGCAAGTTCGTAGTTCACAGCCGGTTGGCGTTGGTGTCGGTTGACAGGTTTATTTACAGATTTTCATATCTCTCGCCTTGCCGAAACTATGACGAAATCTATAACTTGCCGCATCGTCGTCGTCGTTCAAGTTGACGTTGAAGTTGGAGTCGAAGTGGAAGTCCAAGTCGAAGTCGAAGTCGCAGTCGAAGTCTTTGGCAAACTCGTTGCCAGGGCCGCTGTCGTGTTGGTTTCTATGCTTAAATTTGTAATAAATTTGATTTTTTCCTTTCGATTGCGAATTTTCATTGTTCCTTTTGGCCGTCGTATGATAAAGTCACAATTAACCCACGCCTTTTTCGTAGCGGTACTCTTACATATATTTGCATATCATTTTGATTGTTTGGATCGCTGTCTGCGCCGCTGACATGGTGATGACTAAAAGTGTGCACCACCACCACCATCACCACCATCATCACCATCACCACCAGCAACAACAACAACAACCCGCTGGAACAGGCAGTAATCATAAAGCAGACAACAACAAATATCGCATGCAACGTTTTGTATTTGAAGTTTGTCATCAAATGACGTCTAAAGCCTTGGACAGGGCGCCATGAGGCGGCACAGTGGAACGATTTTAAGTTTCATTTGCACTACGATTTTTATATTAAACTAAGTCTTAAGAATAAGAAGACTTAATGGCGAGTAACAGTGCGTCTTAATTATGGCGTCACATGGGAATCTGAGCTACGAATGGAATTCTTATGTCGTCGAATCAACTTTTACTTTTGCTGAAGAATTGTCTCATTGTCGCACTTATGAAGCAGCGCAGTAGGATATATCTTTGTGCTCCATATGGAAATATGTTCTGATCAATATGGAAATATGTTCTGATCTAGCTCCCTTATCTATCAGAGGCGATCTCTCGAGGAATTCATTCTAATTTATGCAGGAAGTTATATGGTCGGACTTAGATATACAATATATACAGAAAAAAATATTTTTTGTTTTAAATAAAATTAATTATAATTACATTTAAAAATCTTTCAACATTTATCTACCGATAATAATATAATCAAATTATATTTTTATTTAATTTTATTTTTATCAAATTAAATACATTCACATATTTTATTCATATTTTTCGCTTTGCTTTCCACAGCGACAGCAAAGCTCTAGCATAAATAAATAAAACCGTAAAGTCGAAAAGTATAAAATAAAAATCCCTTCAGGGCGTAACGTGCACTACATTAGAAATTGAAAATCCACCGACACCGTCGACGATATGGCTTTGGAGCCGGCCAAAATGGAAAACATGAGAATCTTTTGCCATGCCATGCAGAGTCGCTTTTGTCGGTTGATGGAAATTAGAAATACAGCCAAATTTTGAGGAGAGGTCTTTGTTGGCTGAGAGGAGCTCCAACGTGCATGGCAACGCCTTTTGTCACAGTTGCGACTCGTCGCTGTTGGGGGTGTGCGCTGGCGAGATCTGTGGCAACATTTCAGCATTTGCATAAGTTAATCAATTCGCAATGAGGCAAAAGGTGAAAACGATGCAATTGCCGGCTTATCAGATCACAAATCGCAGATCGCAGATCGCAAATCGCACTGTTAACTGTCAGCAATCAAGCCAAATGAATGCTGAAAATGGCCGTCGAATCGGCAATCGCTTCATGTCTTTTAATTGTCCACACCCCCCTCTATAAAGACAACAACAACAATGACAATGGGGACCCACAACGGGCACAATATGTCCACCACAATCGCTGCTGGCGGTCAGTTAAAGCCATTTTAAGCGGCATACCAGAGATCACAATCGCAACAACAACAACAACAACAACAACAACAACAACAGCATAAAACGTTTAAACGTTAAGGAAAAATGCCAATAAATTTTTGACAAGACATTATACAAATGCTAACTTTATTAAACGGCGTTGCGGCACGGCGGTGTTATGGGACCACCGCATGGATTTTAATTGCCAGGTTATTGATTTAAAATACAGCCAAAGTTGCTGCCAACTTGTTTTTGGCTTAATAAAGCGATCAGCTGGCCGTTTACTTGGCTGATCTGTTGTCTGTAGAGATGGACGCGTGTCTCAGTTTTTCCCTCAATACTACACGAGAAATATAAACTGCAAATGGTAGTGTGCAACTTTAAAGTCAATTTGTTTGACTCTTTTTTATCCTTTACCTCTAGAAAGTAGTGTACACACATATCCAGCTGGCAGCGCAGGTATATCCAATCCGATAAAGTTAAAACATCAGCATCAACAGCTTACTCGATCTCATCATGCTCGTCATCATTTCTCTCGTCGCAGCTATATTAGTTTGTATTTATGTATGTTAGTCTGTAGCTTAGCTTTAGAAATACAGTTTTATGATATACATACTGCTCTGAGGCATCTGAACAAAGATTCGTCACAATAATTTAAAAACTAAGACACAGAAAGAGTGAGACAGCTGGGCTTGTCTCTAAGGTCGAGGCTGTTCCTACTGATTAATTTCTGGTATAAGAAAAGTCTCTTCTCTGAGTAACACATTTCGTCACTTTCCAAATAAATAAATGTATTAGAAATTACTCCAGAAATATCGATATTTACAGACATTTTTATAAATTCTTTGATGGTCGAGTTTATAGTGTCGAGGTGCCTAACATCCGCACGAATGATCAAGCACGAAAATGAATTTTATGTTAAACATTTAACACGTGAGAGTTTTCGTGTCACGAAAGAAAGCGGCACAGGTTGAGCTCTAGCTACGTGTGATCGTTGTTGTTGAATATCTTTTGGCCATCTAATGAAGCAATGTTGATCAGTTGGCCCCGACTTCGACTTGTGATGGGCCTTTAAGCGGCATGGGGTCCTCGATGTAGAGGCGCATTTTTGCATTTTGCATTTTGCATTTTGCATTGACTGCGTTGCCCGAGTGATTGGGCTGCAGCCCAGTGACTTGAGCTGGAATTCCTTCGATCGGTGGATCTATAAAATGTTGGCAGTCCATCGTAATTCAAAGTAATTAGTCATTGCAAACTAATGAAATATCTTCTCTGGTAATGAGAATGCTTGGGTCGCCGGTAAGGCATTTAAAAGATTGATGGAACGATTGAGTTAAAGGAAACGCATTTATACTATGCAATCAATCATTGAAACTAAATATAACTTTTCTTTGAAGCCAAAATAGTTTTCCGTTGAACAATAAATATTATGAATTATATATATATATATGATATTAATCGGACTATCATATTATAAAGCTGCTCTAGAATTAACTTTTTAAAACAAAAGCTTTTGGTATATTCAAGATGTCTTCATAAAGCTTCGAATTTTCGAGGTGGACTCATGTTTTTTTCCTTTTTGAGTATTTGTTTAACTTATTATGAAGGATATTGGCATATATTCAGTAACATTCTCATATATTATTTGACAGAGAATATAATTTCCTCAATAATTGCCAGCTTGGCAAAATAGCCAATGGCTGACACCTGACCCCCCAGGGCAAACGTGTGGGAAATTTGCGATGCATTATTATAAGGCTGACTTTCAGTACTGGGTAACTAACTGACACCAACACCATTAAGCAGCGATTTTATGATTCACGCTTGCATTAAAACCCCATCAAACTGGGGTAACAAATCGCGCAAAAGTCTATGAAACAAAAGCCAAAAGCTTAACTACCCAAGTAGTAAGAAATGCCGGCAGCTTGTGGAGCTGTGAGCTGCGGGCGCGGGAACGAGCCCAGGACTGGGACGGATCGACGATGTGTTCGTCGGCTGAATACAAAACAACGGACTGTGCGCAACTTCACGCCGTAATTAAACTGTCTTCGGTTGTGTTGTACAAGCGTTCAAGCATTAAGCCGTCCAAAATTCAACCAGTGCCATTTTAAGTTTCATTTATTTTTCATACTAGCTCCATACACACGCGCACACTTTATGCCCCTTGTACCTTATACCTTATACCTCTTATATATGTGTATGTTGGTTTTCACACTATTTTCTACAAATTTAACGATTCTGTTCGACTCAATGCGATGCCGTGATTTTTATTGCCTCACTTTTAGCACTATTTTGAAGTCCGAGCGGGCCGTCTTTTAGTGGACTTATTGCTCACCTATTTATTTGCATGTGCACAAAATAAAGCAAATAGGAACGGCATATGATCTCGACTAGAATATACCCTGTAGCAAGCTGTGCAGCAAGCAATACATAGATGTCTACATTTGTAGACATACTCGGCCCTATCCAGCATATATTCAGCTGTTGCCACATTTAAAATATATTTCTGCTACTGTAACCAAGTTTGGCCAACATTATGAAGCCTATTTTCGCATGCCCGTGGTTGCAGGGTACACAAATTAAGCGTGTTAGCCGCTGCTAAGCCTACGATGGGAATTAGCACATGTGAGACTTTTTCGTCTACCTTTAAAGGCTTGGCCTGGGCATTGTTTTATGCTTGAATTATTGAAAAAATTGAAATTACCTTCGACCCAAGGCGGTGTTAGAGCCTGCTTAAAAGTGTATAAAAGGGTTAAGTTGTGGAATCTGTGCAGACAATTTGAAATCCATTATCACAAAAATGTTACAATTATGGTTTAGTGTGAGAATTTCTAATATTATTTCATACTTCTTGACATCTCTTTTATCTTTTGTAACCTATATTATCTACTCTATAAATTTAGGCATAGAAAAAAAATCTTGATTGGTTTAAAACTTAGCTTCTCATATTTTTAGAGCCATGTTTAAGAAATTAGTCAAGAACGTGTGCAGTTCGGATTGAAGCTGATTACAAAGTTCTTATTATGCGTCACATCATTTTCTTTTATAGTTAAACAAAAAGTTATTTTAATTCGTGAGCTTTATTTATAATCTCTTTATCGTTTCCTGCGCGTCTTGAGTGCTTTCTCACATAATCACACTTAATCGTTGATTCAGGTTTTGCAGAATTTGAATAGCCCACAACACACACTCGCACACACACGCACCTATATTAATCGCACACTTTCATGTGCATTCATCAAAATTTCAACACTCAACCAAAAAAGGAGCCTTTCGAAAATTTGCTTGTTGCTGGGGCGCCAGAATGCATTGCATGTAAGAGATCTTGGCCAAGTGGCAGGCGAGCGACACCGAGCCGAGACGAGAATGGAGCGATAAAAGCGGGCTGGCATGGACAAGAGCCAGACTGGGTGAAAATGGAGAGGAAGTGGGCACTGGCTGTGGCACTGATGGCACAAAAAGGTGCATAAATCGCGTGAAAAATGTGAAAGAAAAAAGCATTTTGACACCAAAGCAAAAGGTGGCTGGCTGTTAACTGGCTGTGCGTTAAAACACGTTGACTAGATGATGATTATGAATATGAAAAATTAATGATAGTCACAGCATGGCAACAGTTGCACGCACATTCACAGCGGACGATGCGAATGCGCAGATTAAGTATACGCAGCGTTGCCCACTTGGACAGCCCGGCCAACTCGCCTTGTCAGCGTCAATTGAGCAGCGGTTATCCGTTAGAGTATACACATCAGAAGAGTGAAAGAGGGAGACGAGAGAGAGAGAGAGTGAGAGAATGAGAGAGAGAGAGAGCACAAGAGAGGGCTGCTGGCTTTCTACTCTTGGTATTTTTAATTTTTATTATTCATAGCATTTGCCTGATCTTTGCATTCAGTTATGGCTGTTAGTTTGCATTTCTCTCCGCTGGTCTCTCGACTTCTCGGTTTCTCGCTCTAAGCCGCCGCTGCGTGCAATTTCCATTGGCTCAGTAGCCGGGTCACTTGCAAAACTTTCTATCTTTCTGTCTTCAAGCTCCTGCAGCCTCATCTCTTTAAGCTATCAACTTCAAACTTGACTTTCAGCCTAATCGCCCATCTGCCGTTTGCGGTCATTCGCTTAAAGATGCGGCAAGTGTCACAGCCCCAGAGCCAGTCGTATCCATAGCTGCACAGTCAGATTCCAAGTCCAAGTCCAAGTCCCACTTCCAGCTTGTGCTCAATGTGCGTGTGCCATTTCCCATATCACGTCGCTCGCCCCTCGCCCCACGGCTCTGGCTTGGTGCCCAAGTCTGGCTTTCCGACTGGCTGAGATTAGCGGCAAGCTCTGGCAAGTTGCGTTTAAATGCCGCACATTTATTTAATTTGTATTTCGTTTATTTATTGCATTTTCCTTTGCTCTTTGATGCTCTTGCTAAAGTTAATTGTCTGCTACTTTAGCTTTGCCCCTGACATGGCATTTAGTAGTCGCTTTGCAGTTGCAGTTGTCCGTTTGAGATTATGCAACTCTATAGTTAATTGCTAATTAAAACTTGACCATTAACGGTAGGTGCCTGCATTAATGCATTAGTTAGCAATAGTTTTGATAGCCAAATGACTAAGGATAGTTGTAAGAGGTGTGGGTACTCTATAACACAGCTACAACAATGTTTACTCTTATTCTAGTAAAGAAAATGTAACGGAAACTAGCCCAAAAGTATGCAACATTGAAGACTTAAGGTAACAAGAGCTATACGAATTTATTTCATAACAAAATCGATTAAAATATTCTAAAGTTGAGTGAGTGCATGACCTGGTTTGAAAGTGGTTCAGAGACGTTCTCACGCCAGGTTATACGATATTTAATTATTACGAACTTTGCTATCAATTCCAGGATTGCAAACGCCATATCCTCTTTTCGAAGCTTAAGCTTGTTTGTTGCTTGACGCTTGTAATTCTCAACAAGATCAAGCTTGGAAATATGGAAGCATGCAAAAAAGATTGAACAGCTTTCAACCCATCTTTCATCCTGTTTTTTGAGCAAATTGGGTAAATAATAAGAGCTAGAGTCACCAAACATGATATTTTGCTTCTAGAATATTATATATGTATATGTCAAGTATCTTTCATTTTAGACCTATCGCCACCTCCCCGCTACCACCTCAAAGAGGGTTCAGGGTATTCCCTAGTCGGGTGCTCCCGACTAGAACCTATTACTTGTTTAGAAATAAAAGTATACTTATTTCATAAAGTAGATAAAAATGTATTTACTTAATACAATACAAATAGTTGTTCTCCATATCTTGTTAAATATTGTATTTAAACAATAATCAAATGATCGCTGCTCAGATATTTGTAATCCTCATGCAGATTTGATGCTGTTTAACACAATGTTATTATTCTGAGTGATTAGCGGCACAAAGATTAAGTCATGCGAAGGCATTCCAGTATCCAAGTCGTTTAAAAGTTTTCAGATGCAAAGTTAACTTGCAAGTACTTAATGTCGACTTGTTAGGCAGCATCCAGCACGTAAGCACCTAAGCACCGAGTTTTAAGAAGTACGCGATGCTTAACTAACGACAGCGTCATCTTTTGCTGCGGCTGCGCCCCAGAGTTATTTTTGAGTTTTTTTTTTTTTTTTAGTAGTTGTTAGTGTAGTCATCGTCGTGGTTAGCGATGCTCGTAAAACATGTTTTTTCAATTAAAAATCTACGAAATGCAACAGCCCACAAAAACAGCAACAACAACAACACGACACATGCTTCACCAAGTTTGCGTATCGTTCAGTGTAAGTAAAATCCAGAGTCAGAGTCAGAGCCAGGCCGTAGCCGGTGCTGGTGTCAGTGCCGGAGGCTAAGGCTCAGCTGAGGCAGTTAGTCAACTTGGTTAGTTAGTTACTGGTGCCTGCCTAGCCCTTGCGCTTTGCCATCATCAGCACGAAGATGATGATCAGCATTCAGCCATCATCATGATCACCTCCTGGTGGGTATGGCGAGCGTGTGACTTTATGTGGCAATTGTTAATATGACAAATTAATTTGTTACCCGGACTTGCCATTGCACCTCGCATAATTTGTGTGTGTGGAGCGAGATCATAGAAGGGAGTAAGTCAGATAATTGGCTGCACTTAAGGGGAATGACATGATACTGATGCATTCTTTAGATGCGTTTGTATTCTACTCTCTTATATATTTAACTATTTAGAAGAGTTGCAGGTAGTTACATAAAATTTCAACCTTAAAGAAGCCATAGCAACTAATTTCTTAGCTAGTTCTTACCCTAACTTTCTTTATAGACCTATTTTTTAAAGAAAATCTATAATTATGAATGAAGATGAAAATGAACTTTAACAAAATCTAATAATTTTGGTGGTAAATTATAATTTCCTGAGAAGCATTTTTTTAAATTGTTTTACTTTATTTTGCAAACAATCGTGTAGGTACATTATTTATTCATTCCTTCAGTTATCTAATTTTTGAGTCTCATTCTAGAAATCGATCTCCTACTTGATAAATAAAGTTGTAAGGCGCGACGAAGAACTCTTCTCCAGTACTATGCGATGTTATATATTTTTATTGTTGGGGAATATCACAAATTCAGTTGTATATACCATAAATCGGCTCAGACAATTATGAGTTGTCGGCTAAAGCAACTAATACGCATGGGGCGGCAATAAACAAATGACAATTATGGCCGCACTGCATCAAAATTTGCCGTTAGACGCGACGAGCGGGAAAGATAAACTCGTCGCCAACGCAAAAGCTGCCAGGCAATAAATTTTCCTTATGCGCCCGAATCGCGTGTGGCAATAATTTTCGCACAGAGAGCTACCGAAAAGAAACAATAGCAAACAATGCACCGGCTCGGAGAGACGAAGAAAAAAACCTGGTCGATGATGAGGATTGAGGCTGAGACCGAATCGAAACCGCCGCCATCCGCGCCCATCAGGAGCGCAAGACCAAGTGACGGTGCCACCAATTGCTTTCAATCAAACACAAACTCTGTCATCGATCATTCAGCCGGTGGAGCTGCCGGCTGCCTGGCTGCTTGGCTGCCTGGCTGCCTGACTACATGGCTGACTGACTGAATGACTGACTGGCTGACTATCGTCAATGTCGGCGCGGAGTTGGCTCCTTTGGGGCCAATAAAGCGAGCCGCTGGACGCTGCAGCCCACAGCCTGTTGGAGGATGGCAGCGTGATGACAATTTGATTTGCATGCAATGCAAGTGCAATTATTATGGCAAAGGTGACCAGGAAAGGCATCGGCCTGCCTCGAACCAGGCTCGCCCCGGCTCACAACAAGAGCAGCAACTCCGTCCCTCCGTTCACCCGTTCGCCCGTCCGTCCCTCTGTCCGTCTGTGTGTCAGGTCAAAACTTGCAGAGTATGCGGCTGCTTCGACGGCTATTTTGCATAAATGTCATTATTGTTGCCGCTGGCTCTCCAGACCGCCGCTATCTCAAACTGATTGACAGTTGAATTGAAAAGTTTGGCGACATTTTTCCTTATTTGATTTGTTGCTGTTGTGGTTGCAGTTGCCGCCGTTGTCGCAGCCGTTGCCGTCGACTCGTTGCAGATATGCAAAAATTGGTGAAAATGTTTTCTGGCACTTTGCTGGAGCACAGCTTTTGTATATAGTTCATAACTTTTCTTCTTTCCCTACACTGCCCGGGCAGCTTGTCGCTGTTGCGCGTCATGTTGCCAAATGTATTTTGGTTAATTAATGTTTACCCATTTTCATTTTCTTGTCGCCAAGTGTTATAACCAGTGTTTGCCATCGTGTGCATTCAGTGTGAATACATGCAAGGATATGCCGGTGATCAACATGAAAAGACGACAACACAACGACAACAACTATTCGTATGTTTAGGAAACTTGTTCATTTGAACCGTGGTAACAGTCTAGGCAAAATGTTTTCTTAATTTATCCTTATTTATTTATAAAATATAGCTAGAACATGTTAAATAAAAATCTCAAAGCTACCACGAACAAGTTTAGCTTCATTCTGATTAAAATTTGATCAAAGTCGAGGTTCTTTAACAAAATTCAAATATTATTCCTAGCCAAATTTAGTATGCGGGTAGATAGAGTTAAAGAATAATTTATTTGTAGATACATTTACACATCCTACCCGATTTTTACGACTTGTATGAAGAGTCTACGTATCATAAGAACATATTAAATGTGTCCCACAAACATACTCTCTCTTTGTATGCCCCCGAGGAATGCTGAGCATATTTTTAACTGCAGTAACCAAAACGCAACGTAACATTTTTTTTGGCGAGTGGCTTGCAGGCAAGTCGGCAACCACCCAAATAGCCAAATAGCTGGCATGTAGTGAGTAGTGGGAAAAGGAACCAATTGGTAGTCGGTCAGTACCAAAAAGACGACTCGACTGCAAATGAAATAAGCTGACATGCATTGACAGCGGCTGGCAGGCCAGCCCGCCTGGTGGGGCAGGTGTTCAGGTGAGGCATAAATGGCAGTCGATGGAAAAGCCTGAGCCACCAAAATGCATTTTCACATAATTACCAATCGAGGTGGAACGCAAATTACCAAACTGAAATTTGAATAGCCAGTCAGACTTTGACTGCGCGTCTGCATTTCTTTGAAAGGCAGCTAGCGAGGCAGTCGGCCAGGCAGGCAATATGAATGGCATTTCATCGATATGGCTGTTGGCCAAATTAATTGCCTACGCAGGCGCAAGCCCACTGTCCGTGGCGGTGGCGGTAGCAACCACAACCACAACAACAACAGTGCCAGCAACGACAGCAGCAGCAACAGCAGCAGCAGCTACTAACGCATTGGCCAGGTTCTTGGCTGTGTGCGGCATAAACATAAAATCCTCGAATTTAATAAACATTTCCACAGAATCTTTAGCATCTCGACAGGGTCGACGTTGCTGGCTGACTCGTTTCTTTATTTCATGCCGTTTTACTGTGTGGCTTATGAGCTGCCGCCAATGGCCAGGACTGCATGTCCAACTTGGTCTTGGTCTTGGTCTTGGCTATGGTCTGGTCAGCACCGTAATGAAACTTGCAGTCGTTGACTCATTTATGGCCGCTACCGCACCGACTCCTGCTCCACCTGCAGCTCCGGCTCCCTGACTACCCGCCTGCATATTCTGCTCATTTGCAAGCTTGACTGTTTGGCAATTAAATAGGAAAATGAAATTTTATGTTGCTGCAAACAAAACCACACCCAATGGCTAGCCTTGACAGGTCTGGCTGTAATTAGAAATGTTTTTTTTATTCAATGCTAATGAAAATATCTCGCAAGTGTTTTCTCTTTCTCGAACGGTGTTAGCAATTGGCAACTCGGCTCGTTGTCAGAAAATGTTGGTCAACACCAAATACTTTTGTTAAAAAAATTGAAAGTATAGGCTATACATGACATTCCTATTCTAGGAACTGAAGGCGTACTTAGTAAATAAAAGAACTGGGTATTGGAAAAATATTCTAAATCTGAATCAGATGTTAGATCTAAGAGTTAACATTTTGAGGATTCTCACAATGAAAAACTCGCCAGGTTTTTTGTTTAAATTTTATTGTTATATATATTTTATTGGACATAAGGCCTATATTAATTAATTTTGTAATGTTTAACTTTAATTAATTAATTATCAACAATAATTAAAAATTACAATTTATATTTAAAAGATGATCGAAACATTACATTTTTCAAAAATAATATCTCCTGATTCTATGATGTTATAAATTTATAACGAATTAAAATGTATATAATTTTAAATTTCGGACTTTGATACAATACAGCAGAGAATAAAATATCCAACCATTTCTAAAGATTGATAAAATGTAAATCAAATGTATTTAATAAATTTAACATTTGTATTGAAAGTGTGTATTTATGAGCCAATCTCGAAATTTATTGAAAACGTATATATTTTATGTTCTTTTACTTTTCCAGAGATTAAGATGCATTACAACTATCATATAGCTCACAAAATGTCAGAAAATGCACTAAATACAAATTAGTTGCAAATTATGACTAGATTTCGACACTAGACCATGGCAAATATGTCTCTTGCCGAAAGCACTTGTAAGCGAACTAATGGCATGACCTGCCACAACAAGATCAAAGCTTGCCCACAGCTCCTTGACATTTGGCGGCAAATATCCCGAGCCATACATAGCAGTAGTAAATAGAGTACCGCTGACATCCCCCTTCTGCGACACCCGTCGCACACTCGAGCAGACAATGGGCGAGCGCACAAAGAACAAAAAGTTCAGAAACACGCTTGAAGCCTAAGTGCAAAGCGCATTGAATAGCTTAGTGACCCCCGCTAGACGTAAATGTCAACAGCGCTGCTTATGACGTCATATGCAAATACTTACGAGTGTGTCAAGTTTAAAAGCGAACGCAATTAATAAACGCGGCTGCGACTACAACTACTTAGCCGCTTGCATGTATCTGTCAGATACTTTTGTGAGACAATGTATGAACGTAATTAAAAATAGCAGCAATGCATCATCGAGTGTTGCAATTTCGCCCAGAGGCAACTTGTGCATGATGACGCCGCAATGAGAACTTTGCTCCTCCCCATTCCCCCCCGCTAGTCCCTCTGCCCCTCAAGTGAACGCCAATAATGTTTATATATCGCTGCACTTGACACTTCTCCGCTATACTTTATGGCCCAATGGCGCCCTTTTTCATAATTCGCATGATAAAGCTGATTCTGGCTTTCCGTTTTGTTTGCACAGAGCATAAAAACACAACAAATTCATAATAATAGCAATAATAATGATAGGTTGAAGCGGGGAACACAAACCACAAGCAACAATTTCACTTCAGTCGTAAAAAATTAAGTTGCAAATTTTTCTCAACGCGCACTGTAAAAACAAAGATACAAACAAGAAAATAGAAGATACTTCACACACACGCACACAATGACCACACCGACGGAAGCTGTTTAGCCTTATGCATTGTTTTGTTGTTGTTATATGATGAGTCAAAAGTGCAATTACGTCAGCAGAGTGACATTACAATGATGATTAGAAACTGTAAAAACCATTTTCTATTTGTTGAGAATTGTCAACACAAAAAATGTTCAAGATTTCATTCTAAGCAAAAACAAAGCTAGAAACTGCAAGTTGAGGTAAGTTTCTAGAAAATATATGCGTATAGAATTTATTTTTTTTAAATTTAAATATGGTTATTTACTTATTCTTTTAGCTTATTAACTTTTGAAAAAATTGTAGAAAATGAAGATAATATTTATATATTTTTTTACAATTTTGATTAGCCATATTCAAAATAAATAACTGGATTGCTAATATTACTATAATTATTGTTATTTTTATTACTAATTAATTAATTAATAAATGATAATATATAATATAATATATAATATATAATTTTGGCGACTTTTCCATATTTAAAATATTTGTTGGCTGGCTCCAGGTTTTATATTTTTAAATGATTATTTTTGTTCTCGATAAATAATACTTCCAGAAGCTAAAATTATTTCGAAAAGCGTCCTTATTTTCGAGCGACTATTCTTCGCTCTATAAACCCCATTACAATAGGCGGTTTGAGCAATAAATTTGATTAAGTTGCGGCAACTGCAACTGCTTGCAATGCTTACCATATCGGCAAGTCCTTGATAAAACAGGAAAGCCAAACAAATTTGTAATTTAATTTATAAGAGTACGAAAACTAAATAACGGCAATCAATAAACAAATAACTTTTCAGCTGGCACCATTTGCACTGGTTGCTTGCCAAATGCAATCAGAAGCCACCTTTGAAGGTGAGCCAGGAAACTGTATAAAAAGACGCAGTCGGAACACTGCATCATTGTTTATTGTGAGTGTGTGTATGTGTGTGTGTTTGTGTGGTGAAGGGGGTGGGGGGAAGGCTGTTCTTTTGGGGCCTGTCGCTTGCAACAATGACGTGACAAAACAAAGGCAACGGCAAAAGTTTTGGCGTGCTGATTTACAAGGATACAACAGCCTTGCCTGAGCCAGACCTGGGGGTCGAGCATATGCATTGATATGGTTATATGGTATATGGTGGATCGGCAGAGGTGCAGGCGCCCCAAGTCCTTATCGAGTGCATGGGCTGGGGCCACTTTGTTATGTGCCGACACTTCCGTTTGGCTTGACTTGGCTATTTGTGCCATGACACGAATTCGAAGGCGTTATGCCGGCAACTTTATTGAGATTGAGACATTATGGACACGGAGGCTACTCATCGAGTCGAGTGGGTGGCTGACTGGCTGCCAATCGGTGTCAAGCTGGGCACGTTGGGTTCAAGTGGCTGTTGGCCCAAGTAGACCAGGTTAATGGTGGGCCACAACAATCAATAGTTGCACAACATTTCAGCCAAGCTGACAGTAGCTCGGTTAAAGTTCGTTCGGAATTTAATAAAATTCAAACTGGGCCGAGCCAAAGGATGTGCCCAAGGCTTATGATGCACTTCACGCTGATGACGTGCAAACCCTTTGATGTGCTCTGCCTGTCTGAGCTGCTATTATTGTCTTTTGAACAAACCCATTCCCATTGAAAACTTCAATAACTGCTACGATAATTGCTCGGAGAGCAGCAGCAATAAGAATATATGATAATATGATAGTAAAAAGTCCGTGTTTTGTTTATATGAGCGTTGCAATAACTTAGCTTATGCGTCTTTAAAAACACACGCCATAAACTTGTTCGTTAATTTTGCAAAAAGTACTAACTATATTTAAGCATTAAACTAAGACAGCCGAAGACGTGTTTAAACTGAACATCATTATTTGGCATATGCAGTTTGTGCTTCGGGTTTTCACTAAACTTGTAAAATGGTTGTTTAAAAAGGTTGAGTGGATTGCTTTAAGCCAAATAGTTATTAAAGTTATAAAACCAGCTTATACTTTTGAAAAGAGTATGTTTTCTTTTGTATGTGTGCATATATATTATATACATATTATCTTCAACTCCGTGAGCAGAGTATAATACGAAATAATACGTAAGATTGACAATTGCTTAAATTTATCTTTAAATGATTTTTAGCAGAATTGAGATGAGATTATATACCAATACTATGTTAAAGTTTGTTAAACGTGAATTAATTAGCCCATTGATTCAACCAAAAAGCCGTTAATTTGGCCTACTAAAATGCTGAATAGTTGGAAACCTGTCGAAAAAACCCAATCAAAATCAATTGGACAACAACAACCAAAAGCACTCAGCAAAACAATTAACAATTATTGAAATTAGAAACCTGCCTGTGCCAATGGACGCCGCCTGCACACAAACAAGGGGGGAGAGAGAGACGACTCTTAGCTGCCTCGGGGGAGCGGGGCACGCTGATGTCTTTGTTTGTGAGTCTGGCGAAAGAACCTGTAACAAGTATTGTTCATTGGGGACTTGTCCATCTCATTACCACTTGGCATGGGCAAACACAATTAATGAAACCGCACATGGAATTTCATTTTCTGTCTGTTAAATTTCAACTGGGCCCCAAAAAGGTGTTAATGAACAGCCCGAAGGCATTTTGTTTTAGGCTGACATCGTGTTGACACAAGTAACATTTTTAAGTGGCCAGCGCAGACAAACAGATAAACAATTGTTAGAGAGCAATTCTCTGTGGATTGGAATGTTAGATTTATACACTGTGGTTGGGACACTAATAGCATATTTTTGGCTGGAAAGGTCAGCGCAGGCGAAGGTTAATACAATGCTGCCAGTGGAATGCAATGGGATCGTTCTGAGGGGCCGTCTGGAACCCTACCCGAAATCATGAATCTAATTAAAATGCAATTCATTGCAGCCCAGCAGCGTGATGCGCATCAACTGGAATGCAAATCAAATATTACCCAATAGGAAGTGCATAGGAAAAATAATAAAATCATCAGCAACAATAACAACAGCAGCAGCAGCAACACGCCGCTGGCAAAACAAACCCATAGCCATGCCGAACACCCAAACCCAAAAGACTTCCAGCCATCAAACAGCAGCATCAGCTCAGCTTCACCGCCAGCACCGCCAGCACCAGCACCGCCAGCACCACAACTACGGCAACAGTTGCCATCTCATGCAGCGATGATGTCGATCCAACGAAGGCGTTGAAAATTGTCAAAGAACGCGCCGCAGCAGATGCACAGTGGAACCAGACGCAACAAACATTTTGTGTTGTGCATCTTAAGCTTCCGATAAGGTATCACTATCAAACGCAAGAGATGATGATGGAATATATGAACTTACATTTAACATTTAAGAATATAACATATTCCAATATGAATTATTGAACATAATTTATCAAATATGTTCCCAATTCAAAATGTAATCTCACCTGAGCTGAAAATAAAGATAAGCAATAATGATATAAGCTGTAAAAAATGCACAAGAATTAATCAATTAACATTTAAAATATTGCACTTTTCAATGTGAATTATATAACTTATTGATCTATAACTATTTATGTAATCTGATAAGATACAATTTTTGTAATATTTATTGCATCTGTGATTATCATTTAAAATACGGCATATCTCAATGTCAACTATGCACTAAAATATATATCAACTATTTTCCCAATTCAAAATTCAGTTCGTTTCTATATTTACTATGGAAATTCTTATTTGGTAAACGCTGTCAGCTAGAAAATTATAGTGTACACTTGCATAAAACAATTTGAAAACAAAGTTTTGTTGGAAGGGTCGCTTAGATTAAGCATATTTAATATTCAATGCCTGAAGGATTAATTCTCTTCTTTTAAAAATCGTTTCTATATGCAACAATAGATTGCATATGCTTTAGCCACTGTGCCAAAGACGCTGCTGATATTCGATTGTTGGCAGTCATGATTCAAAGCATTTGAAAACATCGACTTGGACGTTGCCCGCCCGTTGCATGCAAACCTCATCTCTCATCGCGCAGCAGCAGCAGCAGCAGCGGCAGCAGCGGCAACTGCAACAGCAGCAGCAGCGGCAGCAGCGGCGGCAGCGACAGCAAACGAAAACGGTAAACTAACAGGCGTTGCATTTTGAAAATCAGGAGGACCAACCTCAAAAGTGCGCACCTTAAAAATAATCTTTAGACGTGTTGGCTGGCCCACTCCGACTGTGAGTGCAGCTCAAATCGCAAACAGTCGTAACAGAAATTGTTGCCAATCGATTTCGTATACGAGTCCAACAAAACGAATAAAATAGGCGGCATCAATAGCATCGTCATCATCATCATCATCGTCCAACTTGTTGACATTTGCAGCACTGGGTTTTAGTCGTTGGGTTTTAGCGGGCTCAATAAACTATAAGTATAAATAGTTTAGAGCGAGTGCATTTTGTGGGGCATCAGCAACTGTTGCCGCTCGCGGTGCATGCAACAAGTGCAGGCAATTTCAAGATATTTGCAGCGCTGACAATCAGTTGTCGTCGACGGGCTCTAGCCCGCGCTGGCGACGCTGGCAACGGGTTTGGCCAAATGTGGGGCCGTCTTTGCTCCCTCAAAGTAGGTTAGACTTTGGCTTAGTCATAAGCGCATTACATGGGGAAAAAGCCAAAGCTACAAGACTCTGACAAGATTTTAATCTATGCGCAATTCTTATGGGAAATATTCGAAATATGTAGCTATTTAAAATTACCTAGTTTCCAGCTCCAAGTCTTCAAGACGTTTGTCGTCTATTCAGTAAAATATGGGAGCATATTTAAGTGGCTCCTTCTGAAATTTGTCGAACGTAACATATTTTCAACATTTCAAAGATCATCTCTAGCTTTTAAATAAATGCTGACACAGAGTTCTTTTATCCTATTTAACAATCTACTATAAGTAATATATGCATCAGGAATGCCCGTTTTGAAGATACCCTGCGTACTATGTGCTGCAGACGGGTCTTCCCTTTCTATACGAGACGCTACATTCTAGACTTGGAGTCTCTAGCGGTTATATACTGCGAGTCTTATCGATTGATTGGAAACGGGGTAAGTCAGTATCTAGCTCATATAGGGCGGATAAACGGATATGCATCGATCGGCTCGTCTGACCAAGGATATAAATACGTTAAGAGGTCGGAGGTGGAAATAAAGATAGACTAGTCGCTCGAATATCAATATATATATATATGTATATGCATCAAATCCCCGTAATATATTCTTTTCTATGTGAAAATTAATTTTTAAATAATAAATGTTAAGTCTATTAGCATTTAGTTTAACTATGAAGTTATATATATATATCTCTTACGTTATTGTCTAAATAAGATTGCAAATAAAATTTATAAATCGAATTGCTCAATATTTATTTGTAAGGGGCTAGAAGAACGCATGTGAACAGTTGACGAATGGAAATAAAATATGCATACAGCTCTAACAAAATGCGTGTTTCAAGTAGAACGTTTAACCTATCAAAGAAGATATCGTGTTTAAATTGTATGCAATTTACTTCTTGTGTTTCTCGCTAACATGTAGGCAGCACACAAGCAGTTCTCATGTCGAACTCAGGCGGCTAAAAATACACACTTGGAACAGGTATTAATTACAAATGCCAACTATCAATTACAAGCTTATGGACATTCAGTGCTCAAACCAATAAATCAAGCATGTGCAAACAAGAGGCAACAACCAGATAAACCTATTGTCGGATGGGACGCTTAGGCCAGCGTTTTGACCAGCCCCAATGGGCATTGTTTGCCTCAGCTGACCAGCCGGCTGCTGCCAACTGGCTGAAAGCAAAACAATTGGCCAATTTATTGCATGATTAGATTTTTCAGATTTCCAGCATTGAACGCCAAAAATCAATAAGAAAAAAAAAAAAACGAATTTTTGCGCCCCAACATAATTGAGCAGGCAAAACAAACTGAGCAGCCAGACTCTGTCTTAAATGATGATTACCACAATGATGATCATGATGATGATGGCGAAGGCGACGGCGACGGCGATGGCGATGGCGATGTCGATGGTTATGACCAAGTCGACTAGTTAGCGTAAACGAAGCGATATTTGTTTTATGAAGCCGCTGCCGTGGCCAACTGCACAATGTGTTGATCTTGAGATTAACAGGCGGCAGCTCGCACAGATTCAAATGAGCACACAGCACACACCACACGACGACGACGATGATGAGAAGGAGGACTTTAATCATGGGTATTCGAACGGTCAGTCGTCTGGCTGAGGCGGTGGCGTTGGCGTTTTGTGAGAACAAACGCCAAACTGCTTATTAGACGCAATTAACATGACACACAGACACAGGGGCCGGGCGTCGGACTCGGATTCGAGTTCGAGTTCGGATTCGGATTCGGAATTGGAGGCGTAAAGCGCCCCAAACTGAAGATTGGCAGCGGCTTTTGGTTTCAGCTGATGCTCGTTTTCATCATCTTTTGTCGGCATTTGGCATTAGCTGGGTGTTAATTTTTGTTGGAACCGCAGCTCGACCAGCCGTGGGCCATATCGTTGATTAATAGGATTCTGATTTTGATTTTTGTCGAATTCAAAGTAAACTATTTGCGCCAGCTTGGCGTCTGTTCGTCGTGTGATTTATGCCCCTAACCCTCTCGGTCTGGCTTCAGGGGTTCCTTTGGCCATTTAATATGTGAACGGGCCTTACTTCCATTCATGAGTCTTTCGACTGTCTAATTAAGGGCTTAGCAGCTAATGCAATAATTTTGCAGGCTTCCGGTATTTAATTGGCTCACGTCTCAGTTGGATCGAGCTCTGAGGCTGGGTGGTCACTGTGGGTGTGGGCCATTTGATTATATGCTTGCCCATACGTCTTAGGTCAATAGACGTGTGAGACATACGACTATTCAAGGTTATTCTCATATGATAATTGGGATACAAACTGTAGTAAAGACATTGCAGTGGGCAGCGACGATTGACTGAATGTGAGATATTTACTCGGCGGCTAATAAGAAAGATAGACATTAAACATTTTAATGCTACAATTAAATTAATTAAAGCCTAATTGAATAATTATCACAGCTAAGTCAACTTGAAAATAACTTATAGATATAGTATGTTAAGGAAAATGAGAAAAGGAAAGCTAAAACTTCCTTTTGTCTTATTTACTATAAGCGCCAGATGAATCAGAGTGGACAACTGTTCGTTGTAATAGAACAACTGTAATAGAACAACTAAGAGCTAAGAACCTATCCAAAAGTTCCTAACAACATCACCAGCACGATTGGGGTATTTTATTTGCCCGTGCTTCCAGCTCTGCCCTTTGTGACAGCCAATTTTGTCGGGGACGTTATTATACTCTATAGCTTAAAAGGAAGGTGTTAGTAGAACAAAAGTATTCCTGAAATGAAATTTAAAATATTGTTTATTAACGAGAATATATAACAATAGTATAATAAAGGGATATGAAAGGTATTATTATAAGAAATAAGGGGTTATTGAAATAAGAGAAATGGTAATACACAATAATAATTAATAAGTTTACTAAATTATATCAAATAAACAGACAAGAGAGGTGGGGATGGGTTAGCACTGACTTTGATTTTAGCCTGTCGGACATTGTTTCTGTATTTGGTATATTACCTCTATATAATACATTTCATAATTCAACTTAAATCGAATGAGACAACATTTGAATTTGCTCGCAGTTCATAAGCTTTATAAGTATTAAAGCCTTTGAGATTATGCAAATGGAACTCCTCTGCTTTTGAAGACTTCTTGTTCTTAATTAAAGTCCACGTTGATTTGGTATTGCGAACTTGTTCAAGGTTAGCCGTGTGTGTACTGGATGGGGACTTGCAACTGGGTTAGTTGCATTGCATTGGCTTTCTTTGCCAACCGTTTCTTGTTTTTGCCAGCCAACAGATGCAGAAAATGCTTATTATGAACAGCGACAAGCCAAATAGAAAAGCAGCCGGAAAAACTCAAGCACAATTGATGGCACACCTTGGCACGATAAAAAGGAAAACTCAGTCGGTGCACAAGCCAAAAGTAGGCACAAATATTTTATCAAACAAAAAAAAAAAAATAAAAACTAAAGACAAGAAAAAAATGTAAATCACGCCTAGCTGGCAAAAAACGCTACAAAGCGACGAGTCAAGTCGAGTCGAGTCGGAGAACCAAGACACACTTCAACGATGACAAAAACTGTGGAGCCAGGCAGATGACGAAGATTTCAATGAAAATCAAGTGCCACGAGCAGCAGAGAGAAATAGGGTAGGGCAAAAAGCGCCCACAGATGTGGTGGCAAGCGTTTGGAGTGGGGTCGAGGAGCCGGCTCTAGTTGGGAGGGTTTCGCTGCTCAGCGATGCGAGCGATATGGCAGGAAGCGGTAGAGCAAATAAAATAAAAATAATAAACCAATTATGCACTTTGCCGCAACATTGACTAGAAAAGTTGCGGGCAACTAGGCGGGCGAGCCAGAGAGCGGGGTGTGAATGGACTGGGTCCTGGGTTGGTCAGCTGCTTGATGGAAGTGTTGCCAGCGCTTGCAACATGAAAATTAAATCAGCAAAATGTGTAACTAAAAGATGCATCATTCAGATAGTCAAGGTAAGGCTAAGGTAAGTAGCTGCCCGGGCTAATTCAACTAACGGCCTCGCCTGCCCTGGGCCTGGGCCTGGGCCTGGGCCTGTGTCTGCACACCAGTGCCTAGGCCAAGCCAGATGAGCGGCAGATTAGGGCCTCGGGCTCTTATCTGACTGTATGTTGTACTTACTTATGTTGCATGTTGATTTGCCATACATAGTTACGAGAAGCTGGGCGGGCGTTACAATCTGGGGTCAGCCCGCGGAGGTCAACTGCACTCGCAGTCGCGGTTTCACTCTTTAAAAGGTTTCACTCCACTTGAACGTCTCCTCTTGCTAATGAAGCTCCAGCCAAAGCGTCGATATTGTTATTGTTGATGAGACCACGTTGATAGCTTTGCAGACTAACTGCCTGCCAGCTTGCCCGTCTGCCAGTATGCCAGTCTGCCAGACTGACGACAACATCTTTAGACCCAGTAGAGCTTCAGTCTTTGTTTATCGTGCATAAAGTGTTTAGTATTTAGCTAGTTGTTTTTGCCGAACAAATTATCTGGCAACTATGCGCGGGCCAAGCCACTTTGGAGGCTGGTCCCCGCCATGTAAATATGTGCTTGAAAATTTGCTTCGGGTACCCGAGGGTAATTAGTACCCCCTGGCAACAGGTTGTTCAGGCTCGTTCGGGTCGTTGTCTGAATTGCTTTGCAGGGCTCGTCGCTGCTCGGCTTGTGCTCAAAATATGACATTTTCTATAGTTTTGTTTAATGTACTCTCAAACAATGTGCACAAATATTGCCAAATGATGATAAAATATTTGCCAAAGGTGAAAGTTTGTGGGTTCAGTTTGTGTCACTAGTCGTTGTTTATGGCTTGTCTTCTCCATGCCCCCATCAATACGGCGAAACTGAAAGTTTGTGCAGAACCAGCAATTAGCGATGCATTTGCCAAAATGCTGGGCGGGACGGCAATTCCCCTAATGGATTGTGTCTCTTTCAAGCCATTTACAAGTCGTAGACAATGCATGGTTTCAAATTTGCTTTGCTGCAATTGGCCACAAATTATATAAATGTATTTCGAACTGGCAAAGAGTCAACTTACCGCTTGCGAAGCTACTTCGCAGATTTGTACATGAATAGAGAAGCATTTTGTTCGTTTAGCAATTCAAATTTTACACATTCAGCTGCACGACACACCAACTTCTAAGATCTAGAGTAAGACTGAATATTTTATCATATATTTTCATGTTAAGTGTAGAATGTAATCATAAAATTTATTTATATTTTTCAAATAAAGTCAAGTATATTCTATTCTGTAACATATACAAAAAGTGTTCAAACTTTTCCTATGCATAATGCAAAGCCTAATCTTAACTCTGGAAGACATCATACAGGCTGTAATGACATATGAAATGTATATTAATAAGGACAATATTCATTAAATTTAAAGTGTTGGCTATTGACTATAATAAATGTAAATATGCATAAAGGCCTTATAAGTTCTAAACTTATCATCTGGGTAGTTCTATATTTGGCATAACTTACCTTTAATCCGAGCCTGAGTCACAACATAATTAGCGCAAGATTTTCGCTGGCGGCAGCGCCACTTTGAAGTCAGCTGAAATAATTAAATAAATAAACTGTCATAATTAATTTGTGAAGCATCTGCGAGATTCTTCAGTAACAAAAACGGGGATGAACTAAAACACAAACGTGTAAGGCCGAAATGAAACGTGAAAACCACAAAGAGCCAATGCTGACCCAAATACGAAACCCAAATACGGAGCCCCAGTCAGAGGGGTCCGAGCATCATTCGCAGGCCAAGACAAAGATCATTTACAATATTTATATAAATTAAAATACAAAATAGCTACACAAAATGCAGCCAAATGCCGGCTACAACGGCAACAAAAGCTCCAAAGATTCCCAGTCTGAGCTCGGGGACGACACCTCAAGACGCAACTGAGTCACAATTTTCAACGAATTTCCTCTGTGTATTAAAAATATACGTCCACACAAATAAAAACAAAACAATAAAGAACTGTGTATTCTGAACACCGAAGCCCAGATACCCTTGGAGCTGACTGAAGAAGGGTAATATTTGATCGTGCAAATCCCAAGTAAGAACACAAATCGGCTATAAAATATGTGACCTGCTCAAAGACAACAATCAATAAAAACTTGGTAGATCTATTTATTTTTGGTGAATTTTCCATCGATTATATCTTCATTAGTTTTGATTGTATTTTGTAGATACTTGAACGGATAATATTGGGAATATTCATAAGTCTGGTAATGTCACATTTTCTTTCACCTGGTCAGCCTTTTGTGACACGCTTCGTTACAAAAGTAGAGTATCCCCAAGCAAGGGTATGAAACGAAAATAAGATAAAATAGGTAGCATACACGCACAAAATATTTATCGCTTCCGGATTTTCATATGTCGTTAAAGTCGCCGCGATCTGTTCAATATCATATGCATAAATGTTCGCTTTATCGATTTCGAATCGTTTATTTGTCCGGCGCAGCTTACGGTTGTCAACGGTATTGAGTAGAAGTTTGATTTTGTTATTCGTTTTGTTGTTGTTGTTGTTGTTGTTGTATATTTTGTATTTCTTTTCTTTTCATTGGATTTGATTGATATTCGTATCGATTGCGTTTGCGTTTGACAAGTTTTGCAATGCAACTGCGACAGGCACGAACGAAAAGCGGCAGTTACCTGTTGGAGGCCTGTTGGCATCGTAGTTTGGCTTGGTTTTGGCCAACTCGAATTAAATACATATATTTAATGCATTTACAAAATATCGATGACGTGCGCGATTGCCTTTCGTTTTGAAATTTGCTTGGCTTTTTGGTGGGAAGCATGGCCACAGAGCACCTGACTCAGGCTCCGACTCGCCGATCGGCGATCGCCATGGAGCCTGCCACAGAGCCCGGGTTGTCTTCGGTGCATTTTCTACGCCTGTATGACATATCACCATAGATTTACATTGAATTTCAATAACTGCGAGTTGTCGGTTTGCAGTTTGTTTGTGTCTAAGATGAAGATGAAATGCAGGCATTAAGTTGATTTCAAATGACTTTGTCCCGAAACTTTCACTTTTCAGCTTTGCCTTTTGCCACGTTGTTCACTTTTGGTGCCGGCATTAAGATTGAAGTGCTTATACACCAGGTAGGATATTATACACAGCTGCACCTTATTCCATATTTTGAAGAGAAGAAAAAATGCGTTTTGTTTATATCGAGATGGTGTTTGGAGTTCAATAAAAATCCAGGACAAATATTACAAAATCTAAACATAAGCATTATAAATTATGTAATAATAAATATTATTTCAAGGCAAGTTTACAAATTGATAATAACTTTGTTGAGGAACTTTCTACTTTCTTTGGGTAGTTCTTAATTTTGTTCAATATTGTTTAAATTTCGATATTTTTTACATGTCCGCTTACCCTTCTTAAGTGTGAGCCAAATTCGAAAAATAAAGAGGAAAAAGAACGATACAATTGAAAGTTGATTTCTTAATTAAGAAAAAAGCAGATTTGGTATTTACATGGTATATAATTATTATGATTGACGATAGACAGAATTTATATTCACTTTCATTCACGGTCATTACAATCAAGGACAAGGCAAAAAATCCAGACGCGTTGCACACATAATTGAGTTAAGCTCTCAAAAGTCCTTAGAAAAAGAAATCCTTTCGTCTAAACGTAGCGGAGACAGAAACAAGATCCTAAAAAAAGAGCAGAATGAAAACGAAAGCAAAAAAAGGGAAGCCGACGATAATTATGATGAGGCTTCTTTTGGATCGATGCGGACTGTGGATGGGCGGCCTGTGGACTCCACTCTCGATATAAACAGTCTCGATGCGGTCGCTGACTCTTGCGGCTCAGTCCGCTGATGATATTGAACACGATAACCATGAAGCTGTTGATTAATTTTGACTCCGCGCCGGAAATGTAAAGGAAAAGTCGCAAAAACGTCGCTAAATGATAATGCAGCAGGCGACTCGGATCGTGTATTGGATCGATGGATCGCACCAATAGAAACCGAGCTGAAAAAAAAAAAACACACTCCACGGAAGCAGTTTGCGCATGCGTCAAGCATAAAAATATGGCAGGCATTCAGTTTTTGTTGTGGTGTTTGTGTGTGTTTTTTCTCTTTCATCATTTTAGCCAACAAATTTATGAAGTCAGCAATTTAAAGCGGCGTTTTTTATTATTATCATTTTTTTTTTTTTTCGCGCTGACCAATTTTATGCCGATTTTTAACGCTCAGTCGAAAGGCTGTTGAACAATAAAGCCAAGTTTTTTAATGCTTAATGTTAATTGCGCTGTAAAGCTTGTTGAGCATTTTGTTTATGGCATTACCGCAATTTTGAAGACTTTGCAATTTGGGAACTTCACTTTTGCGTCTTGCCTGAGCCACATATCAGTATCAGTATCTGTATCGGCGGGCAAGGTGTAAGAGTTTAATGAGCAGCGACGTTTGGCTTATTGGGACCGACAGGCGCTCCGGCGACTGGACAGAGGAGACGCGCTCCAGTTGACGCTGGCAGCGTAATCCGTTTTCAGCTAATTAGGCTACAAGATTCTGCAAAGTGGAATGGAGGTGGAGTGGAGGGGGTGCGAGCGAGAGAAGAAGACCGCAGGCAACTAAAGTTCAGACGCGTTTTGGTTTGGGGCATTCATTTTAAGCACATTGACCAAAAGCAGCGCTGGGTCAGCCTGGACCAACTGCTGACTGCTTCGTTTTTCGCTCCGCCGCCCGCCTCGGCCTGCTGCTCCTGCCGTTTCATGACGATTGCGGTGCGAGGCTCACGAATCTGCCTTCAAAAGCTGTCAAGTTAACAATCCAGACAACACAGTCCCAGCCAGTTCCAGTCACAGTCCCAGTCCCAGTTTCAGTCCCAGTTTCAGTCCCGGTCCCAGCTTAAAACGTCTCTCATTTCGTGTCCCTGACGCTGTCGTCTTCTTCTTCTGTCGGTTAATGTCATTATCAAGATCGTTTGCATTTAATCTGCATAAACAAATCAAATAAGTAAAACCAAGCCGCGGCCCCGCAAAAGTGGCGCAGAAGTCACATGGGCACCGCCACCGCCACCGCCACCGCCAGCTACAGCTACAGCTACAGCCACCACCACGTCACGACGCCCTCAACGTCCACATCCTTATACTCAGTCAGTCAGTCAGCGGCGCGTTGGTAATGCGGTAATTGTTGTTGCTATTCCACGGCCGGCGCTGGTCAGCAGATGATGCCCGTCGCTACACAGTTGGCGACTAGTGAGGAGTGAGAGTAGCAGAGGTTCTCTCCTTCTGTCTCACTGCCGGCGGTGGCGATGGCGGTGGCGGTGGTTTGGCGCTGCAGCCTCCTCCTCATCCAAATCGGCAACGCACGCAGCGGCAAATTAAGTAGAACAGCAGTTGAAAATGCGGTTGGCCGCGGCTGCTGTTGCTGCTGCGGCTGCTGCCGCGAGATTTTTGCCAACAACAAAACATCGAATATTTTGTGTGTTGTATACCCTACAATAAGTTGAGTGTTAATATTATTCAGAGGTGTTTGGTTACACAAATGCTAGTACAATCAAATTGAATATTTTCCGACGGCGTGGCGTCCTATATAAAATCAATATATTATTATTCAAGTACTATGCATTTATAATTTTTAGAAGCAACTGTTGATAAGAACTGAATAGTTTCAGTGTAAATATGATGGTACTCACAGAATTCATTAAATGGCTAAAAGATTGCATCGTTCCATCATTTTCTGCTATCTGCAGCAAACGATGCAGTGCATCCCAGGCCCATAGGACGCAAAGTCGTGATAATGACCACCTATAGAGCACACACACACACTCACACACACATACGGCATTCCAAAGGAGACAGCTAAAGGAGCATTTGAGCCAAAAAGAAACTGTGCACACACACTCATACACACACACTCACAGACATACAGAACAGAGAAAACAACACTGTTATTCTATGGACTTTGGAGCCCTTAAAATCTCGAATAAATGGCTGGCCGGGACTCAGCATTTGGAAAACGACTGCACATGCTGAGCAATGCACTTAGCCGAAGGTTCTTTGGTTGGCGTCTCTGGGATGCTGGCACTGGCTGCGACGCAGATCGTCGCAGCCTGATTGGGAGCTGGCTGCATTTGAGTCTTTGAAGATGCGAGCATACGCAACGGCGAGAGGCACTTTTCATAATCTTAGAAATGGGCACTCGGTTGGCTGGCTGGCCAAAAATTACCTCAGAGCTGGCATCCACTGGGCCCAGCATCATGCTGCGCCTCACGTTCGCTCATAACTTCTCATATTCTGGGCCCAGTCGCCTGGTCTTGGCTTCGCGCTGCAGCAGGTTAATGAAATGCGCTTTAACAAAGTCTTCAATGATGTTGTCCTCTACTGTTGTCCTCCCTTGCCTTGCACGAGCCTTGGCACTCTCCTCCAATGGTCGCCCTTAATGTTTCAATATAAGTAAGCAAAGTTTACGGATGATCAATGATTGTTGGCGTAGCGTGTGGCCTCGGACTCAGGTAATAAGTTACAGGAGAGCCTACATGTTATGCTCATGCTTAGGATACAAATTGTTCTACCCTGCAGTAAATACAATGTTTTTGTATAGAGTGATGCTTACCAAAATCGCAAAAATATCTTTATTAGTGGGACCGATAAAGAAAGAAAGCATAATCTGGTCTGTGCCCTTTTAACATAAACTTCGCCGATTCGAAATGCCTATATAACCATTCTCAGTCATTAAAAAAAGTAGTAACATTGCCTACATAGAGAATACAACATAAAATACTTCTATATATATGGGGAGTTTTAAGGATCTTAGTGCAGAAAATTGTTGGTATATCGAAACTCACTTATTGATCGATCCTTCCTACAGGGGTATATGATATGATAAGATATCCCAAAAACTTCTTGAACCCATGAATGTATTCAACAGATCCCCCATCATGCTGCCTTATATTCAACGTAGTAGCGCAAATATACTTAGTTAGGTCTTTCCCATTACCCAACAACGGTCATATCACTGACTCATCAACACCAGCCAAGCCAAAATACAAGCCCAAATAAGCTGCGCAGAGACAGCGACTTTTAGCCTCGGGGCAATCTGTCAACTGGCGTCGGACGATCTTAGACAAGAGGAAGCCAAACAGCCTACCTACAACTCAACTGGCAGAAACAGAAGACTACCAAGACCTAAGGCCTAAGGCGCTTTGCACCGCGTTACGCGTGGTCCTCTGGTGACGATGAACTGCGATTGGAACTGGGACCCAGACTGAGACTGAGACTGAGATGGAGATGGAGACAGAGACGGAGACTTAGAGTGGAACCGAGACTTTGTGACTTTGGACGAACTGGGGCGACGTGGAGTAAGACTGACTGTGGGCTGCATGGCTATCAATTGCCCAAAAGCGTTGCACAAATTGAAACGTTTGACTATATTTGGGTCAGTTAAAGTGATCACATTAACAAGTCAATAGGAGTGCAACATCCTTTTAGGGCATCGCACGTCAACAGGAGTAACAGTTGGTGGTAACCGGTGCCGTTGTTGCCGTTGCTCCTAGACAGCGCCAGCCGGTTGGCGGATGTCGCCAGCCGGGGTGTTGACACTAGCAGATTGATGTGTACTGGTTTGCACTGGTCACCAAAAGGTGATCAGACGCAGCGTGAGAACTGGTACTGGACTGGACTCGACTCTGCTGGGTGTGCGTGCCTCAAGGGAGTTGCCCGAGAAGCTCACAATCTGGCAGGTATATCAGAGCTGGGCAAGGCACAGAACAGAGACTGTTTAATTGGGATGTGCGAGCGAGTAACAAAATTGCGCAAAGAAAACTTCACTCAGAGATTGTTTAGACAGAGGTCAGATACGAATCTCAAAAGGTCATCAAAGGACTATATGAGAATTTCAAATATTTTTAAAATGCAGTTGAGTTGTAGCATATGGAAGCATTATCTATTCCATATAAGATTGATCAAGGAGAATATCTATATAAGTATTAATATTCAGATAAACTTGGACTTTTATTAATTCTTCCTCTGGTCAAGTTCATACGATATTTATTACTTATTGCCCTAACATTAAGTGAATTATTTCATAGCAGCTTCGTCGCACAATATGTGATCGTGACTGATTTAAACAGCAGCCATTACAAGCACAAGCAGACAGCCTTCGAGTGTCCGGGAGGATATGGCTGAAAGTCTTGGCTGTAACCTTTAAACCGTTTAATCTGACAAAGGAAATAAATAAAAGAATTAACATTTATTTTTAAGTATGCGCTCAAGTATGTGCCCCAGCCAATCCCCGCGCTCAGAACGCAGTCGACCCGAGTCGAGAGCCGAGTCGAAGTTGACGGCGACTATCAAACCCAAAACCGCCCGATGTGCCTGCCGCTGCAAGCCACCTAAAAAACCACCAACCACCGAGACAAACAGAGGGCCATGTCTAAAGCATTTTTGAAACATGCGAATTGCTTGTACGTGACACGCAACAGCAAAAGGAACAGGCATCAGGAGTGGACGAGGATGACGACGACGACGACGACGGAGGAGGAGGAGCAGGAGGAGGAGGAGGAGGCTGTGCACCCAAACACAAAAGAAATAAGATGACCATGTCCAGCCAACCACTTAGCCATGAAAGCGGTAACTACATGCAACAGATGAAGCATGCGCTGCGGCATGCAGCGCATCAGCGCTCAAACCCAAAATGCCAAGGTAAAACTAAGCTAAACCTTAAGGTAAAGGCAATGGCAACGGCAAAGGCAAAGGTAAATGTGAAGCTTAAGCTAAAGGTAAACGCAAAGTACTTGGAATGCGCCCCAGCACAAGGAGCTGCAGCTTCACAAGCGCATCGCCATGGATCACACAGAGTGCTGTTGCAACAACAGTAACTCTGCCAGATGCACAGTGTCCTCAGACCACACAGATTGTACTTTATATTGAAATGATTAAATTTATAAGAGCCTTAATATGCATCATCTAAATAAATGATCTGTAATGACATGGGCAGATTTATTTGTGTTTGCAGCGTGAATGTGTCTCCTTTTCGAGGTATGCGTTGCACTGTGCAGGGACGCTCAATGAAATTTATTTGGTGATGCTTGAGCGAAGCGTGAAGTTGACTGCCGCAGAAGCCCCGAACTGCAGCCAAGCACAGCCACAGACACAGTAGGAGTCACAGTCTCTGACTCCGAAAGCCCGAAGGAGAGACCATACCAATAAGGCAGCCGCGATCAATTTAATCGCGCAAATAATATGCCTCGGCCTGGGCCTGGGCCTGGGTCTGTGTCTGGGCATGGGTCTGGGCATGGGTCTGGGTCTGGACTTGAGTCCTGGGAGCTGGCAATAAGTATGTACACACAATAAGTAAATATGGAATAATCGTTATGTGTGCCATATGCGCAAAGGGGTCGAGCCCTTTTATCGCCAGCCAAAGATCAGAAAGTGTGTGACCGACCAACCGACCGACTGGGAATGCTTTGCATTTCTCAAGAATTGCAACCTGTGCGAGAATTCGCCTCTTTCACTTTGACACTTGTCCGATGGTCCGACAGTCCGACAGTCCGACAGTCCGATGGTCCAGTTGCCTGCTGCGTCGGCGGTGCTTGAAAATTACGCTAATTTTGTGTGCCACTTATGTAGAGTGAATACCCTGGAATACACTGGTGCCGCACACAGCAGCTGGGCTAATCGGCAGAGTTGAAACGGCAACTGGCCTTCTTCAATGCAATTACATGCTCCTGGGCCATAAGTCAGACAGTCGCCGCACAATGTTCCAATTCTCTGCCAATTTAATTGGCTTTTACACCAAACTGCTGATGCTGCCGCTGCCGCTGTTGCTCGCCAGATCCAGATCCAGATCCTCGAGAGCAGCTCATGACACGTTGCGCGAATCACTCAAATGTCACCATAAATTCCGCGCATGCGCACACATTGGTATGCCTATTTTTGGGGTCTCGTACACTCGTACATTCGTACACTCGCTGCACATAAGTCCCGCTCTTGTTAGCAACAGTTGGCTCTGAGTCTGAGGAGCGCTTTTGTTACCATTTCCCATCTTAGCCATAAAATGCACTTCACTTGCCTGCCCGCCCGCTTGCTTGCCTGCCCGCCCGTCTTGGCCGGCTGAATCAGAGCTGGTTTGCGTATGTGCGTGCCTCTTTACCTGTTGGCGCTTACCAGTTGCCTATTTTGGGAGTGGCGCTTTTTCTTTGGCTCATTTACGCCGCCCCAAATGTGTAGAAGTGTGAATATCCAATTAGTGTTTCCACACCGAAATGGTCAATGGAGCTCTTGGTTGGGGCGTCTGGCCAACTCTCTGTTAAATGGATTTACGATTGCCTCACTTTAGTATTAACGCGTACTAACTGTCAGGCTCTTAATATCTTAATCAACTTGCATATAAAACTTGCTGCACGCAGGGGAAAGGCAAGTTCTGCCACGATCTATGCACTTTCAAACTACTCTTACAACTTGATCAAATGAAGTCTGATATTCTTAATCATCTAATGAGTAAGGAGAAAGAAGACGAGCAGTCACAGTCTATCAAATTATCATGCCTTTGAAGTTGCAAGTATTTTATTTTTTTGATAATAAGTCTGATCGCGACTTGACTCGGACCCGAACCCTGCCCAGTGGCAAATAGATTTAAATAAAGGAAATTGTACTTTTGGAGGAGTTGGAAGAGTTATGGAGTGCTGTCATCAAAGAACGGGCTAAAATTCCCCAATCCGAGTTTGAAAAGGGTTTAAAAAAAATACAAATTGAACTTTGCTGAGTGTATATTAATAGGAAATGTGTATTAAAGTGACGACACGTTTTGTTGTTTTAACATATATTTTAAAACCATGAAAACCTATCTTACTTGAACATATATTTTTTATATGCTACAACACAGGAAATTATCAAAGAAGAAAAGCTTGCGTTGCGTATATAGCTGATATTATCAAGGTCTGTTTTTCATTTTTCAATTTTTAACAATACTTTTCACGTGGAAAACTGTAATTCTTACCCTTATAAGTACTTTGACAAAATGCAATTTATCAAAAATCAAAATATAACCTTAGAAGTTGTAAATATCAAATTGATTCAGGTATTGCAGAATCTAAGCGCAGGACGCTTTCAAATACAAATCGTTTACAAAGGTTATGAATAACTTGCAGAAACATATTTATATCCATAAAACGATAGCAATTGAAGTTAAATGGTGGCAATCAAAACACGCTACATGACTTTAATAGCATTTTAACATTTAATATGGATTTCCATCAATCAGAGCCAACGGCAACTAATTTTTGCACATGGCGCGAATTGAGGGAACACGCCTCCCCAAAGCGATTATATCATACAAATTAATAGTGGAGCTGGAACTGGACATAAACGTGGGCCCGAAACGCACGTACCGTGTATCGATCGTGTTTTGCCATATAAATTGTGCATCAGAGTTGATATGTGAGCGATGGCGACGGCGATTGGAAAACTGAAAGTAAACCTAACAAATTTCCACGCAGCAAACGCAGGTGCAAAAACTATGCAGCCTATTAATTAGATCAGAGCTACATGGTCATACATTTATCTTGTCTCCTGTCTGACTGAATGACTGACCGAATGAGTGACTGAATGGGTGACTGAGTGTGTGCGTGCCAAATGTTGCAACATCTCCAGCCGGCCAACGTCATAATGATAATTATGATTGTGCTGCCGTGCTGGCAGTTTAAAACGTGGCTACTTTTGGCCAATTTCGCTTGGACATAAACCAATATGACTTAGCCGCGAGTGCGCGCCCGCATCATCATCATCGACATCATCAGCGGCACCATCAGCAGCCCTCTCCTCCTTCTCGTCTTTGCCGCGAACACCACGTTTGATCTTTGGCAGCTTGTCGCGCCAATGTAGCACCCAGCATGTCCACAGAGTCGCACGCAGCGCCTCCTGGCTGGAGATGACTCCAACATGAACTCCAACACCGGCTCTGATTTTGTCTGAAACATTGGCGTTAGATGGCGCTTGTCTACAAATGATCGTTTCACCAAATGAGCTCAGCATGCTGTGCATCCAACTATCGTTCGCATATAACTACATGTATCTATTTATTTTTACACGCTCCGCTCTTAATTGAGTCATCGTCTTTACTGTCTGCTCTTTAGCATCTCCTGCTTCACATTCATCTGAATCCATAATGTAACTTTATCGAATGACTTTGCCGACCTTTACCTTTATATATATTAAAGGGCAAATATGGAACACGACTGTGGGTAAATCAAAGCTCTACTTAAAAAGGTTTTTTTTTTGTCAATGCTGAAAATGGGGAAGGTATTCTTACGAGATCCTACATTATCAAGTTTTGTCATCCAGCTTTTATAATCTTGGAGGTTTGCCCAGGAAAAAATGTCTCAAATTTGGAGCTTGGCCAGATCGGCTGGGGTTCGAGATGCTTCCTTTTGACTGTTACATAAATTAGCACAGCCTTTTTAGCAAATGGGTTCAGGGCATTAACAGATGCAAGGTTTTCTTCGACTATTTAGGAAGCAAGCCGCATTATATTATGCATATGGAATTAATATTGGGTTATGTTATTTTAACACACCTGGCAAGTAACAATATTTCCTTTAAGAACCTCTTCGTAAATGCATCGCCGCATAACTTTCCCATTACAATGGCAAATTGAATTCTTGCTCCGTCAAAAGTTTAATTGCCACTCGAAGAATGCCAATTACGAGTAATTTTGCTGCAACAGCCGTTAAATGATAATAAATTAATAACATTAAAATATTTCGGCATTTTTTAAGCACAAATGTAGGGAGTGAGGAGGGCAGGCAAAGCCGCATCGCATGCGGCATCATTTCAATGATGAGCATTTCATTTTGTATCTTGAGGATTTCCAATTTCGATTCATGGTTGATTTCCAATTGATATTTGTCTGCGCGCCAACGCAATGCGCCAAGCCAAGAGCGACAAACTGTCTGTCAGACAGTCAGGGGCAAGTGTTGAGGGAAATTTTGGCGAGGGGGGCGGGGTGCATATTTGAAGCCTCATGGCATCTTCTGCTCATCTGCTCATCCGGACAGCATCTTCACAGCGCTGCCAGCGGAACGGAGTACGCGGCTCATAAATTGAAAAAATAATATTTACACAAAGTAAACGCATTGAAAACAGTTTAAACAATAATCGGTACGCGGCGATCAATAAATGCAACGTTGTTATTGTTGTTGCTGTTGTTGCTGTTGTTGGTGGGACCTCTTGTTCGTTTGAGCCAATGCATAAACCAACCGCAAACGAAAACAATAACAGCAACAACAACAAGAAAGCCCAATACTTAAACATCGACTCCGGGTTGCAACTTCAGCCTCGTCGCTTTGCGGCGCGTCGATGGCGGCGGCGACTTCTCACGCAGTTGTGTGGAATTTTTAACTCATTTAAGTTTTTCTTAATTTTTTCCGACCACGACGATGTTTGTCGATATTTACTTCTGGCTTATTTCTTCTTTTTCGAAAGTTAACGTTTACAAATCTTTCAAGAAATCAGCCTGCGCCCGGCTAAGTCGTCTTTCACCTACTTGGCCCGTTCTCCCAGTCGCAGTCCACGCCGCTCCACGGCCCAGGCCTGGCTGAAGTTTGCGTTTTAATTACACGCAACGTTGTTGGGGCAGTCGCCGATCATCCGCCCGCCGCCTGGCCAAGGGCCTCCAGCTCGAGCCCCGAGGCCCATCAAATGCAGCGTCTCAATGCACTTGCAACACAGCTTTCGGCCAGCCTGAGAACCCAGCTGAGGCAGTTCCAACTCTCGTTGTCATCTTCCAGTTGTTGTTGATTTTGTTGCTGCTGCTGTTGTTGTTGTTGTTATTATTGTTGCTGTGTCTGTTTGCGTTTAGCAATTAGAGTCCAATGAAGCGTATTCCTTATTTTTATGCATTATCGAATTAATGCCATCGGCACAGAGCGTTGATGACGAGCCACGTCTTTGGCTAAAATACTGAGAGAGACAAAGAGGATAAGAGAGATACTGCAGAGCGACATATTTAGCTTGTCAAAGAGAGGGTGCATGTGGGTCGATACACAATAAAAAAATTATGTTGTCATTACCAAGAAATTTTTAATTATATAATTAATTATATTTATAAATATTACTAGTAATACTATTATTATTTATTCAACTTTAACCTATAACGATCTATAGAATATAGTGAAAGTGTAAATAATGTGGATTGAATGTGGATCCTCTACCGAGTATTACCCGTAACAAAAAATCTTTTATCAAATTTACTTTAGCAAAATCAGAGCTAACATCCAGTCAGGTATTGGGGGTAATATGGACCTTAGTCTCTGATTGTTAATCTGCAGCTTTAGCAGATGCCACAATTATAGACAATTAGCTCTCATAAGAGCTTTTAACCTTTAGGATGGTTTTTACTGCACGCTCCTGTGAACACTTTCAAGATATGGAAGCTTTCAAAACTTGTAAATCTTTTATGTAAGTTCTTCCGGATTTTGGCTGTTTGGAGTAAAAGCTCAATTGAGATCCATTTCACTTAAAAATAAAAGTTTAAGATATTTAATCCAAGTGATAATTGTTTCATTGTTTTTGAGCAGTGTAGATTGGGCGCTTAAATTGCAGTCGACGTTGAGTCGTTCTTTCCGGTTACAGCAGTTGATCGCAAACATTGATCACCTGCACGCCATCAAAGCCGATCGCCAGCAATTGCAGCCAGCAGAAAGGCAGCCCGTGCATCCCCAAGTATCCCAGAGAATCGCAGCGCAAATTTACGCAAAAACTTGTTGACATTATTGTCGATAATTTTAACTGGCGAATCGTTGCCACAAGCCGCACAGCACAGGCTGTAAGTCCTATAAACAAATGAATAAATATACACACGCACACGCACACACACAGACAAGCAAAACGACACAACAACAAAAGAGACAAAGGCAATCAGTCGGACTGACGAAGCGCCTGATTCAGTGCCCAGTTCTCAGTCCCCTTTTCCGATACCAATACTGATTCCCATCTGACTTGATGTCTGTCGGCGGGTGCTCCCCGTTGCCACGGCTCCCTTCTGTGCCAGTGCATTTGAGCAAATGTTAATTTTGTCTTTTGCCAGTTTAGCGTGTCGATTTTTTAATTAGTCGCATCGTCGTCACTGTGATTTATGGTCAGCCAGTCAAACAGCCAACCAGTCAGCCATCCAGCCAGCCAGAGAGTCAGTTAGCCAGGGCCTGCACTTTGAAGTACATGCGTGTATTGGCTTAGCTAATAGGCTCTCGGAGCCGGCACATTGCCCAGCTACGGTTATGAGAATAATGTCGCATATGGAATTTCTGCATAGCTGGCTCTGTTGATATAGTCGGCCTTCTCGGCAGATAAATTGTTGTTTATGGCCATGGCTTAAGCATGTGCGCCGCCACTTGTCCGAGTTAATGAGTTGGCTGTAACTTACAAGTGGTTACAGAAATGTCCACCGGTTGGAATTTTGATGCCAACAGGCCAAAGCCAAAGGTCAAACATGCGTGCCTCGCTCGAGCAACATTAGATTAGCTTAGCTCGCAGATAATCCTACAAGATGGTTGAAGGGGATAATTTACAAATATTTCCTGATTAATGCAGTTGATTGCTTGAACCCCTTTTGGACATAAAAATGTGCTAGCATTATCGTTGAAAATCCAAGTATATAAACTCTTTTCATATTCTATACCATACATCTACATTCTATATAAAATACTTAATATTGTCAATAATAATAGTTAACATTACTTTTAATTAAAATTTGCTTTATTTTTAATTTGTTATATACTGACCTTGGCGAGTCTGAGAGGATTAAGTTTCTTTTATTTAAGACTAGATTCGAAATGTGCCGAAAGGCGACCAAATTTTATTTTACACATCACTCACAGAACAGAAGAAGTAAAATCGGCTCAATAAGAGAGAGCGTGAAAGCAAATTAGCTAAAAATTTGAGCTTGGATAAAGCTTATTGGAAAAGCTTGTACTAATAACAACAATTTAAATTAATAAAAAGAGAGTGTTCAAAACTTATTTATAAGCCGTTTACTTAGCTTTTCATAAGCATTAGGATCAACAAAATCGGTTGGGATTTTAGCATGTTATGATTTATAAGTATATAAAACTAGCGGGTTTTACCCGGGCTTGCCTGCGGAAAGAAAATTTTAGATATTAAATAACAATCTTGAACTCCTCTTCAATTTGAAAATAGGTTTAACATAATCTTGAAGGTGAAAAATAAACTCTCGTTCATTAAATTATTGACACACAGCATATAATAATTAAAACTAGCAAACGATAATATTTTCAAAAAAAAAAAGTAGGAACTCACGTCCAGTTACGAAGAAAAGCTTTGGTATTCAAAGTCAAATTATACGGCAGAACAAAATGTTGTGAAACACATTTTCAGTTAATTCGAAATTTCGAAAATTCATTAAAAACGTGAATAACACTTGAAATGCGTTTCGTATTTAGGAGTATTCATAGTCGGATCATGCGCGAAAAGAAGCGGCCTTGCTACGTTTGAATCTTTAACTTATCTTTTCCATCTGCCATCCACCAACCGAGGGCAATTTTTCATCCCTTCTATTATGAACAGATAAATACTGCCAAGTCACAATAATTTTCTATAAATTTTGCACATTTGCTTAGCGAGCGAATCTGATTTTCATTTAGAGGAATAAAATTGCACAACTTAATAAAATATTCAGACATGGTCAAGAGTAAAGATATCACGTATAAGCATACCTTCACAAATTCCGATCAATGTTCTAATTTCACGAACTGTGGAAACGTATTGCAGCATACTAAAGAGACGGATTCTATGGCAGATAAATGCATGAATATCTGAAATTTTCGATAGTTTTTGTTAAGCATGTTGCCGCATAGCGACAAGCTACTACGACCGAATCTAAGCCAAACTGTCGCTTTAACCATATTTGCCAAATTTAACGATTGCATCAGGTTGCCTGCCGGTCTGTATGCCTGTCCGTCACCCCGACAATGTTGTAGCTCAATTGTTACGGCTGCTTATGACAACGGTTGGGGGAATACTTTGAATGGACTCACGCAGCCTGCAGCTATTTTAATGCAGTGAAATCATTGTTGGAATGCCCAGTTGCATGTAACTGCCAAATGAGATAGACACCTACCTGGGAGTCGACACGTCGTAAAAAAAAAAACGCTAGACAACTGGCCGAGACATAAATCAATGCGTCCGCTGCGGTTGGCAGCTGATGACACCAAGTCGAGACCTTTACTCTCACTTTTCTTCACTAATTCCCAAAACTTTTCCAATATGTCAGCGAGCTGGGCGAAAGGCGGAAACAAGCAGCGCGGGCGTAACACATGTTCAGCATTTATATGCAAATCTGCGACAAATCATAAAACAAAATTTAAAAGCAGATGCAACAGTCTTAAAAACACACTTCGATATGTGTCAGCGTGTCAAAATGCGTGAGTGTGACTAGAAACTGGTAAAAGCAAAGGCAACTGAAGCCAAACTGAAGATGGTTTCGTGATTTTCCATTCGGTTGCAGCTGAGTGGAAGCAAGAAAGCAAATGCATGCACTTCATTGAATAATTAAATATTTAAAGCGCTTCGTTTCGTCAAGAAGATTTGATTTTGCCCTGGTTAAACAGCTTGAACCTAGCTTGAACCAAGATCCTTTATGAGTCCTTGAAACAAGGTTTTAGATTCGAACCATTATTTGTCATATATTTTCCTCAGTGAAGCCTTAAATCCCTCTCAGTTGTTTTGTATTGTTAGCCAAACTATTTTTGAAGAATCAATAGATTTAGTTCGATTAGGAAATTGGTTTAGTTTAAGAGCCCATTCATGGTAAAATATAAATTGCAATAAATAAATATTTAAGACAAATTGTACTTTGATTAATACCGAACACAAACGAAGTTTCATTCATGTATCTTCTACTCGACTAACGTGAGCCACGTGATGCCACATACTGTCACGCGTCCATCTTTAAGTCCGGCTTTCAGAGCCAAAAGAAACAAAACGAAGCGAACCGAAACCAAACCAAGCCCCAAACTAAAAACTCCAAACTCCAGGCCGAACTGTCCCATCAACGACAACATCTTAAGCTCATTTGTCACATAAAAATCATATATGTAATTTGCTTGACAACCAAAAGTGGACGTCACGCGCCGCAGCAGCAAACGCCTCCATATTGGTGTAGGTATCAGAGACATGCACATGTTGCCGGATCCCAGTCCAAGTCCAGGTGGCGTCGCTGTTGCTGTCGGAGCTGGTGATGGTGTTGCGTTGAGTAAGCATTTCCTTAAATTAGCTGCACTTCGGATGCTGTCTTCTGCCTCGTTCAGGCGGGATACGGCCGGACCGACGGTCCGGTTGGCATCATCATCATCTTCATCTTCATCGTCATCGTCATCGCATGGCCTTTTTTGGGTGGGCACACAACATTAAGTGCTGAGATTTTGATGGAGTGTTGATGCAGCTGAGGTCAGTTGGTAAATTTATGGCCTCTTGCTGCATGTTGCATGCACAAGATGAGCCACACTTTCAGGTGGGCGCTTTTTATTCAAATCCATAATCACAATTACAAGAGAAATGTCCGGTTAACTAGCCTCTTTTTTCGCTGTCGACCTCTCTCACAATTTCTGGTGACAGATACCATCAGTTATCAAGATATTAATTATTCCTTTCATCAATTTTATGTAATGTGTAAGCTTGAATTTCGTTTTAATATGTTTGATGAAATGCCCATTTTTCGATTAATATTTATTTATTTAGTATTAAAATTAAATGTGCCATAAAAATTAAATTCAAATTTTAAGCCAAACTACAGCAAACTGTTTCTTGATCAGCCATAAAATGGGCCAAGAATGGCAGCCAAGCTTAGAAAGTTTCTGAATCAGTAAAAGTAGCTAAGGCGATGGAAAGTAAATGATTTTATATAATTAGTTCAGTTTCCACAGAATGAATTTTGTATTTGTGTAGTGAACATTTGTTCATCTTGTAATTAAAGAAATATATACAAAATATATATCCTTCAGCCCAATGTTTAATTGATTTTGGATATTTAAGATACGACTAGGCTGTGCCGGCTTCATGCACTATTACTTGGAAAGATCTTAAATAAAGGAAAGTCATTAAGCATAATTAACAATTCAAAGCTTAAATGCATCTTTAGATGCACTCCATCAACCGTTAAGTGGATGCACAAACTCTCTAAAACTCTCGATGCTTCCGTGGCGTTCACACCTAGCTGCGAGCCGATGGACAAGTCGAAGGCTTTCACATCCGGTTCTCAGCACTGAAATGGTAAATATGTTCAGTAGAACCGTTTAAAAAATCCATTTAAACAACGAAACGAAACGAAACAAAACACTTCAAAGTGAACCCCACTTGCTGCAGCCTTTTCACATGCGCCGCTGCTGGCCCTGCTGGCTGCTGGCTGCTGGCTGAAGGTTTAGCTGCGAGTAAAGCCCTTTACAGCTTGGGCAAACATTTGCAATTACAATTTTAGCATATAATTGCAAACATGATAAACACTTTTATCTCCGCTCGCTGCGCTGCCCAGAACAATGCGACAACAGATGCGCCGATGCTTGTGCTGGCTGCTGAGAGATGGCCAGGACGGGTAAAGGATGGAATCGCTGCTGTTTGCTGAGACAGAACACAGAGATAGAGATGGAGATGGAGATGGAGACGGAGGTGGAGATGGAGATGGAGACAGAGACGGAGACTGTGACTGGGACTGGGTCTGCGACTGGGGCTACAACTCACGCAGCCGTCGACAGGTTTGGCTGCCAAGAAGAAGCGTGTCGCCAATTGATCGTGAGTTTTACCTAGAAAAATGTCGCGACAATTGTTAGCAATGGAATAAAAAAACAGAGCTAAAAAAATAAAAAAAACAAGAAACAAAACTTACAAAAGAACTGGTAGCAACAACCAAGAGGACAGAGAACAACTCAAAGCTGAAGCTGAAGCTGAAGCTGAAGCTGGAGCTGGAGCTAGTCTATCGTAGTATGCAATTGAAATTGAAGAATTACGCGAAGAATGTCAGCGAACATAGTAAATGTTGTACATAAGCCTCCGACTGGCTCTTCGGGCCAAGCATTATGCCAGTTTTTGTGCCGCGCTGGGCTGATGGGCTGATGGGGTGGTGGGGTGGTGGGTTATGGTGGTGCAGTGGTTGTGTTGATACAGCACAATGCAAGAAATTGTCACAGGCGGCTAAGTGAGGCACAGCTGATCGGCGGCCAGAATCGTGCAGGGCCAAAACAGCCCCCGCTATTTGTGGCTCTGTGGCGGCATCTAAATGAACTGCAGATCGACTTCATTTTAGCAGCCAGCGCCTCATTACGAATGGAAATGATGATGGACAATAATGACGCGACAACAGGAAGTCCAAGCTGCCGCCGCTGACTGTTGCAGTCTTCAGCCTTTTTCCAGTTTCCCAGTCGGATAGTGAATGAACAGCGATTGCAATTGATGTGGCCCAGCAGCGGGCCAGATCTGAGCCGAGAGATCTACGATTCGAACTGGGCTAGTGCATCGTTAAATTGATTTGTGTGCCTGCGCCTGCAGATAACTAGTTTCCAATGGCTGAGAAAGCTTTTGTCCCTCCGCATCCAACGAAATATTTCAGTTTGTATTGCATCTCTTTGGATATTCTAAAAATGTCACCTATGCTGAAAGCCACTTTGTTTGGCTCGCCTTTGATGAGCTCTCGCTTCCGTTTATGGACTCCAACTCTCAATTTTGGCATCATCGCTGTCATAAGAGAGTTGTAAGTATTTTGTTCGCTTTTTCTAGGTGCCTAACTTTATGTATTTGGCTTGCGAATGTCACCTGTATCATACCTTACCAGCAAAAATGCAATCAAAAACTATAAATATGTATTTATTGCATATAATTCAATATCTATCGAGAGATGCAGAAAATAGTTCTTTCCTTAATATATAATATAATGCAGGCTTTCATCTCACATATGCAAATAAATGAGGAATTTATATATTTGAGCAGAATTTTGCCGATGACAAGGCATCTAGAAGCGACGTCCCCTTCAATACATTACACTGTTTGAAAATATGTCGTAAATATAAAATTTATTACACTACAATAATACCATAATTGCCTACAAAGAATTGTGTCCAAATTTGAGCAACAACTAAGTATGCATCTCATAATACATCCCACTGAGCATGGCAAAACTCGGGCTAATGCAACAACTAATAGACCCCACATTCAATTCGGCTGAGGCTGTCGAACAAGTTGACAAACAAATTTACGGCAACTCGAAATGGCAGCAGAGAACCGTTAAAGCTATTGCCAGGATTGTCATAATTTCGATTAGCTGGCCAATAAAAGACAACAACAACAGCACCAACAGCAGCAACAACAACAGGAGGACCAGTTGAACAGTTGAATGGAAATGGCACAACGCCCGCGACTTTCGCTCGGCTCTTTGGAAAAATCATCCGCAAGCCTTTTCCAATGAACAGGCCGACTATTCGGCCAGCCTGTCCAAATGCAACAGAAATTAAAGTTAACAAATTTCCGACAATGTTTGGACATTTTGCAAGCCGAACGAACAACAACAGCATCAGCCTCAGCAGCAGCAACAAGAGGCGTCTAGCGGTCCCATGGACTGGGAATGATCTGAGTACGAGTACGAGTACCGTAATTGTTCGACGTGTTTTCGGTTCTATTGTGCGCGCACTCAAAGTTGTCAGAGGACCGTTCGGGAGTATCTGGTAACTAAGAAGGCATTGTGGAACGCGGCAAGTAGCTATCCAATAGCTTCCTTCCATCAGCAGACGCCCAAAGGCCTGCAACTTGTTCAATTGTTCACATTTTCCATGTACTCTATGTGTGTGTTGGCTCTTTTTTGGGCTTTGGCAATTAGAGACACGTAGAGAGACGAGAGACGAGAGAGAGAGAGAGAAGGGAGAAACTTGGCATTTCCACGCCTTTGCAGATTTGCGACTCAATGTGTGTAAAGTTAAGTTGTTGTTGTCATTGTTCTGATCAAAGTACTTCTCCGTACTCGGCCAGGTTTTCGCAAGTCGTGATATCCAATTGTAGTGCAGATTTTGGTACACCTCCCTCTCTCTCTCTCTCTACATAGAAAAACTCACAGATTGTCTGACATAATTGGCTCTCAACATTTAATGCTTTCAAAAACTGAACATTTATTGCGAAAATCAGAATTTAATTTCATCACATATTGAACTCAAGCTATTAACCGGCTTTGGCCGTCCCAAGTGTTAGTCCTTTATGTCTAGCTAAGATTTTTCGACAATCTCCCGCCTTTCTCACGGAGCGAGGTGAATTTAATGCAATCGAGGAAACACGCTTTAAGGAACTCTATTCTCAGTCAGAGAAATACAGAGGAAAGTTCGTACTTTTGCATTGATAGATGCCTACTTTGATTAATCATCTTAGCTCCATTTTTGGACAGATTTAAAATAAAGCCTGGTATTCTCATTTAACAAGGAGCTCATTAGAATCAGTAAAGAATTGATTTGGTAATCAGAAAAGAACCGACGCAATCGATTGGGCAAGCATTTAGTTTGACAGCCAGTCGATAATGCATAATATTGACATATTCAGTTAGAGTGACAAACACTCTCACATTCTCACACTCCGCTGGGCAGCGGATAATGGTGATAATTGGCGTCTCGTTGAGGCATCCACGAAGCATCAATGCCGGGGAGTTGGATGAAGTTGAGTGCAAATCATGAAGCTGGCTGGCATTAGGCAAAGATCTACAAAGACGAAGGCAAAGTTCTCACAATTTAATTAGTATGCATTTCCATTATTTATATAGTATGCCCTCAATGGCCACATCGTTAGCAGTTGGCAGTTAGCAGTCAGTTCCACTCGGCTCTCGGGGCATTGTTTTCGTGCATCCACGGGCCAGGGGGCAGCGGGGGCAAGGTGGCGGCAACTCCAGCTCGTACGCATGTCAATCTTGTCGGATGCTCTGTAGTTGCAGGTAAGAATACAAACACACTTTCAACTCATTTGGTTTGTTACTTTTGTTGGGTTCTTCGGGCCTTCTTCTCGTGCCTGCTGCCTGGTGCCTGGTGCTCGCAGTAATGTTTTGTAGTTTTTATAGCTGCTTTTTACAGCCGCGAGACGATCCGTGTACTTCCACAAACTATTGTAATACATCAATCAATATGATTATGAGCACTAGCGCTTCGAGCCAGGCTCCCTCTTCCCTCTCCATCTCCCCTGACTCTTTGCCTCATGTGGCATGTGCTTGATTTATTTCAAGTTTTCCAATATGTGTTCTCTTGTGTTGCCTTTTCTTGGGTTTTGTTTGTCAATGGCAAATAAACCAATACCAAATCGTAAACAGTTTTTGTATATTGACACCTTTCTTCTGTTTCTCTCAGTTTGTAAGCTCAGTCTGCATTTCCGCAGAGCTTAAACTTACTTTTTGCCATCTTCTGTTTGTTCATAAATGTTTCGTTCTTTCAAGAAAGCTAAATTATGGGTCAATCTGACCAATTTTGAAGCATTGTTAACCAATTTTTAGTTCTTAACTACAAAGATGTTGTAAAAAAGGTTATAATGCAAAGATGAAATGTACATTTGTTTAGAATTGGAATATTTGTATAGCTCATTAGCACGTATATTTCTGATCAGACGGTAAAGTTGATATTCGACAAAAATAATTCTCCAATATATGCGAATTCCTTCATTCTTTAGGATAGCTTTTGTTTAATACTTTTTACGTAATTGACAGACTTGTTGACAGGTTTTTGATAAGAAAAGGGAAAGTTCTCTTTTCAATGAGCTCGCTTATTTCTAGATCTAAACAAACTTTTGTACTTATGGGAACCTAATTTCAACGATAGTAAGTGTTTAGTTAAGAGTATTTGTGGTCTTCGTATATGTCAGATTCTAACAACATCTTTAGAGTTAACTTTTCTTAATTGATTTTGCTGACTGACCCCACAAGATGATGAGTTCACGAAATCAGGTCACAGTGCAAAATTGAAGCCTCCACCCTACAGGCGCAGCTTATAGAGTTAAAGTCGGATGGGTTTCCAGATACTTGTTCACAATATTAATGAAAGTATTGCTCATAATTAATGAAATCTTAATGGGCGCATTACAAGGCAACGCAGACAGCACACAAAACACAAATCAGCGCCGGGCCAAAGCAGCTTAGCGAACAGAAGTTCCCACATCATTAATAAGAAGAAGATAAAAATAAAATAAAGCAAAGTCCAACTAGAGATCAGAAGCAGCATCGCTCGGGAGACACACACGATGATCCCGTGCTGGCGCTGGAGAACAGAATTCAAACGAATTAAAGCGTCTCCAAGTTACAAATGTATCTACAAGATACAAGAACGAAAACAAACCCCAAATTGAAAAAAAAAAAAACAAAACAAAAAACACAAGCGACGACAAATTATGCAGCGACAACGCAGACAAACCCAAAGCGCAGCAGCTGGAGAAGAATTTCGATTTGGACCTGGACTGGGACTGGGACTGGGACTTGGTCACCAGAAGGAAGCTGCGGACTTGGCTCGAATGGACATGTATCTGGATTTGTATTTGGCTATGTTAAATAAATTATAACAGTCGAAATGAAGTTGAACGTTTTGTCTGCTGTCCGTTTAAATGAAATTTATTAGCCCTAAATGGCTGCGGTGCTACCTGAACGGGCCCTGGAGCTCAATGCCCCAACGTATCTACGAGTTAGACCGATAATCTGATAATCTCTGGAGCTGAGTCTCGGCGCTCTCGCAACCTTTTCACACTCAATTAGCTCGGTTCCCATATCGCTGGCATTCACTTTAATATTTCATCGATTTCATTTGCATGCGACTAGATAATAATACTTTTGCTATATGTATATCTATCTATCTATACTTGGCTACTGCAGTTGCTGAGCTGCTGGCCGGCAGCTTCCAGCTGGTAAATACTCACACTCGCATTTGTATCCCATGGCATTGAAGGCAGTTTGAAAATGTTCTCAGCTCATAAAATTCCACAGTGAATCATTTTTCTCTGCGCTTCTTGTCTGGCGTCTTTCCGTGCCAAGTCCGTCCAACCGTCCATCCGTCCGTTTGTCTGTCTGTCTATCTGTCTGTCTGCTCAGACAGTGCGCTCCATTGGTCTGCATTTCATTTATTGTGTAATTCTCGACAAAGTACTTTTGGCCACGGATTTGTTTCTTGAGCCCTGCCCCGCAAGAGTCTGCTGACTGCCTTGTTTTGGGTTGTCTTCGCTTTGAATTTGATTCTTGATTTTATGTCAGTTTATTTATGATAAGATGACCTTTTTTTTTATTCATCTCATTTTCGGTTTGTCGTCGTCTTCACTGGGCTGCTCTTTAATAGAATTGGAGCTGTGTGTGCCTCTCTAGTTCGGGACTCACATTTGGGAAGATGAATGAATGAATGAAGCTCATTAAATTATGGGGCACTTATGGGTTAGCGGTGTGTGTTTTAAGCCACATTTTGAAATATGAGTAGCGTACACTGAGCACAATATTGGGCTGCTTTGATACTTTGTCGCTAGCTAAGACTTGAGCAAAAAGGGGATTATATCATTTGATTTCTTTCTACAAAAAGCAAAAGTTGTCTGATTTAAGATTTTCTGAGTTGTCAGGATCGGACTGAAACAGCTTTTCATCTTGTTGTATTTGCGTTTATGTCCAATGTTCATATGAAAGATCTATAGAAGACCTTATGCAAGCCATTTTTCATAAAGCTGAAAAGTGTGTCTCTTCATTTGATATTTTATATTATATTCCTACTTTTCACTTACTCTAGCTCTCTTTTTTTTAACCTTTTTTCTCCATTTTCATTCCTTTCTAATTTGATTCCTATCTAATTTGATTCTATTTTATTCTAAATATTATATATTTTATTTTTAGATTATTATTATTTTATTTTGAATTTGGACTTTGACTTTAACTTGAATTCTAATGCATTAAATTCTTTGAATTTCGTTTTGTAGGTTAATAATAAGGCCTCGCAGCAGATTTTCATCCCCTGCTGCTGCTGATTGTCATAAGCTTCAAATCGAATTCGATTTTTATATTAATTAGTCGCGAATTTCTCTCAGTGTGCATAGCCCAATCCTCTGAGAGCAGCAACAATTTCCGATCATGTGCGCCGAACACATTTAAATCCAACAATCCGATAGCTCAGTTTACTATTTTGATTTTGAATCTGGCAGCTGTTGTTGTTGTTGTTGTTGTTGTTCGCGTTGCTCGTTTAGAGCAAATTTTCAAGATCAACAACAACGCAGTTGAGCGTCACGAAGATGAAAAGCGAGATCTTTTATAGCGATTAGGCGCGGACAATGAATGCACGATGGATTCAGAAAGAAAAAAAACAAAACACAGAACCGAAAACGCGACTACAGAACTTTGTATACGAGACAAGCTAAAGAGACAAGAATGAGAACAAGAACACAAACTTCTTGTTGCTGCAATGGTTGCTGCTGTTGTTGTTGTTGTTGTTGTTGTTCTTTGGCATTATGAGAATTGAGCCAAACATTTTTCAACTGGCTGCGCGACGCAGACAAAGGCATTAAATACGAATTGAGCCTGGGATATATATTTTGGAACCGCCGCCGTCGCGAAATCGTTGACAGACCGTGCATTATTAGTGTCAACCCCGAGCCCAGGGCTCTTGTTTGTCTAAACATAATTGAAACGCGCTTTCAATGAGTTAATTTGGAGTCTGCCCTGGCACTTCATGAAGGACCGGACCGGACCGGACCGGGCCGGACCCCGGACGCCTACGTAAACACAATTAGGTGCCAAGTAATAGACGCGTCCAGCTCAAGCCACACGGGCCGTGAAATGACAAAAAGTGGAGTAAACGATCTTGGTAAACAAACAAAGAGCCATGGCCCATGAATTCTTGAATGAGCAGTGTCACGGCTCCACTTTCTGGCCCACGTTTGGGGCATCGTGTGTCCACAACAGCCTAACATAATATTTTCATAGGGCATTTTTAATGGTTTAGTATTCAAGTGCAGCTCGTTCGCTGATGCATCTCGCCGCCCGGGCGTATACGTAATTGTTTTGTAAATGATATGCCAGCGACTACACGCACACACACACACACACGCACACACATTAAGTTATACTGCCCACTGTCCAAATGACTTGCCACTTTGTGTTGCCAAGCTTAAAGTTGCTTAATTAGGCGGCGGGACCAGTCTCGCGCATCCATATCTATGATATTTGTGGCCCATGTTGACAGGCAACAAAAGATATGTAAAGCCAGTCGCAGCCAACGGCCAACAGGCTGGGGATACGCATACCCATACGCACTCCTCGGCAACTTCATTAACAGCCACCCGTTTAAGAAGTAAAAATAAAGTATTATTTATGATTATTGTGAGAATTTCACAATGGCATGCGAGAATTTATTGTTAATGCTTTGTTGCAGCGACCAGAGACTGCGGCTGCGGCTGCGGCATACCCGAGCGGCCTCTGCACGATGGATGCAGGTACTATGGGCCACGATGCACACCGGAGTGCGCAAATTGGGGACGAGATTATGAAATGGCTTTGTTCATTGTGTGGTTTAATTAGCAATACGATCTTTTGATTTAACTCAAACGATTCTACTTACTCCAAACGACACTGAGACAGTTATCGAGTACATTTAGGTCCTATGACTCACGGATTCATCTTTCTATTATTTATTTTTAGCATGCTTGCATTCCACGAGGCTTTGTCCCACGGTGCCTCACTCAGATCCTCGAACATACAAAATGCCCAGCAAGAAGACAAAACAAATTCCGTCTGCAATAACAGCTTTTGATGTTTTCTGGCATTGCACAGACACAGATTTACATATTTCACTTCATTTTCACACCGCCGTTTGTTTTTTTCTACTTTTTGATGCATTCTTGTGGTATGAAATTGTAATTAAACTTTAATTCGGATGTAATGCCAAGCGATTGACTTGCTATCTTTTTTGCGGCTTACACTTGTTGCTGTCGTAAATGTTCGTGTTTATTAGTCAATGTTTGTTTGAAGGAATGCCAAACACTTCCCGATTGCTGCTGTTGCAGACTGTCGTTGTTCAACACTTGAAATGCGTCGCCATCTTTACTGCTGACACCTTGTGCACAGCGTTGCCACATTTCAGCCAGCCACAGTGGGGCAGTTGCCATTGGCTCAAATAATAAAACGTTGTTTTGAGAATTCATTCATACAAATTTTTATTGTTTTTTTTTTTCATATTTTTTTCTTTTGCATTTTGTTTGTTCGTTTTTTGTAGCTTGTGTTTTTTTTTCTTGCTGTTTTTCAATTCATTTTTTAATTACTAAAATTTCATAAAATTGTTTAGACTAATTCGTAAGTACAACACTAAATTACAATTGTATGTATGTAACTACTATTTTAATATTTTTCATGTTGTATAAATATATGTACTTAATGTCTTATAAACTTTTTACAATCTGACGCGTGTGTGTGTGTGTTTTTTTTTTAGGTTTTCTTTTTTGCAATAAAAATATAAATTACTAAAAACGACTATTTAAAAAATTAAATATTTATAAAAATATATATGTATATATATGTATATGCATATGTATATAGGCGGTTTAAGCATATATAATGTATGAGCGTAGATAACAAAATGTTTTAGAGAGAGCTTTTAGTTAATATGTACACAAAATTAGTTGAGATAAATATCGATGAGCGCTGATTTCTTCGTGTAGTTTTGAATTAGCAAATGTATAAGAAAAATATATGTATGAATATATCCATTCTTAATTTCTGTTTTTTTTCGTTTTTTAGCACTTTTACAACTAGTTTTACACTAACGAGGAACCATTTGCAATTTAAGTGTAAGTTTTATGAGTTCGTTTTGTGAAGATTTAATTTTGATATTTTGGAATTACGCAAACAGATGTTGCGTCATACTTGCATACTACACATTGTTTGTTTAATGGTTTTGAGATCAAAATTAAATGTAAATCATTTTTTTTTTTGTTTTCGTTTTTGTTTTTTAGTATTTTTCTTTCTGTTGTGTAACAACAGAGGAAATAATAATAAGACTATAATGTTCTGTAGACTTTCAAACATACGCACGCATATATTATATAAATGTTTTTGTATTTTGTATATATTTCATTCAATTTTGTCTGGTTGTTTTTTTTTTTGTTCATTTTGTATCAAATAAATTTACGCTTAAGATTTATAAATTCAATACATTTCGTTAACAGTTAGTTATTAACTATAAATATTGTTGACTTCTTTTCTATAATAGCTCCAAATTAAAAAAAAAAATGCCAAAAATAATACAAAAGTTAAAAAAAAAATAAGATGAAATAAAAGGTGTATATAGTGTAAAAATTAAGCACTTATTATACAATCACTAAATGTTGTTGTTTGTCTTCGTTTGTTTGTTTGTTTGTTTGTTTGTTTGTCTGTGTAGGGCTTTTAGATAATGTAATTAGGCTAGAGTTAAATTTTAGTCATACTTGATGCATATATTTTAGACACTAAAAATAGAGCGCGAGATACTCAATTATTTTTTTGTTTGTTTTCGTTTTCGTTTTCGTTTTATTTTATTATTTTGTTTTGTTTTGTGTGTGTGTGTGTGTGTGTGTGTGTTTGTCGTATATCAGAGTTTTTACCTATAGATACTATATACAAAATGCTTGTGCACTACTTTGCATAGACAAGTGGACAAGTCGACCATGCAGCGTCAATGAGGAATTTTTTTGTATTTAACTTAGGCTCTAGATTAATTGCTAATTATGTGCTAGAGTTCTTTGCGTTAAGTAGTATTTACAATTTATCGCAACTAAGTGAAAATCATAGTAATAATAATATTAATAATAATAATTGAAGCAGATTTTTCAGTAACATGCAAAACGTCAGTATATATATATGTATATGTATATATAGAGTTTGTTGTCGTCCAGTATAGAATTTCTCGTGGCTGCCAGCGCTTTCTCTTTTCTCAGTTACGAGCCGCTGCCCGCTGCCCGCAGCCCGGCGCCGTTGCCATGGTCAAGTGTGGAGAGTTTTAGTCGAAGGCAGAGTTTTGAAAAACATTTGATTTTTTTCTTGAGTAGCTTTTTTTTTATATATATACGCATTACTTTTATATATATATATATGTGTGTGTGTGTGTATTTAGTTTTATATACATTGAGAACTTTATGCTTACGTCAGTCCATGTGAAACTAAAATGTTAAATTAATAATTACGATATAAAGTTTTAAAATTGATCGATAAGTGTGTGTGTGTGTGTGTTTGTGTGTGGGCGGGTGTATGTGTGTGTGTGTGTGTAGAGTTAAGCCTGTTACAATTTTGACGACTGCACTGCTTCAATCAACAACAAAGCCATAAACGGCTCATTTGGCGTCTCTCTCTCTCTCTCTCACTCTCTCTCGCTCGCTCGCTTCTCTCTCTCTCTCTCGCTGTCCTGGCAGTCTTTCGTTTACATGTGCGGCGTACCACAGACCACGGTGCGCTGCGTCGTCGCCGCACCGCTGCCCGTCGCCGAGGCGGCGGCCATCAGCTGCGAGGAGCAGGCGCCGGCGACACCTGCCGCGGCCAAGGAGGGCCAGCGCTGGCTGCAGTAGGAGCCCTCGCCCAGCACCGAGATGCGCTTGCCCTTGCCCTCGCTGGCGCCCGTTCCAGCGCCGGACGCGCTGTAGTCTTTGGTTGAGCCAGCAGATGCTGCTGCTGCTGCTGCCGCTCCGGCGGCTGCAGCGCCCGCGGAGAGCAGCTGGGAGGCGCGATGCATGAGCGTGGGATCCGTATTGAGCTGCTTCTGCGACTTGGCGCGCTGCAGCGGCGCTATCTGACCCACGCCGCAGAACTCGGAATTGGCATTGTTGTCCGCGGCGGCGGCATAGTTGGCCAACGCCCCGGAATACATGCGGCACTCGTCGGCGGCAGCCGCGGCCGCAGCAGCTGCAGCGGCCGAGGCGCAGATGTTGTTGACCGACTTGTCCCACGTATTCTTGATGATGTTGGGATTGCTGTTGTCGAAGGTCAGGCCGCCGCTGCTGCCGCGCTTGACGCCCAGCGTGCCGGCGGGCAGGCCGCCGACGCCCACACCGACGCCGACGCCGCCGCCATTGTGATGGAGCGTGGCGACCGCGTTCTGTTCGTTCTGTTTGCGTGCCTCGGCGTCGTCCTTCTCCTGGGCGCGCTTGCGCTTGCGCTTCATGCAGAAGACAACGCAGGCGGCGATCACAGCGACAAGCGGCATGGCCACCGAGAAGATAGCGATGAGCACGACCTGGGCATTGGTGAGGCCATCGGCGCGCGCCTGCGTCGTGGCGCCATATTGGTGGGCATCGAAGCTGACCGAGTCGTAGGACTCCTCGTCGCACTGCTTGCCGCGAAAGCCGTTGGCGCAGACGCACTCGAAGCTGTTGACGCGATTCATGCAGGTGCCGCCGTTGTGGCAGGGCAGGCTGCCGCACTCGTCGATGTCAATGGAGCAGTCCTTGCCGGTGAAGCCCGCACGACACGCGCACTGATAGTCGTTGTTCAGATTGGTGCAGCTGCCGCCGTTGGCGCACGGCTTGGTCAGGCACAGATCGACCCGGCTGCTGCAGCGCGGCCCATGGAAGCCGGGCACGCACTGGCAGCGATACTGGTTGAGCATGTCGATGCAGGTGCCGCCATTCTGGCACTTGTGCCCCACACAGTCATCGATGTTCTGCTCGCACTTGGCGCCCGTGTAGCCGTCGGGGCAGATGCATTTACCGTTCGGCTGGCAGCTGGCGCCGTTCTGGCAGGGATTCGGATTGCAGTTGTCTAAGTGCAGCTCGCAGGTGTTGCCGCTGTAGCCGCTGGGGCAGTCGCACTGAAACCCCTGCTTGCTGTTGCTGCTCGTGTTGCGGCATCTGCCCTGGTGGCACGGCTTGTCGGCGCAGGTGAGCAGCTTCTCCTCGCACATGCGTCCGTTCCAGCCCTTGGAGCAGAGGCACTTGTAGCCGCGCTGCGTCGCCTCGTCCACGCAGGTGCCGCCGTTCTGGCAGGGATTCACGTCGGCATCGCACGAGTTGATCTCCGTCTGGCAATCGTTGCCGCTATATCCCGGCGCACACATGCACGTGTACAGGCCCTGGCCGGTGTTTAAGCAGGTGCCGCCGTTCAGGCAGGGTCGATGGTTCGTGCAGTAGTTCAGGTCCTGGTTGCAGAACAGACCGCCCCAGCCCTCGTTGCAGATGCAATCCCATGGCTTGTTGCACGTGCCGTGCACGCAGCTCGGGTACGGAGCGCACTCGTCGCACAGCGGTCCTCGCCAGCCCTTCTGGCAGCTGCAAATGGAGCAAGGATAACACAATTAATTGGTGTCCAATAAAAAGCAAAAGAGCAGTCAAAATATTTAATGATCAACACAAATCAAATTGCAAGCGTTGATTGCACTTTGAACTAGTTCTTATCGATAACTTTTCGCTTATCGATAACAAAGTCTTTTCTATTTTTTTTTTTATTATTTTATAAGGATGACCACAAATCAAACTGCAAGCGTTGATTGCACTTTGAACTAGTTCTCGGCCAGTTATCGCTTATCGATAACTAAATTTATTTGATTCTTTTGTCATGTATTTTATAAGGATGTTCACAGATCAATTTGCAAGCGTTAATTGCACCATGAACTAGTTCACTTTTCGCTTATCGATAACTCAATTTATTTACTGCCAGTTCCAAAACCCAAACGAATGCAATGCATAAGGCAAAACGCAACAAAATAAACGGAACATGCCCATTGCTCATCAATGAAATATGCAAAGGCAAGGGCAGGGGCGGAGGCGGTGGGAGGGGACGCTGATTGCTGGACATGACGGACACGGTTATTGCGCTCGCGGCGCTGGTTTACTTTTGAAGTCGAAGTCGAAGTCGAAGTCTCAGCCAATGCGAAAGCATGAAGGAAAGAAGGCGCATCACCTGCTTAGCAAATCGCTCGCACACACACACACACACACACACACACACAAACATGCACAGACAGACGCACACACACACAGGCATAAATCAATACATACGTAATTGGCCGTGTGGGCGCAGCAACGCTTGGCTGGCTCTTGGGGAAGAAAATAAAACAAAAGGGCAACGACAACTTTTGCCTGGGATCTGCACTTTTACTGCTCCTGCCCGAACGCCCGAACGATTTGGATCGCTTGATGCCCCCAAGCGGGACGTGTGCTTGACAGCCGTGCCCAAGGAGAAGTTGTAGGGAAAAGGCATGTCAACTCGAGAGTCAAAAAGTACAACAAAAAACAATGAAATGATGCGACGTTGTTTTTTTTTTCTTCATTTTCTGTTCAAGTGCACATATCCGCACAGCGCTAGTCAAAGTGGGGGGAGCGAGGTGGCGAGGGGTCATGCAATTTTGCATTTCTCACGATCGCAGCAAGCACTAAATTAATTTATTTTATTTGCAGCGCGCTCCACTTTGCGTTGCCAAACACACACACACACGCGTGTACGCACGCACGCACGCGCGTCGCATTGTGCGCTGGCCACAAATGCATTTTCGATTAATATGCATAAGCCAAAAAAACGAAAGAGACAAATCCTTCACCCACAAACTCTCAATTGGCAATAATTCAAAGCAGACCCCAGAGAAGGGTGGGAGGGGGGTCAGCACGGGCGGTGCGAAAGAGAGAGGAGAGACAAGTGGTAATTGATATGCGTCAGTGTTTACACAAGCAGAAATGTCAAAAACGTTGGCGACGCGACGTTCAACTATCAGCTGAGTGCGTGCGTCTGCGTGTGTGTGTGCGCGCGTGTGTCTGTGTGTGTGTGTGTGTGTGTGTTTTGGTCATATTGCGCGCGCGCTTAGAATTATTAAAATATTCCCACCATTACGAGGCAGCGCAGCGCAGCACAAAAAGCACTTTAATTTTCAATGGCTTTGCCTTTGGCTCTGGCCGTGGTGTTGGTGTTGGTTTGGGATTTGACTGAGTGGCACACGCATACTTGAGCGTAACGCTTGCGGTTTTTTCTACGAACAATCAACACGTCGGGGCCTATTTATAAAACAAACATTTTATCCCAAATCACATCAATAACATTTGCTGCTGCTGCTGCTGCTGACGGGACGCAATGATGTGTTTGAATTTTTGGTTTTGGCACAATTATTGATTGAACCACAAAATGTTTGATTTCCGTTTGGCAGAGTGGGAACTGTTACGATCAATAGGCGGGAATAAATGTACTTTATTGGCCAGCAATGCATAAATAATGAGCAACATCCTGTTCGAAATCGACAAGAAGAAATCTAAACAGCGAACGGCGCAATTAGCTTTCTGCACTCGAGCTGGCAACGCCGACCAACTGCTGCTGCTGCTGCTGGCAACGCCATGAGCTGAGATTTGAGCTTGAAATTGTATGCATAAAATATTTGCCAGCGTCGTCAAAAGTGTTGGCTTACACCTTGCTGTGTCATTGTTGTTGTTGCTGCTGCTGCTGCTGCTGCTGCCCTATGAAAAATGTGGGAAAACTTTGTAATTCAATTTCGTTCGGCTCTGTCTGTGTGTGTATATTGCTTTTACTTGACTATTTCAGCAGGCACTCGAATAATTGTAATGCAAAACCTCGACAATCAAATGACAGCCAATGCACTCCCGACCAACCGACCGACCGACCGACCGAGTGACAGCCAAAAGAATTTCTTGTGGTCGCACAAAACGTGCACTAAACGGCTAAGCAAACAGACTTTTGGTGCTGTTGCCACTTTTTGCCTCTGCTGCTGCTGCTGCTGCTTATGCTTTTGCCCTTTACCAAACTTGGCAGCACTCGACAAGCAAAAACAACAAATAAAACTGTGTAAAAGGTGTGTCCAATGACAATTGTTGTTGTTTTTTGTTGTTGTTGTTGTTGTTGTCACTGTCTGAAGCAAAAACGTGCAGCAAACAAAACAGAAACAAAAAAAAATCAGCTCATCTTGGCAAAGAAAAGCTTTGCTTAATTAGCAACATGTTGCGCGCCATACGCAGCAACATGTTGCGGGTGGTCCCAGGCAACACGCTTTAAACTCTTTTCGGCTCGTGTAATTTTAAGTGTAATTATTTGTGTTTAATACTTACATGCATTGATTGGGCTTATCGCACTGACCATGGAGACAGCCTTTGGCGCATTTGGCTGCAAATAGAAAGAGAGAAAGGGTATGCAAATAACATTAATTGATATGTTGATCAGTTTAACAAAGGGGAAATACTTAAAAATAATAGCCTCGCGTAGCGACACTTTCCCAACACATTTGGCTTTTAAGTGGCCAGCTGACCACCTGCCACAATGCGTAGTTACACCCACACGCAGCAGACGCCACGGCCCACATTGATGGAAGCCGAAGAGGAAACAATGAGGCGAACACAATGCGAACAAGATTTGAGGCAATTTGAGGTTGGAAAATAAACTTTCTTTTTCACGCGTCTCTGGCAATGAAAAACCACTAAACGGGCCAAAATGTGGCATCTTCGAAACAATTCAACACTAGATAGACAAAACGTTTAAAAATGTTGTGGCCAAAATCATGAATCATGGCCCAAAAAAATCAAAAAAACGCTAGTGACTCTCAAACTGTGCGGCAGCAGGAATAACTTGTTTCTAATATGCTGCGGCAGGCCAGGCCAACCCGGCCAGGCCAAAAGGAAACACCACAAAATGAAATAATCCCATGGCCGCAAAGAGCTTCAGCAGCATCATAAACCGCGGCCCGAAAACCGATTCCCAAGCTCCAAAAGGTTCGACGAAAACTTCGATTGTGAATTGGAGGAGCGCGCGAGAGAGAGAGAGCGAGTGAGTAAGAGAGAGAGAGAGAGAGAGAGAGAGGGCGAAGAAGAGCTGCTGCTGCCGAAGCTGGGCCAAGAATGTGGCAAACATGTTTCTTTCGATCTGGGGCTGGGCCCTGGCAGGAAGTAGGGGAGTCTTCGCTGCCGCCCGCTTCGTCGCAAGGGCCGCGCACAAAGAAAATCGTGAACACTGCGAATAAGGCAAAGCTCCTCTTTAAACTGGCCAACCAGCCAGCCAGCCAGCCATCCAGCTAGCTCAGACACCCCGAGTAAGTTTCTTTCATTCAGCAGGAAAATTGCTAGAAAATCACTAAAACGTGTTCTCTCTCCCGGCTCCTGCTGCTATGCGCTTTTAATTCCCCCGCACGCAGTTAATATATATAAGCCGTAATATTGGCAATTGGCAATGATTTTTATTACATGGCCGCAGACCGAGGAGCAATGCAGACCAGACCAGGCCAGGCCAGAGCAGAGCCAGGGCAGAGCAGCTACACTTGAAATTGTTTTTCCACAGCGACTGAAAGTGAGTTTGTTGTTGTTGTTACTGGTTGTTAGCTGGTAGCCAGGTCTGAGGATCGTTTCGTGTCTATTTGAAACGTGCTCGGGTTCGTTATGTTCTTGGCTGCTTTCTTGTGTGTGTGTGTGTGTGTGTGTGTGTGTGTGTGTGTGTGTTCACACGCCCGCAAGCGGATGACGCAAATGTATCTCATGGATTAGGAGCGCAGGCCTAATGGTTATGACGGACTATTCCAATTGGTGTGTATTTACTTTCACTTGAGTGCGCTTAGTTATATATGTGGGTACGATCTGCATCTTACAGATACATTTGTATCTTGCAGATACATTTGCATCTCGCAGATACATTTGTAACTTTGGCATTTTAACCACCTGACTGCTTCACAAAGCCAATTTGCAGACATTCGATCGCACGCATCCGACAGATACAAATGTATCTTGCTGTGCGCAAGGCACAAGTGCACCCACAGCTGCTATTTCAGGCCTGGCAGCCCATTCACAAACGCAAACAACTTTAGTCTAAATAGCTCATTTCCTTGAAATTAAAACGCACTCTCACACACACACACACACACACACACGCGGGGTTACCAATTCAGAGCAATCGAAAATTCATTCAAAAAAATAAAACAAAAAACAAAGCCATGTTTGCAGACCTTTTGGGCCAATTTAATAAAGGCAGCCACTTCCACATGAGCAACGCTTTTTTTTTTGTTGTTGTTGTCGAGTTGTTGTTGCTTTTGCAGCCGCACGTTTTGGCTTTTTATTTGCTGCTGTTGGAAAATAATTTTCGCACAAGCGTGTGTGTGTGCCTTAATTTAAGCTCATTTTTGCGCATTTAACTTGAAAATAAAGTATAGCAACAGAAAGAGCGGAAGAGGCAGCTGCTGGCTGGCAACTTGCTCAACCGGCAGCAGAAGGACACAAAATGATGTGCCCGAAAAAAAAAAAACAGGCAGGCAAGCAAGCAGGCAGGCTGGCAGGCAGGCTGGAGCTCGGACCACATTTATGGTGTAATCAGCCGTGGCCAGCCCTAAAGGAAGTTCTGGTCTCGTCCTCAGCAATGCGCGGCATGCAGACGACGACGACAACGCAGGCGCAAGATACTCAAAAACGACATCAGCCACGACGGTACGTCATGATGATCAAGAAGCTGCTGCTGCTGCTGCTGCCTGTATTTGTATCTGTGTTTGTTTGTAGATGCGTGTGTGTGTGCGTTTGTGTGTGTGTGTCCACACCACACCTTGAATATGGAACCTGGGGCCACTTGCACTTGGCGTGGGAAGATTTTTGTGCTCTTCGCCAGTTTTGTGCTCTGATTCACAGTCCCTATGCGTGCGCGTGTGTGTGTCTGTGTGTTTGTGTGTGTGTGTGTGTGTGTGCCCCCGAAATGCTGCATAGGTAGCTTGTGGGCTACTACAAAGGGCCGAGTCCGCGTCCGAGTTCAAATTGTGTTGTTTCTGTTGTTTTTGTTTTGTTTTGTTTCTGCTTCCTCGTTGATTTCTTTTGGTTTCTCAGTTTCTCAGTCTCTCAGTTCGTTAGACGTTTTGTTGCGCCCGTTTGTTCTGCCCCACGCCAAATGACAAATGATTTTTCCCTCACAAAAAAATGAGAGGAAAAAAGTTCATTGATTTTTAATTTATTTGTTTGGCTATTTGGTTTTTTTTTTTCTTTTTCTTTCGCCCCCTTCCCCTCCCAACTCTTGGCTTTTCGTCGATATTTGAATTTTTTTTCCTGCTGCTGATATTCAAATCATCGCAAGCTACGCATTCAAAATAATTACACTTTTAATTCGTTAGCAGCTCCTTGTGCCCCCCCCCCCCCCTTCCAACCCTCTTGTTTTGTTTTGTGTACAATCATCTCATTTGATTTGACAAGCAAGTGATTTTCAATAATAATGAGAGCTGCCCGTCAAGTGCGGCACAAGAAACGCGGCACGTTGTGTCCACTTGACGGCAACAACAACAGCAACAACAACAACAACAACAACAACAAACATGGCCAAGAGCTTCGGCGAAAAGAATGTAAAATTGTCGAATGGAGAATGGAACTGAAGTAGTTGGCCCTCTGAGTCTTAGAAGATATATATGCCTTTCATCTGTTGTATCTATATCTGTATCTATATCTGTAATCTGTGTCTGCATCTATATCTGTATCTATATCTGTTATCTGTATCTGCATCTGTACCTATATCTGTATCTATATCTGCATCTATATCTGTATCTTTATCTGCATCTATATCTGTATATATATCTGTATCTATATCTGTATCTACATCTGTATCTATATCTGTTATCTGTATCTGCATCTGTACCTATATCTGTATCTATATCTGCATCTATATCTGTATCTATATCTGCATCTATATCTGTATCTATATCTGTATCTATATCTGTTATCTGTATCTGCATCTGTACCTATATCTGTATCTATATCTGCATCCATATCTGTATCTATATCTGCATCTATATCTGTATCTGTATCTATATCTGTAATCTGTATCTATATCTGTAATCGGTATCTGTATCTATATCTGAGGGCTAGCTACTCATCAATCCGATGGATACTTACGTTTCTCGCAGTAGTCGCCCTGCCAGCCTGTCAGGCAGATTATTTCACCCGTTTCGGAGCATGTGTAGTGCCCGAATTGATCGTCACGGGGCCGGCAGAGATTCGCACAGCCGGTGCCATAGTAATGCGCATCGCAGGTGACACGAAAATCGTATTCGAGCGACGTGTATTGGGACTCGGATTTGTTCGACTTCCATTCGGATGAGACCTCGAGCACTTGCTGCACGGAGAGGCGTTGTATGAGCAGATCTGAAAAGAGATACAGACAAACCATAAAGATAAGTAAAGTGTGTATTCGGCTTGTGTGTGAGAAAATACGTAGTGGAGTTGGCCCTAATGAAGATTAATTGGACTCAGGTTACAGTTTAAGGGAATCGAATGAACTTGGGCGGCTGGCACTGGAGCTGGCTGTCCCTGGCGGCATTTCGGCAGATTAGAAACAGACACATGATATTCAAATCCCAAAACCCAAAACCCGAAACTTCAACTCTGCGAGCTGCAATCGCAATTGCGCTTGTCACACTCGCCGCGCAGGCGCACAAGTCAAGTGCCGTGCCAAGGTATGCGACCAGCCGGGGGTAAGTACTTGGTATTTGCAACAGGCAAGCGGGCAGGCAGGGGGCAGGCAGGCGGGCAGGCAGACAGTCAGCCAGGCATGCAACACACGACCAACTGAGCGTCAGTTGCATTTTCAGCTGTTCGCCGAGCCAAGCGGACCGGTCTTTTTTTTGAGAAACTATTGGATGGCAACTTGTTTGTACCTATGTATGTGTGTCTGAGTCTGTCTGTGTGTGTGTATGCATAGCTGTTTCATATAGCCACATTATGCCATGGTCTATAAAGTAAATTGCAGGTGCATGACTATTCGAATTGCATGCAGCCAAGTCGAACCTCAAGCCCAGGCTGAGGCTGAAGCGAGCCAAGAGTTTTGTTAAGTTAACAAAAACAAAAAAGGAAAAAAAGAATAAAACTAAAAAGAACCTATGCATAAATCTCCGTCTATCTATTGTAGCTCAAGCATCGAGTGAAAATATATACTTTTGGAACGCGCTGGCAAAAGCAAAAGTTGCCAAAGAGTTGATCACAGCAAAAGCAAAGCTAGTGAAAGTGCGATTAAATAGTTGGCCAAACAGATTAGCTGACAGTTAAAGCCTGGCTTAGAACTCCGATTAGAGGCAGCTAACAAGCAGGCAGGCAGCTAACGGCTGGCTGGCTGGCATGCAGTCAAATACAAGTACAAATACGAATATGGCCAGAAATGTTGTTTGCCCAATAAATTACAAGCTGCAATTGACAGGCGCACCAACTGGTTGCCCAAAATTTTGAGTCAAATAACCATATTCAAAATATCAACTAATTAATTACCAAGCAGCCAAAAATGTGCGAATGTGTACGTGTGTGTGTTTGTGTGTGTGTGTGTAAGTGTTGCATAAACAAAATTCTAAGCCAGTTGCAAGTTGGCCAAGTCGTGTGCTTCACCTGACGTGGCAACATGGAAAAACGCTCAATGCGCGAGACTCGCGCCAAGCAACAACATTCCCCAAAAAAAGCACAGCTTAAGGCATAAAAATTATATTCAAAAATAAGCAAAAAGAATTGAATATTGTCTGTCTGTGGTTTTATTTACATTTGCAACACACACACACACACACACACACACACACACACATGCGGCAACGGATTTGTGGCATGACAGGTTATTAGGCGACGTACCGGCAACGCTTCAAGCGAGACGCACAATTTGACTGCAGGTTTCGGGGTCCAGTTTGGCCAGTTGGCCAGTGTGCAACAACAACAACAACAGCAACAACAGCCACAACAGCAACAATAACACAGAAATAAATGTGGAAAATCATGCGCAACTATTTTTGCAAATATTTACGCAAAACGGCATTTTTTAATTATCTATCTATAAAAAGGACACTAAAAAGAAGACATTTCGCACACTCAAAGTGAAAAGTTGCGTGCGGCAACTTTCGCAATTAAAGAAAATGTTGCTCTTAACGACATGATTAATGGCCGGCGAGTGCGGAAATTGTCAACAGAAATAAACTGAATTTCCCTGATGGGTATGTTTTCTTTACTTTTTATCAACTCCTCACTCTAATTATCAAAAACTATAAAAGCGAATAGATAAGTGTGTACAAATGGGTATAAGTACTTTATTTTCCCTTTGGGACATTTACTCAAGTCGCCTTTTGGCTAAATAAACACATGAATAAGTGCTGCCAAAACGATTAAAACTATAAATAAGTATTTCCCAAATTTCTCAGCTGGGTAATTCCAATTAGATGTACCTTCAAACTAGCAGGCTTGTCAAAATTGCTAATACAGGATATTTCCCTGCATGGGACATTTTCTCTACAACAATCGATTACTCTCGCAACACAAACAAATGTTGCCAAATTGTTGTGCGATTCCAATCAGAACTATTAAAATATACCTAAATATATAGGCAACTGCTGTGCAATAATTTCCCTTTTGGGATATTTAACCAAGTCACTTTTGGTACTTTGCTGCGCGTTTTGTCTTTGAGTGAAATTTGTGTGCAACAAATTTGCAAGAGGCAGAATCTTAAACTTGACTCTGACAAGGGGCAAGGCTTAAGTGTAAGGCTTTGGCAACAGCAAATATTTAGTCGCAGTCGCAGTCGGCGTTGCCATCGCATCGCGCTGACTTCTTCTTAAGGAATTTATAAAATACCATTTTATCAAGACACACGACGGCGCGGCAACGTTGCAGACGCTCGGATAAAGGGGGCGGCGGCGGCGGTGGCAACAAGTTTTGTGTTTCTGTGGCAAAAGAGACCCCGGCACTGTTGCTGGGCTGCCGCTTGATCCAATGAGTTAAAATTAAAAGATAAGCATTTTAACAACATCGCCAGCAACAACAACAACAACAACAGCAACAACAACAGCAACAACAACAATAAGGCACAACAACGTGCAACTAACAACTTTGGCATTGGCAGAGATTAATTGGTAGGTAGGGATAGGTGAAAAAAGAGAAGGAAACCAAAAAGAAGAAAAAAAAACGAAAACAAAACAAAAAGAACGCCAGCGAAAATCTTAAGAGCATGAGTTGAAAGATTTCGACGCATCAAGCCAAGAATCACCTTGCACGACGCCTCGCACAGACCTGCGGCAAGGCGAGGGGGAGGGGGGCTCGGTGGATGGTCGCCGGTCAAGCTGTGTGTCTCGTCCTCCTCCCCCCCCCTACTCCTCCTCCTCAGGCAGCTGCTGGCAGGCAAACAACTGCTGGCCTCCTGCCTGCAGGCAAACTGGCCAAAAAGGTCGCAACACAGTCGAGTTCCGATGTTCCCCCCGCACACCCTGCGTTCGTCTTTTTCCTTTTTTGTATGTAATTTATGTTAAATGAATATAACAAAAAGAGCTGCTAAACTTGTTGGCCATGCAACGCACTCGAGACAGGCGTAAACTTGCCATGCAGCCAGCCAGCCCGGCGCAAGTATGCGGGAGATCGTCCCCGAGCCCGAGCCCGAGCCCGAGCCCGAGAACAACAACAACAACAACCTTCTTGATATAATGAAATTAATCCTTGACAAGCGCGTACAGCGACTAGAAATGTGCGCAAAATTGAAATTGCAAAGGGCTCGCCCGGCCCGGCCGATAAAGATCTATTAGCTCTGCCCGCGTCTAGTACTCGAAAATTAGCTGTTAAGATCGAGCTGGGCTCGCAGCAGGATATCATCCGTTGAAAAAGAAGAAAGAAACAAATCTTTGAGCTAAACAATTAAAATTCCTCCAAGGAATCGGTTCTCCAGAAAATGGGGAACACAGAAAACTAGATTTTAATGGAAAACCACATAAATCTTGGTCCCAGGTCAGGAAAACGAGCAGGTAGCCCAGGCATTGTGTGGGAAAACTGTTGAAAAGCAAATGGAAAACCTGCTCTGATCAAAATGTGAAAGAGTAGAGAGAGAGAGAGAGAGAGCAAATGATGATATGTGGTGCAGCGTGTCCTTGGGCATGGACCACACAGATCCCTCCCGCCCGGCGTGTGAGTGTGTATGTGTGTGGGCCTTATCGTTCTGCTGGATCGGCGATCATGTCGCATTGTTCCAAGATGAATTACACGCCGTACACGATCGCTAAATTCCACAGCGAAATAATCAAAGTCCTTCGCCTAGCAGCGAGAGTTCGTGATTAAGAAAAAACGCAAGCTAAAAACTAAAGTGCATTCAAGTAAATGAGACGAAGACGAAGACGAGAACGGGACGAGGACGAGGACGAGGACGGGACGACCTCAGCACACTTCCGTTCCGAGGGCGAGCAGACAACAAAGGCGACAAGTCTGCGGCGATGCCTCCTCCGGCATGGGTTTATCCCTAACTAAAAAAGGGAGCCACCGGTGCTAAGCCTGACGCTCGCTCAATGCCTCGGCCTCGGCCTGGCTGTTATTTAAAACCACTCGAATGTGCCGGAAATCTTACACACACATTCGCACACACTCGCACACACACTTGCGGCAAGTGTTGAACTTTAGTTAGTTGCGCAGTTAGCGAAACTAGAAATTTGAGTGGCCGCGTATCAGGTGTCGCGCTCCAAGGATCGTTGATCCTCGCCGGCCGAAAAACATTTCTGACAGCTTTCGATCAAACAGGAAGCAGGATGCGAGTTATGAATTTAAATATGCGCAAATAACTGTGCCACAGGATGTGTGTGCGCCAAAAAGGAAAGAAGGAAAGAAGCGTTGACAAAAACTTTTGGTACTCACTGTTGGTGCGCGCATTGGCGCTGTTGTTCGTATCGTGCCAGGCCTCGACGATCAGCGTGAAGGTGCCCTGCAAGCAAAGCGCAAAAAGAAAGTTAATACAAATCATACAAAAAAAAAAGGGTAAATTATATATACTGTAAGCAAGAGGAAGAGCAGGCTTATCAAAACGGGAAGCGATCTGTGCTGTGGCTAAACGAAATCTGGCACTTATACAGATATCATCTGGGCGAGCTAATGGCTCGAAAGCTCTTACAAATCCCACAGCCCACAGAGCTCATTATAAACAGATTATGACAGCGTCGAAGCGCCGAAGAGGCCCGCCCACATGCCCACAAGCTGGCCAACAGCAAGGCAGGCAACTTGCAGGCGGTCGGCGGGGCGGGGTGCAGGCAAAAATGTGCCAACACACACACGAACACACACACACACACACACACTAATACATTTCAAATGCAAATGCACAGCAGTTGGCAACTGGCAGCGCCCTCAATTCACACTTGATTACAAATGCAGCCTGGCCCGAAGAGGGGAGGGCGGCTGGAGGGGGGAGTGGGCAAAAACCAGACAGAGATGACACAAAATCCAAGAGCCGAAATGTATATACACATGCATGCACGCTGTGTGTATATAAACATATGCGTATTGGCAACATCTGAGCTGAGCTCAAAGCAGCTTGAATGGGCGTGCGATTGCGTACGGTTTCGAGCTCGAGCTCGAATTCGAGTTCGAATTCGAATTCGAGTTTGCGTTTGAGTTCGTGTTTGCATTGCATTAAAGCGACTAATTTTTGACTAACTTTCGATTGCTGCATCGCAGTTGCTGTTGTTGTTGTTGTTGCATGTGTGTTGCATGCGTGGGCGGCAGATGTAGAATTAATTTAGTTGATAAGCGCCGTGCCGTTTGATTGCATAAGCAGCTGAAGTATTCGCTGTGGCTGTGGCTGTGGTGTGGCCAGACATTGAAAACTGCATTTGCACATAAGCACATAAAGCTGATGGGCACGACAGGAAACAAATCAGACACACACACACACACACACACACACACACACACACACGCACACATAGATCATCGGCAGTTCACAATGGGAATTGAACAAATGCAACGAAATGAAGCGCTGCATTTATTGGGAATTTTGCAGTGAACACAAGTTTTATGCCTTATTGGGCTATAAAACGAATTGAATATCTTTTTCCAATTGGGAAATTTCAAATTATTCTAGCAAACTCTGGCGACTAGCTGCGACATCAAATATATATATATATATATATATGCATGTACATAAAACATATATATGTATGTATAAAATATATGAGCTCCAAAAATAAATGAGCGACACACACACACACACGCACACACACATAGGAACACGCGAACATATATCGCGTGCGACGACGCTGTATTTCAACGTCAATATCTGCAGCATAGGGTGAAGTGCATGCCAAATGCATAGGGCGCACGAGCAGAGTAGGAGTGGCAGCCACGTAGCAACAGGGACAGGACAAGACAAGACAAGACAAGACAAGACACCCGCCGCAGCCGTTCGGAGGGGCAGCACGGGGCGAGTAGGGGCCGCATCGACAGACAAAAGTAACAAAGTTCAATACACAGGCAACAGGCAACAGCAAAAGCCAGAGACACAGCCACAGACAACGATGAGGAGCGTCAAAGTTGCTGCCGTTGCCAGTCGTTGACTATTTTTAGGCACAGTCACAGCGGCAGCAGCAGCGGCAGCAGCAGCTGAAGAGGCGTCTCCGGCAACCCCCAATGCAGCAAGCGCATCTCATGCTCTCGCACATGCATGCGTGGCCCGTGCCCCTTGCCCCGTGCCCAACCCGTGGCTCATTTTAATTAAGTGCAACATTAAATTAGTTGTTGCTGAGACTCTGGCACGTCTAGTCGCTGACTATAATTACATTTTATAGCTTGACCTAGAAATATTTGAAGTTGAAAGTGTGAGCACCAAAATAGAGCATTGTCTGACCGAAATAGTCAATTTCCTCCTATTGCCTGACATTTGTGAATTGTCAACAATTTCCCTGCTGGGAAATATATTTGACTGGGATCATCAATTGGGCAATTTTATAAATTTCCCCATTTTGGCACGTCGAATTGGGACATTTTGCTAATGCATTTCGCATATTTGAGCATACTTTTATTTGAAGTTGAAAGTGTGAGCACCAAAATAGAGCTTTATTTGACCGAAATAGTCGTATTTCCTTCTATTGCCTGACATTTCTGAATTGATAACAATTTCCCTGTATCTGTTTTTGACTGGGATCATCAATTGGGCAATTTGATAAATTTCCCTATTTTGGCACGTTCATTTGGGACATTTTGCAAATGCATTTCGCATATTTGTGCATACTTTTATTTGAAGTTGAAAGTGTGAGCACCAAAATAGAGCTTTATTTGACCGAAATAGTCGATTTCCTCCAATTGCCTGACATTTGTGAATTGTCAACAATTTCCCTGTATTTGTTTTTGACTGGGATCATCAATTGGGCAATTTGATAAATTTCCCTATTTTGGCACGTGCGCTCTGAAGTCCGCTGAAAAGGTGTTTCCATTTGGGACATTCTGCTAATTGACTTTTGCTAATGCATTTCGCATATTTATGCATAATTTTCACTTTGCCCGCAGCTGCTCAAATTTATGCAACTTACACAATTCACGTGCCGATAACTCCGGCTAGATATGTGTGCGTGTGTGTGTGTGTGTGTGTGTGTGTGTGTCGGCATATTCTTTCCCCCCTCCCATCTAGCCTAGCATGACTTTGCCACTTTAGCCGACGCATGTGTGTAATGATAATAATGCTGACGCTGCACATGCGCGAGCGATTAGGAAGTAAAGTGTATACACACTGAAAAGAGTGAGGGGGAGAGGGAGGGGAGGCATGCGGCAAATCCACCCCTTAAGCCTGCCGCACACGCTGCGGGCGCGCTGACAAGCGAGAAGTCGCTTCAAAAATACGTTACAAAATGCAAGCGGGCCTCGGCGCAGCGCAAGGTAAAGCCAGCGCGAACAATGTGGGGTGAACAGCCAGCAGAGTGGCAAGGGAGGCAGGGGGCGGGGCGGGGCGAGTCTTCATTCGGTATGGCAAATGTGGCCGTAATACTCGTTATAATTAGGAAATGCATCGCATGCTACCGTCACAAGCTATATGCGAGTGCTTCTTGGCCACTGGAGCATAAAAGAAGAAGAAGACGAAGAAGAAGCAGAAGAAGACGGAGGCAAACGAAGGAATTCAGCTGGAGTGCAAGTATTTCGAATTTGAGTTATTTATTAAGCAAGCACGTGCGCCTAGCTGAGAGAGCGAGGGAGAGAGGGGAGAGGGGAGGAGGCAGGCTGGACAGCCTAATGGAAAATCTGCCAAAGGTGACCAAAAGTCTCTCTCTCTCCCCCTCTCTCTGTCTCTCTCTCTCTCTCTCTCTCTATTTGTGTGTCTCTCAGAAAAAGTAACGTTCGTTTGCTTGTGTCGTGTGGGGTGGGGTCAAGCAGGGGTTGAAAAGCGGCAACCCGTAGCCCCGGCTCCGGCCCCGGCCACGGCGGTAGCCAGCGAGCTGGAAATTGTCGCTGGTGGTGCGCGGCAGCGCACGCGTTTTTCAGCGTATTTTAATAGCCGACAGATGTTTGCGCCAACAACCCTTGACAAGGACACAGTCGCTGCGGCAGCGACTGCGGCTACGGGCGGAAATAAGTGCGACGCACAGTCGCACAATCGGGCAGGGCGATGCTATAAAAAGCCCCCAAACAAATTAGCAAAGACGCCGCAAAGTAAAAACAAGCGAGAGACAGAGAGAGAGAGAGAGAGAGAGAGAGAGAGAGAGAGAGAGGGAGAAGAGTTAAAAGAAATTGCAACAGAGCTGCGGAGACAGCACTGAACATTTTATTGACTGACTGACTGAGTGACTGACTGGCTGAGTGAGCCGTGCGGAGGGCGCTGACTCACTCTGAGCGGCTATATATAGAGACGGAAGATATATACAAAGTTATCTGCTGCGGGAGGATCGCGTGCAGATACTTACCGGCCAGGCAAAGTTGAAGGCGAACTGTATGGGATTCGTGAAGCCCCTGCTCTGAAAGCTCTGCGCGTCCGTCAGATTGAAGGAGTTCTCGCCGAGTATCGGGGTCACAACGTCCCCGTACGTGCACTGCGAGGTGGTGTCTATGGTCGCCTGGTAGTGCTTCAGGCAGACCCGAAATCTCGTCTTGCAGGTGCCAATGCACTTGCCCGTCGTCGCGTCCTTTTCGCCGGTGCAACAATGGCCCTCGCTGTCCCGGCCACGATCGTTGCTGAAGTATCTGAGGCGCAATTCGAAATTGCCGGAACTGTGAACCTGAGAGAGAGAGAGAGAGAGAGACGGAGAGAGGGGGAGAGAATATTGCATTAGTATAATCAAATTAAAAAGCAATTCATTTAAGTTGACGCGCCGATCGAAAGATCGCTCCAGCCGGCATACAACAAATCAAGAATGCAGCATCCCGGCAATAAATCTTTCAACATGGTATTTTACCGAAAAAAGAGCTGCACAAAAAGAAAAATATAAATGAAACACGGCTACGCTGCGGAATTTTTCGCGTGGCGATCAGCAAAACCACAACGAAAACCAAATACCAAATCGAGTAGCAATTGGCTGCAGATCGCGCAGCAAAGAGACCCATGCAAAGGACAAAGCGGTCTTATGAAATATTAAGAGTCGAGAATCAGGCAACAACAAATGCACAGCGAGCGGTCGCCCCCCCCCCTCTGCCCTACTCCCCGCTTTGTGGCGGGTGACTTTAGACTCGACTCCAAGTTCGTTTCGTATTTCGCATTTCGTTTTTGAAGCGCCGCCTTTGAACGCATTTGCATATTTCGACTTGCAAATATGCGATTTGATTCCCATTTGATTTGATTTGATCGAGTCGCGTCTGTCATAAACTTCTCAATTAATTCGCATTTCACATTTTACGTCGCTGGGTGTGAGTTGAATTTGCAAAATGGGTCGGCAGCGCGTGTGTTAACAACTTAATTATTTGAAATGTTTTCGAAAATAGCCCGTTTGGGTTTCTTTGATCGACTCGAGAGTTTCCCTTGTTGGGAAAATGATGTTAACTTTTGGGGAAATTCTTGCGCCTCATATATGGCCGTCGCTAGTGCACTTAAGATATAATTATGAGTTCCCCGGCATCCATAAATGGGCGCTCGAAACTCTCAATACTACGAGACAAGGCAATGCCCAAAAATAGGCGCTCTAGAGTTATTGCTCTGATTGCTGCTGCGGCTGCTGCTGCGGCTGCTTCTATAACTGTTCGGCAATTAACATTTTGACAACAACAAGTGAAGCTTGTTAAAATGACAATTTAATTGTTAACAAGACCTGAAGACAGAGACGGAGCTAGCCGCTGGCTGCTCCACATGCGTTGGCTTGGGAAGCTTTTATTGTTTGCGTCTGCTCTTGTTGTTATTGTTATTGTTATTGTTGTTGTTGTTGTTGTTGTTGTTGTTGCTGGTTTACTTCATCTGTTTGTATGAACATGGGTGTTTAATTGCTCAATTAAGCAGAAGTGCGTCTGATGTTGCCTCGTTTCATGTCTTCCTCAGATGCTGTGGTAAGCAATGCCCCTTCAACGCACAGGTGTAATCCGTTGGGGGCCCCACAAGAGGAAAAACGTTGAAAAAATACAAAATAAAGCGTGGCTCGCGGTCCACGCACAATGCGCTGATACAAAGGGCGACTTTCAGAGAGAGAGAGAGAGAGAGAGAGAGAGAGTAAAAAAACTGTAGCAAAGCTGCTTAACTAACATTTAATGGGCTCGGCAATTGAGCTGTGGCGCTAACATTTGCCGCACGCCTTTGTAATTGTGGTAAGTGTGGCGAGTTGTTGGCTCAGAGAGCGCATTCAGTTGATAAGATAAAGCAATTATTGATGTTCTGGCAACTGCGAGTGCAGCTCGCGATAGCGCATAAAACGCGCACAAATCAAATTTATAGAAAATCAAGCAGGAAAAAAAACGCCTAAGATACGCGCAAAACGAAAGACTTAAGCAACGAACGCGCCGACAAATGCAGGCTGCGACGTCGGCGACGGCGACGCTGCTGCGCTACGTACAACAAAACGTGTATTAATAAGCAGCGGGCCAAAAACAAAAAAAAAAGAAAGAAATAATAAAAATAAAACAACACACGGCAAAACGGACGCAAAAGAGCAGCACAAAAAGAAGCAGCAGCAGCGGCAGCAGCGACAGCGACGACGACGGCAACAGGCAGGCGAAGAAGAAGAGGAAAAACGTTGAAAAAAATGAACAAGTAAAACCGAATTGTTTCCCACGGCATACGATTTTGCCGGTCAACATTGATGGTTAAAACGAACAAACGAACGAACGAACGAACGAACGAAGGAACGAACGATCGAGCGACGAAGCGACGGCCCGACGTCGCGTCGGTGAGTTCAGTCGGAGGCGCAGCAAAAGGTGTAAGCAAGAAACGAACGAACGCCAGGTGAAGAAGCGGCCTGCAGACGGCAGTGCATGCATGCAGAGCCAGCCATGTTGAAAGAGCGAGAGAGACAGAGAGAGAGAGAGAGTCACACAAGAAGAGAGCGCCGCTCTCGGAGAGCGCAAAAGCCCCACAGCTATAACAGTTTAGCGTGTGTAGTTGTTGTTGTAGCTATTGTTGTAGCTGTTGTTGTCAGCTGGTGCAGTGGAGCTTTGTGCAGCCTGCAGCCGAAAGAGCAGCGCCAAAGCGCAAAAAGAGCAAAACGTGACTTAAAAGTGAATTGGACTGTTGTTGTTGTTGTTGCTGTTTTTTTTCGTTATTTCTTTTTTTTTTGTTCCTGTTGTTGTTGGCTTCATAAAGTGCAGCTGGCAGCTGCTGGCAACAGCCTCCGCAAGCTGCGAGAGCGCAGCGGCAAAGAGCGAAAACTTGTTTTTTTTTTTTCAACGGCGCTTTGAAGAAGAGTAGTGCGAAAAAAATATAAGAATTAATAGACGATCAGCAATGATGCGTTGCTGATGCGAGACACAGACTGCGACGGCGACTGCTACGTCGACTGAATCAGAAACTATAAGAAAAAAAAAGCTCTTGGAGAAGAAATGTTAGAAAAAGCAATAAGCGGAAGGAAGGTTAAGAGGCAAGTGCAGGGCAAGAAAATATACAGCTATGCCTGGCCAACTATTTGATATGCAACGAACACACACACACACACACACATGCGCGCGCGCATAACAAAGCAGAAGAAGCAAACAAAAAGCGCCAATGCGCATACAAACAAAGGCGCAGGCGGTTGTCAAAATATGTACAAAGCAAATCAATTTGCATAACAGCGAAACATTTACACACACACACACACACACACACACAGACAGACACGTGGTCGGTGGGAAAAGAAACAAAGCTGCGGTGCAAAGCAAAGCTTTAAAATGATGTGCTATGACACAAAACCACAATAGTTTTGTAAAACAATTTGACACCATTTGAATGCTCAAATGCGGTGCATACGATTTTCCCACACTTATTTTGGACAGTTGAGAGCATAATTTCCCAAGCAGGGAAATTCTGCTAGCCACCCACCCAGCACATACATAATGTAACAGTAAATGCACAGCAAAATTTCCCTCAGCCAATAAATTGTTGTTAATTTCAAAAAATTCAAATTGTGTATGCTACGGAAGAATTTATAATTTTCTACACCTGTTATAGTTCTTTTGTTTATGTCTAGCTTTTTGCCTTCAACTATGAACTTTATTACGCTTGAAGACCTTTTGGGCACACACATAAATAAGCGGAGGAAGAAGAGCTTGTCGAGAGGAGAGAACTTGAAAGCTGAAATGCCAAGCTATGCCATGCTAACCCAACACTGGTCGGGACGGTGCCGGAACGGGAACGGGACAGACACTTGTTAAAAGTGTTAGAAAATAGTGCGTTGCATTGTTTACCTTTTGCTTGACTCAGTTTGCTCAGAGTTAGCTGTTGGTTTTTACGAGCCATGGTAAATTTATACTGTATATGAACGTGGTATTTTTTTTTTTTTTTATTTCCATTTTCCTCTACTGCGATCACTCAGGCCTGACGCGACTAGTTGGGCCCCTGCCGCCCCTGCGACCCCTCAGCACTTTTTGCCATTTCTGCTCAGTGTCTTCCACGTCAACTTACGTTGACTGCCTGCCTGCCTGACTGACTGACTGACAGTTTGAATGTTGTGGGTTACAACACAACGCACGCATTTTACTTGTGTTTTAATAACATTTTCTTACAGGTGTTTGCTTAGCCTATGCTGCTGCTGCTCTTGTGAGTGAGAGAGAACAAATAGCAGGGGGGAGAGAGAGAGAGAGAGAGAGAGGGGTAGAGTGCCCTTTGGCTTTGGTACGTTGTTTATTAATCATTTAAAGTCATCATCATAATCAACCGTTAACAACGGGCTTGGGAAACAGTTATAAGCGCAAGTGAAACAGCTTCTGTATGTGGGAGTTGCGGCGCCCGCCTCTCTCTCTCTCTCTGGCACCCTGGTTTCTAAATTGCAATTAATTATGTTATAAAGTGCGCAAGACAAAGACGAAAATAATGAAGCAGCTCAGTTAAGCTCAGAGACTGCGTTATTCATTCATTCGCTCATTCATTCATTCATTTGACGTCGTTGTCTCAATGTTAATATGAAAATTGCACGAAATGCAAAACAGAAGAAAGAGCAATTACAGCATGTCGAGCACATGTATATGTACATGTATATGTATATGTATGTATATGCATATGCATGTGCTTGTGTATGATAAGCATTTAGACACAAAGTACGGTTATTTGATAGTTAAGTGATATTAAAACGCAGCATGTGAGAATAAACTGTGTGTAAGAGAAATACAGTGATAGACAGAGAGCGGAGGCGAGGGGGAGCTTTCAGTGCTGAATTCTAATACGAAAAGGAATAAGATATTCCTATTTCAGTGTTGCCAGATTGCTCCAACTAGCACATCCAGAGTTTTTCAAGCCGAACAACAACAGCTGCACTTTCTGATGTGCCCCAAGTTGAACTTGCAACATTTCAGCCGGCTGAAACGCAAGACCGCAGGAGGTTTCAAGACGCTTTTTCGAGTGCTGTTAAAATTAGCAACTAAATGAAAAAGGAACAAAAACGAACAGTAAAAAGGGCGGGCAGAGAAGAAGTGGAGCAGAGCCACATGCAATGCTCAGGGGATGCTGGCGTTAAAGATCAATGAAAGAAGAGGCAGAGGCAACAAAAAAAACGAGAGCAAGTGCATGCGACAGGCAGCCGCCGCTGCGCATGTGTCGACGACGTCGACGTTGACGTTGACCTACGCAAAGTGTAGCCAAAAACGCCCGAGTAAGAAGCGCATGCAAAAATGTCGACAGCGGCAGATGTTGCCCATTTAGACACACACACACACACAGACACACATGCTGTGCGTCTGTATTTGTGCATTTAAGTTTCATATTGAAATCGAGCAGCTTCTCGTTTTTCTTTTTTTTTTTTTTTTTATTTCTGCGTTTTCAAGGCATGCGCCGTTGGTGGTAATTTTTTTGTGTGTCCCTATAGAGACTGTTAAATTTTTGATATGGACCTGTTTGCCAATTGAAAAACCCAAAACTAGTTTTCATCTAAACGAGTGCGAAGGGTGCCCCTTAAAAACCAACCCCTGTTTGCTCAGCTGTTTTCTCCGCTAGCAGCGAGAAACTCAGCTTCTCGTATTACATTTCGTTTTTATAAAAACTACAAGCCAAATTATTATCAAAGTAGATTTAAAAAAAAAGAAATTACAGAAAATGATTTCAGAAACGCGTAATTTCAAAAGCGTTGTCAACCTTTTTTTTTTTGCATTTTCGAACTCTGAATTGTACTTATTTCGGATCAGAAAATGATTTCAGAAACGCGTAAATTCAAAAGCGTTATAAATCTTCTTTTTTTGCATTTTCGAACTCTGACTTGTACTTATTTGGGATTTAACAAATTCTGAAACTTAAGCTGCATCTATCCAGCTATAAAAACCGCTAACATTTGCTCGTCCCTTGGTTGTCACCAGGCTGGCAACGCCAAAAGCTCTCTCTCCTTCACGCACACACACACACACAAAACGGCAGCTGCAAAATACAGGCGCGCATGTGTGTAGCAAGAATTAGCGAAATAAAAGGAAGAATAACCAAAGAAAAACCCAACAAGTTGCTGGTCCTACGAATTTTAATTGAAATGTGAAAGGCAGAGAGGAGGATGAGGATGACGATGAGGACGAGGAAGAGGGAAAAGCTTACCTGCACAATTACTGTGAAGCAAATGAATGCGGTTAATAAACATTTAATCCACTGCATGTTTATTGCTGTTGTTGTTGCTGTTGTTGTTGTTGCTAAGCTTTCTTGTTGTAATAAACAAAATGCCGTTGCCGTTGTTGTTGTTGTGTTGTGTGTGTTATTATTAGTGTAATAATCCTTAGTGGGGCGGCGTTGTTGTTGTTGCTGCTTCACTCACACGCACACACTCGATTGCAACATAAAAAATAGTAGTTTATTGTATTTTTGGCAATTCTCTTTTGCAGCTAACTGCGGCACATGCTTTGGCAATTTGCTGTTGCTTTTGTGTGCATTTTGTTGTGTTGTCGTGTTGTTGTTGTGTTGTTGTTGTTGTTTTTGAATTTGTCTCACACGTGCACGCGCCACATTTTTTCTTTCCTTTTTTTGTTTTAGCTTCTCTGTTGTGAGACAAGAATTCGACGGCGAATTTTCTTCGGCCTGCTCTCCTTCTCGCGCACGGCGGGGGCGAGATGGGGAGGGCAAAGTGCCGCTAGTAGCTAATTAGCTGTATAATAAAAAACGCACTCAATCGAGCTATGTATATGGACACACACTCACACACGTACGTACACATGCAAAACAACAAAAATTGTATTTGCCTCAGGTTGTTGATGCTTTTTTGAAAACCATTTGAGAAACGATTTTTTTTGATTTGTTCATGCACTTTTTGTAATTTTGGCTACCAAAATTTCAGAATTGGCAGCTCTACTTCTTCTTCTTCTACTTCTGCTTCTTACACACTGAACATGCTTTAATTCGTATTCAAATTTTTGGCTGCACACTTGATTGGAATTTGTGCGTTTTGCATTTGCTGCTCGTGATGTGGGCTACAAAAATTTCAAAGCGACGCGCGACACGACCGAACGATGTGCACGACATAAGAGCCACAAAGCGAATTGGCGACAAAACAACGAAGCAGCCGCAACGAACCGCACAGCGCAAGAATCCAAAACAGAATGAAAGCAGAAAATGTTTTATTTTTTAAATTCGTTTTAAGCAGCCACGCCGAGAGCGCAACAGACGGAGAGAGAGAGAGAGAGAGACAGTGAGAGAGAGAGCGCGCGCTCGAGAGAGCATAGTTGCAGCAACAAAAAGGCTGCTGGCACTCACACACACACACACACTTTTCGTGGTCATCCCTGTTTGACTCGGTGTATGTGAGCGGTAAGCTGGGTGCGCCTGCGCGTCAGAACGGGACAACTACTGTCTGCCAGCTGCTGAGCAAAACGCGTTTTATGTGCATATTTAGCGCGTTTCGGGCAAATGTTGCAAGGTGAGAGAAATGTTGCTGCAACATTGTTGAGCGGTCACCTAAGGTGGTTGCGAGAGGTTGAGATTTAATGCAAATAAACTAAACTAAAGCTAACCGAAAATTTAAAACTATTTTCATGTTAAAGTTTACTATCTACATGTTTATAACTGATTTTAGCGCAAATTTGTTGCCCGCGCAATTCGCTTAAAAAAGTCAATGTACGAGTATTTCAATCCTTTGTCTATGGAAGGGTTGTTTTTTTCTCCATAGAATCAAAGGGACCATAGATAAGCTGCAGGAACTGCACATAAAGGGATTTTTGGTCCTTTGTGGCACACGATTTGCATGTGAAAGGGTTTTTGGGCAGTTTTTGGCGCTCAAACATAAAACTACATAAACACAAAAAACGAGCGAAGCAAATGAAAATTAACGTTCGATATTTTGGGCGGAGAGGCAAGGGGTGTAAATTACAATTTGGATACAGATTTGCGAAAAAGTTAAAGTTTTTTAAATAACATTAAGAGATTAGATGAGGAAAAGGGTGAAAAATAATTGAAAAAATCAAAATTGACACCCAATTCCTTTTGAGAATTTTGTAATTATTTTTATTAAGAAAAGAAATATTGAAAATGATTTAAAAATAATATATGTTTATTTATTTTCTAGCCTTAACAAAGTTGGGTTTAAATGAATTCCTTGGCTATAAATCAATTGAACCAAAAAAAAAAATGTGGGACGGAGCTAAGATTCATGTGAGGAACTTAAGGTATCTCAATAGATGAATAGATCAATAGATCTTCAGACAGAGTTAAGAAAACATATAATAAGGAATGCAATGAGAAATATGTGTATATAATAATACATACATACATATATTAAAGCAGAAATCTGCACTCAAGACAATTGGAACATCTTTCGTATAAGGCTCTGAAAATCCATCGAAGGTTTCAAGATAAAAGTCCCTCTTCAGGGGAACTTAGTTCTTACATACAGTAGAATGCCAAAAAGTGAATCTTTACTCAAGACATTTGGAACATCTTTCGTATGAGGCTAAATAAATGTCCCTCTTTAGAGGAAGTTAGTTCTTACATATTATAAGGAACTCAATGAGAAATATGTATACATAATAATAATATATATATTCAAGTAGAATGCCAAAAAGTAAATCTTTACTCAAGACATTTGGAACATATTTCGCATAAGGCTCTGCAAATCCATCGAAGGTTTCAAGATAAAAGTCCCTCTTCAGGGTAACTTAGTTCTTACATATTATAAGGAACTTATATAAATTCAAGTAGAATGCTATAAAGTGAATCTTCAAGATGAATGTCGCTCGATTGTTAATCATTTGTTGTCGATAAACTCTGATAAATGGCCAAAAGTGTGTGTCTGTGTCTGATCCAGCTGGAGCTCAATAAAGTTGTTGAAATTTGTACATAAAAATCGGTCTTCATTAATTCTCGCATGTCGCTGCGATTGTTTGGGGCCAAGAGAACATTTGCATATGAATGAGAAGAGGAAAAAAAAACGAAACGTTAAATCGAAGAGGGAAAAAAGCAATCAAGTCAACACCCAATTTTACAAGAGCCACCAAAAATTTCACCTCACTTTCAAGTGGCCGAGACATGGCCAAGAAGATGGCCAGGGCAGGGCAGGGCAGGGCAGGGAGCAGGAGCTGGAGCTGGAGCTGAAGCTGGACATGATGTGCTGCTCCTGGGAAGTTCAATATTTAAACAACAATTCTTTCGCGCCATAAATTAGGCAGCAAAATGTGAGCGAAGAGTGAAAAGTTTTTAAATTAAACACAAATTTATGGCCGCCAAAAGCTGCGGGCTGTGGGGCAGCGGGGCAAGGGGCAAGTTGCACAGCTCCAAGCAGACACAGAGCCACGGTCAGCGCCAAGTTAGCACCTGTAAACCGGTTGCCGGGGCTGCTGCGCAGGTAGCCTGGCCGCTGGCCAAACAGATGTCCTGCTGCTCCAAATTGAAAGCGCAACATACATCATCCTTCCAAAGGGCGTCCCCCGCTGCCCCCGCTGGCCCCGCTTCCCACTCTGTGGCCGAGGGGCGCCTCGTCTTGCCGTTTTTTGAATAATAAGCAAAAAGCCAAAACCCAAAACACACAGCCAAAAGAAATTGGGGTCATGCACTTCGCACGCATGCGGCGTCTTGCCGAGCTGCCAAACTGGCATCAGCTCCAGACAGCCCCCCTTCCCCCCCCCCCCCACCCTTCCCCTGCTGCAGCGAGCTGCGGTCAACATCTTTCACTTTGCAAGTGTACTTTATGTTTTGTTTTTTTTACTTCTTGGCTTAAACGTATTTTTATTTTATTTTTTATCAGCTTCGCCTCGTTGCATGCCACAAGAAACTTGAAAATTAGGCGCGTGGCTGTGACATTTAGCTAAAGGGGGCGGCAACCAGGGGGGAGGGGCGGCGGCGGCTGCAGTTGAGACTCGTGACATGTTTATAGAGCATGTGCTCGGGAGGAGGATGCAACAGCTTTTTATGCCCTTATGCAACCTGTTGACGTTGGTCTTGACTTGAATGTCGCCCCTTTTCTTGAATTCATCTTATAAAATATAGATATTACAAGAAAATAATATTGTCAACGCCGAAGATCTAATGCCCTTGCAGACATTTCCCTTTTGCACATACGTAAGTAACGAGCTGCAAATGCTGAGTTTGCTGAAAATATCTCTAAAAACAGATTATTTTGTTACTGTTCCACCGATCTTTCCTATAAGAGCTTTAGGATATAGTGGTCCGATGTTGATAAGATTTCGCATATATATAAAAATCATAATGGAACTTATAAATTCTAAACTTGTTCAAATTAACTTACTATAAAAGAAAAGCTCTGCAAATGAGTTTTTGTTTATAGTTTTGAGGGGAATGAGGGGAGTTATCGAAAAACTTAAATATTCTGAATCTGTGTGTGCTATGCGCTAGCATATATACCACATTTGCAGATTTTAGTTCATAAAAGATCCCAGATATGCTCAAACAACATGATTTTGATATCGATTCTTATCGATTATCTAGAAACGAGTTATCGATTATTCGATAAAAACTTGTTTAGAACTCTAGCTCTTCAAGTCTCTGAGATCGAACGGACAGACAGACGGATAAATGGACTTGGCTAGATCAACTTTACGTGTTCGAAGAAAAATAATACATATTTGATGACGTCCAAGTTTACATCAACATAAAACCTTGAAATGCTTTTTTAATCCTTTTCAGTATAAAAACTCTTGATCTAGCCATAAAATAGCTATAATTTTAGTCTCATTCATTGCAGTTAACTAAGCACATTTGATAGAGAAAGGAGATCAAAGTTGGCACGAATCTTGTGTATGATAGTGTAAATTATAAATTAAACGTTCTAATAGAGCTTTGAAGCCAAGTCCATGGGTGGATAAGCACAGCTTCACGTGTGAAACTTAACGAATTGGTTCGAGATTTAAACTGAACCCACGAAATGTACTTTGGGTCTGCAGCCCTGGTTATTACAGTCGAAAGAAATTAATGTATTTTTTTTACTCAGTAGCTAGAGGGAACAGCTTTCATTGAGAACAGGTAACTTTAAAGACTCTCTGGCCAGATTAATTCCAAGTCCAGAACAACAAAGTTTCGCAGCTTTGGTTCCAGGAATTGCGCAAAAATATCCGCACGCCATTCAAATGATTCCAAGAATTGTGGCACATGTTGCCGAGCCGATCTCCGAATGTCCTTGCCCGCCGCAGAGGGGAGATGAGTACAGCTGATGGCTGCTGGGGATCCCAGTAAACATCCTGTTATGAAACCGCATAACTCGTTTGGCGTTTCATTCATCAGAAAGCGGGCAAGGCGAATGCGTAAAAGTTCGCGTAAATAAATGGAGAAACCGGAAGCGATCCATAGAACCTGCAGTTCGTGGGAATTTCGTGAGCCACTTCCTTCCTTCCGCCCGATCTGAGGCCGAACAACAAAAGCGCGGGTGGAGCACCGATCCGGCAACAGATCCTTCTTGGGATATGTCTATGAGCGCGAATCAAATTACGCGTGGCCCGTCCACAGTGCCCGAGTCTCCGTCCCTGGCACAGTCTCTCTGCATTCATCATCCACATGCTGCTGCTGCTTCGGCTGCTGCTGCTGCTGCTGCTGCTGCTGCTGCTGCTGCTTGTTGGTTTGCACCTTGAGCCTTGACTACTTCCGGTTTTGCGCGAAGGACATCAACAACAACAACAACAACGACGACGACGCAGCGACGCAGCGACGCAACGGCGCGACTGTAGCAGCAGGTAGTTGTTGTTGTAGTGTCGAGTTTTTGCAGTTGCCTCGCGACCGTTTCCTGCGCCTTGCCCACGCCATGCAAATAAGGATGTCGGATGTCGCCGGCAGGACATGCCTTGCCCGCTGCCAAGCCAAATAAAGACAACAAGTGCCCGATTCACCCGAGTCCTTTGCCGGATGTTTTTCCTTAATCGAACGCAATTGCCAATGGGATTGACGTCAAGTGCTTTAAGTCATCCACAAAGGGATTCTGGGCAGGGATTTATCTTAAATTGAAGAAAAACATACTTTTCAACTGAAACAACATTTTATCAGAGTGAGGTAGATAGATAGACAGATAGATAGATAGACAGATAGACAGATAGATAGATAGATAGATAGATAGATAGATAGATAGATAGATAGATAGACAGATAGATAGATAGATAGATATGGTAGTTTAGAGTGAGGTAGATAGATAGACAGATAGATAGACAGATAGATAGATAGACAGATAGATAGATAGATGGATAGACAGATAGATAGATAGATATGGTAGCTTATGTCCAGTTGGATAAGTCTATTCTAGCTTCCAGTTTGTTAGGCTGAGGATCTGCATAGTGTTGGGGTCCTTTGAAGAGTTTTTCATTTGCCTCCTTAGCAGGTTCCTTGCCAGGACATTTATTTCAAACAAAATCACAGTATCTTCGAGAAATATGCCTATCCAAGCGCACAAGAACAGGCATGCCTGATCTATCTGCCTTGGCAGGTGGAGCACACTGAATTTTCTCATGCCCAGCCGATAAAAGTAAACCGAGCAACGGGCAACGTTTCCCACAGGATGCAAATGTAACAAAACACAAGGAGCCGAAATACAAATTGTATGTTTGATTTCATGCAAAACAAAAAACAACCCAAACGAAATCGAAATCGGTGGAAGAAAAACCATGAGAAATGCACTGCTGCAGGCATGTGTGCTTCCCACACACACACACACACACACACACACACGCACACACGCACATGTTGAATGCAGCAGCAGCAGCAGGTACTTTGGCTAGGATACGAGTTTCTGTATAGATACGGCAACACTTCCCAGGCGGCTCATCTCGAGCCGAAGGCTCCCGCAGCTGCTGAGGAGCTGGAGATTTGTTTTGGCTGATGATTTCGTCGTCTGTTTTCGACATTTACTTCCGTGTGAATTTCTCAGGCAACAGCTGGCCAAGTGCCAATTTCTAGTGCTTAATCCTTTCGAGGCGATTGTTAGAAACTGCAGTTTTTAATTGGCAACCGTTGAAACGAATTTTATCTGATATCTGCCCGCGGCCTGAGAACGGAAGTGAGGCATCCTTCGAGCGGGATCCAGCGACACCCTCGTCTCTGGCATTGCCAAATGTCGAATGCGAGGGTGTATCAGGTGCATTGCATAATCCTCGTTTGCTCCGATTGTGTGGGAATCTTTTCGATTTTTATACGAATGTGATTCTTAAGCAAACGGAAGTTGATTTCGCGTGGGAAGTGCTGACTTGTTCGCAAACTAAAGTACAGAAATTGGGCTATAATCTGAATCCCTGCCAAGGGAAATGAGATGTTGTATATTCATATAGGTCAAAGCATTGGCTCGAAGAAGATCTGAACGTAGAAACGTTCCGAATCTATCTTTCAACAGACTAGACTCGAGTTTGTTTAAACCCTTTTTATACCCTGAACCCATTGAAAATGGGTAAAAAGTGTATATTGTATTTGTGCAAAATGCAAATGTATGTAACAGGCAGAAGGAAGCATCTACGACCCTATAAAGTATATATATTCTTGATCAGCATCAATAGCCGAGTCGATGTAGCCATGTGCGTCTGTCTGTCCGTCCGTCCGTCAAGGATCTCAGAACCTGTAAGAGCTGTAGACTTGAAATTGTAGGTTCTCCTAGTTCCGACTAAAACCTCTTACTTGTTAGTATTTATATTATTGACCAGCATCAATAGCCGAGTTGAACTATAATAGATCAATTATCTTTCATTTTATTTGAATAAGTTTCAAGGTATCCCGCAGTCGGGAACTCCCGACTGGAGCTCTCTCACTTGCCTGGTTTGTTCAGTTATATATAATTTATAATATAATTTGTCGCATTCTGTAGTTCGCATTGCTTAAGGCAGAATTAACAACTGAATCAATTGCAAAATGTCCGTATAACTTATTCAACTTGATATAGTTTCTCTTTTTTCAGGCGGAACCAATTCCGGCGCAGACTAATATGCTCCCTAACCAGTCTATAAAATAGCTGCCATAGTAAATATATCTCGAGTATTACTTTTTCATAAATGTGTACAAAAAGTGTGATATAAATCAGATGTTAATATTTTTCAAATTTGTTATATCCTTTTAGAAAATGAGCAAAATCGGCTATATACTGCTATAGCTCTATATCTCTATTCTGCCCAAGATATCTGGAAAGGCAAATTAAATCGGTTCACTATACGGTTTATCATATGGCATATACAGGAACAATCGGTCGAAATATGGCTACTTTTTATTTAAATTGAAAATTCGGAATATGATCTTGAAAAACTAAAAGGAATGTCTTCTATATGAAACTCCAGTTCGCTTGATTTACTTTTTCGATCAATCTGCAAATGTAATGTGTGCATATTCAATCTACAACAACTTTAGTCTATGATAATTTGACCCAACTCAGCTGCTCTATGCACTTTCGTATAGGACTTCCAAGGGTTTTGACTTATCGTTAATTGATTTCACAGCGTATTTTCGCTTGACATGCGAAAAGTCAGTTGTTTTAAGGATCTCTTCAAGAGCAAGTGTAGGTATCGAGCATATGGCAGCAATAATTCAAGTGCATATATCTTATCGAGGATAGATTCCATACTCTGCCGTTTCCTATGTACAACACATGTCACAGTACAAAGTGTGCTTGGAGTACTGTACTCTCGTACCTAATGGATTTCCCAAACACATTGCGGGCATTGCCCAAGTGCCAGCCTGAATAAGTCGGAAAAACAAGATGTCCCATTGCACCCACCGCTACAGGCGCAGGCCGCTCAAAAAGGACACGTAGCTGCCTGGTCCAGGCAAATGCCTCAAGACGAAACGATTTGCCGCACCCATTTGTAATGCTAGCTCGGGATCAGCAACGGGATCAGCTAGTACTATTGAAAACCTGCTGAGTTCCGTGCCGACAAAGTGATACAGGCCGGCAGATTTGTTGCCCCAAAACCATTCTGCACAATCATTTTAGCCAAGTCCTTCGACTCCTGGCTGCAATTTCGTATTATTTGTGGGCGTGTTGAGTTGTACTCCCCCGGCCTAAATGCGGCCTAGCAACTACCAAAATGATTAATTTTTAAGGAGCTGCAGGTGCGCCGTTTAAAAACAAAAGAAAACAAATTTCATTGTGTGTTTACCCTGACCCTGACTCTGACCTGCCCTGTCTAGACGTCGTCATATCAGCAAATTGCCCTTCACAAATGTTGTTTACTTAAGTTCCGCATGCAGCGTTTAACATTTTGGCAATTAGCCGAAACGTTAAATGAAATGAAAGGTAAATGTTCTCATTTAAATAAAGTTCGCCCTTGCCCCTAGGAAGAACTCAATTATCTAACTTGTAATAGATATTACAGATAATATGTTGAATGTGCCAAAAAGTTCAGTTAATGGAATTGAATAAGACTTGAAAGAAATGTACTATGCTCAAAATCGAAATCTGCGAATATATCTAAAAAGAGAGGAATTTAATTTGTTTTATCAATCAACAGAATCAATCTGTATCTTCTGATATCTACAAAGTGAAAGATTATATAATGAATAGTAAAAATGGAATTTACATTCCTTGTGTTTAGATGTGAGTTTAGATGATTCGCCTCGTTGCTAGGACCCCTTTGTAGGCGCCTCTCTGTAACGGGGACAGCTAGGACCTTGGCGACCGGGTTCGCATACATAAGTTAATGCTTTCTCGAAGATTAATCATTTGATGATATCTGACTGCCAAGTCGCATTACTTACGGCTACAATTTAATCGGTGACCCAAATTGATTTAGTAATTAAAATCCTTTGTCAGCTTTTGTGGCTCTTAACCAGTTAAGTTCCCCTGCAAGGAGAAAAATTAAATAAAAATCACACAGTAGCTTCCTGTGCATTTTGTCATTTTTAATGAACATTTAAGCGATAATGAAAATCAGATATATATGTGTGCATATATATATACACGTATATGTAGCAAACAGATTACGCGCAAGTTAATGGAAAGTTCGGGGCATCGATGATGAGAACGAAAAAGCAGCTGCCAGTGAGCAGATTAAGCGTAATGAAAACCTTTTGGGGTTGGTTAACGAAGAAGATAAGCGCAAACGGGTTTCCAGAGCTAATCATTTAAAAACGTTGCCCGAAAATACAATTCGCAAAGCTTTCCCACTCTGCACGCTGGCACCGAACGCAAAAGCAACCTGTTGTGCCGAAAAAAAAAAAATATATATAAAATAAAATTTTATAAAAACCAAAAATTAATTTCTTGCTGTTGTCCTGGCAAACGTGGACAGCAGCAGGCAAGCTGCATCCGGTGTTTGTGCTGATGCCAACAAACTTCCGTTTTTCTGGCAGCCGCAGCCGCAGTCGCAGTCGCAGCAACTTTTGCGCATGCGCAGCCACAAGTCAGTCACATCCACAGACAGAGCCTCAGCCAGAGACGCAGCCAGAGCCAGAGACAGAGACAGAAGAGCAGCAACGTGCACGTCAACTGCTGCCAACAGGTGTATTTACTGTTTTTTCTTTTATTATTTATCAGGGACAACAACAAAAACAACAGCGACAACAACACGAAAAAAAGTGCTCCCCAGTTGGGTTTTCATTTCTGTTTATACCCTGTGCACAACATAGCTACATATGTAAAGCAGAGTATATGAGACTTGATCAAAACTTAACGTTGAACCAGCACGCCTGTCCGAGTGTATCAAAACGTTGAACCCAAGGATAACATTTCTATATATATATTGATTACCATATTTCCACATTTATTTGATTTATAACTAATTTGAACTTCATTTGAATTACATAAGTTTATTGTTCGCGTATTTTTGAGTACTTGGTGGGATAATTGCTTTAATTGTTGGAGTACTTTCGAGTACTTGGCGTGGGAAGGATCGATTCACCGGACTAGCATTTAGAGATTCCATTTATCTACACGAGTTTTTCTATTTGTTCATAGCTCACTTGCTACAGGGTATGCACTCGTCTATCTCTCCCTCGTTGTTTTTTCCATTTTGTGGATCTTCTTCTACTGGCGGTTGGCTGCCTGGGCAACTTTTTCATTGCCATAATTACCATGATTAGCAATGAATGCTGGGCCCGACTACAGGTCTCCGGCCGAGGCTTTACCTCGGCTTGGCTTTAACTTGGCTTGCGATCTTTCTGGTTTTGGGCCTGCTTCAGCTACTCCAGCTCCGGCTGGAACTCCATCAGTTGCTTGTTTTCGGTTACTTCGTCAGCAGCAGGCGGCAAACACGCGACAAATTTAATTTTTATGCTATTTTCTTTCTCTTTTATTTCATTTATCATGGTTGTTGTAGCTGTTGCTCTTCTTGTTGTTGTTGCTGTTGTTGTTGTTGTGGTTGCATATATTTAACTTACGGTTAAGTCGCCTGCACTTTAATTTGTATTTATGCGGGCTGATTACGTGCCCCTGCCCCTCTGCTCCCCAGCCAGCTGCCCACCGATGATGTTGTTGACTTCTTTATTTTCAAAAATTGTATTTTATTGGTTTTTGACTCTTCTTGTTATTGTTGTTGTTCTGGCCGTGAGTAATCAATGTTCCCGACGGAACTGTACTTATGTAATGCTACCTGTACTCCACGTGTCTCTGCCTCTACCTGTGCCTGCTCCAGTGCGTGCTCTAAAGAGTGTCATATTATATTCGGCTCAGTGATGAGGGCCAAATGCACAAGTAACAACTTCTGCAGCTGCTTTTGTTGTTGCCTTTAAACAGAACTCAAGGAAATGCAAATACAACTATTTAAAGCTGATATTAGCTGTAAATAAATGCAAGTCGAAAACTTCAAAACCTTCCTCGTTTTCAATCCGCAACAAGAATGTTCAAGCCAACTGGGATCAGCATGCATCTATATCTTGTACAGATATCCTTGGCATTCCTGACGATGATCAAGTAATATTTTGATGATTATTAGTAAATAGTACCAAAGCAATAGCTTAGTTTCCCTGTTATTTAATTATTATTCCCCTTGGCAAAGAGATTTTAAATCGAATTCTCTCACAAAAATGTCGTTACATAAATTGCCGCCCCTTTGGCCGGTCTCCAAATAATATTGACACTGCTTAAACAAAGAGAAGAATTCACTTTTGGCGCGTGCTAAGCTTGCGGCAAATGCCCAGACAAATAATATTTCCAAGAAATAATGGGGTTAAGTTCAGTTTTGTAGCCAGTCAGGTACCAAGAAGTGCACATCGAATGCCCGAACCCCGAAACCGCAGACGAGCCCAATGCGGATCGAACGCTCGGTACGGGGACAACTGATAAGTTGTGGAACGGGGCAGATAAGATAGTGGCTGAGACGAAATCTAAGCAAATAAGTGCAAAGCCAAAGATATCGAAAATGTCGAAAGGTAAGAAACTGGACAGAAGTTTCTTATCGAGCTGGCAATTCGTTGTGGCAGCTGTTCGACAGATAAAACGAGGCACGGCACGCGCGATTCTCCAGCTCGGCAAGAACTCCCATACCGCATATGAGTATTTATACATATATATATATATATATATGCTCATTCCATATGTAGCACCAGGCCATGCTTATCGACGCATTCCGAAAATCGAAAACTGTTTGCGCGAAAGTGCAATAAAAGTGTTGCGTATCCTTCCGCTGTTGCATCTGTCCGGGTCCAGGCGGAAAGGAGCGTTGAGCATTGCGTTTTATGACATGGTTTTATGGCTCCGATTATTCCTTTCAATACTTTGTTGTGGCTCATTAAGTGGGCTGCGCAGTTGCTTGATATGGTAATTGAATTTAAATATACTTATGACTTATATTGCATATAAAAACTGCTTTTATGCGCCTTTAATAGGCCTGCTGTCGGCAATTAAAAGTCAAGACTGTATCTGGCTGCACATCTTGCTTTAATAGACCACAAAGATAGTCGTGGAGCTGCGACAAGCTGTACACGGAGTTGAATGTTAGATATACAAAAGTATCGCCTAGCCGAGTCAGCAGCTCAACAATGGTTCAAATGGCTCAAAGTCAGACAAAAGACGATCACATACCATTTCCTCCATTGTGCAGGCATGATCCACCCTTAAGTGTAGCGAATCCAGCAGATGAGATCCATGTGCCACGTCGTCTTTTGCCAGAATGCGTCAATAATGCTGTCGTCAATGTGAAAAGAATGGACATAGCCGAGCAGCTCCTGCTTCTGGCTCTGTTCCCGCTCCATAGAGAATGTTATACATTTCACATTTGGCCCTTTGTGTGCCAGAATGAAGCTGTAACTGTCTGTCAAAAATGCTCGACTGCGTGTTGCCCTCTGTTTATTGCATTTTGTGGTCGATCAGCGATCAGTGATCAGCGATAAGGCCTTAAGTGGAGCACACAGTACACAGTGAGAGCGAGTCGCGGTAGCTGGCAGTAGTCCATCATAATTATAAGGATAATCGCTTGATTGGTTATCCATCATGTAATATTTCAATACAGTTCCTCAGGTCGCAGCTCAAGCTGCTTCTGCCTACTGCTTGAGTGCTTCGTTGAGTGTTTTCATCTTTATTTAGTTTGCATCTTGCGGGAAATAGATATGGATAGACAATTGCGTTGGCTAAGATACTCACAATAGTTCCCTTGGGCCTAATGTGCGATCAGCTGCATGCTAAAGGTACGCTGTTGTATATTTGATATGCATTTGGGTCAAGTAGGCAGGCATACAGTTTAAAAGTACAGTTTGCCCAATAGGCTGTTCACAATTCGATGCCTATAGATGGCCAACATATTGGCAAGAAAGTGTTCATAGTTCTAATACTAATATTAAGCTTTCCGCCTCGAGGTCAATATTGTTTACTTGGGAAGCAAATTTCCAGAATCACTCGGTTCTACCACGAAGTCTTTGTCAAAGACTCTATCAATGCAAACAGTTTAAGTCCCTTTCATAGCTTTAACTTGTTGAGAATTGCAAGCATGAAGCATCGACAAAAGTCAATTTTAGTGCCTGGAGAATACGACTGTATTAGTGTAATTGCATTGTGTACATTATTTCAAAAGTTGAGTAACTTGATTATAAATCTTTTTTCAATTTACCAATTGTATACACAATTTATTGAAGTGAAATAAACTTGTTTTAAATTTAAATATATTTTGTTAAAAATTAATGCAATCTGGAGAATGTATGTTATAATAACGGAACACTCTATTCAATAGATATTATAGTTTTTTAAATGGCTCTACCTCAAAAATTACTTATGCAATTTATAAGGTTCTTTTGTCTCCCATAAAGTCAAATAGCATAAAATGCGCCCACATAAATATACTTATAAGCACATCTCTTATCATTCATTTACTATGGGTAGTATGGGTGGTCTCCGAGTGCAATTTATAGACTATGTTCATTGTCAGCTTGTCGAGAGTTTGAAGTGGGCTGCTTGGAAGCAACACTGATTTAATTGTGTGTGGTCAGTCGGACAGCAGCTCATCATTGGAGTTAAGCCCCGTCCAGATGATGAGCCAACTCGTTAAACTGGGCGTTCGTTCATTAATAGCTCGGTCTCAAGCGGCGACTTCAAAGTTCGGGTGACAAATAAAAATGAAGCAAGGTCCAGGCCAAAAGTAACCAAGCCCAAAATCGTAAATGCAGTAAGTAGCCATAAAGTGGCTCAAAGACAATACGGAATTCGTTGGCCAAACAAAATTGTTGAACATTTATGTACGTGACAAAAATGCTTGAGCTGCTCATTATGATTAAAGGCAATACATCGTCTGTTGGGCCAGTAATGAATGCTAGGGCTTGGGAGGAATGCCTCCGGATATTGCATTTTTATTTGATATTGCAGTTAACCGACTTTCAATCACATATGTATAGCCATATGGAACTCGATTTCGGTCGAGCGATCAGAAAATTGTTATAAATTTGTTCCGTTTGCGCGCCACCTGAGCCAAATTAGTTGGCCAACTTTACTTTGGCCAAGTCGAGTAATTTCGCCCTGGCTGAGCCAATCTCGCCAGCAGCAGCTAAGCAACAACAGCTGGCGGCACTTAAGTCGCTGGAGGAAATAGTTGAGAGCTGATCTCTCGCCCCCTCTCTCTCTCTCGCTCTCTGTCTGTCAGACTCACCTTTTGTCTCTTTCGTTCGTTCAACGCGCTCCCTCGCAGTGTGGAAACCCTTTTTGTTGTCTTGTCGTTTTTTGTTATAATTCGTGTTTAACTAATTTTAGCCTATTATCGCCATCATTATTATCATTAAATGTGAAATTGTTGCCCCGGCGCGCATGCGCATTGGCAATTTCAAAACAACACACACACACACACACACACACACATACACACACCTCTGGCAGGTTGCTCCAACTACAAAAACAATTTCAACTCCAACTCCAACTCATCGTCATCGTCATCGTCAAGTTGCTGTCAGACACCAACTGTTGTCTCTGTGCCCAGTTCCAGTGCCTGTCCCAGTCTTCTGACCGCTGGGGTTGTCGGCGGGGTCAGGCCAACAACATTATGCGCCTGCTATGAGCTTTTCAGCAATATGTTCTATTTTGCGCTTGCTCTCGGCAATTACCAAAAGTAATTTGAAAGGTATGCCGAGCTGGAGCATGGAGTGTAAAACGGCCTAAAAGGGTCGACTATTAAATGGACCTGTTCGCTAAATTGGGAATTGTATTTGGACCTGCAGATTCCTTCAGTGCTTAACGATATTATTCAAGTTTAAATGGCTTTTCAACTTAATTGGCATATTTTATGTGCATTTATTAGGAATATCACGCTGGATAGTTGTTTTTTTTTATATATCTCTATATAAAACGCCAATCTCGAGAAATTGTACCCTTCGGTGTGGGTAAATCTACCTTTAAATGCGATCGATCTTTAACTCATTTTCAAAGTTTCATCCTTTTTGGAAAAACCACCTATTGGAATGGGGTCAAGCATTTGGTAGATGAAATCAAGGTCAAAAGCTGTATAGGCGAAGTTGTAGAAGGTTTCGTTCGATCGGCCTCAACTGTCTACTAACTATCAATATAATATGTTCTATGTTCTAATAAGAATTGAATGAATACTATTATCAGCGATTTCCGAAAATCCACCAGCAACTGTGAAAAATGTACTGAAAACGGATGTGGACTAAATTCTTTGGGAAGTGTTTCGCCCTTTTCACAAAATCCAAGCCACTTGGATAAAGAATGTTTTACTTTTCGGCATTGAGCATTACACTAGGGGATAAAATTGAGCAGAAACCGTTTTGGTTCTTATACAATAAAGCTTGAGACTTGAAGATAGTTCGGGTAAATTTTAATTTAAAGACAACTTGGCCTTACAGTTACCAATCTATTTAAGCTATAAGATTATTGATATGATTATCATAGTTCATTTTCAGTGCGGTAATTGAGAAGCTTCTGCAATTTATATCACCTTTGTGCGCAAATGAGCAGCTTCTGTAAAATTCGATACTCTTTCAGGGGAAAGAACTCAATTACAATTAGAGGGAGCCAAAAAAGAATCTTGACGAACAATTGCAAGAAATAATTGAAAGTAATACGAACACAATTTATGCGGCTGCCGTAGCGAAAGATGGCAAAAGATGTGTTGGGCCGAACAAAAGGCAGCCGAGCAAAAACCACAAGAATGACAAATGTAAACGACACCGCAGGATCGTTATGCAGAGACCGGGACCTTCGCGCAACGCACCAGACCCGACGCTTGGGTGGGTTGTGCCGAGCAACACCTACAACACGGATACAGTGATTCGTTTGCTCAGTGGCTGTCTGTCTGCCTGTTCAATGTCCCTTTTTTCGGGATAAGGATAACCGATACGGCAATGGCAATGGCGACCCATGCGGCGTTGCAGACGGCGCTGTCCGAGCGGGTCCTGGAAGGGACCTGGCCACTTAAAGGGCATAACGACAACGGATCGGCGTCTGTTGCCACTGATGCTTGACCAGCGACTGCCATGGCAGGGATTGAGTTCCACATAGTTCTATAGAAAATCGTCAACGGCAGCGGCCATATGCCAGTGGACAGTTGTTTGATTTGTCCGTCTGCTGCTAACAGATATCCTGGCTACCGACTGACTTACCTTACGCTCGCCTAATCATTGTTAGTTTTTCCCTGCAAATTGTCTCTTATTGTTTTTCCTTTGCTTTGTCGCCTGCTGACAGCTTCTTGCAAATTGTCCTCGTTTTACGTAAATGATTTATATGCTCTTTGTTTATACAAAGGATTTGTGCGTAATTTTACTATTTGCACAGTTGTCTGTGATTTGCAATTTTTAGCTAAGGAACAAATATTATCACAATAGGGAGAGTGTCAAAAATTATTTACTAGTAATGCATAAATTGTAATCTTAAAATAATACAAAAACTTAAAAGAACTCTTTGTTTCCCTGTTAGTTGATCTAATCTCAATAGCTAGCCGGTAGTTCCTGACTAGGAGATACCCAGAACCCAGCCTCGACTGTGCTTCTTCTTTCCTTAGCCCCACATTTTGGAAAATGCTTTAGGAAATAACTTTGGTAAACCAAGAATATGCCTCTTATCTTTAATTTTGAGGGAAACAGGAGAAGGCATGCCAAAAGTTACTATACGAAAGTCTAAATATATCATTTGCGGTCTCTAGGTCTTCTATGTCCCGAGATATGCTCAAAAAACCGGAAATCGATAACGATTTTTATCGATTCCATGAAGACGGAGCAGGCTATCAATGATTTGAAAGAAGTTTATATATTTATAAAAATACTCATATTTACATAAACATATTTTTATATTAAGAGTTGCGCTAAAAACAGAAGGTTGTCGTTTACAGTTTTCCTCTGATTTTTCGCCATTGAGGTAGACGTTTTAATTTTAATTAATAAGTACGCCCAAACAGCCTTAGTTTTTAAATTTTATCCAGAATGGGGTGAGTTTTACAGAAGTGCGAAACAAGTCTCTGAAAAGGATGAATTTGAAACTGATCGGATGGATGAGGATCAATCAGTCAGTCAGTCAATCAGTCAGGATGTAAAGTTTTATTTGTAGAGATATATGGCCCAGAAATATTCCACAAAGGCAGTCCGACTGGCTTGGCCAGTTATAGGGTCTGCTGCTCAAAGCTGAGTTTTAATGTTCGCTTTATGAATTTAATACTTTGTTAGCAAATGGACTTAAGACCAGAGAACGGCTGCAAGTTGTATTTTTTTAATTTGGCTGACAACATGTCCAAGACTCGGCTGCTTATCTAGACAAACATCAAGAAGGAGCAACCTGCAGGACAAAATGCAAACCCTTCTAACTGCTGCCCGGCAGCAGGCAGCAGGCAGCAGGCAGGAGCAGATGGAGCAGCAGAAGCAATTCAATTTGACTGCCAGCTTCAGCTGAAATCAAAGGTGTTGTTTACAGGCGGCAGCCAGCGGCATCCAACGGACAGTTGACCCTTCTACCAAGTGGATAAAAAATAAAAACAGAGAGGCGAACCAAGTCAAGAGCATCTGCCAGTGCATGCGTAATGGCCAACTGCCAAAAAATAGTGAGGGCCAGGAGCCCGAAAAAAAGGACGGACTAATGAACGACGTTGTTGAAAATCTACGTGGCTAAAAAGGCAGAGAGACAAGACTTAACAAATGAAAGGCAGCAAAAAAAAAAACCCTCGGTTACAGATGCCATCAAATTATAGCAGCAGACGCCAAGCAAAGAGTTGAAATTGAAACAGTTGCCGAAGGGTTCGGGCTCGGGATCGAGTTCGAGTTCGGGATCGGTTTTGGACTTGGGTTTGTGTTTGGGTTTTGAGTTCAACTCAAAGCCAGTCAAACGGCGGCGGCAGCGCTTGGCGTAATTATCGAAGCGGGTTAGGGATTTACCACCTGGACGCGGACTGACCACCGCCAGACGACTAGAGACAGCAGCCGCAGATGATGCAGCCAGCAGGCCCAAAGGGTTGCTGGCAATGTGTTACCAAAATTTAATTTGACGCTCATAATTGAGCCGTTCCCATTTCCAGTGTGGGCTGTGGCGGCTGTTTTTTAGCTGCCAGCAGACTGACTGTATGCATGCATGTCCTTCAAGTGGCCGAGTATCACAATCAGTCACAAGATGGCTAGAGATACCAATCCTGGCATTGGAACGCACAGCACGTGCGCAGTTGCATCTTGCAGTACTTTTGCCAAACTGTACCGGTTCGTCAGCGTCTTCGTCCTCGTCTTAGTCTTTATCCTTGCTCCTTGCTCCTTGCTGCTGGCTCCTGGCCGGCTTGTAAACAACAAACACCAGGTGCTGCATGCAGCAGGCGGCAGCGTTGTCGCTGCGCTCGTCCTGCAGCCGCCTGGTGCCTGGTGCCTGGTCGGCGTTTCTTATTCTTATCAAGTCAGGCCAGGCCAGGCCAGGCCAGGGCAGGCCCATTGTCCACTCGAGTACTTGGCCCTTTGTCTCTGCTGTCGTCGGTTTTGTGTCCTGCCGCGTGCTGCAATTGTTTCGCATTTCGTGCGTGTCCTTGCATTTGCCCGCTAGTCCTGACGCTACGGCTTCGCTTATTGTTTTGATTCATTTTGTCAAATTTATATAAAATTTATTAAAACGCACGCATCGAAATTTCGACCCATGCAGCTCTTGGTCTCTAATGGCGGCCAATCGACTGCCATAAATGCGTATTTAATAGTGTCACAACAGGACGCTGCATGGAAAATGTACTGGGGGATAGAAAAGGACACAAGGACATGCTTCCATGTTGCAGTTTATTGAATTCCGATAAAAGGTAGTCGTTGTATAGTACACAGTATATTAAATCCCAAAGCATGCTACACTGCTTTTTGACAAAGAACTTTCTAGTAAAGGGAGGTCCCATGTCTAGAGAATAGTTTCATAAATATCTACTGCAACTGAATGAATAGAAGTATTTTCCTAACAAAACCCTAGATAGTGCACATAAAAGCAAAGACGCATCTTGAGCATCAATATTCTATGCACCTACAAATATTTCGAGTCAATACAAATTGATGCTCAAAAACTACATTCAAAGTTCTGTAATATCAAGAATAAAATTTAAAAACCAGATATTTTTTAAGCATCACACTCCATTTTTCAGTTATTTCAAGTAAACATTACTGTATTTAGAAAACTAGCTTTTAAATATATTCTTAAACTAAACTAAAAATTGTTTAACTTAACTTAAGATCTTTAGTTAGTATCTAGGAGTTTCTTCAATATTATTTCCTGTAAATATTGAAGTCTTTCTTAGAGATTAAAATTATTGAAAGCCTTATAATTATTAACAGCGCATTGATTTGAAACTCTTCTTAACCTATCTCTACAATTGTCTGGCTATGCAAACTTAGCAATAGATATCTGTGTGCATCTGGTGCTCTTAGGCCTCTGGATTAGTTCTTAGATGAACAACCAAAGATAGGAGTGATTGCCTATACACAAATTTGTAAAAATCTGCAGCTTACGTGCTCTATAGATTACATCTATGCATTCCTAATTACGAACGTTTCGAATGTTTTCCAAATCGACAATAAAATACCCACCACGTTGACTCAAGAGCAAAACTATTCCTAAGCTGGCTCAAATGTCAGTACAAACAATTAGGAGTGCAGGTCAGTTGGGTTAACAAAGCACGTGGCATTGCCAGGGTCAGATCCCTGGACAGGTGATGCGTAAAAAGTAATAAAGTAGACGGCATTGTGTGGCCAGACGGAACAGCGGAACAGACCCCGGGGAAGAAACACCCACAGTGCGTGCGCATATGCAAATATTTCCAAATGCGAGGCAGCTGCAAATGCGGAAACAAAAGCCGCAGAACAAGCAACAGGCAGCAGGCGATGGGCAACAGGCTGAAGGCTGAAGGCTGCAGGCTGCAGGCCACAGGATCAAACAGGGTCAGTCGAGGCCAGTGCAAACTAGAAAAATAAACAAAGCCCTGGCTGAACGCACTGAACCTGCTCGCCAAGGATCATTTTTCTAGGATAGCATGTCTTGCACCTTGGCTCAAGTTCTCTGTGCAGCTCTCAGCTCTTAAGGTATTTGGTTTATGGCGAAGTAGCCAGAACAGATGTGTTTGGACGCGGAACAATGCCAGAGCGTAGACCATTGCATAATAATCAGCCAAAGTATCTTGGAAACTAACGCTTGGCTGTGAATTGCTGCTCGACGATTTATGGTACTTTTATAACAGGCAATGGCTTAATAATAGAGAGTTTTCTATAGGTTCTAAGAAGCTGAGCCATATGCTAAGGCCAAAGGATTTGCCCGAGGCACGTAAAACGTAAAACTCTTTAAACTGAAAGAATACACTGGGAACAATAGCGAACTATGCAGATGCACAGATCTGAAATCAACATCAACTGAAATTTCACAGCTCGATTGGACAAACATATCGCAACCTCTATTGACATATCCATATCGAAAACTAACACGAAGCCTGAAAACCTGAAATTCCAACAATGACTTCCAAAGACTTTCAGCACATGGCACCGCGAGCGCTGCTAATCAAAGGCAAATCTGAAATGAAAAAAAAAGGATTTCCAATACAAAGGACCCAGAGACATTTCTGGGTCATGTTTGCGCAAACACGCCAATGCAGACGCCAATTGCAATCATTCAATTCCCCAGCAATTGTCGCTATTGTCACAATTGGCCAAAGGTGTGCCAAAGGGTTTGGGCCCAGTGACAACGCAAGCTGCAAAAATATTGTCAAAATTGTATAAATTTGCAGGCAATTGCATACAATTGCCAAGGGGTTATTCCTGAAAATCATATCTAATTCTGTAGGCTTTGTGTGCATCGATTGAGTTATCGAGAACCTAACATACATTTATGTTGTGCAAATATTGTGGGGGCTAGGCAACAAATACAGCTGCCGATGGATTAATGCAAGAATTATTCAATGGCTACACATAATGAATAGCCCACATTATAGAAGAGAGTCAACATCTGCCCGCACAGAGGCCTGGCCCGTGTGTAAAAGTAAATAAAAGCAAGCTTTTCAGTAGAAATAGGTATAAAGTTTAAAAAACTTTAACTAAAGCGTAGTCAGAATAAGGCATTGAGCCTGAATTAAATTGTTTGTTTTTTTCTACTTTTAAACAAGTTAAACATTTTTGATGCATGTTAATTTAAAGTATTTATTGTTGTTTTGTATGATATATTATTATAAGCCATAAAATATTATTGCAGTTGGGAAATAAATTCTTAAAAAATGATTTATTTTTTGTCTGTGCATGAAAACATGAAATTAACCAGCATGTGCCGCAATCCCTGAGCTGCATAACAATTGAAGACCTTGAGTGCGTAAAAGAAATAAAATTATTGTATCAGCAATGTGAAGTCGAACCAGCTAAAAACTAGACATCTTTCAGATTGAATAGCAACTGGCTGACAAGGCAGGCACCCGCACTATGTCTATGCTCCTGAACATGATAATGATTCCTTGGTTTCTGTGAGGCGGAAACAATAGTCAGCAGATTTACTAGAAAAAGTTGGCAGCATTGTGCGCCAGTTACTCGAACCTCAGTCTTGATGCGTGCCGGGGCTGCGGAGGACAATGCTCCACAAATTCAGTGCGACGCACTAAAAAACACAACTAAGCATAAAAAGCAGCAGGAGCAGGAGTAAGAGAAGGGCGAGAAGGACAGGGCGAGCAACTGATCATGCGTGGTGTTATTTTTGCTTGCAGCCTGCTGAGGAAACATGTGCCCCGCTCAATTTTTCGTTCGCTTCATCATATATTTTTTTGCTGTTGTCTTTTCTTGGCATTGTGGCCGTTGTTGTTGTTGTTGTTGTTGCTTCTGCTGTTGCTGTACGCATGCACACGCAGGACGCAGGACATTTGGAACAGGATACTTACAAACAAAAAACAAGTAAAGCGATGAGCCACATAAAAAAATGTAAGCAGCATGCGAGCGAGAACGCTGCTAGGTAGGCTGTGCCCGTACATGTGCTCGTATCCCTGTTCGTGTCCTTACAATTAACGCTTGACTCCTCCGCTAGCCGCCGGCTGTGCTCGCTGCGTTGGCTGCACATGTACAGTCCCAGTTTAGTGCGAGTCAGCCAGGACTGTGCCTAGGAACAATGTCAAGGTCAAGCACGTGCCGTCTGCACACGATTTTTTAATAGAAAAAATCTCGAATTTTAAACGCAGGATATGCGTATCCTGCTTTAGTTGAAAGGCATGTGCTGTCGCCAGCAGCTGTCACTGGCGCTGATCCTGTCATTTCGGCTTGGAGCGTGCGTGTCCTTATTATGGCACTTTTTCTACGTACCCAAAGACGAGTACAAAATTATGAGATCTTGTTTTTTCATAGAAATTTCTTGGACCTATATATCCTGTCGCCCGCTGAGACCATCAGCTGCTGTTGCTCTCATTAGCATATGCGACTTCAAAGCTTTCAATGTCATGCGATCGCCAACTAATATCCTGTCGAGCACCCACATAATGTCACATTGACAGCTGCAAGCCTTCGAAATGTTATATAACTATCGGGCATGGTCTCCACTCTAATCCTTTCGGTTCTTAAGAGTGCTTTGTCCTGTGACAATTGGCTTCATCTAAACGTAAACAAGCCCCACAATAGCGATTATCCTTGCATAGCACTCGTCACCTCAATCCTTCTATTGTTATTTCCAAATTTGCCCTACTGTTTTCTTAAGCCTCTAAAAAATTCGCGTCTGTTCGGATTTCGCTTCAGGGCGCAAGCTGAATGTGTGACATGCTTATATAGTTTGAATAAGAAAAGATTTTGTTTGATTTTGTAGCAAGCATCATGAAAATGTTGTTGCGAAAATTTCAATATATGGTGTTCGTCCTGACTGACTGTCTGATTGGGGATCAACATACAGCGCAGACCCTAAGAGCTATGGAGCTTTTGGATCGTCGGACTAACTAATGAGAGATCGCCGGTTCAAGCGCAGCAGCAATTAACTATTCTTATGTATAAAATATTATTACGTTTTTGAGCTTCTCATGCATATAACGTTCTAATAATAGCTATTTAATTTATGAAAATATATTGTCAAATAATTCTTTAGATTAAAAATAAAACATTTACCATTATAATTGCTTTGATCTGTGTTTGAATATGTACACATTTATCGATAAGAAGAAACTGTCTATCGAAACCAAAAGGGGTTCGAGAATGTCTTGTAATGTATTCTAAAAATGAAATGAATACAATTTGTCACACGTTATAGCCATTAAGAATCGCTTGAAAATTAGATACGATCGCCAAATAGATTAAAATTTAACTTTTCTTATCAATTTTTTTACGTTTCCATACAATTTTTTTTTTAGAGAAAACCTTTGTAAGATTATTTGTATTCAGACATTTTTCTATGAAGGCATTTGTCTAACAGCAAGACATTCTCTTTTTAATGGAATCCTGCTTAGGGCCGATGCGATCATAGGGGCCAGCCGTCTGGCTGGCTGACCCTGCTTGGACTATGTCTGTCCTCGTCCTTGAGCGTGCAGACTTTGCCCTAATCTCTAATCGCGCGTCACGCTGGCAGGACAAGGTCCTCACCTTGCCGGAACGCTGGGGCCAGACTCATTTGAGTCGCTTAAACCGGCGATAAGCATCGGCAGGTTCAAGCTGACAGCCAGCAGGTAGTTGTAGTTGGACACGCTATTGTCCTGCACGTCCTCGTCCTGACCAGCCGGCGGCCGGTGCTCCATACATTTTAAATGTTGCAATGTGTATTGTATAATTTATATCATAATTTTCAATGCATTGTGCCTGTTGTTGCGTTTGCTCCTGCTCCTTGTTAACGCTTGTCCTCGCCAAACTGCAGCTTTATCCTGTTGCACGGCTTATCTAGATTCAAGCTGTTGTCCCAGACGATTTCGTTGCTTGTTTTGCGCATGTTTTTAATGATTTCGTAGGGGAATGGAGTAAAAAATTAAGCCATTTTAATAAGTATCAAAGCGATTGATTTGTAGGAGTTGGCCACAACAAGCAATCAATATGTTTAAGATATCAAAAGTCTTAGGTTCCAAATATCTGCTTAAGTAGTTGACATAGAATTATATTTTCCATTGTTAAATAGAATCTCAAACAGATCGCTGGCATCACCTTTCACCCAAGGGCCAACGAAGAGAGCAACAACTTCCGGTCATGCAAATTTGGTAGAACAGGAAACCTGTTCAACCTTTGAACTGCCTGGGAAACAGTCTGTAACTAATATTTTGGACATTTCTCATTAACCACCCGCCTTGCTGTAGTTTGCCGAAATCTGTGATCCTTGACGATTAGTTACAAAGGACATAAAAACTTCCGGTCTGCAAAAATACGCGCAGAGGAAGCAACCGAACAGCAGAAAAGGTGCGTAGCTGTTGCACTGTGATCCTGAGCCTGTACCTGTCTCAACGACAGATGCGCAAAATATACAACAGCATCAGACAACAACAAGGATGCGGAAGCAGCAGTCGCGGCTCAAGAATCAAAACAAAACTGGCAATGAGAATGAGAGAAACAAACGGTGCTCAAAGCGGAAATAATGCCAGTCCCAGTCCCAGTCCCAGATCTCCGATCCACAATCTGCGAGCACAGTTCCAGTTTCCAGCCAGCGCAACAGTTGTCCCTGGAGGCAAACACTACTGAAAATCACAACTGTTCGCAGCTCGTTTTGAATATATTTCCAATTGTTTTTTTTTTTTTTTTCCATTTTTTCCTTTTGACAGACCCTGCTGCTGCCCCCGTGCAACATGTTGTTCTGAATGCGTTCTCAATGCAGCCCGCCTTATGTGATGATCATTAAAAATGCAAGCAGCAGTGGATGCTGCGGTTTGATAATGTCAAACATGTGTCTATCCTCTGGCTACGCGTCCCTAAATGGAGAAGCGGCTGACGCTTCTCTCGGGCCTATGCTAAATATGCTAAGCATAGCGGATAGTTAGTGGGAAAAAGAAATCAGCTTACTGGAGTAACTGTCTTCCACTAGCGGCACCCAGGTACTTTGAATATTATAAAGTAATTGATATTTTAAATGTATTTTTTATTGATTTAATTTAAAATTTGCTGACTTTGTATATGCTATTAGTTTTACTTTTAAAAAGGAAATACTTAACAAATTATTTAAATTAGGCCATCAATCAGAAATAGCAGTTAATATATTATTGTACTTCATTATCATTATCATTACATTACACGCTTGATAACGAAGAACTGCCTCATTATTCCATAACTGACCGACTCGGAAGACAATATTTTGATCTGCCTCTATTGAAAGTGTAATTAAGCAGATTCCATTGCGGAGATAACCAATGAACAATTTATAACATTATAAGTGCTTATTTTATTCAAATATTAACAAACAATATTTATTCTTGTCTCTGAGAAAATTCCAAGCGTAGTTCCTTTAAAATTGTACGCCCATAATTGGACTATGAAGTCACCAACCTTTTTTTTGAAATAATTTCACAATATTATTTAATTAAAAGTCAACTCACAGCCGTGTCATTTGGAATTGTTGAAACAACGAAAATGGAGCACTTCAAAATAGATATTAAAATGCTCGATGCGAATCGATTGCGAATCGAAAAATGCAGCCTGCATGCCTGATCAAAATGAAGAGTGGGCAAAATTTATATGTAACACGCAGTGAGAGATAAAATGATTAAATTATGGTGCCATATATTCTGGTAAAGTTTAAAACAAAGGAGCTGGCAGAGACACAACGTTGTCCAATAGGTGGCAGCACGAGATGTGGGAGCTGGGAACCGGGAGCCGGGCATGTAGCGACGGGCGTGATGATTGCATTTTAATGGACAAATTAAAAATCAATGCCTTCTGAGTTGCACGTACTTTGTACTTAAATTAACCAAACAAAATTGTGTACGCCACAGAACGAAAAACGGACAAAATAAATACAACAAAATCAAGAGACAAAAAAAAAAAAGAAACTGTCGATCGAACACCGATCGTGAGAATGGAAATGGCGACAATGTCGACGGGCGGCAGCCCGAACTCCATAAATCTTCATAAGCTTGTCACGTTTCGAGTGCAACAGCTACTCGTAAATATCTGAATCCGAAGCCGTAGCCGTATCCGTAGCTGAAGCCATAGCCTCAAGCTATGCCGCTGAAGACGATGACGAAGCTCCCAAAATGTTGCTGCTCCTTGCGGATTAACAATTATTTTGACATAAAATAGCCGCACGCCTCACTCCCAGCCCCAGCCCCAGCCCCAGCCCCAGCCCCAGCCGGAGTCGGCAGTCCGACTCATGAGTCTTGCTTTCGGTTCTTCACGGCTTCTGACGTCCAACGGCCCCACACAAGAGATTTCGTGAGTGTGCCACGGCGGTGACACATACGTGCCGCGCTTTTCGGCAATGTTGATACTTTCTGGACTACCGTTGCCACCATAGAGATTGGACATAATTTGTAAGCGCAACACGTGCCGCCAAGCAGAGCTGGAGTCGTATAGGCGTACATGCTCTTAGTGGGATCTTCAAATTACCTTTGTATTGGGTAAACGTTCAATGAAATTTGGTCGTAAAACTTGTTGTTTATCTTAAATTCGTTATTTGTACATTTGCATTTTGGGAAATGCTGGCTGGAGTTCAACAACTTTAGGTGGATGATGGGCAAATCGAGTCGAGTTTCAAAAGAGTAGAATGTAATTTTAATTGAGTAAAGTTTCTGATTAAATGTCAATTTAATTGTTTGAATATCCTGAAAATTGTATAACGATCTGATAGAAGTCAAAACGAATGTTAAAGCTCTGCGGATATGGGTATGAAACTTCCAAAAAAATTGTTTTTTATTTATTTGTTAATAAATAAACAAATAAAGTTTTCGACTAGTTCGTTGCAAGATTCTTATGAATGTGGACCTAAATTGATTTCAAATCAATTACCGGCCTCGAGATCCAATTAAAAAAGTCAACATGGTACGATGCCGAATCCAAATGTGTGCTTAACTTTTTTGTGGAGTGAACTTTTCCCAGGCCCGCAGGCGAAATGGAAAACTCGTCTGTGACACTGACACTGACAGCCACCTCAGTGTGGCCAATGATGGCCAGCCAACAGCGGCCAACAAAGTAGACCAGGCAGGCAATTGGAAAAACAAACACATGCCGACAGAGGCAATAGGCCGCCAGATTGACATCTTCATCATAAATAAAAGTGAAAAACTTGTTGGGTACACATGAAAAGCCGGACAAACGCAAGCCCATAGCTAGCCGAACGTAACGAAAAATGCTGCCACAGTTTTCTACGATTTGTATCTGTATCTGTATCTGTATCTGTATCTGATGTGTGGCAATGTGGCAAGTGAATGTCAATCGAAATGGCAAACAAATAAACTAACAAGCAGCCAGGCAAATAATCATAACAATAACAATGCCATTACCCACCATTTGTTAGCCAGTTACAAGCGGGTTAATGAAGACATGTTGCCATGTTCCTTAAAGAAGCTGGACACAATTTAGTCGTTGTCATAATTACACTTAAATATCGCATACTGTTGCTAATGGAGCGATCAAACAGAGAGGGAGAGAGAGAACCATTGAGAGGTTGACAGGGCGGTGGGGGTGGCGGGATTTCGGATGCAGTTGCAGCGCCTGCCGCAACTCCAACGTGACGCATGCTTAATTATCGGTCCATGTTGGAAACGCCCTCTCGTCGCTAGGTGTTAACAAACTGATTTTACTCAATAATTTTCCCAACGACCTGTAACTGGTTTGGCTTTCAGCACGTAGCCTGGGCCCCAACCGCAGTCAGCACTGACTTGGTTACGCCGGCTATCGCAGCTACATGGCTCTTTAATCTTCTTGCAGAGGCGGCAACATTATTTGCATGCTGATTAGCCTTCAACGCAGACAGGTTGCTACACATTTTGCACCTCACTTTCCATCTCCCAGACGTATCTCGATCTCGCTCTGTCTCTGTGCCTCCACGCCTCCTCCCCAGAGCCAGCGCCAGCTCCAGCTCCAGCTCCAGCACCGACTCCAGCTCCAGTTAATCTATTAGCAGCCGCCTTGCACTTGCCCGTCGCGACCACTTGGTCCAATTTTCAACACTTTTGACGTGCTGTTAATTGATTTAGAGCGCAGTTTGCGTCCACGTTTGGCCATTGAGTCTCACTGGCTCACTGCTTACTGGCTTTTTGTCCGGTGCGGACATGGACGTGGACGTGGACGTGGACGTTTCTGACGGCGTCTATGATTATATAGCGCCACTCGCTTGTTATGGCCAACTTTGGTTGCCACTGTAATGACTGTTGTTGGTAATTGTTGCCTCCTCATTGCCGGTTCGGTTCACTTGGCGCTGTACGTGCCGCCAGTGGGAAAATGTTTGGCTAACTGCTCAATCGTGCTGAAATGACAACTTTATTAGCTTTCGAACACAGATGTGGGCGCGGCAATCGCTTTATACATACATATTGTGTGGGTGGGTTAACACAAACAGAGACAGGTCGTTCGGCTAATGATCAGAGTGGGAAACTGCACTTAAAAATCTCGATGCCACTTCTCAATGCTCGAAACTTCTACGCACTCGGCTGTGCTGCGAAAACAAAGGGCATTCGAAATGCATATGTTGCTTAGGGTTTTTTATTTCGCCTGCAGGCACACAAAACAGGGTCAGTGGAACACCTTGCGAGGGCATCAAATTCAGTGCTCGAAGCACAGCTGAATCAAAACACCAGAATCAGAGACATGTGCAGAGCGAGCAACAGATTGCCAGCGAGAGGGTCCTCTATGTACATACCGAGGCGAACAGGGAGTGCAACAAATGAAACGAATCCTCGAAACATTTGCCAGTTGGTGGTCACAGCAGGTACTTTTTAAGGATCATGCAGATGCATCCCAGTCGCAGTTGCACTCACAGTGAGAGCCCTGAGCATCCTGTGCGCAACAGGCTGCAGCCGCTAGTCCAAATCGATTTCTTTTTTACCACGCCAAAGAGATTTACTTTTGTTGTTTCTCTTTTTTCCTTTTTTTTTTGTTGTTCTTGTGGCAGCTGCTGCAGCGATGCTGATCAGCAAAATGGCAGCAATCACAGCAGACGCTACTTTGTTGCAAGCAGGCACATCAGTTGCTTTCGCTGGAAAATTCTGATTTCCAAGCACAACTAGACAAATACTCTTTAAGTTGGGTGTGTTGGCATTTGCTATGTCGGTCGTCCAGACGTTTCTGTATGTTTGTACTCATGTCTGACAGCCGCTGGGCCGTGCCTGCCAATAATATTCCTCATCAAATGCCTATTCGCTTTTTATTTATTTTTGCCATTGACTTATTTGTTATGCGTGGGCGTTGTCCACCAGACGTTTTAAAAGCGTTCAGATACATTTGTTATTTCCACTGAATTTACGACCATCGACATTCTTGATGTTCAATTCGCGTTTCTGGCTACTTGTACGAATTAAACAGTTGACGTTGCTCAAAAGGAATGTTTTACAGCCAAATATTGTAAGTCCGAAATATTACAATTTATTGCAAATGTATTTTTTTTATCGTACGGCTGCAAGCGACATTTTTATGGTCCAATAATTGCCCGAAATAACTAAAACTAATTTTAATTTTACATTCAGTTTGAACTATTTCAAAAGGTTATTTTGAATTTGCGCATTTGCACTGAAACAGCTTTCAGATTCCAACTCGAATCTCCGCCTGCTTGCGGGCAGAATGAGAATAAATGGCCTTCAATGGGGCTGTGCGTACTAAGTTATACTAAAGTCCCTTATACTCAGCCAATATTAGCCGCTAATTATATGGAAAAAAAAAGCGTTTCAATTTGATTGCTGGAAATTTATCGAGCGGAATGTTTGCGGCATGTCGCCGTTGCCGCTGCCACACACGAGACCCAGTACTCAAAAGTAAAAAACAAAAAAAAACCAAATGAATATAAAAAATCTGGACATGAAAGCGAAGCGTAAAGTGAACCTGATGCCAGGCCGACAGTTGTTGCAGTTGATGAACTGCGCCGGCTGCCAGGATTTTTGGTGTCTTTTCTTTTTTGTTTTTGTTGCTTTTTAAAACGACATTTAATGCGCCGCCGCCGCGAAGCCAATCAAAAACCGGCGCAAGGGCAGCAGCTTGGATACCGCACGGCGCTGAATTGGAGCTCAATTTTGTTGGATGCATTTTCATATATATATATAAATGATAGGCGTGTGGTTTTTAATTACATGCAGTCCGCCTGGCAGGAGTGGTTTGTACTTATGTTTTTTGTTCTTGGGTTTTTTTTTTGCCTCATATGCTAGTTTGGGTTTGACATATGGCACGCGTTGCGCTTAGAGATTGGGGCACAGTATGTTGACTTCTTGGCAGCTGCTGGTCCTCTGAGGAACTTAAAGTTTGCACAGTGCTGTTAACATTACGCAAACATGCCACAAAGGACAACGACAGCGTCTTGTGTTTCAAATGCAACACATGAGTCTTGTGTTTCATTGTCGCTGCTCGAGAATGGAAATGGAATATAAAGAAATCATTTGATGCCTGCAGGGGCAACCCACCCCGAGTTCGACTACTGTGTCCTTTTTGTCCTTTGCTTGATATATTTTGTACAATTTATTTTACGATTTGGCTGCTTCATTGTGCGCGCGTCTTTTGATTTTCCATGGCTGTTAAATTGATGGATTGCTGTGCGACTTTTGACACCACATACAATTGCATTTCCCTCCAGACATCAGAAAGTCAACTAAGAAGAATCGAAATCTTGGCTGCCAAGTCTTAAGCAGGCATGAATAATGCGACTTGCAACTGACCCAGCTCCTTTGGGATCTCCTTCCGCATTCCCTGACTATTGAATGCATGTATTTGCGTGGCCAAAGTTAAACTGACATTTATTTTTTTGTCACAATGGGGATTTTTATTGACTTTTCGTAAATATCGCTCTAGCTTATGAGTAAAGTATATCGGCTATAAAGCGTTGGGCTAGCAAAATAAATCTGTCAGTCAATGTTTGCAAAATAATTTAATTAATATTGTATAGAAAACAAGCAGGAGTGGAGATTGATTGTGGAAATTGATTGCAATTCGCCTTGAAGACACAGGAAAAATGCATACATCAGCTTTTTCAGCCGTCTATTCCTTAGCCCACTATTATAGAAAGTTAAAGATCGTTTGATCGGTGTGATGGAATGGGTTTAAAAAAGCAAGACAGCAATACATTCCTAATTTGAGACTATAGTTCTTATAGCCTCACGAATGTGTCCAAGAATCCGACAGAAAATCGATATTTATCGATTAAAAATTAAGAAAAATAGCATGTTGGAAGGTCTTGACTAATTCAATATTGTTTCTTCAATTTGAACTAATCACCTAATACCATTTATTTTAATTTTTATACCCTGAACCCATTAAAAATGGATAAAAAGGGTATATGGTTTTTGTGCAAAATGCAAATGTATGTAACAGGCAGAAGGAAGCATCTACGACCCCATAAAGTATATATATTCTTGATCAGCATCAATAGCCGAGTCGATCTAGCCATGTCCGTCTGTCTGTCCGTCCGTCTGTCCGTATGTATGATTGCAAGGATCTCAGAACCTATAAGAGCTAGAGATGTAGGTGCTCCTAGTTCCTACGCAGATCGAGTTTGTTTCCGATAATCGATAACTTACTCCGTTTCCAAGTAATCGATAAAAAATCGATATCGACATCCTGTTTTTTGAGCAAATTGGGTAAATAATTAGAGCTAGAGTCACCAAACATGATATGTTGCTTCTAGAATATTATATATATATCAAGTATCTTTCATTTTATACCTATCGCCACCTCGCCGCTACCACCTCAAAGAGGGTTCAGGGTACTCCCTAGTCGGGAGCTCCCGACTAGAACCTTTTACTTGTTCTATATTTGTATGTACAGATACGATATATACATGCAGGATAAGAAAAACCTATAAGAATTTGCTACTTAAAACAAAAAAAAAAAAAAAAAATAATTATATCAGTAAGGAACTCTCAGCTATACCAATATATATTCATCAAATCGAGCTGAATAAACTAAAAGGCTGTATTTTTGTAACATTTCTAATGCGCAGACACTTGTTCCACTTCAATCAAAATAAGTACTAGCGTATCTATGTCTGCCTTCAAAATTGTATACACACACATGCATGCAGATACTTGTGTGAAGTGACGAGAGAACGGACGCAGCCACTTGAGAAATCCACCTGCACCAAAGCGACGTTTCGCCGGCAACTGGCAGCGATCTGCATCTGCGATCTGTTGCGTCTGTCCCTCGCCCTCGCCCTGTAGCTTACCCCTAACCCGATCCCTGTTCGCTGCTCAAGTTCCAAGTGCTGCGTCTCCTTGATGTTTATAAACCTTACGCACACTTATGTTTTAATTTCGCTGGCCCAGTCTCAGTGCCGGTTGGTGTTGTCGCTGCTGTTTCCACTTGAACAAACTGCAGATTACCCAAGTTAAGCCCTTAAGTGTGTTCCATATCAGGTTTATCAATACGCGCCTTGCTGTTGTATATCGCGTCGAAGACGAGCATTCGCCTGCCTGGCTATATGAGCGAACGGCCGAACGAACGGATTAAATATATCATTTTTGCCTGTCTAATGAAAGGGTTGCCCCAGCCACTCGGCTAACACCTGAAAATTGCAGTTGCCGCTCCTGCTCACAACCTGCTCACAACAGCGACGGCGACGGCAACGGCAACTGTATTTTATTTTGGGGCTACATAAATGCTTTACGAAGAAAGTTGTATATGGGGGTAGGAAATATAGCAGGCGTAATGATTGATATTGAGGAAGTTGTCTTGCGGTTGTATTACATTTCCACAGTGAACGTACACTGGCAGCAAAAATGGGGTTCAACATAAAAATATATTAATTATTGAATAATAATCCAACATAACATAGTCATTATATTGTAGTCTTCCATTTTTCTTTATAAAAATCATAAGTATTTCTTCAATCGTAAACAGATTTAGAGAACTCTCTTGTTTTGCAAATTTAGAAAACTCAGCTTTAATATTTATTTAAATAATTTTTTAAAATTGAAATTAATTGTTATATCGAAATGCTTAACATTCAGTGTCACACAGGTCCACTCGATATAGCCATGTCCGTCTGTCTGCATAGCTCCGTCATTCCTGTTGCAGGAATCGTCTAAATCGGACTAGTATCCATATATATACTGTAGCATAGAAATAATCGATAACAAATTCTTGACAGTTTAACTTTACTTCCATATATAAGCAAAATCTTATTATTGGCGGACCACAAAAACATATAGCTGTCATAGGAACGATCGGCCAAAAGTACATGTATAAAAACATTTTTGTTTCTCAAGATATCTTCACCAAACATAGTACTTAAGAGCTTAACAATTCTCTCTCTTTCTTTCTCTCCGCCTTTTACACACATGTCATAGCAAAACCTTAAGCCAAATGTTTACAAGGGTATCTAGTTCTCGGCTTGCGCTTGTTCTTTCTTTTTTAATCGTAAGTTTTTCTTTTCTAAGTTTAAAATAAAGAACTAACAAATTTTTTCTCAGTGTTTTTTAAATGCTTCTGGTTTGTACCGCTTACGATACAATGTCGATAATAAAGTCCTTAGTATGAAATTAATGAATAAACAGGGGCGAAAGATACAGGGTGCCCTGCATTAATTTTCATATGATTGCATGTAACTCAAATTGACAATAGTCAAGTATACTCAATTTAACATGTTCAACCTGCCGTCTTAGCTTTAAATAATTTTTAGAAAATTTTTAATCGACAACTTGTGTGCTTTTACCATGAAGATAAATTGGCAGACGTTTCCCAAGTTATTTGTCGTGTTGCCTGCGCTACACTACGCGCTCTCGTTGTTTATGCAATCCGAATCCGAGGAGCACAAACGCAAAAAGGAGCTAGGTGAGTGAATAGTCAATATGTACAATATATTGCTTACTGAGATTAAAACTGATGTACAGAAAAAGCGAATGCAAAGGATGTGAATATTGCGCGCTTGATGGAAAATGTTGAACAGAAATAGTACGCCAAGTGTGACACCCTGTATAAAGAACAGCAAAAAAAATTTGTTTTTGTGGTCAGGAAGTAAATGCACACAAATTACCCCCAGCCAAAAAGTTATCGACAAGCCTGGACGACGACAGCAACAACAACAAAACGAAACGAAACGAAACGGAAGCAGCAGTCAAGGTGCAAAGCAAAATCATTACACCTGTTCCTTGACGAGGCTAGTGGCCAATGTGAGTGAGTGTAGAAAGCGTAGAAATCGAACCGGGGACCAGGCCGAGGATGGTGCCGAGTCGCAAAGCGCTAACAAAATTTTCGATAACGTAAAGGGGTGAGCAGCGCGTGCAGCCGATGCAAATGGCGCAGCTAGTATCTTTGGGCTAGGGTTCAATTTTTGGGCATTGGTCACGCTGCACTTGCCACGCTGCCCTGTTGCATGTTGCAGGCGACACAAATACGAACATTTCGCTATCAAAATTAATAAAAATAAATACGCTTCGCTCCGATGCGCTTAATGCCGTTAATGAGCACGCAGCCAAATTGTGATATGCATCTGCAACTGGTCGAGATGCAGCTGCAACGAGCTACATTTACAGTTATAGTTGCATCAAGGATTTGCACGAAAGTGCATTTTAATTGTTGCATTTTGACCTACCCGGCTCTTTCATTTCAGACCATTTTATTTACATTTTATTGATATCATTAGCACACGCTTTAGCTTGGCTCACCTTGCTGCACCTGCTAGCCTTCATGGCTGAAAGGTTTGGTTAGAATTAATGGCCCAAAGGGGTTAGTTTGGTTTGGATTGCTTTTCCTTTTAATTGCAGCTCGTCTGCATTTTGGTAATTTATTATCTATTCATCGAAAACCGTACACGAGAGGGTTGCATTTTGGGCCTAATGTTGCCTGTGCACAAGGGTGAATCCATAATAAGTTAACGGTAAGAGCGGCAAGATATTTGGGCAACTCGAATTGGTATCAACAAGACATGCATGTACATGTGCATAAAATTAATGAGCGCTATAATTAAAGCGAATTTAAAAGCTGGATGCATAATCATGTCATAAATAATAATAAATATATATAAGAAAAATATACAATAAATTATTTGTTCTTTAGAAAATTCATTGCCTATGCCCATCATATACCATATGTAGCCGCATGCAATTTAAACCCATTTTCAAACTCAAATTTTGTATTTTTATCGAAAACATATCTGACATCACAAAGTATGTTGGTTCCAGCATCATACTCAGTATGGAAGGGTACCTTGAAATGCCCGAGAGTAAATTTGTCTATACCCATTTTCTTGTCAGTTTATCTGATAAAACGCTTTGATCTCGGTGTAAATGAGAGTAAGAAGCATAGAATGCAGGCTCTTATATTCTTCAGATAGGGTTTATTTTATTAATAAATCGATAAAAAGACGGATAGTTTTTTGACCAGGTAGATCCTAGTCGGTAATTGTTCCCTAGAGCATTCTTCGCCGTAGCTTAACCCATCTTTAAATTTGAACTTGAAGCTGATGCGCTGAAACTTGATCTTCCGTCGAATTTCAAAGTTTTATACCTTGGAATATCGTGTTAAACATTAAGCATTGAGTTTGCGAAAAAGGCAAAACAAGTCTCCAAATGCGGCTCGGATAGTGAACATTCTAGTTTAATACCACTTGTGCTTATATTTTCCACATTTGACGGCAGTATCATCCCATATATAAATTCAGTTTATGCGCTTTTGGGATTTGGGCTGTGCTGTTTTCTGAATATAAGCTAAAGGACCATTAGAAAAAATTATGGAATCAACATTTTCCGTTCATATTAGTCCCATGGTGAGACGCTTCTAGAAGAAAAAAACTATCCTTCAAACAATCTTTGAACTTCACTTTCCATCAAAGAGGATGAATTTTCATATAGATTATTATTATTATTATTTTTATCTCTAGCAAACATTTTAGCTTTCTAGCTCTTACGGCTTTTTTGTAATGATATTTAAATATTAAGGGCTTACCTCAGTTGACTTAATTATAGGATCAACATATAGCATTTATTCACCAGCAATAATGTCGCCAAGTTTATGATGCAATAGTCGCAATTATTTGGTTACTAATTTGGGGAACCGTTAACAGTTTACCCTACCGCAAGACAAAAGACTTAAGCCACAAACTTCCGTTCGACTTAATATACGCAACCCCACGAATTTTAGCCAAAGGGAGTATTGCATATTATTTAATCATTCGCTGGCTGATGGCGGTGAAGTGGTCCACAACTGGATAAGAGTTCTCCTGGTCAGAGCGAAACCGAATGCGAGGGAGAGAAAGACCGAGAAAAAGAGAGAGGGGCATTGGAGAGGCCGGAGACTGGCTAGCGCACCTTGCGCTGTTTATTTGGCAGCATGAAAAATTGAAATGACAGTCGAGCTTATCGCAAGATGACAAGACGAAGTAGGAAGGCAGGCAGGATATGCGACAGTGGCTCGAATGTATATATTTTTGGCAATGCGTCAGTTGCAATTAAAGTGACAGCAAAGCGGCGCACTGCGATGACAACCTGCAACTGTCAAACGTCTCTGCGGCGACGGCAGTGGCAAAAACTGTCAGCGTTCAGTGTCGGGAGACAGACAAAGAGACAAATGTGACGCCATATAAAATCAATAAATTATGAAAGCCCCAGCCCTGGCGCACTTCTGCTGGCACCGCAGTTGCATAATGCATATTCTAAGTGCGCCCCAGGATGCAAAAGGACAGGCGGCTGCAAACCGGTTGCGACTGCTCGTTTGGCCACAGACCATGTCCTTAGGGAAAAGGCGCGTCTGCACGAGTATTTGGCGTTGATTGATTTAACTGCAGGAGGTGGGCAGGGAGCTGCTTTTGTCGTCGTCGTTGCTGTTGTTGTTGTTGTTTTCGTTGTTTTAATGAATTAATTGAGTCTGGCCATAATTAAATTTGCACGTTTCTTTTTTTGCTGCAATCCGTTAATTTATGAGCTTTTAATTATTTTTGCAATTAAAGCTGCAGCGTTCACACGTACAGAAGCATCATAATTATTTCCTTACAACAGGATCAACAGGATATGCTGCTCATTTGTCAGTAGTGAAGCGTTAAATCGAAAGGAGAACAACGGAGACAGGGTAGCAAGTTTTGTTAGTCCGAAAAAGCAAAAAAAAACTTGACGAGCGCCTGGTAGCAAAACAAAAGACTCAAGCAACAAACTTGTTTTAGGTTTTTTTGTTTTCTGTTTTTTGTTTTATTTTTTGGCAGCTGCTTTCCTGAGCCGTTGCCATTGCCATCGCATGCTGGTGAAGCGGACTTTTTTAATTATATAAAGCATTATTTTCTCCCAGCTACACAATAGACGTGATCTTTCACTAGCTCAGGTGCATTGCCTGGCATTGGCTTTGTTCTATTTCTGTTCACAGGCAGCTCACGGAGAAAAATTGTCATTTTAAAAACTCAATTGTTTGGAAACGCTTTGCTATACTCGCATTAACGAAACTACCTGCTGAACAAAAACAAAAACATAAAAAAAAAAACTGAAAGAAAGAAAAAACCATTTCGTGCGTAGTTATTCTGTGAGGCTCGCACGCAGCTGGGAATAGCAGAGTACGGGATTGCAACAACAGATCTTCTTTCCTCTTCAATTTTAGTTTAGGTTTTTGCAGGTGGACAACACGAAATATTCTCAGGGCCAGATATGTGTCTGGTTACGGTTATAAAACTGTATTCCAGTTTGGCAAACGTGGGAACAGAGTTTCTCATTTTGGCAACAATTCAGTTCGAGATAATTTCTGCTAAAATAGATTATGCCTGAAATGAAAAGTTGCCATCCAGAACTGAAGGTGGGTGGTTTCGATTAATTAGATGTGCCAAACTATATAAACTGTAGTAAATAAAGAAATGATGTGACATTTTGATGAGCCTCACGTTTGTCCAAGGATCCACTCCGTATATAGTTAAAAATCTGTGAATATGCAGAGTGTAACAGCACACTATTTAACTTTAAGGCCAGCCTTTGCTTGGGCCTTCAGGTACTAGGAATCTGGCGCTTTTGGCTATGAATATGATACTAAAAATCAAAATGTCTCTCTTTCGCAGCGGATAATTATATTCAGTAGTTGATGTAAATCGTGACCGTTAGTAGTTCATGATATCTAGAGCTTTCTTTTTGATTTAATTTGTTATGCAAACATTTCACTTTTTTGACAATTTCACCTTTTGTACGTATATTTCCCGCCATGAGTTGGCTTTAAACGCGCCGGTCTATCGGCAATCAAATGAGTTGGCAACTTTGTTGCGGCCACAGGTTGTAATCAAATGGACGCATAAAAGCAACGCATATTCGGACTTTAATTGTTTGCAAATTAGCTAATTAAGAGCATTAACAAAAATATTATTACAAGTTTAATTGGAGACGAAATAATTCGCATCGTGGCGGCGCAAATCGCAGGTGACTAACTCTCAGCCCTCGGCATTCAATGGGGGGCATTTGAAGACATTTATGAGCCCATTTAAATTGTATTGCCGCACGGCCAACGAATTTCCGCAATTTGGGCAGCTCTGGCCGATCTGCGATGCGATAAGCTAACGTTAACAAAAAAAAACAACAACAACAAATAGCCATAACCATAAGAAAATTAAGAAAAAATTCAAAAACAATGAGCTTAAACAACATAATTGAGATGTTCGAGCGCCCTGCGGAGTCGCTTCTGTCTTTGCGCCCGTGTTGTCATCGTTAAAGACTTAATTTATTTATTAGCAGCGGATTTTAACTGCTCCATTGTTTCAGAGGATTCACGTTCAGAGGCTGTGGACTTGTGTGCATTCGCCGCAAAGAACAAAACTGTATAATAATAAAATATATACTAAAAATATTGAAGCGCAGTCGCCCCCGATTGCAAGGCATTCAGTCAGCTAATTAGGAGGCATCTTTGGCTTCCCTTTTCCCTCCTCTCAAGTTAGTACCAGAACCTAAGAGAGGCGTTTCTGTCTGCTCTGGCGGCTGCGGCTTTTACGACTTCATTTCTGTCGGCTCTTGGGCTCGTTTCTGTGCATGTTTTCGGTTGTTTCGGCTTTTATGATGATATCCACAGATTTTGCACCTTATGAGAAAATCTCAAGATTGGCCATGGCCGGTTCGTTGTCGCTGTCTCATCTGCCGCCGACATGGACTCTGACTTCGCCGCCAACTTCGGCGTCGGCGTCGGCGTCTCTGCCAATCTTGTTAAAGCTGCTGCTCGGCGCATTGACACTTTGTTGCGCCTGCGCATGAGTATTGCCACAATCTGTGGCTAGTTGGCTAGTTGGCTGTTGCGTTGCTCTTTGGACATTTGAAAGTACGTTTGGCTGTCAAAAGCGTTAATTTTTAAGTGCCTAGTGAGAGTTTTTTGGCCGCAAAGCGGAGTTTCAAGCAGCAGCTGCTGCCATAGACACAGACAGATAACTAACACAGCATAATAACTAATATGTATATGTGTGTGTACAGTTTTATGGGTGCACGGGTTCAAGTGCCAAGTGTCTTGACTATTTTTTATTTGCCACATTCTTTTAAAATGTTGAACCCATTAATTTGTAGCTTGTCATTAGCAGTGGGATTGCTCTCAAAGCCGACTCTTCTCTGGGCTACTTGCCCAGAATTCTTCATTTGGCCAGCTTACAGTTGCTTGTAACGGATCGCAGCTTGTCACCTGAACACAGACAGGCTCTAATTACAGCAAAAGCCACATCGTGAAAATAACAATAGGTTATGTTTTTAGCATTGAAAATATTCACACTGCTTTTACGAACTTAAAAACTATAGTGAAGTGAAGATGTAAGCCTCTGAGTTCTTTATTTAACTTCAAACAACTTTCCCAGATTTGGATTCGAACATTTCTTAAATATCTTTGTATACCAGTTCTTAATACTAAAGCTTTTCGATTGAAAATGTGTAAATATTTGGAAAACTGCCTTTTATTAAATTTATATATATTTTTATAGTGGACATTTATATGGAACTTTAATAATTACTTTTGTTCTAGGAATCATGCATTGGTATAATATGTTTTAAAGCTTCTCGATTAAAAACATAACGTTGAAATTTAGCATTTTTATTTTTTATTGTTTATATTTTAATTGGACTTTCAGAGGGAAGTTTAAAGAATTGTTTTCCGTTCTTAGAATCATGCTTGTAGTTGAGTCAATTATCTGAAGCAATTGCTTAAATCGATTAATACAAAATAATATTTATGGTTAAACTGACCCGTAGTCTTCGCAAATATATTGCAATTTCCGCTCTTGTAGGCTTTTCTATAAACATTTGGCTTCATTACTTTTGTTGGGGTAACAAATTTACATAATTAAATTTGGCATTCCAGCTAATTGCAAATAAAATTGGGCCGAAATTCACGTCGCCTGAGAATTTGGGAGTCGAAAAATATGTTGGCCTTCATATTTAATTATTTCAAAATTGCATTTCATTTCGTATTATTCGGAGTCACACATCTGCGCGAGACTGCGGTGAGTGTCGTTAATTTGAGAGGAGGAGGCCAAGCATGACATGCCCGAAAGAAGGCGGAAAGGAGGCCCGACTCTGGAGTCCGCTGATTGCCGCAAGATGTAAGAACAATTTTGATGTTACCGTTATTTTTGCTTTATATAAATACGTGCAGTGGCATGTTTGTGAATTCATATATTTTTATTTTCTCAAGCGCATGTCAGCGGCCATTTCTTCATTTTTTCTGCAACATGCCCGACATTGCCCGCTAAGGGGGCAGCCTGGCTAATCAACTCAATTAAACGGACAGACTGCGCGTGTCCGACAGCCCAGTTGAGCATTTTCGGCAAGTGCTGATGATTGCCGCAGAGTACAAGGCATTTAATTGAGCGGACAGCAGCTACTTGGAGACAGTTGGTTGCGTTGTTGCGTTTGGCGCTGCTTCAAATGCAAATTTCTGCGTCTGGGGAGTGCATGGTGCATGGTGGCACGGTGGCACGGCTTGGATGTGGCACGGAATGGCAGTCATGTCACACATAGGCAAACGCATTATCATCTCCATAATTCAAATGCTGGCTTAGGCATTGCATGACTCAACAGGATCAGATAAATTCCAGCGAAAAATTGTTGTTTGTCCACAAAAATATGAAGAAATGCAAACAGTTGTACGTAGAACGGTAGCCGCTGCCGTTGTCACTTTATGGCCAGCCATGCCATGGCCCGGCCAGGCAAAGCCACAGCCATAGCCAGTGGAAGCCTTTGCCTGGCTCGCACAATGGCTCATCGTGGTTGTTGATAGCCCCATGGTTGGCGTAAATGAAAAAATAAAGCATGCAAAAGCCAAAGCCAAAGCGAAAATCCAAATCCCAAACCCGATCGCAAACGCTGCCAAACAAAAGCAACGCAATATTGTCCATGACTATGACTATGTGAAAAATACTTAGATAGATATGTCTGCACAATTCACAGCATGCGCCAATTTCTCAAGAAACCAACCCATGGCGTTCGAGGCGAGGGCTCAGCCTGTAAACAACAGCCAAATATTGCCACTGTTTGGTGTTTGATATTCGTGTGTGTACTATATGTGTGTGTGTGTGTGTGTGTGTGTGTGTGTTGTGTGTCTTATATGCTGGTTTCTTTGTTCCCTTGACTTTTGTGCTGACAATATTTGGGCACACGGGAGCAGATGTGGGTGCCGAAGGGAGCTGCAATATTATTTATTGTGTACACAACCAAATGCTGTGAAAGTTGCGAGAAATGGAAGAGCCTCAGTTGTAAACGTATTTATAAAATGATTTATATTATTGCCTACATAACAGTATTGCCTGTCTAAAATACTATATAGAAAAGTGTTTATCCTGACTGAAGGAATGACTGATTGGTGATCAATGCACATCCCAAATCTTAATTTTTATAAAAACTTGCACGTAGACGTAGTTTTGGTAAATTCCTCCCGTATAAGTGAATAAATTAATAGAAACCTTAATGCTATGTGTAACTTGAATGTCTTTCATCCGACTAGTTTCAAAGTTATTTTAAGGAATCTCCGCGAAAATTCGTTGTAGTTTTGGTGAAATCAGGCCAATTTTTGTTGCTTGAGGGAGTTATAGACACATTAAATAATTGTGCCCAGTACACATTCAAAAAAACTTACAAGTAGACCTCCTCCTCCTCCTTTAAGGATCGGGCTTGACTCTACTCTGTGTGCATAGTCATAGAATCGCGAAGCCTCTTTTCGACTTATTTCATCGGAGTGGAGTGGAGTATCCGACTGTAAAGATCTTACTTGTTTCATTTTATAAAAGCTTAGGCACTTCTTTTCTAAAAATTCCTTTTAATTGCGTATAGAAAACCTATTGTGCTCGTTATGTTTGAGCAAAAGTATCTTAGCAATTCGTATCGGTCTCTAAATTAATGTTTCTCGACAGTACGTTGGGCGTTGCTATCAAATTATCGCTGCTGCCTCACAGCGGCACTTGGAAGCTGTGCACTCTCTCTTTTTTGAATTCTTGAGCAATTCTCTATGCTGCACATAAGTTAGGGACAGCGGGAAGACAATGCGCTGGCATCATGCTTCATGTTTTTGGTGTGACCATTTGGGTGCCTAACTTATGACCAATTGTCAACAGGACAACGCCTTGGCAAAAGGGAAAAGGCAAAACAAACAATCAATAAGACAAACGCAACAATAGTTGGCATGACAACAATGTGCGTTTCTCTGCCCTGTGTTTGACTATCTTTGGCCCAGTCGCATACAGTGGTGCAGTAGCGTGAAATGGCGCAACAATGGCAACATATATTTCCCAAAACTCCTCCATCTATAAGACTTATGTCTTGTGTCTGATGATGCATGAGTTCGGCGACTAACGGAATGTGCTTAAGGACTTGGACACAAAACATTTGTTGATCACAGGGGCAAACAAAAGACTGAGGAAACGAACTTGTGAGTTGAAATTTGTTGAAAGTAAACTTCTTAATGTTAGTGAAAACTATTAAGCCATTCTAGCTTTTGTCCAGAAATAGGCAGCGCTCACCTAATCTTTAACAGAAATTTCCCATATCTTAGACTCTTAACGATTAGACTAGCATTTTGACTGGCTGTCGACCCTTTCACTACTCTTCACGCCATTCAATCCCAGCGCGTACGTGTCTGACCACACAAAAGATGGCTTAAAGATCTTAAACGCCAGCGGCAAGTGTAGAAAAACAAAAAACAAACAAAACACAAAAATAATAATACACAACAATGAAAATAAAACGAGTTTTATTATATTAAATGCACGCATTTAGCGCCATTTAAGATGCCACCGTGTAGCCGAATAGCAGGAAGTCGACATAATTCTCATAAATATCAATAATGTTTTTTGTTCAGCTTTCGTTTTTATTTTCTTGCTGCTCTTTAGCGATCTTGCTCGTAATGATTGTTATGTTTATATTTTCGTAGGGAACGCCGTGAGAGCAAATCGTTACTGCAGCGCCAGCGCCAAACTTCAAATGACACACAGCAAAGACAACACGAGCAGCAAATGCAACTAATAATAACCATAATAATAACAACAAGCAATTTCATAAAATGCTGCACGTTTACAGCCACAAATCGAACGTCCAACGTTGAAGCCGGCGATGGCAATGACAGCGTCTCGGCGACAAAGTCCACTAGCCAACGACAACGAGCCCAGGTGAAGTCAATAACAACAACCATGACAATTACAACAACTAAAACAACAACTACTGATTCTTCAACTGCCTCTACTACTGCAGCAATAACAGGCTACAATGCTATAGCTATTTAAAGAACTAGTCGAGTAGGAGAGATCCTAGACCAAAATACTCAAAGAGGCTCAAAGAGCCTCCATCAATCATCCATTTGGATGAGGTGCACACAAACTTTTCAATTTCATATTTATACACAGCTTACAAAAATGCACTTTGCGCATTTGTTAAATAGCTACACATATTACAGAACTAACAAATAACTAAAAAAGGTTTTAAAGTCTTCGAAATATTTCTCGTGCAGGTGGATGAACATATGAACATATAGCAGAAGCGGTGGCGGCTCCTACGTTAGTTAGTTAGTTAAAAAGGAGTTTCAAATCTGTAAGTACGTTGAAATTGCGAACTGGATAGCTTTAAGTTTCCTGCAAATAAGTCTTCAATAGTTTTCACAATCAATAATTTCATTCCAATTGATTCAGCACAGCAGTAATGCCGGATTAAAAATTTCAGGTCTTATTTATCATGGCTTTTATTGATCATTAGCCTGCTTTTTAAATTTAAAAGCGAAAAGCTCTTACTTCAGATATTTATTTAGCTATTTTTTGGTATTAATCAAAATTTGAGAATGGATTATCTGGATCTAAAATTACAACCGTATAAAATTCACTTCACTTTTAAACTTACTCAGTCATCTTTAGTAAATAGTATGAAAAAGCTTAAACCTGTGAAAAGCAGAACTAAATTAATAACTGTGTTTGCATTTTCCATGGTCAGCCCTTTCGGTAGCTCACAATTGCATTCGCAGGCATTTCCTTTTCATGGGGCGTTTTCAATTATATAGCTCAGCGCTCTTATGAGCAGTCAATGCCTTTCACAAGCTTTGGTCGTGCGACTTTAGCACACATTTTGAGGCACTTTAACGCCATGGATTGCAGTGGCTGCACTGGACGTGTATGGGGTCGGGGCAACGGCGACCGCATTGACATAACACCTCATAATTTGCGGTGCACATTGCAGGCAAACTGCCACGCCCCCAAGCATGCACACGCCCCAATGCCCCGGAACGATGGCGGCGCACGCACTTCACATGCACTTTCGCCTTGAGAATTCTCAAATTGCCTGTGGCCTGAGTCAGCCACTTGGCTCGTCCACAGCCGCGTCTGTTGTCCCGTCCATCGAAGGTGGAAAAGAAAGTGTCGTCACCATCAACGTCAACACTTGATAGCGAAGTATCCATACGGCTAGCTGGCATACGACTGGCTGGCTGACTGGTTGCCTGACTGGACAGACGCAGCCTTCGTGATCGAGGCATTGGCATTGTCATTGCTACCACTTGGCCAACGTCAGCTAGCGGCGCTCAGGTCTCGCCACACCTCAAACAGTTTTACATGTCCTCGGGGCAGTTGCGGCGCTCGCACTTTCTTTTGCGCGTGTCCAGCTACCGCCTGAACCTGGACCTGGGCATGCCCAGCTGCCTTCTCTTCTGCCCGTCTGGCGGTTGATGTTCACACTTTACGAAAGTTGGTTTTCAGGGCCGCTGCTATGTGGCCGCGAGGTGCGAAAACAGTTTGCAACGTTGTCGCCCGAAGTGTGGCCATCGTCACCGACTTGAATATGGCCCGATATTAAGCGCAATTGCCCTTTGCTGTGGACAATATGTTGGGCGCATAAGTGTATATAATTTGCATGGAAATTGCCACGTACACATTCGCTGTGATCCAAGATGTTGTAGATTTAATGCTTAATTTATACTGATTTTTACGGCCAGCAATTTACAGTTTTTGTGTCAGGCAAAAAGGGAAACGTAACCGCTGCTGCGGTCACAACAAAAGACTTAGGCAACGAACTGGCTGTGAGCTGTGACATTTTCTAGACCGAAATTCGCAACGCCTGCTTAAGAAACCAACAAAAGCGCTTAGAGCACAGCAGCACTATGACAAAGTGAAAATTCTCTGAAATGCCTAATTGCTCATACATATTTTATCATATAAATTATTAATTATGTTGATGCCGTGCCTGACAGAGCTTTGCGGATTAAAGTCATTGCAACAACTGCCGAAAGTTGTTGCATGGTGACGCTCTAATAATTGAAAAATAATGGAAACGGAAATACAGTGTGTAAACTTGGAATTCAGGAATTTTACATTTTTTTCAAACTTGTTTACAGCTTTCTAACTGAGATGTATTTGTGTATAGTTTCTAACTCCCTCTAAATGCATTTATTTTATTTATGACTTTTCCCTTAAAGGAACTGATTTTTATTTGACTTATGAGTCTAGCTTAAGATCTCTAACTGACTTTGAAACCCAATCGAATTCTTACACTACTTAAAAGCAGTCTTTTGCCTGTTCACGGCTTCAACTCAGCCTTGTCCCACTGTGCAGCGGAATGTGAAAATGTGCAAAAATGTCATGCCCAAAAATGTTAATACATTTATTATCGTCTACATAATTAGACCATAAGCTAGTTGGCCCTTTTGGGACACGCGAAGTTTTCTGCTAAAGTTTTGATGCAGACTGCAGTCAACGGCCAAATTGAATGCTCAAATTTCATACGGTGAAATTGTCGGTAACATTATTTATTATTTTAATTATTTCTGCAGAAAGAAAAAATGCATTGCATGTGGCCCAAGTGGCGCCAAGTTGACGGCGCAGCTTGGATGGCTTTGACAGTTCTTTTGTACGTGCTTAACATAAATGTTTTCAACTGTAATTAATAATAAAACCCGCTCAGTTTGGCGCTTGAGTCACTTGAATGCACCGAATGAAAGAACAAAAATTAAAAATAAAACCGATTCCTGACGTTAGCATTGCATATACAATGCAAACTTGCCGATTACGATTACAATAAATCAAGCTAATTGGGAGGTCTATGCTGTAAAAGTGAATAATAGTATTGTGTTAAGCAAATGAAAGAGCATAAACATTGTGACAGGCGCCGCCGCTGTGATAATTTGTTGTCATTTGTTTGTTCGCCACAAATTTGTTTTATGCTAATTTCAACTTTTTAAGTCGTATTTTTTACAACCCAGCCCAGATGATCGCCGCTGATAGTAGCGAGCTCCGGAGCGAACTTAATTGAAATGTTTCTAAATTTCTCAGACCTCAAAATTTCTTTTCACTTTTGTTCATTTGCATAGCTCGAAATGTGGACGCTGGCATTTTTGCAAAACATACGAAAATTTCATTCACACGGGGCAACAGTTCCCCAAAAATACAAAATGAAATAAAAATTTTAATAAAATTTAATTTGCTACCTTTTTATTGATGGTCAGTTGACATTCACATTCTCATCCGACGTAATTATATAGCGTTGTTTGCGTACGTGCCTGAGAGGGTTGTCCGCGAATTGGAATTGGGGTCACCTTGCCCTGGTCAGCGTCTCCAACATTGTTGCTGCTGCCCGTCTTGTCCTGCCTGCTTGACTGCCCGCTCGAACCCGGTGAGCATGCGCATGCGCATCGGGCGCGGTTCGCTGTCTTTGGTGTATAATTAGACCTGAAAGCATATTTGTCAAGTTGCATGCGGCTGCAGTTCGAATGTGGTGCGCATTGTTCGCATTGGTCCCAGATCCACAGGATGCGATATGTTAATGATAAAGAGCGTTGCACTGGGGTGCAGCTAAATTGAGTAATTGTTTACTTTTTGGTGAATGCCCATTCAAGCTGCGTACATATTCAAGTGTATGCAAAAAGTCGTAGCAGCAGGGGACGCAAAATTAAAAAAGTTAACTCGGCATCACACTGAATATATGCTCGAATAAATGTCTTCAAAAGGATAAAAAACTTGTGTAAGAAACAAACGAGCATCTAAGTAGGTGACAGGCAGTTACCTAGTTAAACAAATGTGTTAATCGCAATTGGTTTCTTATAGATATGATTCTTATGTTACAAAAGGATATATATAATATGTGCCTGAACCAAATCCGTATCTCGGCCTTACCATCAATTTCTTGTCATTCAGCTTTTGTGTCCTAAACCCATTCCTCATATCTGGAAGACATTTCAAGATAAATAATGCATGTCTTACTTAGTCTACAAGAGTGAATTTCTGAATAGGTTGATGTGAAAAATGTCTATGACTTGAGTTAATTGTTATTATTTCAATTATTTTTTATTGATCACATGCAAAGTAAATTTGCAAGTTCGCTGCCTAAGTCATTTGTTTTAGCCATATATGATTGCAATGGCATACAAATTTGCCCTAACCTAAATCAATAAGTGAAAAATGTGCATTTATCTGCCAGACTTGAATGAATGTCGCCGTCTATCATCAAAATCAAAATGACATTAGCCAGCCAACGCAAACTATTTTAATGTAAATATTTTAAAGGCTCGCGTTGTATGTAAAGGCCACCCCACTCCGCTGGCGGCCTTATAATGAGCTCTTTAACTTGGTTAACGATACTTGGGGCCAGGTCCTGTCAGCTAGTTAAAAATAGTGTTGTGCTGTGGACCGACTGAAGCTCGACTGAAGTCACTTCAGTTTTCAGTTTGTTTTTATTTTCTAGCCCGTTTCTTATAATTTGTTCGGGCGCCAACAGGCTGGGTAAAACAGAAAAAAGAAAATGAAAAGCAAAAACACAAAGCTGCAGTCAGGCAGGCAGCAAGCGACTTGAAAACTTGTTGCCTGCTTTAATGCATCAATTAAATTTTTTAATTATTTTTGCTTTAACTTTTTGTTCCTGCTCCTGTCAGCTACATGCTGCGCTTTTTGCACAATTGCCTGGCCGAGGCATCTTTTCGAGCCGCTTGTACAAGTCGAGTATTTTTGAAAGCCGTCACTTGCCGTCACCGACCGGCCACGGCGTGTGTTTATTGATATGTTTTCATTATTGAATTAGTTTTAATAAAAAGTGAAGTCAATTAAGTTAACAAGTTACTACACCGTTCGGCTCTCTACTGCCTATGGGAATAATTGCAATTATATTTTGAAATTTTCAAAGAACAGACTCCAAAGTGAAAAGAAATAGGGAAAATATCAAAATGCGTCTACAGTTTTAAATAATTTCCGAAATGGAATAGGTTTACTTCAGTTCCTAATTAGAGTTTATACATATTTGATATACTAGCCGAAGGTTTATTATCGGGCATAAATTAATAAACTTGTAAAAATGTTAAAGCACTTCCTAGGTCACACGAAACTTAGTGTGGGCAAGTTCGTCGCCTAAGTCATTTGTATTAACCGTGAGCTAACAAAATGCCTGCGCCTGAGCCACGCAACGGCGCATTTGACGCATTCACGCATCGTCTGGCAAAATAATTGTACAACAATAACAAATGTGCGGTATAATAAAATAAAATTTGTTATTGCTCGTAGCCAGCACAAACATAATGTTGTTTGTTGTAATCAACACCCGCCGCGCGTTGAGTTCAAGAAGCGCGGCCATTAAGTGTGCATGACATTAAATTAGCGCAGCAATCAAGCACTGTGAGTAACAACAAACCAGAAGACAGGGCCCATAACAAAATAAACCCTGTAATCAAATTAAGAGCAAGAACAACAGTAGCTATAACTCGGACAGAAGTGAAACTCACATTAGTTACAGCGCATGATTTTTATAATATGTTTAGACAGCCAACAAATTCTAGAGATTCGGACATGCAGACAAGTCGCACATTTAATAACTTATGAAATAATAATTTTGAACGGTTGATGTTAATGTTAAAGCATCAAATCTAATAATATAAGCAGGACACGCTCCTGTCACAGACAATAGCTCACAAATAAAAGCAAACCGCAGACTTGTTATGCAACTTTTGTGTATGCTCTGCCCTATCCTAGCACTGGCTACATTCACTTTATGTTGCAACTTGTATTGCCACAAATATATGAGTATCGATAACCAAAAGGAAAGAGTCTAGAGTTTTTGTTTATATTTATCTTTAGTTGCCGCTAGCAACATGTTTCTTATTTTCATTTAAGTATTTGTATTATTTTAGTCTAGAAAATGTATTTAAAATTTCATAAAAGCGCCCAAACGGGAAAAATATGCTCTCAAGCTCCATTTAATTGTTGTTAGCTTATCAAGAGTAGCAATGTGTTCTTTAAATTTGTCAGTCTTTTGTGACTGTAAACGAGTTAGTGTTGAATTTTGTATTCCCTGTAAATTGTTGTTGTTGTCAACAGATGTACGCGATGTAGCGCATGCAGCGCTTGGCATTGAATGTTGGCATCTTGGACTTTTCAATATGACAATTCTTAATATTCTGATGCCGACTGCAAGTGGTTTGTGCAACTTTTTCTGCCGTCCAGTTGGCGACTATTCCAAAGACGGCAGACACTGTGAGTCCGACTGTCATAAAGCTGCACGTTTTAGCTACAGTTGGAGAATCTCAACAATTTTAAAAGTGTGCATTTATGCCAAGTGGCATCTGCGACGGCGTCGGGCGGCCACGGCCTCGGCCTCGGTCTCAGTTGGAGTTGCAGTTGTCGTTCACCGGTTTCCTCCCTGTCGGCAGTGCGTTTATTAATTAGCAGCCAGCCCGATCCCGACACACACTCACACACGCAAAATCTGAGATTTAACTGACACACAGACTAAGAGGAACGCACACTAGTGTGTGTTTTTTTCAATTAAAAATCACAAACAGCGTTTCAATCGTCTCGACTGTTGTAAACAACCAGGAAAAAGAAATTTTTTAAAAGGCCGGCAACAGGTTCGTCTCATTGGCGACAGTTGTAACTCCTGTTAGCTTGTTTGGATTTATGTCCGGCCAGCGGCGAGGGTGTGGCCGCTGTTGGTCGCTAATTTACCATTGAAATGTTTATTATCAAATGCCAACATTTATTTGTCTAACATGGAAAAGGAAAACTCTAGAGCTTGGGTTACGAACATTACAGTTAGGGTAAATATTTCGGCCTGCCGCCTGCTCATCCTAAGTCCGCAACTCCTTCTGTTCGGCTTATACTTCTTATAAAGGCAGCTGCTTCCGTTCATATGGACGCACCCATTCTTGTGATTTAATCCGGCGCAACTAATAAGCCACAAAATGCGGACTTAAATCCTTTTTTTTTGTTGCTCGCCATCAGCTGGAAGCTGCTACCTTAATTTAAGGCCAAGAGGTTCGGTCGATAAATCAAGACAATAACGAGAATACGCCCCGCGCGCACACATTGCGTGGCCACACCTTGAAAAAATAAGCAAAAGGATTAAATTTTTCTTTACAGCTATAGAGCAAGAAGGGCAACCGAAATCCAAGTGCGTGCATACTCCTTCTTAATTGTTTTCAGGATCAAATCCTTTCCGCTGCCTACACACATGGCCACAAAGAACAGGAGACAAGACAGCCAGCGTACTGCTCTAGGGCAATGCCAATACCAATCTCGAAGGTGTGTGCGTCGGCATGCAGCATCTTTTTTTTTTCTCATCCCTTTCCTTTTTCTAAAAAACGCCGCATGCTCTAATTCAGCCAACCCCAACCCCTGGATGGGTCGGAATTCACGCGCGCATGCGCTTCAACAATGTCGGGGGACTATCATCATCGTCTTGGCACTTAAGCCCAAAGCCAAAGACGAGGCAGTACCCTCGAGGAGCCGCCTGCGCCATTTATTCATCTGGCAGCCAGCTCTCAGTCTATTTTCGTAGCAGCTATTTTTCGAAAATTAAAATGTCTACTCCTACTATTTGTCTGCGCGGGTACCTACTCCGGCCTTTTTTATGCAGCCCATAAGCTACAACTATCTATCACATTCTGCCGGCCGCGTTCCTACCTCTGGCGATGATGAATGTGCGCGTTCGGCGTCTCTAATTCAATTTATATTAGACACGACAAAGTCACCATTGGCACATGGCTCTTAATGGATATAATGCTGCTCACTCAGCCCATTGCGTCTGCGAAAGCAAACTTTGTATAAAGTGAGCGCCAGCTGTCCTTCAATTGTTTTTTATTCAATTGATGTCCTTGTCAAGGCGTAAGAACCGCGCGCTGATGCAGAAGAGAGAAAGCATCAGCCTAGCTACCACTTCCTAGGTGGAAAACGTTTTTTGATTTTTGTGTTACAGAACGCTAAAAGTCCGTACTTTAAGATTACAAAAATGTAATTATGATTGCCAACAATTATTAATTTTTTATTGCCAGGCTACTGGAACAAATAAAAGCCAAGCTTCGACTAATAATGTTAAAAATCAAAAAATATGTTTGTACGAGAACTTAATTTTTGACCCCGTTTTAGTGTTCTGATATTAATAAGATCTTGCATATATGTATGAAGCATAGTGAAACAAAATGAGCATGATATAGTGTTTCGATCCGGCGATCGTGATGATAGATAGATAATGAACAGATAGACGGACATGACAATATTAATTCGGTTGTTGATACAAAAGAAAAAAAAAGTATATTTTATGGGATAGGCGTTACGCATTTCATATCATAGTAAATGACTCATTGATGGGGATGAAGGAATTTATCCAAAAAGTGAAATATTCTGAGTCTGGGTATACTAACGAAAACCTGCATACCAAATAAATATCCTAGAAAAGAAAAGTAATTGAAAATCGATATAAATTTGAGGGAAATTGATGATTTGAATTGAGCAAGACTTGCGAACGGTATAAGGAAATCTATATTACAAATTTAAATATTTCGATCTTGTATTCTCTAAGAAGGAATTGCTTGAGTGACTTAGATATTGATCCTTATCGAGCATATTTAATGTATTCACAGTTTAAGAATAAACGAATAAAATTCAAGCGCAAAGTTTTTAATCAAATCCTGGATCCTTTTTACCTGTTCTCGGTTGCGATAACGTCATAATTTTGAGCATTGTGTGCGCTCTAAGGCTATTTCGTGAAGAAAACAAACTATACTCTTGTGAGAACAAAATATTTTATTACTTTAAAGTCATTAATTTTATTAGATTTGTCATGAGTTAACACTTTTCAATATAAGCTGTGGCCAGTAAATGCTATTAACAACAACTGCATCATCACATAAGGGCTTTGCTCCTTTTTTATTAGCTTGCAATGGAATTGTTAAAGTTAATCGAGTGTTCCGGCGCCGCGTTCTCCATGCGTTGTCGGACTGGGCGCACGACTTGTGGCCGGACTGCTTCCAGGGGGTGTGGCATCTGGACTGCGCCCAAGCGGCACAAGCAGCGGCCCCATTGGCCGGCGTGCCCTTGGTGCGCCGCGTGAGCCACGACTAACAGGCGTCGCTGTCTTGGAGCGGGGACGTCCTGGTCCGCGCTTGGCCATCGAAGCGCTTGGTGTGCCCATTGTGCTGACGAGACCGCTGGGAGTGGGATTTGTTTCTGCAAAAGATACTTATTGTGAGTGGGCAACACAGTCTTGCAGAATTCCGATTTGAATAATCTTAATTAATGTAAATGCGTGGTACAGTTGGACATGCTACGAAGTGCTCTCCATTCAAATACGAATGCAAATTAAGTTGAGGAAGGAATGGCAACATTGTCACTAATGCCACTGGCGCTTGAGCCAGCACGTTCTCACCGAGTCCTGCCAGATCCGCATTTTTCATTTTGCTTACAATGTTGCATACTTTGGGGCGCATCGATTGTGGTTATTTTAATTGCCGGCACACGGCCGAGCCCAGCCGGGCAACAATGTCCTGCACAGAGCACACTCCATCACAGTTAAGTCGCATTTATGCAACTTTGCGTTTAAATACCCTAACATGTAGCTGCAAGGGACGTGTGGTATGCTGGTGTATTCATTTAGAAAAGTGAGATACACATTTTCCTGCAATGACTATTTGTGCGGTTGTTTGTACATAGATATACAAAAAAAGCGTATATTATATTATGAAAAATTAATTTAAATCACTTTATAAATAAAAATTACAAGTTCTTAAAAAGTGTTACGCTCTTCTCAAACTTTATCTTCACTCTCAGTCGATATCAATAGATTTTGTGTTTGGTAGTCAGTATATGGTATCTCATAGTCGATCAGTTCACTTACTTCTGTTGTATTTCCGTTTGTGATTATGTCTCCGTTTGGAGGAACGAGAGTTAATAACTGTTACGTGTTGTCTGGCGCTGCCCACAGCATTCGCATTGTCCTTATACCCCTGTACACACACGAACACACACTCTCGCACACATACACGCGCACACGCTCACACATACACGTAATACACCAGCAGCATTTTGGTCTGCGTCTGAGCGTTTAAGCCGATTTATGCAATTAACATTTGTTGTGCAAATTTGACATGTGCGCCAACGTGTTTCAACTGAAAACTCGCATTGAAGTTGCGAACTTGTTAACAATTTTCCGCTAAAATCGACTGCTGGTTGCATTAATTTCAGGCCTTAAATCTGAATCAGCTGTTTGCAAAATGTGAAAGCCGCCCGCTGCTAATTGCTGTTAATAACTATGAACATCGCTGTAAATGAGCAGGAATCAATCAGAGTTAGCACAACTAATCAAACGTGCCCGGGAAAAAAGATGAAGCATTAAAATTTAGCTAATTGAATTGTTTTCTAAAATATCTCTGCAGAAGTCTTGAAAAACTGTTTGCGTATGTGTTTAAGATTTATATATAAACCAGAGAGAATTATCCAGGCATTTCCGTGGCACGTATAAAATTTGATCTTTCAAAGATCTTTGAAAATAAGTTTGAAAGTTAGACGATCAAGAAAAAACTCTCATACAAGCGTGAAATCGCTGAAACCCGTATTCATTAAGTTCTTCTGTAGAGCTTTGAAAATAAGTTTGAAGCAAATCGGGCAAAACTTAAAAAAATGTTTGAAGCGCACCTTTCACCGAGAATGGTGAATGTGAAACAATTCTCAAATGAGTTTTTTCCATGTAGATCCTAGAAAATGATTTTCAGCGCGAAACGTCACCCCCCAAATCTTTGACTCCAATTTCCACCAAGGAGGAATGCGTTCAGCAAAAAGTGTGGAACACCCCTCAAATGAATTTGAGCAGAGATTTTTGAAAACTAGTTTGAGGTCGATCGGATGGTAAGCAAAAAATTTCATACAAACGGGTTTCGCGATTGTGCGTTGCGATCAGTCAGTCAGTCAATCATTCAGTCAGTCAGTCAAGACAAACAGTTTTATACATAGAGATAGAAGACAAGCGAGGCTCACACTTTAAATCCATTTGAAAAACGTACAAACAGCTCGATTCATCTAGTATACGATAGCAGCTTTACGAAGGTGCTAAGCTTTAAGGAAGTATAAATTCCGGAACCCCAGACTACTCAAGAGCAACTGCAGGCACTTAGGAAGTGCTCGACATGCTGAGTAGTCACAGTATCGAGTGCGCCTGGGGCTGTTTCTGTTTGTACATCAGCGATAATGCAGCCAGATGCAAATCTTTGAACAAATATTTGGCCTGACTGCGTGAAGGGGCGAGAACGCAATATTTTAGTAAAAGGGGAGCAGGAAATGCCATTGAATCTGATAATGATATAATGAAAATGGTTTGTTCTGCGCCAAAATTGTCACGTACTACAAGTGAAATTTCCAACCTCGACAAATGCGGGCAGCCAAAAGGGGCAGGGACCACAAAGCGCCACTCAAGTGTGCCCAATTGTTAAGAGAGTTGTAGCATACTCACACACTTACACACACACACACACTAATGTAAGCAGATATGCATGTAAAGAGGCAGCGATAAACGTGATTATGTCGGCGATTAGCGACAAGTGACACTCGAGTCCATATAAACAGGGTAGGGTACCAGGAAGCTGATCAATAAAAAGCCGCTGGCTGCACTTACCTTCCTCGTGCGCTGGCAGGGGCTGGCCACTTGCAGCCTCGCCGCCGCCTGCTTCCTGCTGTGGTAACGGCGATGTGGTCGTTGCAGTTGCCATCAACGCTCCAACCGCTGGCGATGTCGGCGTCGGCACGCGCTGCAGCGATCCATGGCCACCGCCGCGTCTTGTGCTGCCACGTGGTCGTCCGCGTTTCGTGCCACGCGGGTGGTGACGCCGCCGCATCGACATGCTGCCAAAATCGCCCAGGAAGTCTGCAAAAAGAATTATGGTTTTTATTGATTAATTGGGGTATTTTTTTCTTATTTTTTTTGTTGGTTTACTATATATATCTTTTGCGGTTCCGGTTAAACAGCTGGCACAAAGCAACCACCATCAAAACACATAAAAAGGGAGAGAAAAAAAAAACGCATAACTTAATGCCGTCATTTTGTTACAATTTAACAGCACATCTAAATTTATGCTCCAAAAATGCATTTCGGCGCCGGTAAATTATCCTCCTTGACTGGAAGTGTCTATTTAGAAAAACAGTTGTTACTGTTAAGAGTTCTACTTTTTGGCCATACAACTTTTAATGTCCGAACTGGTTATAGTATAATGAAAGTAAAGATTTCGGACAGCGATGAGTTCGTTTATATCCTATTTTTATATCCGGATTGGGATTAATTTCTAGGTAAAAACTCTTTAACGTTTTCCCAGAAAGTTTTAACAGAGTTACAATACCATTGTCTTACTTGTTCCTAAGGATGGAAGAATGATATCCTTTTTTGCATGTTTTCATTACGTTTTACGTTAACATAGATATTCATTATTACATAAGCAACTGTGTTGTGCCAAAGACAATATAATCGGTTTTTACATTGTCTTTGGTAGTGCCCAAACCAAATTTGTTCTACAATTTAATAAAGTCAACTAATTCTAAAACAAAACGTTGCTATGCGATAAAAATGCTTCATTTCTATTATTTTTATGGGTCAGCACACTTATGAGGTTAAATTGTTACAATAGTTTGTGCAAATATATGTTGAGCAGAACGAGAAGCTAAGCCGATCTGGCCTTGCGTGACTTTTTATGTATCCTGTCCTATTTGCATATCGATAATTTTCGATTTTGAGACATGGTTTTTTTAACATAACTCGAAGACTATAAAATGAAGATACACCAAACTTAGTCCATATATTCTCGTATAGTATATGTTCTCTTCCCTAAAACTGGAAAATTCTTATTTTCAACAGTTTTGGAGGCCACTATAATTTTAAAATGTGTAATGCAGGAGACATCTTCGAGCCGATAATATATATATTTGTTTGATCATAATCAACAGCAGCATTTATATAGCCATGTCCGTCTGTCTGCTTTTATGCAAAGGCACATCTTTCCGTCGCAGGCAATACATATGTCGGACCAAGCCGGATCGGACCATATAAAATCTCAAAAAGATCAATAATCACGCAAGTAAACCGCAAACGAATGGAAAGAAGCACAGCTCAAAAATTGTTTAATTTAAGCATAGTACAATTGAACATATATAGTAGACATATGCCCCAGATGTTGTTTAATGAGATTTGAACTTTTTTCTGCCGCTCTTTGTAGCTTACTTCAAAATTCAATTGTTCCTGATTCGCGTTGTATGGTTTGACATTTATTCATCACTTTCTCCTCCCGAATCACCCACTCAGATGTCCCCAGAGATGTAGCAGCTACCTACACGTAATGTGTGTCATGTCCATATTTGTATTAGCCTGCTACACTTTGTAGCCAGGGCGCAATCGCGTATTCGAGCCAAAGAGCCAGTCGAAACATTTTGGTATCTCACAGGGTTCAAGAACAACAGGATAAGCAATTCGAATGCGAATGCGAATGCGAATACGAATGTGAATCTGAATCTAAATGTGAATGTGTGCATATATTATTTGTCTATTCCAGCTAAAAGAGGTTGAGTGTACATCATGTACATAGGTACGTATGGGAGACAATTTTTATTTGTTTGGTTTTCATGTTTTTTGGTGTATCTCCCTTTTACTTTGCTTAACTTAAGTTAACTGTAAATTGAATAAATAAAACAAAGTCAACAAAGAATCCAAGAGACGGGCTTTAGTAGGCAACTCTCAGCAACAACTACCGATGGCAACAATGTGCTTGTTGATTCTGTTGTTGTTACTCATGTTGTTGTTGTTGTTGTTGTTGCTGTTGTTGTTGCTGTCGCAATGGCGACATTGCCTGGCGCTAGCTATTTTGGTATGCACCACAAGTGCAGCAACATCATCGCATTTCACAATCCCCAATCAACTTCATCATCAGCGTCGTCTTTGGTTGGCCCAGTCATGATCGACATAGTCTCGTCAGTCGAGTGATCATCATAACCATCCTCATCATCATTATGATGGCCATCAACATCATCATCATCATCATGGGATGCAGACAACAACAGTTGGTGCCATCAGTTGCTTGGCCCCTTTGTGGAATTGTCGACAACTTTGGCAGCCAACTTGGGAAGCTTTTAATAAGAGGCTCTAGAACTCGATGCCAGCCTATCGCTTCGATTGTTGTTACACCTGCGCCAAAAATCGAGAATGAGTGCCAAATTATTGAATCGCATGCCTGCCTGCCTGCCTGCCTGTCTGTGGCATAAGTTTTATCAATAATATTCAATCCAAGGCAATCCTTTACCATACACAAACCATGAATTGGTTACATTATTTGGGCAATTCGTTATTTTGATTGCTGTGGCTGTTGCTGCTGCTTTAGCCATGTATTTCGGTCAACTGTTGTTTGGCGACGTGGCATTGCGGTGAAAATCCGAAATTGTCTAAAGTTTCGCTTTTTACCATATTTCACTCGCCCAGTTATCAACTTGGTGCGGGGAAATGTTGTGAAAAACGAAAAATGAAGTACTCTGGGCAGTTGGCTGGTTAGTAAAGTTGCACTGGTTCCTCAGCCATACTTGATCGATTATTGTTCAGTTCCGAGGTACAGAATATTTTTACGATAATTTTTTAATGATTTATTATTTATTATATTGTCCATATAATAAAGACCATAATTTCACACACACACACACACACACACACACACACACACACACACACACACACACACACACACACACACAATTATTTATTTTTATAAGGTACTCTGTGTGTAAGGAAGAGCGCATATAATCGGATTTTACAAATCATTCATTCAATTATCTAATTGATTTGACTGATGATCATTTGTGAACCTTGATCCTAGCCCGGCCAGCTAAAGTCAATGTGACGCATGTTTGTTACGCTTGATAAACAGCAATTTGGAGCTGGCAGCCAGTCGGCGCAAAAGGTAATGAAGGAGGAGGAAGAGGAGAAGCGAAGGCTATTGAAGCACAATGCCGTTCTCTGCGGCAGCTCACCTTTGACTGTGAGACTCTAATGCGCCTGCCATGACTAAGTGCATCTTGGGCTTGGGCAGATTTGGGCGCTTGGATTACGTATGTGTCTTCTACTGCGACTGCGCCTGTGGCTCCAGCTGTGGCCGTGGCTACTGTTTAAGCCGTTTAAGTATACAAATTGCAATTTTTATCAGCGTGAAATTGTTAATTTTTTAGCGACTTTGCTTAGTCAGTTTACTGCAATTTGCAAATTGTATTCGTAATTGAAGATAATTTAAAACGTTCAAGTGTTGATGTTGGTTAAATACATATTTAATACAAGCCTAAAACTACGTACAGTGAATTTTCAGTAACGAAAGAGGGCCATATTAATTCACATATTCACATATAGAAATACTCGAACTCTGGTCTGGACACCGGCTTGGAGAGGTAGATCAAGCGTATTTGGTGCAAGCGCCAGCCACGTGGTGTAAACTTTTTTCGCTTCGGTGGCGGCACTTCCAGTGGCGCCGGGGACTTTTTTGGAATGGGACAATGTGGCGGATTTGGCGGCATTATGTGCGGCTTGGCCAAGCTAAGGATACGAGCCGTGGGGCGCGCCTTAAGCGCGGACGGCCGCACTGGAAAACGCAAAGTGGCCCAGAATTCGTCCTCTATATCGTCATTGGGAAAACAACAGGGTACGAAGGGTGGGGGAAATGGTCGACCTTTGTCGTGGCGTGGAGGCTTGCCCCATACAATGACCGGCGAATAGGCGTAAAATGGACGTTCGTACTCGCGCTTTGGAGTAATCTTACGCTCAAGTGGCTTGGACAACTTCTCCATGCTCTCTTCCAAAGATTCCATATCCACTTTGCGCTTTTCACGGCCACATGGCAAGTATTTTTCCAGGCAAGGAATAGGCACTTCGACCTGCGGAGGTTCCTTTGGCATTGCTTTTTGCAAAGCCCACTCAAAGAATTTTTTCCACTCCTTTTTTTTCATAGGTCCCGCCTTCTGCCAACGCGTCAGTTCGCGCTCCACTTTCGGTATGCACCGCCTTATGGGTTGAGCATTGCGTTCGCACCACTCAACCCATGAAGGCGCCAGCTTCTCCTCTTCCTCAACTAGCCTCTTCTCTTCCCCTTCGCCATCTTCATTGGTAAAGCTCATTTTGACAAATCAGAGTTTTCAATTGAGTAATAATGAATGACTAAAGCTTGAAACTTTTAACTGTAGATTTTAAAATAAATTTTTTTTTTTTTCGCCTGTAAGCAGATGTTTTTTTCAAAAGGCTTATAGAAATAATGAAAATGTTTGTTAGCTAGCCAGCTATACAACGCATGCTTTTAAAAAGTTTAAAAACACTGACATCTTCCTGGCTCTCGTCCATTTTTCTAATGACAATTCGTTCGTCATCTACTAGGATTGCTGCTTTAAGGAACATGCCAACCATCCAACCATGCACAAAAGTTCTGCATGGTTTACTTTAAAAAACTCTTAACCATTTCAAACTGGGATCAATTGCTTGTGGTTATCACAGCGAGATTTCTTAAACATACAGTTTGGCTTGTACGAATTGTCTAACGAAATTAGTCATTTTTGTGTTCGAGTCCCAGCCAGTTAAGTTGATACCTTTTGAATACATCCTTTCTTAAATACTATTAAAAATGTTTTTAGTTAAATGTTTGACGGAGTCGAGATTAAAGGCAGGTGAAAGCCAAACAACCAACAATATAATTTGTATATATTTTTGGACCCTGTTTCAATTGGTATCTGTTTGAGCGTACGGTCCGCCCTTCTCGGATTATGACGATATATATTGGGATATAAATGAAATAAATTGCAGGCCTAATGAAAATCATACAAAGAAATATTAAATAGGTCACCAAATTCAACCATTTGAAAAGAAAAGGATTACGGCATGTATATAAATCTCTCAATGCAACTTTGTATTTTTCCAAAAACTATCACTATCTTAAGATGTGTATAAGAACTTTCGAATATGACCGCAAATTTGCGGATCGAGGTAGTACCAGAGGTGCTCCGTATCTCTAAACTCAGATTATAGCTGGATTTTAACTAGATTCATTTTAGTTTTTTTAATTTTAAATGGAAATACTTCAGCCTGTTATATATACATATGTTTCATATTTGGATTTCTGAAATCAATGTCAAGAAAAATAATTGTTTTTGAACCAAACCATTCGTAAAAGTTATATGGTTTGCTTGTGGATTAGTTTATGCTGTTTTTTATAAAACTATTTCGATTAAAGGTACGTTTCATGGTTAATAAAACTGAAATTCTGGACTCGAGTCGGTTCGTTTTCAAACCGAGCCCTTGAGCATTCCTACCAGTAGCATTTCTTAAAAATACATCCACCTGTTGTTTCTTTCTTTCGTTCCAGTTGAGGATCTTATTACGTGATATCCCTTTATCTTAAATATTTTATATTTTATTTATTTTAAATAAATTTTGAATAATACAAACCAAATTTTTGTAGTATATTATTGATTCTGTGAATTTCAACGTTTAATTTTAACAAATGACAGCTAATGATGTGCCATGATCCATTGCACAACGATTTGCTGGGGGAATGAACGTATCCTGATATAGTTCATTTATCCATCAAATCGTAGTACACTGGTTCACCCGTTGGGCAACCACAATATTTACATAAACATCCCACTTGCAAGCCAGAACCTACTATCAAATCAGGATAGGAGAGAGCTAGATCGGCCAGGACACGGGGATTTGGCTGAGAAAGAAACTCCAGGCGCATGAGATGATCTTTCCATCGCTTCGCAGACATCTTCTTGCGCTTGGGTATCTGCTCATCCGTTTGCGGCGGCGGTGGATAGGTACGCGGCTTTGCCAGTTCAACAACTTTTTTCGAAGGCTTGGCTTTTAGTGCTTTTGAGGAAATAGGGAAACGCAAGTTTGACCAGAAATTTCTCTTTAGTTCTTCGTGCTGAAAACCGATCGGCACTTTGGGCTTCTCCGTGGGCCGTCCACGCTCTGGCTTCGGTGGTGGCCGATTGGGGAGCTGCGGCCGATACGCATACTCCCTTTTGGGTGGCGCCGAATACTTTTCCCGTTTGTATTTCGGCTGACTCAGAGTTGCGATTTTTTCTTTGAATTTTCTTTCTCTGTCCCTCTCGGCTTGCAATTCGGATACAACACAAATAAAAGCCAAAGGCGATATCGGAGTCGATCGATCCGGTTTGAAATTTGGCTTCGGTTCCGGTGCTGTTGCCGACTTTCGTTCGGGTTGGTGCTGGAGTGGACGCGCATTAACATTGGCCCATTTGTGAAAATCAATCCACTGTTGTCGATCCATTGGTCCAGGCTTTTGCCAACGCGTCGGTGGTTGGGGCAAGCTGGGCACTGCGAATTTAAACTTGGGCTTCGCATTACGTTCCACCCACTCCTCCCAACGAGCCCGTTTGCTGTCCATTTTACACAACAAATTTAGTGTATCGTAGTGTGCCAAAAATACTAATTTTTATTCGAATAAATCGTCAATTTAAAAAAAAATTTAGAAGGGGTGTACATTCAAACTATGTTTAAACTCGTTTGCATTTTGTAAAAATACTGAAAAAGCCAGTTGAGATGGACGTTAATATGATGAAATATTTTGAAAGCATTTAACGCACGGATGGCTATTTTTCTAAATAGAATGCGGGTAAGAACAGAACCAAGTATTCAACAATAAAACCATGTATTCATTGCAAATCAATGTTTAAGCCATTTCGAGAAATCCACCCCCGCGGGTGGAAAATGTAGGGATTCAAGGCTGTATGGAAATTATGTTTAATCTTTCAAGCTATTATAACTGATTATTTGGTTATTTCCTGAAGAAAGCCAATAACACCATCTACTCTACTTATAATCGATACATGCTAATTATATCCTTAATTCTTAAAAGGGCAGTTGTTTTTAGTTTTTGGCAAGTTGCCCTCAAGTACTTCTTTTTACAGCTCCAGAAATTCGAAAGAACAGCTGCCTCTTCGTATCGAGGGTTGTATCATTAAGCAAATGTAGCGTAAAATTGCTTTTGTTTCCGCCGCCAGGGCCAGCCAATGGCATATGTGGTGTCAATTTCACACATGTTATGAGCACTCTGCGGTCGAGTGCGAGTTACGGCCGCACTCAGATTGATGACTTTGAACTTGGCGAGTTTGTCCTTAGAGGGACAGTTCCGGCAGTAGGCAAGACCAACAGGAAATGCTCAAGGGGTACAAGAAAAAACCTTAGGAATTATTAAAATTCTTCAAGCAACAAGACTGGCTACTACCACGAAAGCAAAAGCAATTCAATCCAAGCTAGAAAAGCAGACAAAATCGTGGTATGACCAGGTTAGAAACTGGCGACAACAAATCATGACAACGGTAACCAACAAACAGCCAACGACAACGACAACAAGAACAACAATGACGACGGCGACGGTGGCGACATGAAGGCAACGTTGTTGCATTCTGCTAGCGGCGGCGGCGGCGGCGATGCACATCATCAAATGCAACACGCGGCAGCATGGATGATAATGAAGATGGGCGACAATGCCAACGGGCCAGAAGACGACAAAAACTACGACGACGACGACAACGACGAAGACGATGTCGACGACAACGTTAGAAAGGTACTCGCACAATCACAAGGCAAAAAGTGCGATCAATTGCAATGCGCACCGAATTTCAATTGGGCATCGACCGACCAGAAACCAGAGACCAGAAACCGAAGACCAAGAAGCAACGGTCAAAGCTTCAGTAATGGATGGCCATGGCATTCGGGAAATACTTACAGCTGCTATTGATGATAAAACAGCACCAAGTACGAGCACGAGTACGAGTACTACCAGTACCAGTGCCAGACCAGTTCGGGCAGCGATCACTTGACAAGCAGTTGGACAATCGACCACAAAAGGAATTGGGTTATGACCTCGAATGCGTGTCGCCAACATAGATTTGCGATACTCCTCCGATGCAGTGCGTCGTGATTGAGCCGTTTACATTGTGTTTAAATGTGGGCGCATAACATACGGGACTAGGTTCAAACATTTATAAATTCCAGCTGTTTATTTTTACATAAAATGCTATCTATCTATGGCCAACGAATAATACATGAGTAACATTGACCATATCAAACGGAAGTCCACTTTATAATATTGCGATGGTTCCAAAACTTTTTTGAACCAGTAAATGTTTTCGTAGAAATTGTGCAACTATTCGTTGGAAATGCAGATATACGGAATATCAAAGCAGCTGTTGGAACTGATTCAAAAAATATATGTTCTATAGGTTTGGAGATGACTTCTTCAATTTATTATTGTATTTTAACTGACTTTACATTTTACAGGAACTGGCTATACGAAAAAATATCGCAAATCAAGATCTTTAACCCAATTTACATATGATCGGACGCAATTTATGCGGAAGCGTTTACCTTTTTTTTCGAATATCGGAGAATACATCTTTGAAACCTATGTTCACTCCTGAAAAACATATACAATTAATCTATGACACTAAACTGATGTATTTCAGCAGCAAAAGACTAGAATTTATCTGTCAACAATCTATGGGCAGTCCATTTCTTGCTGAATTTTGAAGCCTTAACCAATCGAATTTAATTAATCTTTTGCTTAAAGCCAATTTTAGAAAATTAACTAATCATTATACAAACGGCATTGCTTCACAAATTCAGTGGATCGACAAAATTCTCGAATTTAAATTAAAAATACTCGCATATTCACAGCACAACAATTCCAAAAGCAAATTCTTCTGAATTCCCAATTCATTTACGCTTGAATGTTATTCATTTACTTTTTTGTGCATGACTCTTTGTTGGAATACTTCAAATATAAATATGATTAACCAATTTAAGTCAAAACCACTTTAATTATAAAGTTTTAAATCAAATAGACAAGTGGCGACTGCGACTGCCAATCTGATCCGTGATCCATCTACACACACTCACTGGTATTCGTAGAAACGAGTCTTTGCGAGTTTGTGCTGGGTGCTGGCCGGGCACGTACTCGCTCTGGGCGCTATGGGGGCCAATAAGGTGTAAATTTATGCGCCAGCGCCAGTTAAGAAAATCAGAAAATCAACAACAATAAAACTACAACAACAATATTGAACAACCATTAGCAAACGAGCCTATGCAATTTATTGTTAATTCTTATAAAAGCTCAGCAAAACGCACATTTTTCGTATGCCTTGTGATTGGCATTTGAGAAGTTTTTTTTGGCTCTTGTCTTTCTACACCCTTGTAAAGGGTGTTATAACTTTGTCATGTAATGTGTAACGCATAGAAGGACACATCTCCGGATCTGTTAAGTATATATATATATATCAATATAGCTATGGTCTTTACATATGTCGGAATCGGAATGCAGGATCGGCCCACTATATCATATATCTGTCGCAGAAAATGAAAGACTTGCTTGCCAAATAAGTTATAAGTCTTACATATAATTACATTAAATCAACAAGGAAACATACTTTTCTTATATACCGAAGAAACGATCGGTCTACATTTTAGTGCTTGTGAATTTTAAACTGACCGAGTTTAGTTCTTTGATGAACAACGATTTTGGTTTTCAAGACTGTATACTAGTTTCACTGTATGCAGTATGCCTAAAAGAGTATATAATATTCGGTCTGTCGACCATAAACAGTTTTTCTTAGTTTTTATTTATTTATTTTTCTTCACATGCAATCGAAGCGCATTTTGTAATTATTTGTAAGCTGTGTGAATTTTTGTGGCCAATCAGCGTTTTTGTTCGCAGTTTTGATTTGCTGCCAAGATTTCAACGTAATTGTATCTCATGGCTAACGTGTATTCTATGAGATAAATTTTTTTCTTTTCGATATTTCTGCTGCTTTTGTAGTTTAAATTGTTGTTGTTGATATTAATGTTGCTGTTGTCATGTTCTTTGGGAGTTTTGCACCTTGTTTACAACTGTTTCTTTAATTATTTATATGTAACACATGCAGCGCTGACAAAGTGGACAAGGATCTATGATAAATCTAATGAATAATGAATACTGGCTGTTTCACATTTTTCGAATGGGCGGTGCCTCAATACTATCTGCTGATTCGCTAATTGACTCTTTGGGAAAGTACATATCTTTCACAAGCAAATCGACAGCAGTTGGCACGCGTCCGTTTGAAAACGAAATGTTTTAAATGGAAATCAATTAAAAAATTGTTTACTCGACTTTATTACACAATACGAGCATTAAAATGGAATTGCAATTTGAATGCCTCGCGCGTTACTGCTACTACCAACTACTTGGCAACCTACCTAAGTAACCGTAACCGTAAAATTAACCCACATTTCAAGCGACGTTGCCGGAAAAATGGGAAAAAATTGTTTACAACCTCAGAAACAGCAAATAGCGCAAAAATGCAGCGGAGAAGCGAGAAACATTAAAAAATCCTGCCGCATAAAATTAACTGTGGCAAAATGTGCCATAGACAGAGGAAAACGAAACACTGATGAATCCGTTGTTATGTACTGCATCAAGTGCTTGGCATTGGAATGCAGTTAAGTAAAACATGCTTGTAAAGCAAATGTTTTAACTTTTAAGTAGTGTCGAGTGCGTGAGGCACGCTTAATTGGATGAACTCGTGGATAGGGCAAAAACTGGAGGAAGTGGTATAATTGTATAAATACAATTGGAATGAAAATAATTTAAGAGAATGCCACATTCATTTTAATTTGTCCATGACATTACTAGCAATTAAACAATTTCGATATTTTTAAACTTTTAAAGTTTTTCAAGTATTCAAAGTAAGTTTGAACTATCTTCGATATCACAAATATATCAAATAATTAACAGTTCTTCCAACAATTTTTAGATAAATTTTATAAAATTCATAAAACTCGTTTCTATTGAATTTTCACGATTTGTGAAATTTTTTATGACCTGACGTAGATCGTTTTTAATTTTAATTTTTATGTTGTCATTGACTCGAACAAGGAAACTTTTAGTATTCAAAATTGTATTGTTTAGATTTACGAGAAATTCGTTAATGTCGCCTATTATGACAGTTTCTCATTATGGCTCATAATAAACAGTACATAAATGTCTAGAAAAAAGTTACGACATCAAGAGAGAGAGAGAAAAGAAAACTTGAAACTGCAAATGAGGCTACAATTTATGTAGCCACAACACGTGAAGCCATTGATTAAATTAGATGTTTCCATTTGCCAAGCCCTGCAGAGCCGCAAGCAAAAACCAAAGAAATGGCATATAAAAAATATTTATGAGCACCTCGTTTTTTGTGGCATTTTAATGCATAAGCCAAGCAAGCAAGTAACAGCCAAATCAATAGGCCGAAAAACACAAACAACCAACAACTGTGCGACTGACTAACTGACTAACTGGCTGGCTGGCTGACTGACAAGCGAGCTCCATTGGGGAACATAATCAACTGGCAGCAACAATTTCCAGGCAACGAGTGATATTAAATTGGGTTGCGTACGTGTATAGCAAATGCTTAACAAAAACGGTGGCCAATACAAATGACAACGTTATCAACGACAGCCAGTAACAAAGGCAAAAACAACAGCCACAAGTGAAAATGTTACAATTACGCCTACTCGACTAGTAAATACCCAGTACCCAGTTGTAGTGTGATCATATCAAATATTAAATTGTTTTTAGCTATCTTTAGACTACTTTTAAAGAAGCTTACTATCATAAATCGTAAGCAAAACACATGCACTTGAATAAAAGACATAGATAGAGAAATATTTGACGTAGCTAATTTTCGGGCTTTATGTCTTATTTTCACGGCTTCATCTAAACATTAATAAAACATTCTTTACTTGCAGACCCACGAAATAGCTGAATTGTGTATGGTATATGAAAACGAAAATAATACCCATACGAAAGTTGATATGTTGGCATATACAATTATCCAGCTAGTATATTATACATTTATACCCACTTTGTTTGAATACAGGGTATGGCAATGATTACGATAGGCAAAATTAGTTGCGTTTGCTCCAGCTATTCCGTGAATCGAATTGGAAACCCATCTGTGAGGCAGTTAGCCAGGCAAATAGTTAGGCGGCCTGGCAAATGGCCAAGCTAGCAGACAGGTTACATTCGGCATGCTGCTGTTGCTGCAGTTGTTGTTGTTGTCCAGCAAATTTGGCTTTAACAACGGGTCGAATCAGTTGACGTTGCACTTGTCGCGATTGAACATCAGTTTGTTTTATTTTTGTATTTTTTTTTTATGCTACGCCGTGTTGCCTACTTTTCAACGTCTCTTGTACATTCGATTTGTTAATTGTTAAACAAATTTGAAATTAAGCAACATTTTTTCGAATGCAAATCGAATGCATGCGTTGTTTTAGGCTGGCCAGCAAGCTGCAATCACGGATTTATGTTGCTGCTGCTGTTGCACATCCCACATATAATTTGCAACTCATAACAACAAGCAGGCCAAGTTGTTTAGGCCAACTTGTTCAGCTGGTAGACCACATTCTGCGATGCACATGCTGTCTCGCTCTGTGCGCCTTAGCAATCGCTCGCTATTGCCAAATAGTTTGAATTATTAATTATAAAGTGATTGGAATATGTTAAGAATTTGAGCACATGATGTAACATATGCAGACCGCAAATCCACGAAGGCGTCGAACTCATTGCTGCGCATTGGCAAAAGGTTGGGCATCACGCCTCGTCAAGTTAACAAGGGGATACTTTATTATAAGCTGAACCAATTGAAAATGGTTAAAAAGTGTATAATGATTATGTAAAAAAGTATGCAAGAGGCATAATGAAGCTATTTGGTACCCATAAAGTAGATATATATAGGGACATCATCAATAGATGAGTTGATTTGCCATGTCCGTGCATCCGACTATAAGAGCTAAAGAATGAACATTTTGAGCTTAGGTCCTTATATGCCCACACAATCATTGTTTTTTAAATAGTCTATATGTCGAAAAAGTCGATATCCAAATTTTGTTTTGTACGCATATTAAGTAGGTTTTTGTTGGACATTTCAATTATAACTACAGCCACATTTTAAAGATTCTATAATGAGCTTTGCATTATTTTCTGTTCAGCTAAATCCAACATTTTCATAGTTAACATATAAAAGTATGTTCTGATGTTGTTTATCGCAGAAAAATATGAGTATTATAAATAAAATAAAATCTTTATTTTGATGATATCTTTAAATTGTAACTCATGGTACTTACTCATCGATTCTGTTTGGGACATCGCTGTCGGACTATCTCCATCCACTACCAAAGCCTCATTATCGGAATCATCGTCAAGTTGTAGCTGCTGATGCTGTTGCAGCTGTGGTTGTTTCTGCACACGCATCGCACCGGGCACATACGTCTCTTGGCTGGTTTGGTTATTGCTATCAGTGCCGGCGCTGGATGAGGAGGAGGCAATGGCTACGTCAATAGTGATCTCGTCCACCTCCTGTTTGATGCGCTTGGCAGCTGAGCTGCATCGGTCCGCATCTTCTTCATTTGCCGGAATCGTAATGCCGCCCATATTAGCCTCCTAAGACAAATATAATAAAAATGTGTTTAATTCCTGATGTAGCAATAAAAACAATTAGCATTTTTATGAGCAACGGAAATAAGATAACGAATATCGTCTCGTTGTCTATTCGTTTCGGTGCGACCCACCCTAACCAACTGGTCCAAAAAATGTTTCACTTATAATTTATGCCAGTCCCCGATCTTGTTTTTGTTGTTCTTCATGTTGTTCTTTCTTTTGTGTAACATTAAAATAATTCATGCCAAACTGAGACTTGAGTTATTGCTTAGTGCTGTTGGGTTGGTCAGCTCCTGAGTAGGACGCTATAAAATTTTGGGCTTAAGTCAAAATGGGGCCGGGAATGCTTTACCCACTGGGGAGAAGACTAAAATGGCTATGCTTCAGGGCGTAACACGGACTAGGGTAAATGTAAAAAAATTAGCATAAAATTTGCACAGATTTCGATAGCAATTATCTAGATAGGCAGCACAGTAGCAGCTTTTACTGTAAGCAGTGTTAAAGGCGTTTTAAATATATAATGTAACTCGTCTGACCCAGCTCTGCCCGGCCAAAGTTTTTGTCTACTTTTTAGTACATGCACTTGCGCATATTGATTTATTGCAGCTGAGTTGAATATTAAAGCTTTGAAAACGATTTTCAGCTTGGACCATGGAATCCAATTTTACACATTCGGTAACACACAATTCCATGTGTTTTAAGTTTTTATTGTTGATCATTGATCGTCATTACAAATGGGCTATAGAGGTTCAAATATTTCGCTGAGGAAGTACAGTAGGCCCTCGCTCATGACACTCAATACATGCAACTCGATAAACACGAAAACCAATTTCTTAGAATTGTGGACACAAAACATAGTTTTAGGAACGGACGGGTTTTTCGCATTATGCCTGATTTTTAGGGGGTTGCATTTAGCGAGGGATTACTGATTTATCAAAGACTAAAGTGTCAAAAGCTTGAACTAAAAAAGAAAGTAGTTTAAATATTTTTGACCAATGACAACTAATGCTTAAGAGCTGAAATGCATTTAACTATCTTTTAATTTTCCTTTTCCACGTGGTTTCATAAGCAGGCCATCAACATTTTAAGCCAACCCACTTAAACCAATGGAGCATATAGTAGTACCCCCTAACCGGGCCGCATTAACGACCAAGAAACAGTTAAAAACTTAATAAATATCTTTGACATGAATGTGCTGCAATCAGTTGCAAACGTATCGCTTGGCTTCGCTCGATGGCCAATGTTAGCTAACCTCAAACTTGAACCAAGTACAAGAATTTGAAACTTGAACTTCGAATTGACAACCAGACTATGTAGATGCACAAAAAGAAGAAGCAGTCCACAAGAACCAGAAAAAAGATGGCTGCGTGCCATTAAAATACTTATATGCCGTCTGTATATTGTGGTGGTATATGAACTTGAGTGCAGGCCGCCCCCCTCTCAGGCAAAGAAGCACAGAGACCGTCAGTAGGAGAGGCAGAAACCTACGAGTAGAACTAACCAAAAACGGAGAGAAATGAAAAGACAAAGAGGCAACAGACCATAATCAGTGTTCCATTGAACGCACAAAATCATTTAGCGAAACCAAAACGAAAAGAGCCGACCAGCACCCCACAAGCCTACTAAAGACTCCAAGGCACAAGGCACTTGAAACTGTTTTTCAAGACTTGGACAGAAGAGCCAAGTTGGTTAAAGCAAAGTGTTTGCTTTATACATATGTACATTAGTATATGTATTTGTATATGTATATGGATGTAGGGAACACAACACTTGGATGAATGAATATAGGCAGCCGGAGCAGCACCAGATCCACTACGAATATGCCCAAAGCTGGCAGCAAGTTCAAAGCACGCTACGTAACAGACCAAGACAAGTTGAGTCTTGTAGCAAATTGAATTGTCGTTGTTGCTGCTGCTGATGCTGTTGTTGTTGTTGTTGCATGAATCACGTGACCATGACCACCATGCAGTGCCCAAGTAAGAACAACAAAAGAGCCAGTCTCAAAGCTGTCTCACTTACCCCCCGCCACTGCTGTGGCTGTATATGGCCGAGTCGCAATTTGAACTTCACTTAAAAGATCATTTACTTTCATTGAGACTGCGGAACCTGTCGCCGCGTGTAACAAGTGTAAACTTGGTCTAATAAGTGGCCATTAACAGCCAGTCGGATCATGCGTAAAAGTGCAATGCAGGAACGAGATTTATGCCTCAGATAAAAACAGCTTTTGGCCGGAAGTCTTTAGTTTTACGCATCTCGATTTGCATAGCTCTTTCTCTTTTAATTAAACAATTAGTGGCTGTCCCTTTTTGGGCATTTACTCACCTTATTTGGCCTGCGTCGCTTACGTTCACTCGCAGTTGCAGCTGGCGTTGATGTTCTTGCTGTTGCTGTTGTGATGGGTGAGGAGGAAGAGGATATATCTTCTTTTACCTGCTGCTTCACTTCCTGGCGATCTAAACAAACATAATAAAGTTAATTAAATTTAATTACATATAAACATAAGTAAACGTGGACTTGTATAATATCAAATAAGTGTAAATATTTAACAAATGGGCCTTTATCTTTTTCCTATATTCCTTATTAATATGTACATATAATTCTTCTTTTTCCATTAAATCTTTAAAAACAGTACCCTTAAGACATTGGAACTCAGTTAAAATAAAGTTTATTAAAGAGATAGGATTCATGTTAAGGTCTATATTTACTACTTTACTACATCTGCAGTGATTAACTCTACTTTTCGAATGATTCCGTATAACTTGAACTTGATTTTAAATTTTTAATAATCAACATCAAACCAACAGCCGAGTTGGTATAGACTGTCCGTCTGTCCATCTGTCTGTTCCTATGCGATCTAGTCCCTCAATTTTAAAGCTTACGTCTTGAAACTTTGCATAGGTCCGGCTTTCTGCAGGCAGTGAAGATATCCTTACCTTATTATTTTATAAAAATCTAAGATATCCTTAATTTAATTAATAATCTATCAATCTACCTTTCTAATAATCTACCTTTGCAGATTTAAATAAGCACCCACATACAACTTACATTTCATTTCAATTTCCTCATCATCCAAGAGCAATGAGACGACTTCTTTGGGCTTGAGTGTGTCGGGCTTGAAATTGCCGCCACTTATAACCATACGTTGTATCTGTAGAAAATAGAAATAAAAAAAAATATTTATAATATGCATAAATATGCCGAAAATATTGAAAGAGCAGCGCCGCAGGAAATGAAATGAAACACGTAGAAGTGAGTAGCGCCTGGGGCTTCGCAGAGACTTACTTAGCTTCCGTTCTGGCGGCCTAAGCACTTTAATATGATAATCAAGAGTTCGGCAATTAAACTAATAAATGCAAGGAACTCAACCACACATATATGTACCCTGAATGGTTTTTTTTCAAAACAGAACTGAAAGGCGTAACCAAAATGTCGCCTAACCAATTGTATAATTAATTTCCGGTATCGGTTTACCCGTGCCTTTATAGCTGCCCCAACAATGCGCATCGTGTACAAGTGTTTCATGTGTGCGCCTCGAGTTTCATTTAACATTTTGAATAAGGCGCAACAATGCGACATGCAACTTCGAGCCAGGCAGGGGGAAGTCCGCGCACGTGCCTAATATATGGCAAAAGAAAGCAGAAACTCCAAGCGACGTGTTTTTGTTCAGTTTGCTGAATAGAGTTTTGCGGTTTCCTGGGCCCGGCTGGATTTCTTACCTCGCTCTTTTCGCGTGCCCGCTGTAGAATTCGCTCCTCGATGGTGCCCTTACAGATGAGTCGATAGACTGTCACCTGTTTGGTTTGGCCCAGGCGATGCGCTCGATCCATGGCCTGCTGGTCAACGGTGGGATTCCAATCTGAATCGTAGAAGATAACCTACAACGAGAAAGAGATGGAACACAATTAGGCCTCTGAATGTATTGTTTATTTATTTTATTTGCTTAAGTTTAATTAAATTAAAATCAAAATAAGTAAGACTTACTTATAGAGTAAACACCGTTTTATAAATGCATAATTTTGTATTCAATTAAAGAATGTAAGAAAACCTATATACTACATTTTGTATGTCTTATAATCTTTGGGATGTGCCTAAAAACCCTGGTACGGGTTAAATGAATATGCAAATGAGAAATCCGACACGCACATCCTTTCGCTGTCCTTTTGATATGTCGCATTTGCCAGCGCTGCATATTAATTGCTGGTTCGACTATTCAATAATCTATTTGTCGTGCTACGAATTATATTCCTTTCCTGTTTACGGCTATTTCGGCTATCTATTATTGAGCAGGGACTACCCTTTTTATTTGGGACGTGTGCAGAGTGCAAGTGTGCAGCACTTCTTCAAGGGTTCAAGGGCTGCTTCTGGATTGCCACTTCCGGCACTGATGAAACTAATTATATCGAACTGAATTTAGAACACGTGTAGTGTGCTCTTAAATTTCTTCTTTTTCCCTTTCCAAAATCCATTTCCGTTTGATAGAGTCTGGATTTCATTTGAATGGAGGCGAAATAAAAAAAAACATCAGCAGAATTTTGGTGGTGCCATACGCTTTGAGAACACTTGAGCTAGACTCGTATTGATTAGTGATGTACGTTTTTTAAACATTTATATAATTAACGTCTTTTGAAAGCTGTTGGTATGACTATGTCGAACATAATTAAGAGAATTTTCCAGGGATGGTGAAAAAAATCATATGAGTTATTAAAATAGATTAAATGTTTAGCTCGTCTTATATCGGGGAATGTATCCTAAACCTTCTTATATATCAGACTAAGAAAGTATGCTAAGGATAAATTTAATACGAGTTATGTAAATATCTACAAATTAAGACACAGTGACAGAGTAAAAAATATGGTATTTGTTTTAACGAATTGTTTACCAAACCAAACAGAAAGAGAGACCCCCAATTTGCATGTCGACTACTCAAGACCTTCTGTAAGGAATAACTACTACAATATACAAATCGATATTTCCTGATATCTAAGCTCAAAATCATTGCCTTAGGGTTACTTTGTTGTTTGAGCAGTTTTTTCACTGTGAACAAGACTCTATTTCATTTTTTTCGTTCACCTTCTAAATAGGGATTAAATCTAGCAGACGATATATATAGGAATATGTGCATATGTTTATAGCTATGCATTTATATAATTCGTTGTAACTTTAATTTGATATGGTCCAAGTGTAAATAATCGACATCAACTTTAATATTCAAAAGCGTATCATTTGCTAAATGTTTGAAGCATCTCAGACTATTTATAGACACATCATGAACTAACAGTTAGGCAGTTGTCATTTAGCGGTCGACAGTTGGCGGTAGACGTTATTCATTAGGGATCAGATCGATAATATTGGCGTGCAATGAAGCTAGAACACTTCATCATTCTGGTGATTGCGCAACTGGCCATGGGTTTTAATGACAATTTTACTGAGAAGGAACTATGGATCGAGCAGAAATTGGATCATTTTGATGAGAGCGAGACGCGCACATGGCAAATGGCAAGTTAATAATGCGTTAATACAATTTATGTTCAATTAGTTAATTAACATTTGCTTAATTCATTTACTTCAGCGTTATTCGGAAATTGATACATTTTATAAGCCTGGTGGTCCCATCCTTATCAATGTAAATGGTGAATGGCCCTTAGCAGTAAAAAGCGAATTGTGTGGCATGTTCTACGAATTGGTTGAAAAGTTCAATGCCTATGCGTTTCAAACCGAACATCGTTATTACGGCAATAGTCGTCCAGTACAGTGAGTAATACGGGTTGTGCAAAGAGTGTAGTTTTTAATCAACTGATCGTACAGAAATTTAACCACTGAGAATCTGCAATATTTGACTATGAAGCAAGCCCTAGCTGATCTGGCCCATTTCGTAAGGCACCAAAAATCCTCAGTTCCCGGATTAGCCAACTCTAAGGTCATCATTATCGGATGTTCGTATGCAGGAAGCTTGGTAGCCTATTTTCGGAAGGATTATCCTGAATTAATTGACGGCGGCTGGTCATCTTGCGCGGGGCTCTACTACAGATTGGACTATTCTGGTTTGGTTTTTACACTCGTACAGTTGCTTTGAGACTGAAGCCTTTCTATTTCAATTAGATGCTATGATAAGCGTTGGTAAATCAATTCGCAAGATCGGTGGAGATGCATGTTACGATCAAGTTAACCATTTCAGCAAAACTTACCTCAAACATAAGAAAGCAAACGATGAAACTTATACATTGCTTCAGCAAAACAACTTAACTGACGAATATAACAACATGGATGAGACAATAGCAACACATGTGCAGCATCGCAAGTGAGACTTATTAAATAATTTGTTTATCCGAAAGTCCGTATATTAATATTTATACTTCTTTCAGCATATCCATGTTCAAAAAAATATGCATTAATATAACTGCGGTTGAAAGCAATGACATTATCGGATTCGGCTTAGTTCTACAGCATCTCAGGTCAAAAATACCACAAGTGGGTAACAAGGATGAAATTGAATTTTCAGAGGACCATTCAAGTAAATAAGCTACCTTATATGACTAATGAATGGATTTAGTTAGATACTCATTTTAGCCCGTCAATATTTTTATCAATCTTGCAATGAGTTCGGTAACTTCCAAACCACAAGCTCACAACATCAGCCTTTCGGTGACAGAAAGCCTTTTTCCTTCTTAATTGCACAGTGTAAAGAGGATTTTGGTCCTAAATTTACCATTGACTATATAAGTAAAAAGGTTGATGAAATCAACGCACTATATGGAGGTACTCAGCCCAATGTTGATCACATTTACTTCACAAAAGCCGAAGATGATCCCTGGAGATGGACTGGTATAATTGACGAATGCGCGACTGTTATACCAGGTGCGAATTGACTAAACTATTTAATTTCACTTTATAACATCCACGTGAATTCTACGCAGGAATTGCTCACTGTCATGATCTGCGAACTCGCACTCCAAATGATCCTCCCGCTCTTGCAGCTGCCAAGCAAAAAGGCTTCGAACTAATTGAGAGTTGGATAAATGGCGGGGGTACCACTCGGGAAACACTTACAAAATGTTAATTTTCTTTTTGTGCAACTGATCAATCAAATAAAACGTAATATATTAAACAGATAGAACTGACTAAATAATAGTCCAGTCAATAACAGGATTCTTTGTTTAAGTCCTGGGCAAGGGTTAAGGTGTTATATTGTCTTGGGCATTAGGCATAAAAGGCAGCAAATGGCCTACAATTTTTTCTAATCTAGTGCGAGGATATCATTTAAAACGGGTTAGTGTAAACGAAAAAAAAATGTACCAATTGCCAATCGATGTAAAGCATATAATAGGGCTTCTTGATAACCATTATCAGTTTGTCGAAGCGACTGCAAATACTTTGAGTGAATCGTACAAATAAAATTCGCTCGACTTCAATTGCTTTGAAAATGGCTCGACTAATAGAACTGATAAAGCACTGCATGGCACTGGGCTCTACAAAGTTTTAGGCCAACGAGTTGAAATGAATGTGTTAGTATTATTTACAACTTTTAGTGCGATTTGCTTTACCTAGATTAATACCCTAAAAAGAGTGTGATAAGATTTGCCGTTGAGCTAAGCAACACGTATTAGTGGTGCTCGAATGGTGCCTGAGCCACAGTAGAAGTCCAACCCACAACGATGACACACCACCTAGTCGGAGTAACTCTTGTGCTGCTAGCATTGGGTCTAGTACAGGCTAATGGGAATATATTCCAGCGGACATTCAACAAACTGCACGGGGAACCGCCTGTGCCGGCAAATCAGAATCGAGCAGATGAGGTGCAAACATTGTGGATCGAGCAGAAGTTGGACCACTTCGATGAGTCCGAGACCCGAACCTGGCAAATGGTATACGTCATTTGTTATATAATCGGTAACAACCAACTAATTTCTATAAATGTTTATACTTGTTTCTTCAGCGATATATGTTGAACGATGTATTCTTTAAAGCCGGTGGACCTATGTTTATATTCTTGGGTGGAGAATGGGAGATAAGCAAGGGTCGCATCACAGCTGGACACATGTATGATATGGCCAAGGAGCACAATGGACTGCTGGCTTATACTGAACATCGATACTATGGCGAAAGCCATCCTCTGCCGTTAGTGTTAAATAAAAGGAGGTTTAACAGAGTTTCTAATGAATTTCAATGTTTTTCAGAGACTTGTCCAATGAGAACATACAATATTTGCATGTTAAACAAGCCTTGGCCGATCTTGCACACTTTATAACCACCCAAAAGGCTACCTATGAGGGCTTGAGTGATTCCAAAGTCATAATTGTCGGCGGCTCCTACTCGGCAACGATGGTCACTTGGTTCAAGAAAACCTATCCCGATTTGGTTGTAGGTGGTTGGGCTTCCAGTGCTCCACTCTTTGCCAAAATGAACTTTGTGGGTACGTTTTACTCTACCTCTGCTTAATGATAGCTCACTAAAAATCTTTTTTCACACTATTTGCATAGAGTACAAAGAGGTAACAGGACAATCCATTGCCCTAATGGGCGGTTCTGCCTGTTACAATCGAATTGAGAACGGCATTGCCGAGATGGAAGCGATGATTGCTAGCAAACGCGGCGCTGAGGTCAAGGCTCTGCTGAAGCTTTGCGAACGTTTTGACGTGTACAGCGATCTCGATATATGGACACTTTTTAGTGAGATCTCCGACATATTTGCTGGCCTTGTCCAGACTCATGAGTAAGCATGTTTCGTAACAGGTGCAAAAATCATTATTTTATTGTCATTTATGCCACAGTGCGGGAAACATTGAGGGCGTGTGCCAGAAGATCATGGCTGAAAGTTCCGATCTTGTTGGAGTGAGCAGTTACCTTCTCAGCGAATTTGAAAAGAGCGGTGACAACTGCCACGACCTAAGCTATGATGCCATCATTGGCGTACTTTCGGAGTCAAGGTACACCGGAAATATAAGTATGTTTTTTAATGCGGCACTGTTGAAAATATATTTCCTTACAAATAAATGATCATCTTGCAGTGCGTCAATGGATATATCAGACATGCAACGAGTACGGCTGGTATCAGACCTCAGGATCCACCGCCCAACCATTCGGTACCAAGTTCCCCGTTACACTTTACACTACCATGTGCGCCGATCTCTATGGCGCCCAGTTTACCAACTCCTTTATCGAGAGCCGTGTGACTGAAACAAATGAATACTTTGGTGGCCTGACCCCAAATGTGCAGAATGTCTACCTAACCCATGGCCATTTGGATCCCTGGCGTGCAATGGGCATACAGGACGAGGCGCAAGCGACCATTATACCAGGTGGACTAATAAGTTAACATATTGAAAGCATTATATTTGATAAATAATTTATTTCGCAGAACATGCTCACTGCAAAGACTTCGGTTCGATCAGTGCCGATGACACTGCTGAAATGCGCGCCTCAAAAGAACGCATTGCTGAACTGGTTCGCGAGTGGCTGAAGTAAAAATGTGATTGATTGGAGTTTGCTTTAAAAAATAATAAAATCTTATAATTCGCGTTCTCTATTCGATTGCGATCAGCTGTATATGATCTAAACACAAATTAATAACAGTGTATAACACATAGTTAAGCTTATCAATATCAATTATAACATTGCTTTTAGCCGCACATCGACTTTAATTGCTTTGGAAATGAATTGAATTGTGTAGCTGATAAAGCACTGCAAGGTATTAGACCAACGATTTGAAAATAGTGTATTGGCTTTGTTTACTTTTTTTGCGATGTATGCTTGACGTAGATATTATTTGCAATACAATTTTCTGTTGAGCTTAGCAACATGTATTAGTAGTGCTCCAATGGAGCGCATCTTGCATCCATGACCATATTCTTGGGTGGAGAATGGGAGATAAGCAAGGGTCGCATCACAGCTGGACACAGGGATGACCAAGGAGCACAACGGAGCACAACGGACTGCTGGTCTATACTGAATCGTGATTGTGATCGCTTCTTTGGCTCACGTAAAAACTCCTTTTACACTGTTTGCTTAGAACACAAGGAGATTATGGGTCATTCTATTAATTTGTCAAGGCTCTGCCGAAGCGCTGCAAACGTCTTGAGGTATGCAGCGACATTAGTAAGCACGCTTCTTTATTAATTCGTAATCATTACATTAATTATCATATATTCTACAGTGCTGAACTTACGTCCAGGCTTTTGCCAGAAAATTATCGCCGAAAATTCTGATCTTAATGGAAGTAATATGTATCCCAGTAAGCTTGAAAAGAGCGGCGGGACCTGATGTATTAGTCATGCAACGAGTACGGCTGGTATTAGTCCTCAGGATCCACCGCCCAACCATTTGGCCCATGGTTCGATCAGTGACAATGATACTGTCCAAATGTGTGCTTCAAAAAGCGTATCGCCGAGCTGGTTCGCGAGTGATTAAAGCAACATTTTTAAAGCGATAACCACAATCTAATAGTTGCTACTATAAATATAGGTAGTAATTGTAATAAGTCATCATGCGAAATAGTCCCAATAATAATTAAACAACTATTGGTCAAGCATAATTACCAAATTGGATTACCAGATCGTAGCATAGATTTTGCTGAGGTCAGTTTAACGCATAATTGGGCCGGCAACCTATCAAATACATGTAAATCGTGCGGAATAACGATAGCAATCAATGGGCATCATAAATCGTCATACGGGTCGGGTTGCTGAAAATCCCGCCTTATCACAAGATTCTATTGAAATTCCACTTCAAAAAGCTTATCAACTTTAGTTTTATGGCCTTTTATCTTGATCGCAAATTATTGAAAACTGAATTGCACTTTGATTACATAAAAGCTAAACGTTGGTCATTTGGGAATTTTCATTTACAAACATGCTGCTGCTTCAGTTGGTTAGCCTTGCGCTAGTGCTTTTGGCTAGCCAGGCACATAGCCTGAAATTGAAGAAAGATGTGCCCGTTTTTGTAAAAACTCTAAAAGAGCTGCATCGTGGTCCGCCCCAGCGGACAGTAGCACGGGCAGATACCGCGGAGGAAAAATGGATTACACAACCACTTGATCACTTCGATGATAGCAATACGAAGACATACGAAATGGTATGAGTGCTAGCAGAAAATCTGAATCACATAACTCAAAGACTTGCGTTTCGTTTAGCGATATTTCATTAACAATGAATTCCAAACCGACGGCAGCCCCATATTCATCTTTCTGGGTGGAGAATGGGAGGCCAGCCCAGGGATGATACAACAGGGTCATTGGTACGACATGGCCAAGGAGCACAACGGCGTGCTGATCTACACTGAGCATCGTTATTATGGAGAAAGTGTGCCCACAGAGTAGGTGTTTATTCAATATCGGATTATCTCCTATACAAAATCAACTGCCAACAGGACAATGTCTTTGGACAATCTACAGTATTTGCATGTCAAGCAGGCGCTCGCCGATGTGGCCCATTTCATTGAAACTTTTAAATCGGAGAATGCACAGCTTACCAACTCGAAGGTGTTGCTAGCCGGCGGCTCCTACTCGGCCACAATGGTCGTTTGGTTCAAGCGCCTCTATCCCGACTTGGTGGCGGGTGGCTGGGCTTCCAGCGCACCGCTGCTTGCCAAGGTTGACTTCTATGAATACAAAGAGGTGACAGGCAGAGCGTTCCTTGAGCTGGGTGGTCAAAAGTGCTACGATCGCATTCAGAATGGTATTGCCGAATTGGAGTACATGTTTGACAACAAACGCGCAGCTGAAGCACGTGCCATGCTGCGAATATGCAGCAGTTTTGATCATGACAACGATCTGGATATGTGGAACTTATTCGGCAGCATTTCCAACATCTTTGCGAGTGTAGCTCAGACACAAAGGTAAGTCAGCCATTTGATCAACAGCATTCAGGACTTACATTCAGTTTAATGTAGCCCGGGCGATATCGAGTATTATTGTGACTATCTGCTGAGCTTTGACGATAATGCCACAGCCATAGCGAACTTTGCCTATTGGGCCTGGAATTATCCAACCTGCATTGATGCGCGATATCAAGAAACCGTCGAGTACTATCTGTGGGGCATTGAGAACTTTGACTCGTGTAAGTTATAAAGCTTCTACCCGTGTTTTGTTTGAATTGATTGTACTTCTTTGTGTTTGATAGCTCGACCCTGGTTTTATCAAACCTGTAACGAGTACGGCTGGTATCAGTCATCGCGATCAAATAATCAGCCCTTTGGCAATAAGTTCCCTGCCACGTTCAACATTGAATTGTGTAAAGATGTCTTCAGCTCCAAGTTTGGAAACGAACAGGTTGAAAGCAATGCCGCCCAAACCAATGAGGACTTTGGCGGCCTGGAACCAAACGTTGAGAACGTCTATATGACACACGGAGAACTGGACCCTTGGAGTGCCATGGGTCATGGTGTTGAAGAGGGTGCAACGGTTATTACAAAAGCCTCCCACTGTACGGACTTCGATTCTATCAGCTCCAGCGACAGCGCAGAAATGCGGGCTTCCAAGGAACGTATTGCTGAACTAGTTCGTGAATGGTTGGCCTAACTTTAAATATTGTTCTTCTAACATTGCTACCACTACCATGGCACAGAAATACAATTTTAAGCCCACACGTTTCAATACTTAGATAATGACATGTGTGTGTATTTTTATCAACGATCAGTCTAGTTATATGCCCTTATTATCTTTGTAATATATGTTTCTAACTAATCTAGTAATCCTACAAATTACTCAAAAACAATTGCCCAATTAAAAGAGGTCGCAAAAGTAATCAAAATGTTCTACGTGGGAGAAATGGAAGAAGGCGAAGTTAGAGGGAAAATGTAATATCACAAACAGCACAACAACCGAATGTTCTGAATGTCCACATAAGTACTGCATACTTTCAGGAGCACATGAAATTTTAATTTGTTGGCCATAAAAGCTTTACTAATTGTTATAAATCTGTCGATGCCCGTGTTGAGTGTTCTAAAAACATGTTACAATATCTGTAACGTACCTTTTGCCCCATGTATGCTTAATAAGGTAGACGGGACTAGAAGCTGAGTATTACAAATTGTTATATATTGATTTTCAAAATATCCTGGTAAGACTTATTAGTTACTTTTAGTCAAAACTAGAAGTTTTGGAATTCTGCAGCGATACTCTAGTTACCTTATGTACGTTAATGTAACACGCTGCTTTGAAAAGATCCACCCTAAAAAGTGGAAATCAGGTGAAAATGGTTACATGAAAATCATTTCCAAATTCGAAACATCTACCCCGGGTCAAAGCTTGTGTGGACATTGGTTCAATGTTAGATAAATTAGCTGCAATATTATATTCAAATTTGTTTTCATACCTTGGTAGGTGGTATTATAATTTGTCATGAAAAAGGTAACGCATAGAAAGATACATCTCCGACCCTACAAAAAAGGATAGTCTGGCTGTCGGTCTGTATAAACAGAGGTCCGTCTTTCTGTTGCAGGCAGTACATATAGTACTGGAATGATCGATCGCAAATTAAATTAAAAGTAATTTGTATGAACAACCTTTTTTTGTAAAGATATTTAAACTAACCCCGGGATTTATTTGTATTTCTTATATAATAATAATATATAATATATATAAGCCATATCTTATTAACATCAGACTGATATATCGGAAGCCTCGGCTACTGTAAAATGATTTTTGTATTGAAAAAATAAATGCCGATGCCAAAAATGGACAAAATCTATATGAGGTAATGGTTACAAAAAGCACGTTTTTATGATATTTTGATTTCCGATTGCATCCATTGTAAAATATTCAAAAATATTTGAGCTTTCCTAAATGCCATACCATCCAAGATGGTATATTAGTTTCTAACATCGATGCGTTTAAGGAGTAGGCCGGCAGACAGACTAATCGCCCTAATTGGCTCGAAGATGCCTCCATGCATGCATTACCAGAAAACATTATTTAAATTTTAAATGAGTCCTGATCTAGAAGCAACAAATCTTGATTACTGGCATGGCACACGTATGAAATATTTTGCGCAGTAACACAATATAATATAAATATTTTACAAATAAAAGTCAGTACTGATTTTAAATGGCAATCGATTGCGAAAGTGTCATAAGCCAACAATATAAAAATTCAACTCTTCCAGGTTATAAAGTCCGTAAGAACTTGGGAAATGTTAGACAACGTGACACAGAAACTACTTAAACTTATCAGTGTTATAAAATGGAAGCTTAAGACCAAATTATTTGTAAATATTTACTTTTAATCAAAAGTTATCAGCAAAAGCACGTTAACAGACCATTTTTTTGAATAAATAGGCGGCGCATTGAGCTAGGAAACTATTCGCAAAACAGCGAACTATCCATCATGCTGAAGTCCATCCTCATAGTTCTGTCAGTGCTCATTCCTCTTGCTTTTGCAGCAAGTCTCGGAGACCCCCTGGGCTCGGATGACGTAGAAATACCTGCATTTGTTCAAACACTCAGGGAGCTTCACCGTGGACCACCACCAGGGCAGGTCGGCACCAAGCGAGCAAATGTGGAGACCCGCTGGATCAGCCAGAAATTGGACAACTTTAACGAATCAAATGAGGAAGTGTGGTACGATGTAAGTTCTTTCTAACATTTTGTGAAAGACAACTTATTTTGAACAACTTATTTTGCCTCAGCGTGTACTGATCAACGAGGAATACTTCGTAGATGGTTCTCCAATCTTCATATACCTAGGCGGAGAATGGGAGATTGAACCTAGCGCCATAACATCAGGTCTATGGGTGGACATCGCACACGAGCACAATGGCTCACTGGTCTACACTGAACATCGATTTTTCGGAGAAAGCATTCCCATTGAGTAAATTTCCTGACTCTCATTCCTAATACCTCAGCGACGCATATAAACATGTATTCATTCAACCCTCAGACCCTTGTCAACTGCCAACCTCAAATATCAAAGTGTGGAACAAGCTTTGGCCGATGTGGTTAATGTTATCAACGTTCTTAAAACGGAGGACAAGTACAAGGACTCAAAAGTGGTTATATCTGGTTGTTCTTACTCTGCAACTATGGCGGTTTGGCTTAAGCTATTGTACCCCGACGTAATCGTCGGCAGTTGGGCGTCCAGTGCTCCATTAGAGGCCAAAGTTGACTTTAAAGGTGAATATACCAGCCCCAGATTTGCCTTTTACTTGCTACGTTGATTATATAACAATGCCGCTGCTTCTTCTATTGCAGATTACATGAAAGTTGTTGGCAAAGCATACAGGGAACTGGGAGGAGACTATTGCTACAACATTATCGATAATGCCACGTCCCAATATGAGCAATTGTTTGCGAGCGGAAATGGCACTGAGGCCAAGAAAATTTTAAACCTTTGTGACGATTTTGACGAGAACGACGAGCAGGATCAGTGGCAAATATTTAGCACGATTGCAAATGTTTTTGCAGGCATTGCCCAGTACCAAAAGTAACTAAAAAACATCCAAAATAATTGCTTGCTTTATCATCATATTCTTTCTACGTAGACCCGAAAACTACGACTTGGCCCAATATTGCTCCGTTCTTCGTAGCTTTGATCCTGACGATGCTATAGCTGTATCTAAATTCGTACAGTGGCGTCTCAATAAGCCAGCATGCGTTAATACCCGGTATAAGGGAACTGTTGCCTATTACAAATGGTCAATGGACAACTACGATGGTTGTGAGTTTAGACTAGCATAACAAATTGACCAATAACCTGAAAAGTTAATAATATCTTCTCTTAGCTGGTCTTGCCTGGTTCTATCAAACATGCAGAGAATTCGGCTGGTTTCAATCCTCTGGGAGCACAAGTCAACCATTCGGATCTTCTTTCCCAGCCACCCTGTACACCGACACCTGTCACGATGTTTTTGGCTCAGGTTACTCGTCAGCGAGAATCGAAAGGTATATCAGGGCCACAAACAAGAAGTATGGCGGTGTGAATCCGGCCGTCGAGAACGTTTACATGACTCAGGGTGGATTGGATCCATGGAGCAAGGTTGGCGCTGGCCTGGCACAAAACGCCACTATTATTCCCCAAGCCTCACACTGTTCCGATTCGGATTCAATCAGTGCCACGGACAGTCCTGGACTACGCGCCGCCAAGGAGCGATTGGTTAAGCTAGTTCGCGAGTGGCTTGCCTAACTCTCTATATTTTAAATTTTACAATACATTAATTGTTATATACATTTATATATATATATTTTTTTTTTTATTTAAGAGACGCAATCATGTTAATAAAATCAATATTTATCGAAAGTTTTATAATAAGTTCTATCTGTTAGATCTTATATGTATGGGCCCATGAATCATAATAACAAATAATTAAAAAGAAACAGAAAATTTTTACATCTTCTGCACTAAAACAAAATTTGCTGTAAACTGTTACAGTAAATTCTTATTCAGAATTTACTATAGACCACAACTAATATGCAAAATGCATGCAAAATTCCATTTGAGACGCGATTAACCATTTGTGAAAAATCCACGTTTCTTTATGGAAAGAGCTGACTACGACATAGCGCCAGCTGGCATGTAGGTCAACGCAATCTGTAATAGTTTCTGTGTTTCTGGGTGGATCGTAAAAAAAATCTGCCTTAGATTTTTTGGGCTTTATGTCATATTTGCATCGAATGAGAGAGCTATATTCTGGATATCCGACTAATTATCTAAAACAAATGCAATTCTTCAAATTCGTATTGGCACTGCAAGCGAAAGAAAATACAAGAGTTCTGGTCAGAGCTGCCCGACTAAGAGATACTCTATCGTTAAGCTGACCTGTTCTAAGTTCCGTCTATATACTACCTGCATACCAAGTTTAGTTCATGTTCTATAAGCTTCGATGACTCGACTAGACTGATAATGCTAACCAAGACTTTATACAGTAAACAAAAGCCTTTTACCAAATCGAGCCATATTCAGTGAGTACGAGGTATACAAATTAATATAAGGTTCACTGGACCTGATAAGAATTTCTGATAATTTAGTTACGTATGTTGCGGTGGTTCAATTAAATGACCTTAAATCGTGTTTGACTATTGTTCAATATGAAGAGTAATTGATTAGAACCAATTAAGTGGGATTGTTAATTGTTAAATACTCATTGTGTGTAATGCAAGACAAGAACTGTTTCAAAGTTAAGACGATTTTTTAATTTAAAATAAACATTAGCGACTTCTTTACGTTACTTTAAGGACAAAGTGCTTACAGCGTAACAATTAGAGCATTAGAAGTTCTCAATTACTAATAAATAGGAAATTAATGCTGTCTCAGCTATTTCTAGCTATTCTCTAGCATATCTGCTTATCAACTCGGTCTATTATATCATATAGCTCCTATTTGAGTAAAAAGTTGTAATAGTATAGTACAAAAGGGACGGAAGCATCTGCGACCCAATAAAGTATATATATACCTGGTCAATATCAATATCCTAGTGCCTGCACAGTACGAGTTATAAGAGCTAGAGATGCCAATTTTGGTATGTAGTTTCTCGTATGGTATAAACAGGTGGCATTACTTTTTTTTAGCTGACTCTATTATCACAATGGAACTAATCAAATTTAGTTTGCCAACAAATCCTTCGTTTGAGCTTCACACAACTAAAATTAAATTCATATTTAAAAAAAAGCTCTGAATTTGATGCAACAGTAAAACAAATGTTGCGTGTTATCGACTAAGGCATTCACAGAAATTCTACCAAGAATTGTAAAGAAATGTTTGCCTTAAAAAACCCTTATATTGAAAAGTAATCAGACTAAAACTTTTTCCGGTAAATAAATCCATCAAAATATTGGTTAAAGGGTGTGACCAGCTGGACAGTCCATCACGTTTACTTCCCGTCCGAAGTAGAGAAAAGGTCAGAACATATGGCATGCGAGACAGCTTTAAAAACCCAAAAATGTGTACACCCAATGAATTGCACTAAATTTAGGTACGTGTGGGGCATACCAAATACGATGGTCTATCAAAAGATGGCAACAGACTGCGGCTATTGAAAGACATTGCTACGATTTCGAAAATGTCATAAATCTTAATGGCAGCCAAAAGCAAGACGCGCATGATAATGATCCCTAAGAATGAACATTGCGCTACAAACAAATTGAATTTGTTTATAAACGGCATACAAAAGCAATTAATGAGCTGATTTCATATCATTTAAAATGTAACTGGTACAATTTTTTGAGCCCTCAACGATTTCCGTTAGCGTTCAGTAAAATTCCAATGTGATGAGTGGCCTTTTGGCCAAATTATATTGGTATGCGCCAACGACATGAACAGCAAATACTTTTGGGCCTGAACTTGCGTTTCTCACACATTGCGTTGGCCTTTCAGTCATTTAATTGAAAACAACACAAACGATTTTCACTTTTTCGTTCTTTGTGGCTTGGCTTGGTTTCCACGTGCTATTTGCAGCTTCGTCAACAAATTTGGCAATTTTTATATTATACATTTATTTTAATAAGAACTTCATTCGTCATCGAATTTACCATAGCTGCAAGCCATGTTTTTTACACTAGTCTGGTTCGTGGTAAATAAAAATATGCAATATATTAAATATGGAGCTTCAGGCTCAAACGGGTTCGCTTTAAATTCAAATCCAGCAATCTAAATAATTGCGATCAGGTTGCCTAACGACACAGTTCTCATCACAATCTCAAGGAATCTCGACAAGGAGATACCCTGTGCTTAGAGTCAAACAAGTCTAATATATTTAATACCAAAACCTAAATGCTAATTTGTTGTCGATTTATTTGATATAGGTATTTAAGAAGAAAAACTGAAAATCAATTAGTTTTTTGAAAAATGAATAAGCTTTTTTTAGACAGACAGGTGGTAATGGCTAGATCCGTTCAGCTCCTCATTTTGTTCAAAAATATTTACATTAAAGTCTTTTGGGTGGAACCCGAATGGGACCTAAAGGTTTAAAAGAAAATGTCCGCCCAAAAGGGGTGTCCACCTAATGACCTAACAATCCGTTTTGAGAGTTCACTGAATATATACTAAATTGGGTCAGGAATGTAACATGTATTTGAACAAGTTTGTCATGCCCCCTTTAAATGATCTCGAAAGGATGCAGGGTAATACAAAAGATTATTCGCCGCTTGCGATGAGCCACTCAAAGAGCCGATGAAAAGACCATGCCATGCCGAAATGCCAGGGAATTAGTCAACAACGACTTGGGCGAACAATCTCGAGCCTGAGAACCAAACAATAAAATGGACAAAAAGACAAACACCAAATTACTTGGCGGACAGCGCAAATAACAAATCAAAATCAGTGACAAAATGATTTAGGAACCAAGCGAAAAAGTTCACACGAAGCCCAGCAGCCAAAGTCACAGACAGAAATCACAGCAAATCGAAGCGAAACACACACACACACACACGGCAAGTATTGCATCCTTTTGGCTGAGAATTTGTGGTGGCTGCCTTGGCAGTGTCATTGTTGCGATAAAGATCACAATGTGTAAATCATGGCGAAAAGTGCTCGGGCGATGCCGACGACCGCGCATTGCATAAACAAGTAGTCGAGCAAATGGATACAAGAAACAAGCCCCGGCAATAAGAAGCTGCCCCTTTATTCATCGCCCACACATAAATTTGCCAGCTGCCAATTCAGCCGGTGTACATGGAGTGTAGCACAGAGTTGTGCACATTGTCATAGATCTTCACAATATCCGCGTCTGCCTGCAGCGCCTTGAGGAACTGCGCATAGCGCCGCATTTGCGCCGCAGTCAACTTCACAGGCGGCTCAGTGGCATAGTATCCAATTTCTGTAAGCAGCGGCTTGTAGCCGCACAGCCTTAGCTTTGCAGCCACGTCTGGTATACCCGCTGGATGGCAACGAAAGCATAGTGCGCCCATTTCAATGCTGACAATCTGGCAGCCTTCAGCCTGGCAAGAGAGCGCATCGCGATGCAGCTGCTCCTCCAAGCTAGCAAAGTCTATTGCAGCCTTGCAGGTCATAAGCACATGGATGAGGCCCATTTGCTTAAAGAGACTCGGCTCACCGTGCACAGGGCGAAAGCGTGATTTATATTTCAACAGCACCTTGGACAATCGATGCTTGAGTGCACCCAGATTGGCCGTGCTCACCTGACACACCAGTGCCGCTTCTTGATCTTTGTAGTTTAAATGCAGAACACAATTTTCTCTCTTGCCAGAAGGCTCATCAGATGTGCATAGCTCGAGCTCTTTGTATAGTTTGTTAAGTCGCGTCTTATTGTTTTTGATGATCGTCCGCAACTTTTCATCATTGTTTTCAGTTTTTCCAATGATTGTTTTTGTTGAGTCGACCTCGCGATCTAGCCCATTATGCTTCTTTAAATCATTTATTTCTGTTGACTTCTGGCTCAACATTTTAGTCTGTTTCGATTTAAATGGCACCAAATTAGCTTCAAGGCGGGCTAAATTCAGTGAATTGCCTGTGGCTGCTGCCTCTAAGTATTTTTTGTGCAAGAATTCCATTTGATTCTCGTAGTAAGTAACTTATCAATTTTGTTTCTTTTCAACAGTGGAAAGTATTATATTTTTAAGTTATGCTGCTGATTCTCGTCAGGTTTTAGAATGAAGTCTATGGAAAACATTAGCTCTGGTTGACAAAAAATTGAAAGCAACAGTGCGTGAGAAACGTATACTCTATGTTTGTTCCCAAATTACCTCAAGCTGAACTAGTTACCTAGGTTATATCTAAACAATCTTATTTTATCTTCGCCACCCTTTGTCTTAATTTGTATCATTTTAAAGCAATAACTTTGACTTACCGTATCGGCTGCTGTCAAATTAATACCCAAGCCGCCGGCGCGAGTCGAAAGTAGAAAAACAAATATATCGGCACGGGTTTGGAAATCGGCAACCATGTCGCGACGAGCTGAGATCTTGCTAGAGCCATCGAGACGCATATAACGATGTTTCCGATGCCACATATACTCCTTAAAAAATAGAAACAAGCATTAGCATAAATTAAAAGTATTTGCTAGGTATCGGAGGCACCTCTAGTAGGTCAATCATTTTGGTCATTTGTGAGTAGATGAGCACACGATGACCCTCGGCCTTAAGGCGCGTCAGTAGACTGTCCAGCACAAACAGTTTTCCCGCATCCGTTATGAGTGTCTCCTTATCAGGGACCACAATCGACGACCAGCCGCTGCGCGGCTTGCACAGCGCCAAGCCAGTGCCCACAAGCTCTCTGCCCACGCTGTTCTCGCACTGCAGGTGGCGAATGTGCGTCCAGGCAGCGGCGCGACTTTCGCAACTATCAAACAGAAGTTGTCAGGCATTAGTTAAATTTACATACATTGACGTCCAAAAATTGCTACTCACTATAAATGCCTATCGACGGCCTGAACACGCTGACCCAGCCCGTAGAGAAAGCGTGGCATCTGCAGCGGCTCGCATTGATAGCGTTGCGGCTTGCGCGGACGATGCGGGAACTCCGGTAGCAAATGCAACGTAGTCATCTTGACATCGCTCTTTGTATTCGATTTGGTCTGCACCTCCACAGATTCTAGCTTCAGCTCCTGCTTTATACTCGGCTCAGCCTTCGTCTCCGATTGGCCATCAGCATCGACGAGCGTCTCAATGAGTCCAGCCTTCTCCTTGAGTATCTTGGAGCGTGTCACACGATGCTCGATCGTTTCCTGCATGTTGACAGTGATATAATCCCCAAAAGCATAAACGCTGCTCTCGCGAGATGTCTGCAAATCAACAGAAGGAATCAAGAAAAAAGTCAACATACCATTGCCTATATATATGTGAAAAAACTTACCATTGCTGTAAAAATGAATTCCCTTAGCACACTGTTTGTAAGTAAATAATCCGGCACAAGTTTGCGCTCCAGAACTGGTTCTAACAGTTGGTAACGTGAAGCACGTTGATATGGCCACCACTGACGACGATAGGAAAGTAGTGGTTGCCTGGCAAGCACGCGACGATAGTGCAACAAACTACGAAAGCAAATGAGTATTAAAAATGGGGGAACAAAAAGAAAATATTACAAATTAAATACTCACAAATCAATAAGTCCGTGCCAGGTCACATCCTCCATGTCGGACAAGGATAAGTCACACAGACGGGAAAAACCGAAGCAACTAACGTGTACATCATCGAACAGGGATTCCTGCATGTGCGCCGCCTTGAATATGTTGAAGCTGTAAAGGAATAATGAAATATGAAATGAAATGCAAGTCCACGATCAACAACTACTAACCGGTTATACAGGAGGTGCCTGCGACTCGGCAGAGCGCTGTGAAGCAGGCCATCATTAAAGACCAAGCGCGGTAGAACAAACTCGGCACAGCGCATGCTGAATGGACTCTTTGCATCTCGTCTCTCAAAGAGCTCCGGGTGATTGCAGACTTTGCGGAACTGCATAACCAGATTCATGAGGTTCGAGGTAAAGTTGCGATCCAAAATAGAGCCATCCGCTGAGGCAGAACTTGACGAGCCGCCGTTGGCAACATGTAGCAGATCCTCGATGCGAATTTTTTGCTTTAGCGCCCTGTAAAGCAGCTTCTGACGTATTGTTAGCGGGCAATATACCATAATCTCAATCTTATCGGACAGTTCGTTCTCCACATCTTTCTTAATGCGCCGCAGCATAAAAGGCTTCAGTATCATGTGCAGGCGAGATATTTGGCGCTCGTCTATGCCAGTCTTGTTCTCCGCATGCGATTCAATGTCCTTGGAAAACCACTCGTTAAATTCATCATGCGAATCAAACAGTGTGGGCATTATGAAGTGCAGTAAAGCCCACAGTTCAGCCATGCTATTCTGTATGGGCGTGCCGCTTAGAAGCAAACGGTTGCGACAATTGAAGCCTAGCAAGAGCTTCCAGCGCTGTGATGCGGCACTCTTGATGGCTTGTGCCTCGTCCAGCACCATGTACTGCCACTTAATGCGATTAAAATACTTGTAGTCACTGACAACCAGCTGGTACGATGTAATCACCACGTGGAAGCTGGCCTCACGTGTGTGCAGGTGCTTTTGCTCCCAGAACTGGCGCAAAATTTTGCGCTCATTGGGTGATCCCCAGTAGGGCACCACATTGAAGTCGGGCACAAAACGTGCCATCTCCTGCTGCCAGTTATGCAGGGTCGAAGCGGGCGAGATAACCAGAAACGGGCCCCACACTCCGTAATGCTCCGCAATGTGGCATAGAAACGCAATCGATTGCACAGTCTTTCCCAGGCCCATCTCATCGGCCAGAATTCCACTGATCCCCTGATCGTAGATATTAGCCAGCCAGGTCATTCCCTTGATTTGATAGCCTTTTAGTGTGCCCTTAAACATATTGGGTTGCGGCAGATCCTTCATTTGTTCACGCTCCGACTGGGGCTGATCTAGCTCCTGCAGCTGTTCCATTATCTGCTCCTTCTTAAAGGGTACATCGAATGCGCGTGTTTTGTCCAAATCGCGCTGCAATGCTGCCTCTGCATTGGCCTGCGCCAGCTGCTTCATTTCGCCCGCGTCGTAATCATCGTGGGCTGCGAGACGCGCGTTGTGCTCCTCGTCCAGTTGACTGAGTATGCGCAGCTGATCCGCCTCTGTTCCCTGGCCGAGTTTCTTGGACATAAAGTGAGCGTATAGCTCCGTTTGGGTAATTAAGAAGTTAAGTTTGCGCTGCTGGCGCTTCACCTCGATGAGCTCCACATCTTGTTTGCGTTGCTCCTCGGCCTCGCGTTCCTGTTTGCGACGCTGGTCGCGCTCTACCCGCTCATAACGCTTCCAATAGGTGAGCATTTCACGAGTAAGACGCTTAGCGCGCCACACAGTTTCCTTCATGATACGCTGCGAGTTGAGTGCACGCTGGCGCACAACCTTTGCGCACATGCCGGCCACGCGCTTGCAGTTGGCCAGCATCTCTTTGTGGTTGTTGCTCTTGATGCGCTGCAGCCGGCCAGACTCCTTTTTGGACATTATTTGCCAGATGCGGCGACGGCGTGCAGCCAATACTTCGGGATTCTTGCGACGACGACGAACACGTGTCACTTGACCATCGGCCGCACCAACCACATCCACCTCCTCCTCGATTTCTTCTTCCTCCTCTGGAAAGTCTAGAGCCAGGTTGGCCAGTTCCCGCTTGTAATCCACCTCACCGTTATCCTCATCATCCTCATCGTTGGCGGGCAGCGTGTCACCAAAACTGTACTTGCCCAGCTCCGAGGGCGGCACCTCGCCAGATTCCGGCGAGTCTAAAGTCGTGCGCTTCTTGCGCCCGCGTCGTCGCTGTTTAACCGGTTTGGGGCCCGCCTGCGCCTCAGCCAAACGTGCCAAAAGTATCTCCTGCTTGGTGCGACGCCGTCGTTTGCGCACGCCAACGGTTGCCTGCTGGCGTTCCGCATAAACGTCATGATTGGACAGTAGGCCACTGCCATAATAGGCATATTGAGCGTTCTTAAATGCAAATTGTTAAATATAGAAAATTGGCACAGAGTTCATATACATACTGTGGCCTTCTTGTAGTAGTTCTTTCGCTGTCGTTGTTCTTGCAGATGCTCGCGAAGCATTTGATTGATGTACTCATCCTCGTCGCTTACCTGCTCCTCGCTCTCCGTGTCGCTAAGTATTATATCGTAGAGCCATTCGCGATCGCTGGTCAGATCATTGAAGTTGTATATCTGCGTCTTGACGCTCTGTCGCTCTGCAAAGGTGAAGAATTAGAATACACGTAAAAACATTCCCGATATACAACTGTGATTACCCTCTTTGCTGCCCAGGAGATGGTTGCGACGTTTTTTTTTTAATTTCATCCTTACCACGCCCACCCTAGTGGAGGAGTCGTCAGAATCAAGGCAGGCCTCCTGGCCACACTCAAGCTCGGTAGCACTATCTTCACCGCTTCCACTGCTCAATGGCTGCTTGAGTGCCTGGCGAGCCATCTCCATAAACGGACGCATATTTAATGCTGCCTCGAGTCGCTGTATGTGCAGCGGTTCGGCCATGAGGCGTGGCTTTAATTCTGTGGCTTTTGCCATGTTGCGTGTGATTTATTTGCTTTGCGTAATCTTTTTCTTTTTTTGGATCTTTGGATGGCAGGCTTTCGACTTCCAGATGCAAATTTCCGTTAACTTGGCGCTGCACTGGATGCTTCAAAATGAGATTCGAATGATTTCCAATTAAAAAGTATCACATAATAGAGAAAATTGCGCACGCGTTGCGTAAAAAATGCACGGCTGACTGTATGTTGCGGTACACACTTTTTTACTTGCCCACACGCTGCACACAAGCACATTTAGGCGACCAAACAAATAATATTCTTCTCGGCTCTTGTAGTTCATTGTTGTTGCTGCAGGGTTGCGTGCAGGGTTGCATGCGCTTTGAATACAGTGCTGGACAATCCATTTATATAAATCGAGTACTATGTCACGGAGTGAATAATTGGATATATGTTAGGATTGTGTAAATCATGTACTTAGTTGTAATTTTTACTAGTATATTTTATTGAACTCATAGTTACAATTGTGTACTTAATCGATAAGCAAACCAAAGCGCGTCTGACGCACGCATCATTGTGTTCGAATCGGCGTTTTGCACCACTGACGGCATCACATCTGGACATTTATCAACACTGCAGAAACCGGGACAGCCAAGCAAATCAGCTGTGAAAATGTACTGGCAAACCGGCCTTATCAAATCCTTATTAGATCCAATTAATTTAATCATAACAACAGACGTAGCTGTTGTCATAGCCGATAAATACCCAAAGGCACGCCATCACTACCTTGTGCTGCCCAAGGAGGATATTGCCAGTATTTTTCAGGTAATAGACAGGCATGCACAAATTTATTTAGAAACACATTCTGATATGCAATTTTTAGTTAAGCAAGAAACATTTGCCATTGCTGGAGGAGCTGCATCTGCTGGCCCGCAATATCATTGAAATACGCGGCGAAAAATATGAGAGTTTTCAAATTGGTTTCCATGCACAGCCGAGCATGCAACGGTTGCACTTGCACGTCATTTCAAAGGATTTTGTCTCAAGTTGCCTAAAGACAAAAAAACACTGGAATAGCTTCAATACGTCGCTCTTTATACCATACGAAAGTGGGTTGGCGAAACACCAAAATAACCATAAAACATAGTGTTTATTCGTATGTCTGTAATTGCAGCACTCTATGCACAACTGAGCAACGAAGGCCACATACAACGTTTGCCCAAAGATATAGTCGACGAGCTGCTTGCGAAGCCCTTAACGTGCAATCAGTGTGCGTTTGTTGCCAAAAACATGCCATTGCTCAAGGAACACTTACAGGAGCACTGAAGCCGGTAGACAAATAGATGGCAATACTAGAACGTGTCCCATATGTGTACGCAAGCATTTTTTATATGCGTGTGTTGTGTTCGTGTGTGAGAAGCAGCTGTGAGGTTTTTTCAACACTGTTGTCCAGTATTTTCAATCATTTTAGGTGCCGATTCCAATTGTTTCATTACTTTTTAAATACTAATTTCTGCTATTGTACACATAATGCGCATAAATGTGTGTGTGTAAGCTTGTATACACAACTTTTTAGTTTTCGGTGAATTCCTAAAATTAGTTGATACAAAATGGGGAAACCATCCGAAGCTTATAGAAACAGCTTGACGAACCAAATGCAACAGGGCAAGGGACAACTTATAGAAACTGATCTAGCGTCGGTAATGAAGGATGCTTATCCAAAGGCGCAATATCATTTTCTGGTTGTCCCCAAGGAAGATATATCGAATGTTTGTGCTGTAAGTCTGTGAATATATTAATCTGTTCCTATGACAATATTTTTAGCTACTTTCCATTTAGATGACCCGGGAACACTTGCCGCTCCTGGATCATATGATGGAACTCGCCACTCAGATAATTGAACATCAAAAATACGTGCCTTCCAGCTACTTTCTAATTGGATTCAAAATCGACGCAATCATGAAACGAATCGCTATGCATGTCATATCAAATGATTTCTACTCGGAGTCTATGCGTCGCGTAAAGCAGTGGAACAGCTTCAACACTGACGTGTTCCTCACTTACCAGGCTGTTTACGCCTTGCTCCGTGTGCAGGGCTCCATTGAGCCAATGTCGGCTGAACAGGCTGAGGCATTACGCAACACTATGCCATTACGCTGCAATCAATGCGATTTTGAAAGCCAGAGTTTGGTGGCATTGAAAGGCCTCCTGTTTGAGCATTGGAAGAAGCGAGAAGTTGAACTGAAAATAAAACAGCAAGTGGAAAACGTAACTCGCATGCTAGACGAAGCAAAATTGGAAGCGAACCCCAAGCAAGAGCTAGTTGATGCTCCTAAAGCCATAAACAAGTCAACGTGGCAGATAACTAAGGAATGTCAAAGCCCTGGACTGCAGCCAAGCTATTCGAGAGGTGCTACCAACCCGAAACCAGACAGGCAAATACAAAACTGGCGCCAAAACATGGGGCAACAACTGGCCACAAATTCAAATACCCGTCAGAATACGCATTATAAAAAAGGCGGTGGTGGCCAGTATCATCCGCAGCAGGGCTACGTAAAGGTTACTCCGGGCCATAATGCAAATTCCAATTGTCAGCCGCCCGAATTTAGACAATTCAATCAACAGGCTGCAAACGGGCCACGGCCCAACTACAGCCCGCGTATGAATTTTCAGAATTCCGGATTTAATAGGCATCCCAATGGGCAGAATCCTCGATTTAATATGTATAGGCCGAATTTTTCCATCAATTTCGTACCACCTAATGTTCAGCATCACCAGACTCGACCCCGATTTAATATGGTTAAGCAGTCAACAAGTATGGAACAAGCTAATTCTAGCCGGTATCCTGCACCTCGACATAACCACACACAAAACAGCTTTGGATCTGGACCATCTAACGCCATGCAAGTCCGACCCCATTTCAATCCAAAGCTTCAACATAACCAAGTCCAAATCACGGACAATTATAAACCAGAGGCCTTCAAAATGCAACAAAATCAATCAATGCTGAATAAGCATAACGCAAAGCCTGAATCTCAGCAAAGTATGGAACCGATACATCCATCTGTTAATGTTCGCAACGCTATTTCTGAGGATCAAGGCAATGAGCGCAGAGGCAAAGGAAACCCATTTAAGAAAAACGGTGTTAAGAAACAAAACGAAAATCCTCGAAAGTCATGAGGGTTGCAGGCATCCAGTGATATTACAAAGTTTCTGGATATAACCTCTCATCTATTATACTACATACCTATACATATGTGTATATGTATACATCAAATCTTGCTATAAATATAACATTATGCAACACTATATTACCGATTTTGTGGAAATCTATATTTTTTTTTGATAATGTCTGTCAACATTTTCGTTTTATAACTTTTGTTGAATTTCTGTTTATTTTTCTGTTTAATCTAAATTTATCTACCAATATTTTTACCATACTATTGAATTCTGTGAATCTTAAATTAAATGCAAAATGAATTAATTGAAATCACAATGATTTAAAAAAAAATATGGATATGTACTCGATTTACTTTCATTACATTTTAACATTAAAATGGCGAAGTCCACGCATTTTCTTAAAAATTAAATGATTTTATAAAACGTATTTGAATTAAGTTGCGGTACGGCCGAGTACATATAGATACAAATAGGGTAGCCCAATAAAACATACCCCAAAAACAGCGCCTAACTGACGTTTAAAATATTTAAAGCTTCTTCTATCTTCACTCTGCGAAAAGTTGCTAGATAAACCTTACAACATATCAGATAATTATTAAACCTTATACATATATATGTACATATGTATGTATATATGCATGTATATTACATACAAGCACGTACGCCGCTTGCTGCTAAATGTTTGCTGCGGCTTTTAGTCCAGTGTTGCCAATGCAGATCGTGTTGCAATTCTTAACTGTTTTTACTACTTATATTTGGGTATCTCATGGACAGACTGACGGACATGGCTAGATCAACTCGGCTGGTAATGCCGATCAAGAATATATGTATGTACCCTATGGGATTGGATGTATATAACATTTTGCACAAAAATTATAGGCCTTAACACATTTTGAATGAGTTCAGGGCATAAATAGAAAATGATAAGCATGGAAACTGTTAAGCCACGTCAGCTATTTTGACTGAATTGCTTGTTGTATAAATATATATACATATGTATGTGTTTGAGTATAGTGACGTCAACTGGATTCATATTTCAGCATACCGTAATTGCATTTGTGACGCAGTCAAACTGAACGAATTGGAATCTTGTTGGTTTTGTTACTCGTTCGCACAGTTTCACAACACTGTTTAGTCGCATTCACAAACAGTTCAGTGTGCCAATTCTAGGTGTTCAGTTTCGTAGCTCGATTTGCTGCTGTTATCTGTAATTTATTTTGGCTGCGATGCAGGAGGATGAAAATGAAGTGGAATTCCAACGTGGCGAACTCACCCGGAAAATGGAAGCTGGGAAGGACGTTGTAATGCAAACCGATCGGGCAGCGGTGCTGCGTAATGTGGATTGCCCAAAGGCGGAATATCATTTTGTTGTTCTGCCCAAAGAGGAGATTGAAAATGTGACTGCGGTAAGTGAATGTTCGGGTGATAACTGTTGTACTTTATATATGCATTGAAATTGCAGCTAAAACGGGAGCACCTGCCCCTTCTGGATCACATGATGGATCTAGCTAACGAAATCATTGAGCAGCAGCCTTTGCCCTCCAACAATTTTCGGGTTGGCTTCAAGATAGACGCGTTTATGAATCGCTTAAACATGCATGTTATTTCCGATGACTTCTATTCCAGCTCCATGCGTCGCATTCAGCACTGGAACACTTTTAACACAGATTTGTTTATAACTTTTCAAGCTGTATACGCACTTCTGCGCGTCAACGGATCTGTGGAACCCATGCCCGCCGATAAGGCGGAAGAATTGCGTATGGCCACGCCTATTCATTGCAACCAGTGCAGTTTTATTACGGATAATTTTAGCAAATTCAAGATTCATTTGTATGACCATTGGAGAAAACGACAAAATGAGCATCTACGCAGATTGGGCGTGGCAAATTTGTCACAATCAATCGGACAAATGCATTTGAATGCCAACAGCCAACCAATGTGCAACCCATTTAATGGAACTGGCAATCCTATGGGGGGGTGGGTTGATTTCTTTATAAGAAACTTCCCAGGACCAGTTGGACAACAACAGCGACCAAATATGAATATCCAGCGACCATATCAGATCAATAATAATGCACCGTCATCATCTCAGGCAAACGGAAAAAACATTAATCAGATGCATTTCAGGGGCCCGAACCCAGGATTACACAACAACCGTCTTGACTACAGGCAGGTTGCTAAGTCTAAGCAAACTGCCAATGACTTGCAGCAGACAAAGGCAAATCTGCCTGTCAACACAGCTAATAAGTCGAATGGTTATGCCACATCAAACATTTGTCCTAACAAAAATGCCGGATATATGCCGCATCGTGTTTCGGACCACTCACAATGTAATCCAATCGATGCAAAGCAGTTTATCAAAAAGAAATGGCATAACAAGCCGAAGAAAAATAACCAATGCCCGCCAGATTCCCAGACTTCCAGTGGTAAGGATAATGCGCCTGGCGAGGCCTAACTTGTTTAAATTGATTCTTTTGCATAATATATTCGACTGCTGTTCAGAGCGTCCTTCATATTATACACGTACATATACAATATTTCAAATACTATTTATGTTATACAAAATATATTCATGTTCATAAATTCATGCAGGAGTTAACATGATTTTATGTAAATTTATACGCCATAATGCAAAAAATATGTTTTTCTGTTTATAATCTTCCAATGACAATAACTTTTTGATACTGATAAGCATAATACAGCAATATTTTTGCAGATAAATGAAAATATATTTAAAACCGTCAGCTATGACAGCTATTTAAATACTTTATAGTTGTCAGAGACGAGTCTTATAATATGGTCGCAAATGTTATCCCTTAGTCAATTTATTATTTAGTAAACCGACAGTCAAACATATTGAAAGTATTAAAAGCGAGTTAAATCCGGTTATGGTTACGGTTATGAAACAGGCTGATGAAAGCATCTACGATCTTATAAAGTATATATATTCTTGGCCAGCATCAACAGGCGAGTCGATCTAGCCATAGTCTGAACGCATCGATCTCAGAGCCCATGAGAGGTAGAGACTTGAAATTTAAAACGTAACTCCTTGATTTTGAGCACATCATTAAGGTATTAAGAGCTAGTCATCATCTAGTATGTTGTAATACCAGAGCCTCGATTTTTCTTTGAATATAGAATTGCCTTGCCCATTGTGATTGTGATCGCCGGATTAATGATAATATGTAAGCAATTGAGCAGCTTACTCCAGCCATTCAATTCCTTCTCATAATCCACCAAGGGTATATAAATCGCAAATACTACAACTGGAGCCCTGGTAATATAAAAGCTACGCATGCGCATGTGTGCTTTACGCCAATCAGCTAAATCAACGGGCCGGAGTGCGTAGAATAAGTCTCTGAATACATTATATACAATTCTGCGATTGGCCCTCTTGTCAATCCATGCACGCTGGCCAGGACGCCTAGTCATGTAGGTGAAACTTGAATCTTCTCTCATTGGGTTGGCTAATGCTTAAATATACCCACTCGCTGATCGAGTTTAATCAAGTTATATTTCTTTTCAAGGGCCATGCGCTGCTGATTAACATCTTGTGTTTCTTTTAAACGTTGGACATTCAATGATGAGAAAAGGATATGCGAGTTAACTAGGTAGAGAAATAACTTGTTTAATGCGCTATTCACATCTAATGGAAACATGCATGAGATACACGTCGAGCACGCTTAACACCAAATTAACGATGTAGATTAGCACTAATATGCTAGTCTATATATCAAGAAAAGTAAGTCTCGGACGATGCTATACGAGCGCATTTTATGGCAGATCCATCCTCCCACAAACAATGCCCTGAGAGGCAATTGCCAAATACGGGCACATTTTCCTTATGAGATGTCAAATTAGATAACAGATCTGGACTTGTGTGTGTATCGTCACGCCAGCCGGATGCTCGTTCATGTGGAGCTTTCGCGGTACGACATGGATCGCCGAGGTAGGCAGCAATTCGAGGCATAGAAGCAGGAAGGCGGACACGAAGACAAGCTCCCAAAATTGGTTTTTACATTTGAAATCACAGGCAAGAAATGCATGTATGTTACCAAGTTCTTTCCATATATGCAATTATTAGCCTTTTTACAAATTCACATCCCTCTTCATAAGGGAAATTCAGCACAACAAAACAATTGACTCTTCACCAAAACATATCGAATTCTTTGTCCAAGGCGGTTCGTGTTTTGTTTACTTCCATCGTACTTCAATTTACATCTACCTATTCTACCTAAAATAATTTTCTACTGATTGTATTTGACTGGAAAATCATATCCAAAATACACACAACTAAGTTTGTAGCTAAGAATGTTGATGCTAATAAATGTTTTCGGTGTTCTTTCCAAATTAACAACATATTTTAAAACTCGTTTCAATGTCTTATTAGGCGACTTTAATGCCCCACACTCATTAAAGAGAAATGATAAAAAAAATATGCGCCAATATATTCTTTTTTTTATATTATATATTTATCAAATGCCTTTGGGCCAATTTAAATCTTAGAAAACGTAAACGGTACGTGGTCGCTCAATTTAAAGTTCACTTAAATCAGGAAAATTATTAGCCCACGGCTAATTAAGCGCACCAAGGTAAGCTGAGGTAGCACTCAGGTGAAGCACAAACGGGGGTTGGTAAAATATAAATTATAATCCTGATTAGTGGATAACGTGGGCAAAGTTTTCCGATAGTCCTGCGCCTGCGAGAGTTAAGCGTCAACGGTCTCCAGTCAGGCAGTTCAAACTGTTTCCTCTTTCAGTGGAAGACCCTTCGCTCCTTGAGCTCGTTAAAGCATTTGATGCAGGTGTGTGCAAAAGTTCAAAGAGCTACAGCAAGTTATTTTAAGCTACTTAATCTAAGTTTGTGCCAGCGATTAGCCAGAAAGCCAAATACATGCATTTAGTTAGCTCAACTAACGCGAAAAACGCGCGTGTGTCGGAAATGCCTTCGCTAAAATACTTAACACTGATGCTTAAAGATAAATGAACAATATTACAGAGCTAACTAGTCGAAGGGCTACGAAGTCGTTTCGAACATGCCTTCTTCTGTGACATAAATAAACACCAATATAATATACCCTATTATTCCCATTTTCGTAAGGTACAGAGTACAAATGACTGAAGTTACTATTTCTTTTTAATCGAAAATAACAAATGATAAACAGAAATTAAAAATTACTAATTCATTTTCAGTATATTCGTTATGAAAGTCTTGTTTCACACTAATCAACTAAGTACTCGGGTGCAATTATTTTATTTACTAGTTCAAGGACACTTGACTTAATCTATCAGTTTGCCGGCAATTTGTTTGCCACCTTCATTCATTCAATTAAGTTTTTATATAATATACTAATCCACTTGACGCTGTAATTTAAGCTGCGCATGGAGTAAATTCTTGGCCCTGGATGCTAAACTCCGAGGTAAAAATTACAGCTCTAGCCAAATTGAGAGATATGTGTGTGTTTAACAAAATTCAAGGTAACAACCCTGAGACAATGCTGTGGCAACTCTAAAGCACGGAATGTTGTTGTTGTTGCTCTTGTTGTTGTTGTCATTGTAATTTGAACTTGACGCCAACACCTGCAAATGTGTTTGTGTGTCACAGTGTCAAGGTGTCCGCAGAAAGCGTTTCAATGTTACTCTCAAACACGTCAGTTTCCGCTCACTTTCGGGGGTGGCTGCCATTGTTAAAGCAGCTCCAAGCTGGTTCCATTTGCCATCTGGCCATCGGCTACGCCATCAAAGCTGCCTCCTGGCGCATTGGGCGCTGTCGAAGCCTTGCCACCTGTTACGAGTCGGCTCAAGCAACAGGATGCCATTCATAATGGACGTTACTTTTGAGCCAAAAAGCGCCAGCTTGCGCTGAGAGCGAGAGCTGCGCCGGGCGCATGCTCCGAAGTAGCAAAAGTTTCTACCACTTGAAATGAGAAACACTTTTAACTGGCAATACGTGGGCTTTCGTTGCTTTCAAGCACTGTGCCAACGATCAATTGTTCCATCGCCTCCTGTTCCTCCTAAAAAAAACATTTCAAAACTCATTTGTAAAACTTACTCTCTTAGACCACAAAATGTTTACGTGACGTTTAAAGTCTGACCTCCTCGAAATATTGTATATATCGCATCCAAATGGAATATTCTGCATCCTTGTATAGTATGAGAGAGCCCAAATACCATATTTGATTTCTCTAGCTTTTTCTAAGCTCCTAAATAGCTAGTAAACAGGATTTCAATATCGATTCTTATCGATTACATAGCAAGTTATCGATGACTGACAATAAACTTGATCGGGAGTCTCCGAGAGGTATGAGCACTGACAGAACTATAAGGATGTACTTCAGCATGTTAAATAGTTCGCTGTTTTGCGAATAGTTTCCTACCTCAATACGCTGCCTATTTAGGTTTGCAGGTTGCTTTTACAGATACTATTTCATTAAGAGCACATATTTAAAAATTGTTAAGTCCTAAACCTCGTTTATAGTTCGTGACAAGTTCGAGTGGTTACATTTTTACATCACGTTGACTAGTACAGTAGTTTCATCATAGATGAATACTTTACGGATTTATTATTGAGCCTCTAGCATTTTGAATTGGAGGGCTGATAATTGAATTAATAGTTCAATAACAACAGATATAATATTTCTTTCTAAAAGAAATATAAAAAACCTAATAATTAAAAAAATATTTACTTTTACGAATTCATTATACGATTAAAGAATATGCAAACAACATACAACAAATAAAATTTTGTTTATTTCCCTTTCAATCTTTACTGTCACGTAAAGTTAGTCTTAGTTCATCGAATTTTGGATAGTAATATCCACCTATGTGGTAAATATCTCTTGACAAGTCATAGATTAATCATTTTTAAATTTCTCATATATTGTTTTGCATTGTTTCATTTCCTAACCGCTCCATTTGGCAATCAAAAAGTTGATAATTGCTTTTATGAGCAATTAATTTGCAAAAACAATCATTTCCATAGCCCACAGCATCTTGTAAACGACTTTAAAATAGGTCCGTCTAGGATTTACTCTAAACAGAGCCTCGAACCATTTCCCATTACTTTTGTATAACATGTATGGTGTGTGTTTTTTCTCGTGTGCATGCAGTTTTGCTTATATTCAAAGCTGTGATAAATATATGTACTCTTATATGTATATACAATGATGTGCTGTTGTCGTGCTTATTTTGGCTTTATTCCATTACATGTCTAAATCAGAGTTCATTTTCAAATTCATCAAGTGCATATACTTTATAAATACAGATACGTTTTTTTCTCTGGCAAATAGGTGCAGGGTAAATATTATGGTATGAGCGTCTTTGCAAGTCTCTTTTTCCGTAAAAAACTCGAAACAGACGTGATCAAATTTCCTCAAAGATTTCCTCAGATTTAAAATAGTTACTTCGATTGACAAAATAATATCATTTTGTTTGTATATACTTTGTGGCGTCGGAGTTGTTTGTTTATGCATTTGAGTATTTTATAGCAACTGAGCCTCAAGTGGAACATCTTCTTCATCCAGTGAGCGCTATGCAGATGTGGCCTATGGAAAATGAATTGTTATGCAGATGTATTTTAAAATAAATGCGCCAGACACAGCCCAGGTTCTCGGCGTATGTTGAATATGTGTTTCTCGAGCCACTCAACGAAAACCGAAGCTGAAATAACAACAGTGAAAGTCGTCGAGGCTTAACATGAACAGTGCGATTTAAGCAATTTGCAATTTTCGCACAAGAAAAACATCGGAAACGGCAATGGGCATGGCAACGTGCTCCAATGATAATAACTTTTCATAGCGTCCCATTGCCATTAAGCGCCCCGTAGCGCCGGGTGGAGTCATATGCATATGGTACAGGCCCAATTCACACTCACTGTATGCGATGAAGCTACTTTGGCTTTAATAATTTAACACAACCATCCATTTTAAATGCAATCCTTTCGAAATGTACTATAACACTCATTGCCTCCACAATGCCTGATACAATGCTTTCGCCTTTCCGCGCGGAAAGCTATTTATTTCTGTTTGCCTTTTTTGATTTCTTCCCTTGTTTTTTTTTTTTCGTATTTCCTTCTACAGCAGTGCAGTGAAAATGTTTTATGTGGTGTCTTTTCTGGTTAGCGGTATTGTTTCTGCAATGCATTGACATTGCGTATACGCCGGGCTGGCATGAAACGGATTTAAGCCAGTGACATTTTCCTGGCATAAACTGCATAAGCCTTGCCCGGCTTGAGGGGTAAATGTCACTGCTTATATTTTCATATTGCAAAGGCAAAATATAATGCGCTGCAAGTGGTGAGCATTAAAATGTTGTAAGATAGAGTGAAAAAATACTCAAAACAAGCTGTTACAGGGGAAACAGAGTGGTTTGGATTACAAAGATCTTTTAAAACGATTTTGTTGTTGATGGCATGAAGAACAAAAACTTGCAAGAAAACTTTATGGGAGTCAGTTGGAAAACTCAGGATTATCAATATAAATGTGCAAATAAGCTAAATAGTGATATGCCTGAAAGCATGGTTTCTCTCGTGCGGGTGATTCTAAAAGTCTTAAGCTTAAAGCCAATCAGACGAAATTTAAATGCTTATAAGCAACTGGACCCCCATTTTCCAGGAGGGGTATTGATTTCGCGAACAGCATTAAAAACCACTCATAGAAATTCTTTGAGAATACGTTTGAATGAATGAAGCAAACAGTAAAATTTCATACAAATGAAACAGTTTGAAACAGTTTTTAGACTAAACTCCGCCCATTGAATCTCAATTTACCATCCAGGAAGGTGAAATGCATCTTCAAATAAATATTATAAATATCTTGGAAAGAGAGCTTGAAACGAATCGGAAAGTTAATTAACAAAAATTAGACTACTTTTTATAGTTGTCAGTGCGTAGCTTAGTCAGACTGCAGGTTCTCTCATTGCAACTAGAGTATTCCCCATTTATTGAGTCTGTAGGTAATGCAATCTTAACGCTGGGATCCTTAGGGCCTTGTTGCGCTAAACTAATTAATTATTGAACGTAAGCAAAAGATAACAAACAAGTATAAGTGCATTTTCCTAATCAACAGAAATTGCTCTCTGGATTCCCCGAGCTGAGCAAACAATCTACAGTCCACACATATACATATTTGTAATAATATACATGTGTACAATGAGGGTCGAAACACTTATCTCACTTACGTCCAAGTGTCACTCAATTTGTCTCTGTTTACCCAGGCCCACTGAGGCGAGAAAGGAAATGCCACAACGCCTACGAGAGGTTGCAGCGCAGAGGAATTTACAAACTGACTAATAGGTGGACAAAATGATATTTATTTAATAATGTATGAAGGCATCTAGATGGCTGCAATGTGACGCCGCAGAAAGGACATGACACGCAGCTTGGCCAGATTCATGGGCACACTGTCCCGCACATTGATGCTGGTCAGATCCTCCACATGCGAGTAACCTGCCGCAGGAAGAAGATTAATTAATGCACTATTTACCTGGCTAATTGCCAGTTGCTTGCCTGCTATAACCAGCGCCTGGCGGCCACGTTGTTGTCCCAAAGCCCGCCATGGATCCAGCTCCCCATGCGTAAAGATAACCTCACGATAAAGCATGCTCTGGTTAAACGAGAGACCACCAAATTGTGCATTCATCTGTGAAATGCCCAAGGCAAGCGTTGTGGGAGTCTGGCCTGAACCAAATGCATCATGGCACAGCTGCTCAAAGTACCACAAAGGCACTTCACGGCCAAAGGTTGAGCTGGTTGATGTGGTGTTAATGTGGCTGGTTATGGTGTACCACCCAAATTGGTTGCACGTCTGATAGAACCAGGCGCGAGCTGCAAGCAAGTTTTGATTTGTTTGCAAGTGAACTGAGCTTAGCGCTCGAAAAATGGAAAAACAATCAGACTTACTGCCCGAGCTGCGGTCGGAAAATTCGCTAAACAGCTGCAACATTGACTTGTAGCTAAAGTCCAAACAGTTGTATTCACCCAACCGTTTTTCATCCAAATAGAGCAGCTGTAGAAACTTTTGCAAGGCCTCCTCATCGCTGGAGTGCAGCGACATGAGCGTCTCGCACAGAGCTGGAATGTAGGCACTTTGAAGAAGTTTAGTAGCTGAGCAATTGTACTCATCGTCAATGCACAAGGCCCACCTGTAACTCTGTACAACTAGGGCAAAGTAATTGCCAATGCCGCTGAAGAAGGTCATGCGATCTAGCAAATTATTTGCATCATAGCTCGGACAGGCATTCAGTCTCTTTAGTAATTCAGTTGTCTCATTCCTATTGAATAGCTTCACCAAGTGGTTAAGACCCCTCTCTATCCGTTGTGTACAATTGTGACCATAGCTCAGGTTGAGAGAGTTCTCAACCAATTGCATGTATTCTGCAAAAATATCAAATATTTTAATAATAATAAGGTGAGTTTTGGGTTTTTTTAAGACATAAATTTAGTGAGAATTATAAGAAAACGAGTTTATTTTATATGGCTTGGGTTCAAAAATTAATCAATCGATAAGCTATAGAGTTTAGGTTCTGAGATAATCGCGCTTAAAGTATTAAATTACTCAAAATATAATAACCTTTCAAAAAATTGGTATTATTTCTAATAGGTTCCTGGACTTGCTTGACTTAGGTCCAAAATGTGACACAACTTAAATACATCGCCTAATGCACTCCTGCTGTGAGAATGTAGTGAAAACCCGATCCGAACAGGCCGTCTATTTTGATATCCTTCGCGAGAAGAGCTAGCCAGTTTTTCATTACGACTTAGACCAGATTTTACATAGGCTCCTGAGGCACCTACCTTTTAAATATTTAAGTAAAGTACTTGCCTTCGTTTTAACCCTATCGCTTTTATATATCTTTTTGAACCCGTCGATACTTGACCAATGCAATTCTTAACAAAAACTGCTATGTAACAGACTTAAAGACTTCTACTTATTATAATCAAAGATCTTCTTACCGTAGAAATCCGCCTTGGCCAGCAGCGGAGCACTGGACGCCCAGCTGGCAGTAACAAGTTCTGGGTAGAGATGCGTCATCCAAGCTGCCATGCTGCCGGAGTATGAACCACCTACTAGGATGACTTTGGAATGTGTTAGATTGCTGGAGTGCGACTTTTGATATCGTATGAAATGCGCAAGATCGGCCAAGGCTTGATGCAGGGATAAGTGTTTCAGATGCTCTAAGGACAGACTGTCATTTCTGCATAAGAAAGACTATATGTACGAGGTATTCAATAATATTGTATGCTAACGGACTTACTCGTAAGGCCAGCTTTGGCCGTAGTATCTGTGCTCCGTGTAGAACAAAATTCCCGCATTTTCTACGGCCATATCATGGGTTAGACCCGTGCTGAGCAGACCCGGTGTTATGGTCCATTCGCCGCCCAAAAATATATAAATGGGTCCTTGAGGCTTATGATATTTGGCATTTCGAAAATAACGCTATAAGAGAAGGGCCTTGTAGTCGAAATTGGGCCTTGTGACTAATATAATATTACCATTTGCCAAGTTTTATTATTCAGCCCATCAAAGTGATCAAGTCTTTGGCTCAGCCAAAGCTCCTCCACTGGAGCAGCATCGTTTTTCGTATAAGGTCCTGAACTGGGCTCCTGCAGCAGGAGTTCCCAATTCCGACGGTATGGATTGTGAGCTTCCAGCTTTGCAGAGACCATCGAGCTGAAGTCTAATGTAATTAAACCGACGAGAATGAAATAATTCATGTTGATGTTGACAGCTCTTAGCTGAAGTGCTTGCCCCAGTTGGGTTGGCGTTTTATAGCGCGTGCAGCGTTGTACTTATTGCCCCTATAGTAATTGCATATGCATGCTAATTAGTTGACTATCATAATAAGGGAATTATGAATTGCCAATTTGCAGTTCAACATTTTCTCAACTGCAGTGGTATACGTTGCTTAGAACATCGGTCACCGATCGTTCCTATGTGATATGGGGGTCCGATCCGGCCGGTTTCGACATACGTAATGCCTGATAAAGAGTATATATACTATAGGGGCTCAGAGACGTCTATACATTTTCCCTTTTATAAGGGTATTAAAGAAACATCGGTTCAAATAAATCAGTTGTACAATAAACATTAGAGCATAAACCTAAAACAGAGCTATACTATATACACTATTTTCAATGAAATATTTCTTAATCTTTTACTCACAGCTTAATAACATGCTTGCCAGCATTGATAATAATTTGCTAGAAAACAATCGACTTGGTGTTTTGAAAATATGTGAAAACTTTCGACAAGATATATACATTTTCCTGATTAACCAGCACCCGATGAGCGTGCCCATCAAATTGTAGGTTTTATCTCGCCGAAAATTTTAATTTATTATAAATTTGTATTTTCAAAATACCAAAAACAAACAAAATACCATTCCGAAATAATAATATTCAATTTTTAAAGGCATACTTTAAGGAGTTCAATAAATAAAGAAGGGCTTATAATTGAACATTTTCTTGGTTTCTGAAAGTATGCCAGTTGAAATCCTTCAAAATTGATTGGGAAGTAATTTTTCAAATATGTATCCGTGAAGCTTGAATATAAATTTACATTTACATAACGTTAAGGAACACATATGCAATTATTTGCATCTTTAAAAATAACGTTCGCTTCTTGTTTACACAGCTTAACATTTTACACATTTATGAGAAAGTTTCCCTTTCATCTGGCAGCAAGTACAAACTCCCAGTTGAACTCTTAAAAATATTGTCATTACAAGTCCGAGGGCCCAAAAGACAAACAAGCCGAGCCAACGTTGAAGCCTCACTCTTTGTCCTCCCTCTCTCGCTCTATCACACTCTCTTCGGCTCAACTTGGTTTCACTCAGTTTTGAGTGAAACGCCAACGCTTTTCATAGCACACCCTGAATACCCCTCGAGCTTTTTGACTGGAGCGAATCAGCGCTACCCTTGGACCAGTGGGCGCTCATATAAGGGACCCGGTTGGCAATCTATTGGGCATGGATTCACCTAGTTATGCCAGAGATGTTTGCGTGGGCAGCAAAAGGGCGGGGCGGGTAGCAGCCGGCGTGCTCTTCTATGAGTAATTTCTTGTTCAATTTCCCTGATACTTTCCACTCAGCGAGTGGCTCTTTGCTGCTGGCTAAAATTATAAGAACACATTGGTTTTTATTACATGAACATGTGTTTTTTTTCCTTTACCAGGACATTCACAAAAGCAAAAGGTTCACACATACACACATAGACACTCGGCACTAATTAATATTTGTTGCTTTAATTAATAGCGTATTTAGTGGATGCGTATGGAAGTATATTGATGATTGGGCCAGGACTAGGATGCTAACGACTAGCGACCTTGAGAGTTGCGTTTCCTTATTTATGGTCTTATGCTAATTGATATGCTATGCATATCAGATATACCCTTGCAGAGGGTCTTTGAATTTTGGCACCCTATTGTAAATATGTAAGTATATTTGATGTCTTATCATCGTTTGAATCTTCTTCTATAAATAAATACACAATTAGACGCATGCCTCAGCTGTGCTTGTTCCTTCCCCAGGCACACTCTATGAGAAATGGGGACTTGTAGAGCTCTGGTGTTTAAAGTCCGATTGTTGGGAAATTTTCAGGATTAAATTGCGGCATTCACCCGTGTGTATATACCACAGCGAATGGCTCTACCTATAAATATGACTTTTTTTTTTAATTTCGGATCAAGCGTGGGACGGGTCCAAAAAGTACAATTCAATTAAATAGTCCATTTGACTAAATATGTACTGTGCTTAAGCCTAGCTAGCTGGGATAAGCAGTGACTAGATTTATTATGATATATTACAGTTAAGCTTAAGCAAATGCACAACTATTAATAATCCACGGCCCAGAAAACGTTGCAGATAAATATATAAAAGTTAAATACCAAAGGTTATTAAAAGGACTTCATGGCAACTAATCGCGAATAAGTGGGCGGAGTAGCTATCAGCACGTGGGCTGTGCATCAAATTAGTTTGATTTAAAGCGAATTTGGTTGCAGACCGCGAGGAATTTGTTGAATCGAAGTATGACGGATAAAATATCATTTTCAGAATATTATTTTGAGTAGCTTGCAGTTTTCTTAAGTGCAAACCCATTGATTTGTATATTGGGAGCTTGTTGTGTGTGGATAGCTTAGACAAGTGGTTGGTGAACGGATACAGGAGCCGGATGGTTTCATCCATTGTATCTAGATGTTAGGCTAATTTAGTTGAAGCTGAGAACTTGGCAAAGAGTTTAGTTTTCTTGGTTTCAGCGGCATTTAGTTTAATTTTCCTCTGGAAGAAATAGTTAAATATGAGGCTTAATGATCTCTTAAGTTTGTCTTGTATTTGACTACCCTAGCGCTTTTTTTGGGTTGGATGACTATATTCGTTATAACTCTTAGACGATATGAAAAAGCTTTACACCAAAGGTAACACAATAGATATGACAACAATTAAGCCATTTTTACGAATATTTAGAATTGAATTGTTTAGAAAATATACATTTTTTAAATTAATTAAACTAAATTTAAAATCATTTGCATTAATTTTTTAATAATTTTCCAATTACGTTTATTTTTGTCTGGATTTTTTTTTACAATTGTTATACGTATTGTGCTTCGATTGACATACAAAATATTATTTTCTTTTGTAAAGTTATTAAGAAAAAATAGTAGATTATGATCATCAAACGACTCAACCGTTTGCTCCGTTCTACTTGAGTCCTTTAGAATACCTAAAGAATACCTAATTACCGAGGTATATATACCTATTACCTGTGATGCTTTGGGCCTTACCCTAAGTGATCCTTCGTTAGGGTAACGAATACTGCACTCCCGTTACTTTTGACATTTGTATACAAATTTAATTTTCATCATTATAGCACTTATCAAAGTGAATTGGAATGTGTTGCCAATGAAATGCTGACGGTATAAGCTTGGTTATATTGGCAATATTCTTAATACCTATCAAATTTCCATAAATACCGAAAACTTTCAACAATGTAGCAACTTGTTGTAATATATGCCCATTCGTATTGCCTTTGCACTACGCACAAGCAAAAGCAACAACTGTAGCAACAGTCGGAGTAGTCATGAGTCAAAGAGCAGGCCGCACGAGGGCACGAGTGCTCCCGATTCGCTCAGGACGAGCATCGCGTAGGCGATTGAGTTACGCTCGGTTCTGGCGGTCATTTGAGTGGAATGCAGAGTATAAAAGCCGCACGCAATGTGCTCAACGCTTCAGTCGAGTTTGAAACTTACACTCAAGCGGAGTTGTAAATAGTTGTTCGAGTTTTTTGGCTCGTACTCAAACGTACTGTAACCGAATATTATTAAACACATACACACTTACACGGTGCTAGCAAAAAGAAATGCATAAAAAAACAAATATTATGGAAATTTTTACATAAATTTACAAAATTGTTTTTCTTGTGGCCGCGTATTTCCAACTGGCGCGTTTTTATTTTGTTGCCTTCTTGCGCGCGTGTGTGTGTGTGTGTGTGTGTGTGTGTGTGTCAGTGTGTGCCTTTGTAATAAAATATACCATATAAATGTGAAGCCCTTTTTGGTAGTGACATTGTAAATGAAAACCTCGCGCTACAAACCAAATCAAGTGACAAAAATTGACAACAAAAATATCATATAGCAAAGTCTATGTGCCTTTGGTGTGCGAGTGTGCGAGTGTGTTAAGGAATTGAATTTAAGAACAGTCGCTTTGAACATTATTTCCTCAGAGTTAGGCTCAGCCTCAGTTCTAGCCACGCTAGTCCGCAGTTTATTCATCCGCCATGTTCGCCGTCTGGCTTTGTGTGTCTGTGTGTGTGTGTGTTTGTGTTTGTCTGTGTGTTTTTGGTGTTTTTGTGCTTTGAATAACAACACGCAGTTGCTGATTGTTGCCTGCTTTTGTGCGGGCCCACAGTTGCTATGCCTCTCATCTGGCCCGCACCGCAGCCCCTCATCGCTCAGCAAAGGCACCTGTTAAATTATGCATTAAGAAAACGTAACGGCGGACTCAGAAAATCTCATCGCCAGCGCTACAAAATTATATGAAAAAGGCTGGAAAAATGCTGCGAAAATAAAGCTCACATTTTTTCTGGTTGCTGCTGTTGTTGTTGTTGTTGTTGTTGTTGTGGGCAGTCACTGCTTTGCTTCTTCGTATATTATTATACTTACATATTATGCAAATGAACGCTTGTTTGTGATTTCGGCAGCTGACTCTGCAGCTATTTTTGTACATTTTTCAACTTTGAAGGTACCCAGCAGTAACCCAAAGTTATGACCCTTAAAAATGACCCATGTTGTAGCTTTACTTTAAGTTTGTTTGCATTTTATGCAGTACCTGTTTTGCGTCAAAAGGGAAAAAGATTTAAAGAGTCTTTAAAATTAACATTGCATTATATTTTGTATAATAATTGGCTTAGGGTACAAATATCTTTCTATTCTCGCCTCTCATTCTTCTATATATTTTTTGCCACAGAAAATGCGCTTAAATAGTTTGATCTTCTGGCTTTAACTGCACTCACTCATTTGGCCACGTCTCGCTACTTATTAAAACAATTTGCGCCGCTTTATTTGGCAACATTTTGGCCACGTCACATAACTGGCTTGGTTTCCTACTTTATGGCCCGCCTGTCTGCGCGTCTCTATGCCCCTGTGGCCTATCCTAATATTTAGCCATGTGGTTTTCCTTGAGTTTTGCTCGGAACAGCAAACGGCAAACACGTCTTAAAATATTTGGCTTCTTTCGTCTCTGGTGTATTTAATTTAGTCGCAAGTTGTGTTTCCCCAGACGTTGAATGTGGCAAAAGCAGCTGCTTGTTACTCGGCTTCGAATTGTTTATCAAATCGTTTGCACAAAACTTTCATTAGAGTTTATTAAAGAATTCTGGCTCCGTCTTGATGAGCGTAAAGTTTGCCAGGGAATTGTCATGAGATTTTTCGACTTTATGCTTTCGAGTGTGCGAAGAGGTTTCAGTTGTCTTCATTTTTATTTTGCTTGCAGCCATACCCTGCAGCCCATACTCAACTAGGTAAGAGAAGGTATTATGGGTTTGTTTAAGAGCATGTGCCCGCTAGAAGTAGCTATCGACACTTTTAAAGGAGCTGATCCAGCTTTATCTATCTGGCTATTCCGTCTGCAAATCAACAAAAAAATGCGATTTTTTGCTCCATTTTGAGCATGTCTTGCAGATTATAAAATCTCGAAAGACTTCGAATTTGTTAGCTCGCTTTTATGTGTGTGTAGACTTTGACTTTGTAGTCGGACACCATCCAAGAGACTATTAGAAATTTCACAATATCGTTCAGATAGATGTTAGGCAAAAATATTCTGGGTATTTTAGTTATCATTATTGGATGCCCGTGAGGCCTATTTTTTCCCCTTTGGACAAATACGTTCCTGCTTGCATGCAGAATATATTTTAACATTTTTCATTACAAAACTAAGTTCTTCCCAGTCAGGAATGCAATCAATCAATCATTAAATATTTTGAGACAATTTATTTTCAGTGCCTTATTTTGATTCAATTTTGAAAGACTTCTGTTTTGTATACGAGGTATTTGCTGTTTAAAATACATAACAAATAAATGCAAAAAGTTAGATTAAAGTCAAAGCTGTTTTTTTTTTAAGGCATAGTCATAAACTTTAGAGTACCCTTAATGTACTGGCTGTGAAAAGCAAATGAAATTTAGCTGGAATACATCAAGCCACATAAATTTTCATTAGCAGCTGTGCTAGACACTGTGTGCTGACCCTTCACCCTAAGGATTTGTCAACTTCAATTAGAACTCAAAGAAAAAAGAAAGGCCGCCGCATTGCCTTGACCAGACGAACCTACGTCAACATTGGCACTAAAAATGCGACTGGTCCAAGTACATACATATATATATACATGAAATTTGTTTTAAAAAAAGTCAACAAAAATATCAACGAAAACATACAAAATAAGAAAGTTCTATTAAAAAAAGGCAAACTGACTAATTAAAATGCTGACGCTTGCTTCTTGTTTTTGTACGTTTTTTACAAGCTGTGCAAGTCTGTGGGACCGTAAAGCTGAGGCAAACTTTGTCTACTTGTTTAAATAGAGTGAGCAAAAATTACGTTACATTTTTGATTGCTCCAAAAAGTATGCTAAAAGTTGCCACTTCCTTGGGCTTGACTTTTGCATAAAGTTGTCTGCTTGTGTTAGCTCTTAACCAAAAAAACAAAACACAAGAAAAAAAAAGGGTTTAGCTTGGCTATAATTAAAGGTCTGGTTTTTACTTGCTTTCCTTCAACACCATTTCCTTCTGCCACTGCTGCGTATGTGTTTCGGGTGCTCCAGAGAGTCATTAAAAGGCGCTCAAGTATGGCTAGAGCATATTATACCTATGTATGTTTGCCATGTGTATGTGCGAGAGTGTGTGTGTATGCGTGTGGGCTTGTCTGTGTGTGTGAGTAATTCAACGAGTGTTCAAAAGCAAGAAAAAGGGTTGTTCAACTTTTCGTACCACCGAAACATTGTTAAGCTTTGTTAAGCCGATTAGACGACATTGCCATGTAAATTGCCCAACACCCACACATCCTTTCATATCATATCATGTCATGGCGACTATTTTATATACCAGATATAGCTATATTTTTATATACATGAATATGTGTACATGTTGCGTGCGAGTTGAAAATGTGGTGTGAAGTTCTTAATGCCCCAATTAAATGTGTGTTTGTTCAATTTATGTTTATTGGGTCGAATAATCATTGGTTTTGGTTTAATGACACAAGCTCATACTTGTTTAGTCAGGCGTCGTACTTAATAAAATATTTATTTTATTGCTTCTGAGAAGGGCTCATCAATATGGAACATATTTTCCTTTCCTTTCCTTTATTTCTCTTTAGAGTAGTCAATCATACATTTCATTTTAGTTAGCTTTCCGTAATATTTTGTTTGGCTGTTTGGAAATATCCGCCAAAACACAAAAAATATAATACCTGCTTAAAATAAGTACAATTCTTTGAAAATTTAACCCAAGCACAACGATTTTTACTAATGTGATTTTCTGTGTTCTTCTCGTTACAGTGTAGAAAAATGTAAAAAGTCGACTAAAACAAAATATTCGTTTGCCTGCAAATTCTTTTCGATTTTATGTTTAAGCGAAAGCGAATCCGAAATATTTTAGAAAAGTAAACTAAATCCAACGGCTTTTAGAAAAACGGCTTGTAGAAAAAAGCGCGAACATAACTGCACGAATTAAATACGTATATAGCGGTAAATAATTATATCGAATCAACGTAACGAAAGTAAGTTAAGGAATAAAGCTAATTTCTGGTGCGTATAACTCCATTAGAAGGCGATTAGCATAGCTTTGTGAACGCAGAGCAAACGAACGAGCTACTGCAGCAGAAGTGCCAACAATAATTCAATCAGACCCATCTGTGAAACGAGAAAAAGAAATCGTCCAACGAGAGTCCAAGTGAGAGTGACAGCCGTGACACGAACCAAACCAAACCAAACATAACCGATCCGGTGCTGGGGTCCCCCTCAGCCACTGCAAACGCAGACGCGGCGGCCCAAACACAAACTAACTAGAAAACTTTGTCAAACACTCGAGTAAAGCGGCAAACGTGCGCATCTGAAAGTTTTCCCTCTATTTCGTGCACCTCTTAGACTCAGATATAGATACAGATAAAAAATACACACACTGACGCGAGTGCTTCAATTTCGGCACGTTCTCAGCAAAATAAGTACATAAAGAGGCGGCAAGAGAAACAGCTGCAGGATGTCCTCCTCCATGCCATTGACCATGGACCAGCGACGTTTGATCTGGCCAACATTTATCCTCTCGCTGCTGTTGCTCCAAACAACGGCGAGTGCCATCGATTTGAGTCGTTTGTACGGGCATATGGCAAACCCGATACAGAAACGAAGCGGTAAGTGCACATTTAAAATATTCACATATATATTATGTACTCATATATGATTATACATAAAGATTATTATCTGTAAAGAAAAAGGCAAAAATCTAAAGAAATCTATAAAATCGAATTCTATATCGCATATATATGTATTTCACTTCGCATATATATGATAAATATACATTTTTAAATGTATTTACACTACAAGCGGGTTTTCCCGATTGTGCCTGGACTAAATTTGCTCTCAATTTTAGACATCACTTTTCAACATATTTTCCACACGCTTATTTAATTTACATAGATATTAAAAAAAATTGTGAAGTCGACCGGATGAAATCTATAAATCTATAAAACAAAGTTTTCTATCCTGAGTGTACTTCAAAAAATCCTTGAACCACATTTTCATTTCAACAATGTCGATCATTGAAAATTACCGAAATTTCGACTTTTCATTTAAATCGGATGGAGTTTCCGTAAGCTATGAAACTCGTCTCGAATCAAAGAATTTCGAAGATAAGTTTAAAACCAATCGGATGGTAGGGAAAAACACAGCTGTGCGTCGAGTTTCCAACACCGTTGAAACATATTTACATATTCAGTATGTCTTTATGTATGGTTTTAAAATTATGTTTTCCCTAATATAAATTTATACATATATATATTTATATAAACATATATAGTTAAACCTCCACGCCAGGAGTGCAAACGTGTAAAACAATTGTCTTTAAGAAGACGGTTTCCGAGTTGCTGCCGATATATATCGGGGAAAAAAATATATAAAAAAAAAAAATTGTTTTATTTATTTACATTTTTGATTTGAATTAATTAAGCCCCGTACCTGAAACTAACAAACTGAATATTTAGATAGATAGATATTATATACTCTTAAATAACATAAACATATTGAGTTATTCCTTAGAATTTATGAAAATCATAAAATCTAATTATTAACAAAGGGCTATGTCTTTGTATGGCTTCTATGTGCATCAGCTCTACGGCTTCCTTAGTTTACCATTTAACTCATCGCTGTTTTTGAATGCACTTTGTTCTTAGCCAACGAATTGTGAAATGTTTTAGCATTTGCGTGCTTAAAACTCAATTTGCAATTAAATAAACTAAGCGGGCTTTCGTCCTGGCATATGCGTTTTTCTCATTTTCCTTTTAATTACCCTCAGTAAAGTTTCGTGTTTTCATGTTGGAATTTCGTATATATTTTTTTTATATTTTTTGGTATATGTGCGGAACTTATTTATTATATAATTAAATTAACACCAGTCGGTCAGCCGTTAATAGCAATTGCAGCCGGGGTAGAGAAGTCGAACGGATGGTGATGGCATAATTTTGTTTGCTTTTTAAATAATTACCGCCAACAAACTGATTGTGATATGTTTTATTAGCGAGAGGCTATGCGAACATTTGGCAACACATTTTTGTATCTACATATATCTGGGCAAATAAACAAGTTCAGTTTGCCACACCTAGTTAGGCTTGAATAATGACTGGTAAGCTTTATACCGAATGGTATTTAAATAATGCATATGTTTACCTTTAATTAACTGAATTTCCAACATCCAATTGCAGCTGTCACAACATGATTTATTCATGTTCTGATTCCACGCAAATTTCCAAGTAATTACAAAATTTTGTGAATTTTAAGTCAAAGGTCAGACAATCCAGCGCTATGACAGCAGCTGCAATTGCGGTAAGCCATCATATCAAACATTTCCATTTTTTCAGCTTGTCACAAGCAGTTACCATAATTGCTGTTTTGCATAAAAAATATGTATGAATGCTTTAGCTTCTAGGGGAGATACCTCTTACCTTCATTTAAGCATTTAACTTTTTAAAGTTTTATCTTTCAAATACGATTGTTTATAGCTCTTCGGTTCGGGAAAGTCGGGAAGGCCTTATTAATACAAATTTGGAATTAACTTAATATGCACCATATAAGTTATTTTGGGGCTGAGAGAAATTATACGGCTCGACTGGTTAAGTAATTATATGATGCAAATAATTTATTGTTGTATATTAACAGAAAAAGGAGAGATAATGTTTAGCAGCTTGCTTGCTGAACCTTACTTTGATTAATGAGAATCGCGTGGCAGAGTAATATTTATAGGTACGTTGTTTGCTAATTTTCAAGCAAACATGCATACAAACGATTGTATTAGTTGTTGATTTACTTTTAAATATAATAAATACATACATACGTACATGCATACATACATACATACATACACACATACACACATACATACCCAGTATGTTTGTTTGTTGAAACACATTTTCGTTTCTATGTAAGCCAAGCCAAGCCATTTACGAATTCTATTATGCTCCACATATATGAGCCAAGTCTACTAAATCATAAAATCGTTTTAAAAATGAGTTAATGTATGAAAACATTTTTCTACGAGCTTTCCAACTCTCCTCACATATCTTTAAAGCCTTGTGTCTTATTGATCTACGACTTTCCCAATATAGACGTTCTTTCATGTTTTTCTCATATTTAGAGAAAAGACTGGAGGGTTCATTTTTAGGAACATTCGAATATAAGGAAAAAGCTGAATTGAAATTTGTATATCAAATAATCAATATAATTTAATAAAGGTGAAAGTTGTATCCTGCGTCCAAAAAAACAAGGTTTATTTGATTTCTGTGGAAGAAGTTCAAGTGGCTGCGCATTGTGTAACTGCTGAGTCAACAAACCAAGTGCAGCTTCTAAGCTTGTTGGACAGGAAAGTGCTCTGGCGCCCACAATAAAAGGACTTGCTTATCCTTTTCTTACTCCATCCCTGTCTCATGCTTTTCTCAACGTTGTCCATCACTCAGAAGCTCAGCCATACAATGTCGGTCGCTTTTGTGCTCTTGGCATTTGGCTTTGGCCGCCTTTATGACCGCCGTTGATGCTAACTAACGTGGTTTTGGTCATAATATTTTTTGCCCCTGAACGCTGGCAGTTAATAATTGTGCACTGAGTCGGAGCTGTGTGCAACAAAAGCGCAGGACGTTACAAAGCACCGCCTGTCACTTAAAAAGGTTTTTTTCATTTTTATTTTTTTGCGTTTCAGCCGTGGCAACGATTTGAGTGGTTACTGCATAAACTGTGTGTGGGTTGAGATGCCTGTGTCCGCAATTTACGCAATTTAAAACAGCATATATAAAGGTCGTTAAGTGACATTTGATGTGAAAGGTCAATCTACTCGCATTGATTGATTTGGCTGATTTGGTCGTTAATTGCATTGCCCTAAAGCGAGTCCATCATTAACAAACATTTGTGTGATTGGTTCGGGGCTCACACGAAAATCATAAAAAAAGGCATATTAAATTATAAAAAAACAAAATGATCTTTCCTTCGACACATAATCCATATTTATAAATGTATTCAACTAATATACCTAAGCCTGAACGCCATTTCAAATTTCTTTATATGAAAGCAGTGCTGCATTCACCTTGGATTTGATTCGAGAAGTTATTCATTCATTGGCATATATCTTAATCTACAGATTTAAATGAGGGTTTCGGTCGCTTCCTCTGCTTGATTTTCGTCCTAAGTTGTCAAATGTTCCTCGTTCCTTGGAACGAGGTCATTCCGATTTCTCACTTCGAGCATGGTAAAATAATCTTTTGTAATTTTTGATCACAAGTGAACGATATCGATCAGTGAATCTGTGTGACTGAAAAACTTAAGATGGGCCAATAGTTAGAAGTAAATAAAACTGGTATAAAAGTGGTTGCGTTTCGTGCAACTTTACAGATTGTTATTTATAATTCATACAGTATTTGTAATCTATGAAATTAAAAATTAACGTTCAAGAATCATTTCAACATCAAGGTCAAGAGCTCTTAGCAAGACTTGAATACAAATGCATGCACCCCGTAATCGTGAAAGGTGTTCTAATGGCGGCACCTAACCAATCCTTTGACGCCTCTCACCTATGTGAAATCCATTAAAAGTTGTGCTGCACGAATTCCGCTTACGGTTTCGTTTATTTATACTTAATGAGGCACGGAGCGAAAAACTTGGCCAACAAAAAAAAAAAAAAAAACGGGGCGTCTGAGAAAATGAATTTCGAAGCATTAGAACAAAAAGCTGATGGCAGCCAAAGTTTCACTTGGTCGAACACAGCCCTACCCACAGCCAAAAGCACACACAACCGAAAGTTTTTAATAAAATTAGGCGCTCTGTACAAGAGGTCGCAAGAGGAGCAACAAGGAAACTAATAAAGTTTATGGTTATTATGAGGCTGGCAGGAAATTGCAACTCAACTCAGGTCCCAGCGCAAAATGTTTGCCATAATGCGCGCGTAATCATGATTTTGGTTTTGGGCGCTCGTGGCCAGCATTTGCCATCCATAGAGAATATATTATTTTGCGGCATGCAACTGCAGCTGCGCTTGGAAACGATCACGTAAATGGGCAACGGGCTGGAATGGCAGCACGAAATGTTCCAAGCGAATGCTGCCCCCACCCGTGACAGGGGCAAGGCGCGATTGCATTTTATATTTGCCTTTGCCTTTGCCTATGCATTTGCATGTGTGGCACGCTTCAACGAACGCCTCCGAGTATGCTACGTTTTGTTTGCTATTTGTTGTCGCTTTGGTTTTCTGACTGCACTCGAGTGGCACTGCACACACTCAATCACATGCTCAAGTTACAAGCATACAATGCCAGAATCAACATGAAATGCTACTCCCCTTTGCCCACTATTATGTGGGCAACGTCAGAAGTGAATTAAAGCCTGCATAATTCAAAACGTAATTCCAACACATTTTGTGGTCGCACACCTTGACAAGTTGCCCCTAATTGGATAGCACAATAAATATGTAGCAGTCGTAAAAAGTAAAGCATATTGCCCGACATGAATACAAACATTTAACGAAGTGGAATGTAAATATAACATTAATTGTTATACCTAAAGTTTAAGCTAAATAAATAAAATGTTAATTGCTTAAATAGCCTCTATGATGAAAAGGAGTTTCAGCAAATGAATGCAACTAACAGTTGAAGGCGTGCCACATTCTTTGAATTACAAACATTTGAATTACAAACATCTTCTTCCATTCACAGAAAAACATAAATATTTATTTATCGAAAGTATATTGATTTTGTGCTGGCTTAAACCGATAACGTTTCGTTCAAAAACTCGCTCACAATCTAAAATTAAAATCTATACAAAATCGAATATGGTAATAAATGACAATCTCAAAGACAACTTAAAATAAGTATTACAGAAAACTCTGTTGCAAATAAATAAGCGAGCACAAGAAATAAAGTTTTGGTAATGAATGTATTAAACTTCCATCCTTGCACCCTTTCCAGGCCATGCACAATATTTATTGTTATTGCCAAGGAAAAGCATAAAAAACGTTAAAAGCGAAATTTGAGCTGTGCAATTTGTTCGACCACAACCACACATAAATAATATCAATATAAATTCAACTCTAAACGATATAAAGTAACTAGTAAATATTCCATGTAAACGAGCGGCGACTTTGACCATCAGAGCCATTTGTAAGCAATTTTCCACTGCCATAAAATAGCCGACGCGTCGGTCAAGCGAAGGGCGCTTAATTGCAATGGCCAAGTCTAAAGTATTCCATAAATGCGATAAATTTAATTATGTTGACAGCTTAATTATACGCGCCCAGCACTGATTTGTGGCCCCTTCGCCAATTTTGTGCAAACTAGGCCATTGGATATGCAAGTCTAGGGATTTATTAGATACGCGTATGCAAATTACCTTGCCGCCCGTTTTGTTATGCATACGCCGCGTTAACGCCGCTTAACGATAACCACACACAACATGTTTAATGATTTATTAGTCCATGCCAATTAACCACATGCTATGGCTACCAGCTGTGGCAGTCACAATGCCCACTCGGACACAATGATACCTATACTGATGTATTGTGGCCAGTTCTGTGACCACTTCAAAATCAGTTTAAAAAGCTTAAGTTCAAGGAGTAAAAAATGTAACAGATTAGCTTGGGTTTCGCTGCTTCATTCCCATCTTATATACGCAGCCTTATATATCTATCGAAGCATTAAAGCCACTTGACTAATTGACGTCATTGTGGCTCAGCTGAAGCATAGCAGGACGCTTAAATGGTCACAAGTTTAAGGCCTTGTTAGCTTTTCCACTCGATTACTTGCGTCTGACTGAAGATATTTAACTTGCAGGTTAATAGATTCTTTAAAGCGTGGCTAATCCAAAAAGATATAGTACTTTAAAATTACGTTTTGCTCTGAAAAGTTATTTATATTCGTTTCCGAATATGTTCAGTGGCAACATCTATTATTGTAAGACCTTCAGCAAATTATAGGAAAGGAAAAAATTGACAATTCATTGGCAAAGCTGTTAAGTAAGTGTTGTTGAGAGTGCGATGGGGAAAGAGGTGAAGTGTTACTCCCATGGGGGAGGTCAAGCGGGTGAAGTCTTTTGAGCCTTCTTGTAGAGGAGCTGTTTCCGAGCAGTTGGATAGCCAGTGTATTGGTGTACCTGTGGAGATTTTAATAGGAGTTGCTTAATCTAATAAGTTTTTGTTATACCCAAGGCACCCTGAGTTTCTTGTGGGTCGCTTAGTGTCTGTGGGGTAGGTGCGCATTGGAGATGATCCTGAGGGCCCTGTTTCGGGTATGTTGAAATTTTACTTATAAATTGTAGATTTGCACGTATTTATACTTTAAGTGTATCCATCATCACATTTTGTTAAAATATATCAAAAGTAATTTCATTCAATTACCAAGTGTGTTTAAGGTTTTTTCTAGGGTAGTTTCAGTTAGCTAAAGTTTCTCTTGTATTGCGGTGCGAACATGTACTATTGAATTATCTTTGATATATATGTATTGCTTTGCTTTGCAAGGTTGAAGCTAAAGGTCAATTTTGATCGATTTTGTCGTGCAACTTTAATCGATGCGTATTTTAAGCATTGCTCGCGAGATATTTATAAATACGCTGGCGCAGGCAAGTCGGGCGTTCTTTTTTTTATTTAAGTATTCACATTATGCATACTTTTATAGCTTGTATACCGTTAATGAGCCTGAGACGTAGAATCGGCGAGCTATAACTAAATAAATGACTGAAATTTATTCGGCTTAGTTAGCATAAAGCGCCATTTTTATGGCGTAATATTAATTCACGTAGTTCTGTGCGTCATCAAAGAGGAAATTTGTTGCTCTACATGCATTCAGCCATTCGACAAATAGCATTGGGTACTGGTAATGCGTATACTTTTTACGGCTTGTCAATTTTACGGGCTGCCGACAGCGACTGGCGAAAGTAAAAGCGTTTTTCCGCTTGGCGTTTCTTGTTGCTGTTTTCTTTTTCTTTGCTTTTCGTGTCCTGCTTCCCATTCACTTTTGTGGATACTTACAGTGCGCACTACTGCCATAAAAGTTTCGCCGTGCGCGCCAAAAAGATAAACCCAACGTATTGAATATGTAAAAACACCTATGGACCGTCGGGAAGTCAGCTTGGCGGGGTAGCTGTCGGGTGGCGGGACACGTCAGGTCAGAAAGGACTTTCATGCATTGCTCATACGCCCCGTCGCGGACAGAAAACGGGGTAGCTCAACACTTTTTCATTAAGCCAAAGCGACTTGAATGTTGTAAAGTAATCCTTACAGACAAACACAAGTCGAGTGCGAGGGCGTGGCATATTGGTTTGTGCTTGTAACAGCAACAGAAATTTAACTTGAATATTTTGAATGAAATCAGTTTTAAACCAAGCATGATGACGCTGTCGATTAGTTTGACTTATGATTCGTTAAGCAGTAGTAACCATGCGCTTAATTTGTTTTCCAAATATTATAATGAGAATATGACTGATATACTAGGACTTTTCATCGCGAATTGGTTAAGCATTTGGCCAATTGTTGTTGCCGACAATTTCAGACAATACAAATCAAACTATTCAAAACGTGTAATCATTGGATGAGAAACTAGCTACTGCTCTCGCTTCTCATATTCATTTTGCTTCATATAAATTGTCTGGCTTCAGTTGCACATAAGCAAAAACTTCTGTTTTAATCTATTCGCTCATATTCTTTAATTAAAAAAACAGCTGCTTTCCATGTTCTCAGGTGTCGTCCTGCCCCTGTGCCGATAACAACAACTGTGCATTGCCCAATCTGCAGTCAGTCGTTGTCTAAGCCAGTCAGGACGAACTCTTTTATATATATTTGATATAAATCATTGGCTCAAATAATATACGAGATATATATAATAAAAATCAGTCAGTTAAGTATAAAATTGAGGCAAAAGCCTTAAACGTACCAAGCTGAAGTCGGGCAAATTTATACAGGCCAACTAATGAGAGTTAAATCCACATTTTGCTTAGTTTTCAATAATCAATTCCGTTCAACCCATTGAACTTAAATTTATTTGTGTAATTTACTTTGCTCTCAACTCTGTTTTCATTCGTTTTATCCACTTTCCCTTTTAACATTGCTTTTTCTTGACAAGTAAGCTTACATTTGCTTATGTAACCGAGGGAATGCCAATTTATTTACTAGAATTGTACACAATAGAGAAAAAATGGTCAATGATCCTCATGGTAGTTGCCAAAAACAGTTTAAAAAATGTAACTAAAACAAGCCGACTATCAATGTCAATGTGCACTCTGCTTGAGCTTATAACAATGCCTTGGGAGTGAGTGCATGTAGTAGATTTATTTTTAACCGGACATTTGGATTTGTGCGATAATTTATTTAACATTTGCTACTTGACTTTTGCACTTTATCATAGTTGAGTTATGTGCAGCTATTTACTTATATAAAACTCTAAGCTCAAGCAACGTGCGGCCAGTACAAGAGCTTTGCATGCCATCCACATTTGCATACATATTCGCAATTGTATTTGTATTTTCTGGCGGTTGTCAGAAATATATTTCGGCGTTCACACATACAGAAAATCCAATTTCGAGCAAAAGTATTATATGGAAATATGCGGTCATATAAGGCAAGCCAAGCCCAGCGAAAGCGGAGCTGAAGTAATGTCCTGCCAACGGATAAAAGATGCTTTGGTTATAGCCACAGATGCAGATCCACATTGGCTGAGCGCATTTGCATTTGCACTAAAAATCCACTTGTGACTTTTGTGATGCTCCAGCGCTCTTGCCGAGATGCTGGGGCATCCTTGGCCAGAGCCTCAAGTTGTTGTTGTGGCTGCAACTGACTGAGTCTGGCTTTGAATATCCAATTTAGCTGGCGGCATTAAAAGCAATTTAATATTTATTCCCTGCTGTTGAAATGCCTTCAAATAGAATTAGTCAGGTGCGATGGATAGCTGGCGCACAGACATTCAATATGCAGGACTAGATATTCTATGTATTTATTATTAGTATTCATGTATTTGTTATTAGAATTATGTGTCATTTCGTTTGCCTCGCAACGCTGTAAATTGATTTACTCCGCCTAAATACAAGTGTGATCCATTAAAAAAAACCTTGGCCAACCCTTATGACGCATTTAAATGGCCTTTATGTGCATCAATAAACTTTTTTCTGCATTAACTCATGTTTAACTTTGACAACTTTTAGTTTAATTAGGTTTCTTAGCCTTGAGTCGAACTTTTCTCTCTGAAACTTTATTGCTTGAGGTGAAAAGTGTACTCAAGGCCATAATTAGTTAAAAAAGTTGTCAAGTCATGTTAATTATTCATTGCCCATATCTAGAGTGGCAACAAATTGTATTTTCGAAATAAGTACAAATCCACATTTTAATTTCAATTACAACCATCTCAATTAAGTTAGGACAAATAAATTCAATTATACCTTCAACAGTCGATATGCATATTAATGTAATTTTACCACTCCTATTGCCCGTTTCAATTATTCAAATGTCAGTGCCATTCTGCATTTCAACATATTTGAATATTTAATTAGCCAATGAACAAATGAGCCATCCATAAAATTTGAATCAAAATAATATCAAACCACTGAGTGACAATTTGATGCGCAAATTGATTGCAATTCTCTCATTGGAATTCCGAACCGCGGTTTAAATTTCTATTGTGGTTTTTCCAAAACAGCAGAAATAAATTAGCACGCTTGCTTTCAATTATTTGTGGCGATATGCAGCGCCGGATATTGAAGGCTCAACCGCAAAGCACATTCTAATTTGCAGTCTAACAGTCGAAAGGTGTTTATGACAGTGCAAGGACGCTTGGACACAAAACTTTTGCGGCATCAGGCTTGACATTGGCTTTCAATTGGCAGCTAGTGAAAAGTTGTGGCAATTCCACTTAGTTGCATGCTTTTGTTAAACTAACTTTTCACTTTCAAACTTTTATGCCACCTCCAGACTGGCTAGACCATACGCAAGTAAGATAATATATGTACATAAATATGTAATGAAACATTTGTGCGTAAGGTTTTACCAAATTGCATTCTCATCTTGCAGAATATATTAAGCCAATTGCTAGTTGGGATAGCTTCAATATCAGAACTGTCAGAACTTGGAAATAATCGATATGTTGATAAATGCTCATCACCTTTTTTAATAGCTGGCAATGCTTGTGCACAATTCATAGCAGTGTGGCAACTCTGCGATTATATTCGTTATTGCCAGATCGATAAATTCATGCCACATTTTTACCAAGCAGGTAATGTGACTGGCAACTGCAAGTTAAAATGAATAGAATAAACGGAATACGACGAACTGAAAAATACCAGCCGAAAAATCATACTAAATAATTCCACATTCCACAACATAGTGTAGAAGCGGACTAATTTTTCGGCTTGCAACTTCATACGTGCAGACATGTACTACCTACAAAAATCAAGACTTTTCCCAGTTTATGTGTACAGTTTGGTACACGACTCAACATGTTGCATATTCACTTAATTCTTAATAAGCCGGGCACAGAGACTGTTGAGGATTTGCATTGCGTTCTCGAGTTAAATGACTGCAACGGATAGTTGCAGTCGGGTGGATTTGCTGCAGCTGTTGCCTCTCGTGCTCGACACGAGGTTACGAGGGATTTCTTGTGTGCAGCTACGGGTTAGTGTTGAAAAGCACTTCAGTCAGGGCCATGTCCGCAGGAGCAGAAGGCGGCAGCAACAGCTACAGGGCGGCTTGTGGTTATGATGAAGTGCACTTGAACGTGGACATAGCTGAGGAGACCAGCACGTATTATGCCATAATGGCCTGCTACATACCCCATGTGTATGAATATACTTTTCAGAGTGACGAGTGCAAGCGAGCGGACGATATATTAGGTACATTTATTAGCCAGCTGAGATTCGTCAATTTGATTTCAATGTGATATGTGCATTTAGTTTTCTTTTTACATTTTTGAAACTTAACTTTTCTTAACTTCCTATTAAATCAATCTGCTACATCTATCTATAGGTGGAAATGCATGCCATTAAACGCAGTTCATATCAATATATATTTTTAATTGCTAGTGCTAGAGCTAGGCATAGCCCTATCTAGCGTCGAGCTGTCGTTATAAACTTCCTCGCTGCCTTCTATGCATACACAAAAACAGAGATACAAGCACGCACACCACAAACTACACAATTTATGGTGCGGCTGTGCCTTTTCCCTTAGCCTCACTCTATGGAAAATTCATTTTTTAATCATTTCGGTGCTGATAGAGCTTTCCATATGAAATGTGTGTGCATAGTAAAGAGCAACATCAGCAAATTTCTTAAACTTTCAAATCTGGCGAACAGATCTGAAAAATAAATATTTTGGATTTGTTTATGCGATAGCAAATTTAACTGATATTCTCCTTTTTATAACGGCAACAATAAAATAATAATAATAATTTTCACAAAAAATGTATTAAGTAAAAAGTCGATAGAAATTTGAGAATAAACTTGGAATTTTTACTGATTTGGATAGCTTGTCGAATCAAAATGTTTCGAAATGTTTCGCACTCCATTGACAATTTACTCTTCCCCTTCTTTTGTTTCGGGTGCAGGCTCAGCGGCAGCGTCATTTGGAGCTGCAGGTGCTGGTTCCTCTTCATCGTCTTCTTTGGGCGGGTGTCCAACGCTCTTGCCACCGAGAGCCAATAGGGCTTCGGGTGAAATATCACTTTCCTCTTCGCCCTCTTCATCATCGACGCCCTCTGTGACGACTGGCTCTGGTGGTAGCCAGCAGGAACCTTTGATGAGACGCTGTTCGATCTCGGCGATTTCGTTTTTGTAATACTGATTGAAATCGGGTCGCTCCCAGATGCTCTTCACCCATTGCAGATTGAAGTCCATCTTGGTGCAGCAACAGAACTTGCGAGACTTGTGGCACTTGGGACACTTGGCCGGCTGGCGAGCAGGATGAGTGTACTGCTGCTTCTGCTTCTTCTTGCAGCAGTAAGGGCATATATGCTTCGGCTTACGTTTGGTGCTGCATGGCACAGGTTCTTTGGCATACACGAGATGTCCGCGCTTCTTGGCGCAGAAGCAACAGTTGCAATCATCACCCTCTGGCTGGCGCTTGCGAGTCTGCATGCGATCGTAGAACTTCTTATAGGCAATCTTGATCTTGGCCTCAAAAGCCATCTGCTCGTTGCAAGAGAGGCCGTCAAATCGCGCATAGCTCTCGGCGGTCTTGCGTGACGCATGCACCCAAACGCATTCGTCATTATAGCTAGGTCTGCCCTGCTCATCGTAGGTCAGCTCCTGCTTGGGCTCGTAGTAGAAGGCTTTAAAGCCGCGCTTGATGATGTTGTATGCCAGATGTGCCTCAACCTTGTTCATCAGTGACTTTTTGCCCAGCTCGTGGAAGAGATCCTCTTTGCGCAACCGTTTCTTGGGGACGGTATCGATGCAGTAACATACCTGATCGTAATGCAGAAAGGCATACGTTATGATGTCGACCGTGGACTTAGCCTTACACTCGTGTAATCCGCATATAATCATTATTTGTGCCAATGTATTGGCTAAGTCAAGTACGTTCTCCAGGAATATCGATGAGGCATTCACCTCGCCCAGGCACTTGCACTGCGTATGCTGATCAACGATACCTAGCGGGGCATGGCGCTGGCACTCCTTATGTTGGCAGTTATTCCGGCACCGGAAATCGGGCATGGCATGATGGGCCTGCATCGGGATTTGCTGGAAAAATGTTTAAATAATATATTTTAAACAAATTATTTTGTGTTTTTTTGTTATATTTTATAGATTATATATCGAGACTGGCCGAACAATTGTAATACATTTTACTGAAAATCCTGACTACACTTCCAATGTTGAGTTGATTCTGCTGATAGAAAATGCAAAGAGTTCACTTTACAAAGTTAAGCCTAAGACTTAATATCGATTGTAAAATAACTTTATTGTTTTCAATGAAGACAAGACTGTATAAAGTCTACCCAGGTTGATTGTAAAACACATTGCGATTTTGCCTGAGTGTTCAAATATTAAAATACTTTTGTTGCAGCATATGAGCGTATGAGCTTAAGAGTATTATAATATCAGCTTAATGACACCAATTGTAACTACATGTGAATATTTCAATAATAAATGTTGTAAAGGGAAAACAGCGCTAAGACAAATGTTTTGCTTGTAAAGCAGCCTATACATTTGTCCAACTACCTCTTAGATTGACGACCCTCTGGCTGCGGGCATTTCTAAGTGTTAATGACGGCATTGACTCAAGTTCATGATTGGGAGGAAGCAAATGGGTCTGTCTGGGAGTGCCGTCCTGCATAATAGATGTAACCTGCCGGGGACAATATTCATAAACCATGAGCTGTTGTTCCCAAGGCAAGGCATGTCCTGGTTACTTCTGTTACTCCTCGCTGCTATCCGAGCAAATATATACATCAATGTTGAATTTATTGGACAAGCAGAGGCTCAACAAGCAATACAATATCCGTATCCGTTGACATGAGGCAAACCGAACCGAACAAATATTGGTTTGACATGCTGAACAGAAAGAAGGAAAAAAAGAATATAATCAAATATGTTTGTGAAACAAAAATGCTGACAAATGCCGCCGGAATCCCCTCCACGACCACGTCCCGATGGGACACACAAGCCAAACAGATGAGCGATAAAGTTGTCATTACTCATGTCGCTGTGTATTTAGCCAGCCAGAAACCGCAGCTGAGGATGACCCTGAGCACTGGACGCATTAGGAGGCAAAATACCACAGGAAAATAAAAAATTTATTACGCCAGCTTCGACGGTTACATCAAATAAGTAAAACAAATATACTTATTTATTTTGTTGTATCTGTGTTGGGCATTAGCCGCATTCGCTGACTGTGGCTTTTATTTTATTTCATAATGCATCCACAGAGGCCATCTTCGTATGACGCTGGGTATTGTATTTGCAGACACATTCATAATGCCCTTGAGAGTCATGTGCTAAGCCTGATTCCATCTATAGAAACGCTTGCCTTGTTTTGTATTGCAATAAAAAATGGAACCTGCTTTTAAGTCAACAATTTGCTTATAAAAACCAATAAGAGCGTTCCTAGCCTGACTCGGAGATGCCCCTAACAATCAAGATTCTATATATATAATTTAACAGCTGTGACTCTTCCTTTCTTTACCATAAATTATTGGTAAGCTTCGGTGTTTTCAGTCCTATTCTTAAAAATTTCAAAGATTTAATATAATACACAAGCCCACGACTCTCCCTTCATGGGGGTGATATCCAATGAGTAAAATATTCTTAAGCTAAATAGCAAGTTTGGGTTATTTATAATTATTTGTGAGATTTGAAACAAAAGAAACTCCCAGTTTGATAACCGATGCATACGAATTTATAGGTATTGGTTATATGCGTGTATCTATTTTATTTTTTCGGTCTCTATCTTTTTATAGTCCGAAAACGACTATTTTTTCATCAGAACATAGACAATAATATTTAATTATAATATACATAAACTTTAATCGGGTTTAATATAACTTTTGTTTTTATATGTAAACTTAAAGATAAGACAATTTGATGTCAATATAAGACCTTCAACGAAATGCAAAAAAAAGTTTTGCAAAACAATTAACAATCAAGTTTTGATTTAAAATCGGTATTTGGTAACAAAATGCGTTAATATTGGGAAAAATATTCACTAATTTTACCATTACAACAGCTTTTCCCATAACCTGGATGATCATTTTTTACAAAATAATGAATCGTTTATAAATCGTTACTTAAACTCAACTTTCGAAGCCGTTTGGCATTCAAAAGACCAACATGAAAATGAAAAATGTATTTAAATGTCAAATACTTTGTCAAGCCTACGTCAAAATTTGTTCATTTATATTCATCTTGGCCATAAAACTGGGCACACTTACTTAATGTATGCAAATCTGCGCTAACTTATAAACCACACACCAGCAGCAATAAATAAATAAAATAAACAAGTAGAACAACATCCCCTGAAATAAGTGTGATAAGTCAAACAAATGTTGAGACACCAGCAAAAAACTTTTTCGATTTCGTGCGTAAATTATTCGGTAACTTTGGCATTATAAACAACGTTTGACAGAAATTATAAGAAGTTAGGCAGAGTTTTCAAGAACAAAAAGACGCAAACTTAAATTCAGAACTCATAAGCGGACATTAGCCTTAAATTATGCAAAATTATGCTAAAGGGACATGCTAAATCTAAGGAAAATGAAAGGTAAAACGACCATTTTCACGTGTCGCTGTGTAAATCAAATGCAATGTCTGATATATACTCACTGACAGGCCTATATACATATAAATATATAGACATAAGCAACTGAAAGCAATTTAAATGTATACAGACACAAGCACACAGGGGGCGTATGCGTAATGAGCGCAGACGTATGCGCAATTTATGAATAATTGACAGTCGAAAAGGCAGCAACTGGCAGGCTCCACAGGAGAGACCCTCAACGAGCCACTCGCAACTGACATTTGACAATTTTGCCTAATGTGCTGGGCAAATTTGCATACGATACGACCCCGACAAGCCGGGGCACATGCTGCTCATCATCATCATTATTTTAAATAAACATTAAGCTACGCTTTACAGCCATTTATCACATTTGCAGATTTATGAGCTGCCGTTCATATTGCCGTTGGTAAGTTGCATGTTGCAAAGATGTTTGGCGAAAGGCCACGACACGCACATTGCCGTGCACCAAAAAAAATACAAAATAGGAGAACACGCTCGCGAAGGGTACTCGACTAGAAGTTACGCTATACCAAAGCTTGCTGGCGGGATATCATAAAAGCAAAAGCACGGCACCACGAACTCTCCATATGTTACTCAAAGGGATGAGAACTTTATGTAGAATCATTGGGAAACTCATTCAGGCTCATTTTGTATTAATATATTTAGTTTTTAGATGATTGTAGTTGATAAAATTGATGGTCACCTCAACTGTTTATATCAATCATAGTTACATACATTAGCATAAACGAACATACCCGTTTCTTAGCCATTTCATGTTCCCTGGGTATTATAATATATATATAAATCACAATTTATGTGTCTGCCAGTTGCATGTGATTTCAATTTCAGCTGCCAAACACAGTGATAAATATTTAATATGTATACAAATATATTTATCGATTTTTAACACCAAAATTTCGAGGGGAAGCCTTTTTGATGCTAATTGGCGCCTGCAGGGTTGTGATATATAGAGTCTGCCCAACATGTTACCAAGAACTAGTAATATTATATAATAAATAAATCTATTTAAATTCATATAAAAAAAGTGATAAGGTTCACGATAATATGCGCACGCTTACACTAAATGCAAATCGCGTTCATTCTAAATATTGGATGTCATATTTCAATCTCAATTTATAGGTTATGTATATGCATGACGTATTAATCCTGAAAATATAATTTGATGTTCATCATTCAATAATTAAATACATATAAATACATAGTAAATATGGCTATAATGAATATATAGGTATATATGTATTTGAACTGCGATTTTTAAATCATAATTAGAACTGCAATTTGAATATCAGAAAGCATCAGCCGAGCTTACTTTAACCCGCATTTGATACCTGGCCCACACCTGAAACAGACTTTCATCTGCTTCCCACTCTCGCACAAGTATTTCCAAGTGCCCACGTTCATTCCACACCATTGGCTTTTATTGTGGGCGAAAGCCAATACACCCGCTTAGCATGCAAACTGCGCCATGGCTGAGACAACAACAGTTGGCCATTTTGTCTGCAAGAGATTTATGTGCGATTGCTCAAGTTTTATGTGCCTCGCCGTATTGCGTTGACTCTGCTTTAAAAAGTACTATATACCCGCCCTCTATGCGCATCTGTGGCAAGCGCTCCCTATCGTACTCTATCTTCCTATGTTCTCATAGTATTTTCCCCAACCTCTGTGTGTGAGTTTTTCATTATTAGCGTAGGCAATGATTTAAGTTTCTACGTGCGGGCGGCGATTCTTTTATGACTTTTGCTAAAGCAACACGGCGCCAACAGCTTAAGCGTTTTTATGTCAGGGGATGAGCTGGACTTTAGTCGGGTCTAAAGCACACTTGGCCCAATGTGCTCATGCAGCAGAGGTTAAAGCTTTACTTTTTATTAGAATTTGCTGCACTCATGCTGGATTTTCCACCTACACACCGACGGTTTGCATAGTAAGCGAATTTTGCGTAACCATCCTCGCTAGGAAGCTACAGTACCCTTCGGCTCTTATGTGCTTATAATCCAATGAGTATGTACACAAATGCTTTAAAGTTTTTAATAATTGAAGGTAAAGCTAAAAGCTGTGCTTAACTTGAGTTTGTAAACTCTGATACGCTGTATTTCATATAAATCTATCGAACATAGAAGTTTTGCTCAGTTACCATATAATTTCTAAGTTGTAGCTGACAAATCAGAGTTGTATTGATTTTTAATTAGCTTTATCATGTACACAAGCCCCATATTAGTGCTGCCCCCACCTTTCAGAAGGCCGTAAAACCGCCGCAGGTACGCGCCAGCAATAATGTCAAATCAATAGAACTTTGTTGACTAACCTTAATAATCCTCAATGACAAATGGCGATACATTTAATTGGCAATTGTGGGCCTGCGGGCACAGCGGCCCACTCAAATCGTGGCAACCTTTGACCTATCTAAGACGCCCCATCGACACATCGATTCGGCGATGGTAACTTATTTAAGCTTGGCCCTGAAGCTTATCACAAAATCCATTACAAAGCCATTAGCTGGGGCCAATCAAATGCATGCAAAAATGAAGATTCAACCAGAACTTAATCTAATTCAATCAGCCCTCAGTCGAATGTTGTATTAGATATATCGAAGCGGATTCAAGCTACATAACGAGCCACCGAACCAATTGACAGATGCGTCAGTAACATAAATTAAGCGATTTCGGTAATTGCCTGATAAATGTGCGGCAAACGGAAAATTTGCCGCCACATTTCGAGGGGCTCAAAATGATGCGCAAAATAGTTGAAGTTTCGATTGATATGATAAATAAACGTACCACAAATCTGCTGGGCTTACCACATGGCGCGTGGCACGCAATTCGCACCACGGCCCTGCCCCCTCAGTCATGCTCTTTCCTTGTCCGTTTACGGTTTCGATGTGGGCGGTTCATTTGTCGACAATGTGGGCGTGCCAATGGCGTTGGCGTCGCCTGAGTCGCAGTTGGTAGCCTTTCTCCTTTGATTGATTGATTGATTTGCTTATGGCTAAATGAATTCATCAAAAATTATTGAACACGTCTCTGGAACCAGTATGCAAGAAAAGCCCAAAAAAATGATTCATTTGAACAGCTGTGCGAAAAGCAAATGATTGAGAGCAATTGATGATGAGAGCAAATATTGGATGAAAAATATTCCCATCAGCACTTAACTAATATTATCAAATCAAACTGAAGAGTATAATTATTTAAAACAAATGCAAGAAGAACAATTCAACTGAACGTTTGATATAAATTTGTTTTAGATGTTGAGTCTTTCTTTATTTAGCCTACATTTCGTCTATTTATTAAAGGTTTTAAACGTGTCTTCCTGTAAATGTATGTACCATAGAATATGCAATATTCTAATAATTTATAAACTCACATTATGCCCTTGCATATTTTATAAATGCTTAAAGCCCATTTAAACTGGTTATCATATGGAAGGGGTTCTATAAATAAATTATTTTGATGAAATGCCTAAATAACAATTTGTAAACTGTTCTATATTTTTTTTTTTATTATTTTCGTATAGCCACAAGGACTTTAGCTGGTATAAAAAGTGAATTAATGATTGGTTGATTGGTATAAAAAAAAAGAAAAGTAATTCAGATAAAATGTTTATAATTAAAGAATATTCCTGTTTTTGAGTGAAATTTTATTTGAATCTGTTTACCAACCTTTATTTGTCTAAAATCATTTTCTACTATCAAAACATTATTTTTGTTTTAATGCTTATATACGTACGAGTCACAGGCTAAAGCCTGTGACAATATTAACAATAAAAAAAAGTTGTTAAATATTTTTTATGTGCCATTTTGGTATATATACTTGCTTAACGTTTGCAACTACTATCGCAGCCCAGAAGCCTATTTCATTTTCATTTCTATTTTTGTTCGTCGACTGTATATATGTATATGCATGATCCCTGCGCGCAGCTGGTGCTTGGTTTTGTGCTCCCACATACAAATATTGTTGCTTAGGCTTAACATTAGCATTCGAGTTGATGTTGGGTGGTGGGGTGCGGGGCAATTTGTAGCTGTTATCGCAGCGGTACATAGGTTTTTAAATAAACAATTTATCAACTGCTGTGCACTTGTTCTATTGCCCCCGTCCATATTCGTTTGTTCCACCTGTTCGCATCGACCGGTTGTTGCTGGTGTCTGCCTGGCTTCCATTTACATATTCACATCCGTTTTTTCGTTGTTCCTTCAACCTCCTGATACTGTTGCCCTGTGGCAACAGCACGAGCATTAGCTACATCATGATACCGTGAAACGCGACGCGTTAAGCTGCCAAAGGAAGAGTGCTGAGTTTTATCGTTATGTGTGTATGCGGATGCTATTGGGACACAAAAATTGGGCTTAAATATTGCGAAAATGTGTTCAAACTAAGACCCAATACAAATTGACAGCATGTCATATACCTTTTGTTTACCAACACGTAACGACAGTTGGCAAAAGAAAGTCGTTCGGAATGAAGGAAGTTTAATATACTTATAAGGAGAACTTTTTCAAATGATATTTCAATTCTTATGCTGCATAAATATACAGGTCTGTTAACCCATTTCACGGCATTCGAGTAACTTTGTTCACTTAAAGTTCAATGCTATTGACAACAAATACCAACCGCAAGTAATCATCATTATTCTTATTATTATTTGACCAGCAAGAGCGTTAAATGTCAAAATGTCAAAACATTTCACCATTGCACTCAAAATGCGAAAAGACAAACAAAGCACTCCAGAGGGGGTGCTGGGAAACGGCAGACTGACAATCTCACTGGCCATTTCTAATTTGGTTATTGAGGCGTGTGATTACGCGCAGGTGGCAGCGAAAAAGTTGAACAACTTGTGGGACCTTTTGCTTTTGCCTGAAACAGCGAAACAATCAACTTCGACTGGATTCTCCAGGGACTAGTCGTGGGTCTATAGAATTCAGAAAATGTGGCGTATGATTAATATTTAATGTGAAATTTACTTACTGCAGATGCGCCACATTAAAAGCTTGCCTTAATCAATTTAAGCCAGGCAGACTCACAGGCGCGCCTTTAAGTAGACTCTGCATGAATACAGTCAGTCATGAAAGCTGCTTGCCCCTGCCAGGTGTAAGTGACGGCAGCGCTAATCAAAACGAATGTTTGCCTCCTTTATCAATTACAACAACCATCAGTAACAACAACAACAAAAGCTGTTGGCCTAACGTGCTTTCAATTAGAGGCCTAACTTAAACGAATGCGTCTGGGAACGCAGCAATTGGCAAATACGTGCCTAAACCTGGCTCGCAGAACGGTATTGTGTTAATGTGTGTACACACTGTTTGTTGGCCTTACTTGTTTGTATAAACCAAACATTTTTCATGATTACCGCTCATTAATTTCTAGCCTGCCGGTAATGCCATTTGTCATTTGGGGCGCTCTCGGAATGCGCAGTTGGGAATTTTTTGTTGATATGAAGGAATGCAATATAATAAGCGAAATATGCGATCATAGCTAAACAAGACAGGCTGTAAAATTAAATATGCCCAAAGCTGTAAAACTGTTGTCCCTAAATTAGCATAAATTTATTTGCTTTGTTCATCAACTTAATAATTTGTAAGCCTGTAGCATTTGAAGTTAAGTTGTTTGAATTGCAACAAGTTGTTAAATATGTATATAATTTATTTTATTATTTTGTTACTAAATAATGAGATTTACAATGAAAGTATAACATATTTTACTTAGTTGGGGCTTGAATTTTTTTATATAAAATATACTACGTTCTGTTTAAGCACGCACAATTTGAATTGAACTAATTTCACGGTCAAGTTCGTTGAAGTTATTTTCATTGGGAGTTGAGCAAAATCAACAAGTTTTATTGCTGATTCGGTTTTTACAAGACTAAAGCCTTCCAAGCTTTAGATTCTAGTCTTGTCATATTTTTAATTGCCTGCACTTAAACGCCATTATGATGATGGCGCTGAAAGCAAGGGACATGCTCGCCATGGCGGGCTTTAATGCCTGGCTGGGTCTCAGACATGCTTCCGTTGCCTTGCCTTGGTGTGTCTTGGCATAGTGTTCAGTTTTCTTTCTTAAGTCCCCCAAGCATTTATTATTTTTGCGCGTCTATGGCCACGTCCTGGGCCCGCTTAATTGTCATATTTTGCGTGACAACAGCTCAAGTGGTAATTATTTTATCATTTTTTTCTCTTTTTGTTCTGTTGCAACGTGTCCAACGTCAAGTGCAAGGTCATTTCGCAAGTGACGCAAGTAAAGCGGGCCGCTGGCAGTTAGGTTGGCCAACAAATGTGTCACTAAGACAAGGAAAGGACCTTGGCGACTTGTCGACTTGTCGACTCGACCGCAGAAATGCTTTGACATTTGCATACAAATGCCATGGTAATGCCAACAATATCGTATGCCATACTATACTTGGAATGGAATTGTTAACGTGTAACTTAAGTCGGCCAAGGTACGTCCCAATGGAAGCTAAAATTAGCCAAAACACCGACAGCCAAGAGGGTTTGAGACATGCTTTATGGCTGTGTAATGACACTTAAAGCAATTAATAGTCACCATTAAATCACTTTGTCGCTGTTAACAAGTCAATAAAATGAAAGGCCAATGGAACGAGCTATCAATTCTACTCGAGTAAATTGATCACAAATGCACAACAATTCCAGCTGTACTTGAGAAACATTTGTTATCTCTCCAATATAGTGTGGATGAACATATAAATGCTCTTTTGGAGCAATTAAAGAACTGTTTATGTCAGCCTTCAGCTGGACAATTCAGGTAGCAGTAATTTCCTTTTATTTCATTACTAATAACAAACCAATAAAACGGCAAGCAACATGACATAAGAGTAAAAGCAGGAAACGGCAATTCCGCCAATTTGTTGACTTCCTTAGGCTTTTATCCAGCGACACGGACACTCACCAGCGCCAGTGTCATCCACACTCTTGTTCTTGCTCCTGCTCCGGTTATGATAGGTGTCCTTACATCAGAATCCAATTGAGTGTTACCTTCAACCTTCAACCTTCATAATTATGTGTAGCACGCTGTTCCAGTGTATAATCGGGTGAGAACTTGTTGCCACACGACATTTTGTTGACATCAAGCCACGCCAATTTTAAAGTATCCATTTAAAACAGGCATTTTCGGCTTGCCTTGCATTGCATACTCTTTTTCTTATTTTGCGTGATATAAGAAACGATAGTCAAAATTTGACTTAAAATAAATACTTTAACACAAGTTTCAAACATTTTGCAGACTATCATATACTTGAAACGTATTTTGTAACTCTCAAAAGACATGCTCATATAACACCACGACCAACTGAGTCGATCTATGCGAGTATTTCCACTGAAAACAACGTCGTTATATATTTTCTCAGAAAATGTGGCTTTAAATAATTGCGCCTGTATTATATGAATAATATTGCAGCCCACGTTTCATAAGCAAATTTCATTGTGCTTTATATTTGACTGTCATATAATACTTACATTTGCGTTGAATATTTTGCTGTTAAATATGTTTGGCATGGCTTATTTATTCTAAAAAGAATATCTTTTATTTATAAACATTCAATTGTCTCTTAAATTTGTCTCTTGATTTTAACGTTAACCTTTACGTCATTCAAAGTCAGATGTTCCCAACTATTCCAAAGCGTAAAACAAACAAGAAAACGCGCTTTAAATTGCGATAGGAATCATGTAAATGAATTTGTTAAATTTGTAGTACCATAATCGTTGTTGCGCAGACAAACTGAACGCGTTTGCGTTTCGGACCAGCCATTTGCTGAGCAAATTATTTTTATTTTCGTTCTGCAAAGCGACTAATGGGAACTTTGACTGCACAAATAGTTAACATATGCACACACATAGATACTGGAGTATATTATCATGCCGTGTAGGTCGCCTATTGTTGGCATATGCCCCCGATTCCACACGCCAACCGACGACAACAACAGCAACCCCAAAAAAAAGACAATGACAATGAGAATTGTGAATGGAGCTGGCAGTTTGGATGATTGCAGCCACTGGCACATGGTCGCTGAGCCATTTTGTGAATATTTTCGGGGCGTTTTGTTGCCCAAAATGAAAGGCGAGCCGGGCAGACGAAGAGACGGACCCAGACAGACTGACGAGTGTTTACTCGTATTCGCTTATTTTACTTTAATGACAATGTTTTGTCTGTTGCGTGTTGCGCGGGCAAATAGCAACAAAAACAAAAAACCAAAAAAAAAAAAAAACAACCGACAGCCAGCGAAACGTGGTTGAGAATTTGCGGTCGGGTGGTAAGTGGCAAAAACTATTTTTGGGTATACACTCAACCGAGTTTACTTGACATTTTGGTTTTTGCCACGACTCGTGAGTGAACAGTTGGACTTATTTAATGTAAACGAATTTTCGCTTGCTTCATATTTACTCGATCTATTTTAGATATTAAACACACTTTTCTCCCATAATTGAATTGAATATGAGCTTGACAAACAACTGCAATTAGTCAGAAATTTAATGTTATCACGAACTCAGGCACAGTTATGAAAAGTCGATTTGTTTCTCAGCCTCCATTTCACTAGAATTGCCTTGAAATTCTCACCTCATGCGGCTTTGTGAATGTTGATTGCATTCATAAAAAACTTCATGCCAGCAAAGGTTAAAAGTGCATGCAGCAATTGCCTTACACCTTAACGACGTGCACCTTTCCGGTTCATTTCCCGTCGAAATATTGCCTACTGTAAAATAAAATGCCAGCGCACAAACAGGTAAGGCAATAAGGACACAATTACCTGGGGTATGCTCATTTTGCCATATTCCTGCTTCAATTTAACCTTAAAGGCAATATGGGTAATACTTATTTCAATTTTATGTATGTATTTATATATTTTGCTATCGGATAAATATTTTTTTTACAAAAGTATTTGTTTCCCTGGTTTTCGCTGGTTCGACATTCTATGTTGAAACTTTCGTACTTACCATATAAATATTAAAGCTCTTTTTTAGCTCAGTATTATCGGCCAGGTGTGAAGATTTCTTTTTCTCGAACAGTATATACAGCATATACAGAATATTTCTTTCATTCTTTCTAAAACGAAAATCTTTTTATAACTAAAACTAAAAGCTTTGATATACACAAACATTTAAGTGCCACATATATGCACTGAAAATTTCTCAAAGATCGTACAAAAAACCATCGAAGATATTCTGGGGTGCATTTACCAAGGTGTGGGGCGACGGCAAGAGGAACCACAGAGACAGCTGCTCGACGTTAGATGAAGGGTAACTCCTAGTCGGGCCTTCCCGACTTGTGAACTCTTGTTTGTCTTAAATGCAATGCGATGTGTGGCACCTTCAGCAAATTGCATTAGTTGTGCACACTTCCTTCCGGCTTAGCCATTAGAAAATGTAATTTATGATTGTATTTTACAGTTTTACACACTCATGGAAAATACGTTTTTCAAGCATTTTAAGTATCATCTGCAAAGCATTATTTCCGCCAGAGCAATGCATTTTTTATGTGCCCAATAAAAGTCCAAAATTTATGGTAAAATGTTCCGAATTCGCACTTTCCACAATATTGCGCACTATTTTATGTAGAACTTTTGCAATAACAAACGAAATCGGGGAACCGAAAATGAGCGAAATGTGTAGTTAAACATGTTATGTTTAGCATGTTAAAAAGTTTGTTCGAATGGAAGATACCCTGACACGAGCTGCAGATACAAGCATGCTAGCTTTCTTTTATACGTACAGATACAAGCCGTGTTTACATATATCCAAAAATTGAAAATATCATGTATCGGTGGATACTCTAGGAGAACCTTTATCCTAAATTTAAAGTTTCTTACTGTCATAAGCTCGAAGACATCTTTAAGGAAACCAGATGATTTGCGCGTGCCATAGGAAGTCCATTAATTAAGATTTCAAGGCTTTTGCTCCAATAGGCTCTGAGGCAGACAATCAGACAGACAGTCCCTTTTACTCCTTTTCAATGGGTTCAGTGTTTGTGCAGTGTGTTGATTACCAATAAGTTAGTCAATGATACAAATTACTGATTTTAGATTTTACTTTCATTTTTTGATGTAAACTAATTAATTGGACAAATAAATACAAGATGCCGAAATAATTTAATTTGTTTTAAATGTGGCGCTTAAATTAACTGGAGTCGGCTCCGATTATATATATATATGTATACATACACTCCCACAAATACACTGAATCCAATTAAATTTGATAATATTTATGCGCGTCAAGAGACTGCAAGCTTCAATCGGATAAATTGCCATTGCTGCACTGGCAAGGTATTTTGTTACTTTATGTACTCTGTTTCGTCCTTATTAAATATTTAGGTATCTAAAAAGTGAAATCATGTCAATGTATTATTTGTAACTCGTGTTTAGAGGTGGGGTGTGTAGGTTGCAGCTTTTTTTTAAACTTATTTTCTTCGATATATCACATTTGTTTTTTTTTTAAAGCATTATATAAGATTAAAGCAAATTGCTTTTTAAAGATTTAGTGACGATGTGAGCGAATATCGTAATGCGTATTAAAGGAAACTTAATCTGTCTGGGGATTGGGGTATCTTACATATAAAATTAATTTACTGTCCGACAGGGCTACAAATTATAAATAAATATTGGAGGCATAGTAGAGTATATACTTATTATATATTGCTCAATGAATTTTTCGTGTGAAAATTATGTCAGCTCAATCCAACTGCAGCTTACCCTATAAACAAATTTCTGTCTTTGTTATGACAAACCAAGCTCAGCACGAGAATTTGGTTTACTTTCGTTCTTGGTTAGCTTCTCGTAACCTTCACATCTACAGTTCGGGTGCCTCGCAATCTCACTTTAGATCGATGCCAATAACTTTACTTTGTTGTATTGTCTACAGGCAATCGTAGGGATGCATGTCTCTGGCTGCTATAATAAATTACGTCAGCATTGTCGTCTCGAACGTGTTGGTGCATACAAATGTGCTAATTTATAAGCAAAACAATTAGTTATATGCAATCAAACTAGTTCAGCAGCGGTAACACAACACTAAACAAATACAACACACACACATGCGAGCGGGGGAAGGACAGTAAATTTCATTAGAGTGCTTCAATTGTGGGTGTGTGCAATCACTTTGTATATATTGCGTATACGTCATGTTGTGCGAGCGTAGTGTTTGTCTTTACTAGAATATGGTTCTAGCTGCGGAAAATGCACGAAGATATATAATAATATGGCTTGGTTCCCTGCAAATCCGATGAGTCATCTTGTTTTTTCAACAACTTAGTTGAATATTTTATGATATTCCTTGAGATTCTTACATATATATATACTCGAAATTCTCGCTGTGAAGTTGGTGAAATTTTCACCACGCAACTATGCAAGCGCTCGCTCTAGTGCCCAACAACTCACAATCTATTAATTACTTGTCTGTCATCTACACCGAGGTTATTCAGTCCAGGCGGTCCTGAAACCTTCAACAGCTCTTCCAAAGAATACATATGACAGCATTAAACAATTTCTAAGTATTATTGTGCTTAACTAAAATACATTTTCTCTGGGGATAATTGATATTGATATTTGGTGCTGCTTTGAACCGGCGTTTTCTTGTTTGTTGGTTCAACGCATAATGAAATATTTATCACCTTGCAGCATTCTGAATAGCAATGTCTGTTGACTTTCAGTCCCCCCACGGTGCATAGCAAGAAATAATGCCAATGCCAATACCTGCTTTTTGCGTTATTATGTGCCATGTAACAAGCTTACCGCATTGTGTGCTTTGAGTACATATTGGACTAGTGCCCGTCAGGGCACAGGACACACCTAGGCAATTGCGTGAGTCAGATAAACTGCAATTGGCAGGCTGTGGCCAGAACAAAAGCAAACGCAACGCATGTGTGTGACAGATATTACGCGTACGCCTTGTATGTCAAGACTATTTTTTGCCTAATGTCGTTACCAGCTGACCTTTATCTTAGGGGGGCAACAAGAACATATTTTTGATGAAACAGCTTCCTCTTTCTTACTTTTCGTCTGCCCAGCTGCCTGTCACATGCAGTACTTAGCCGAAAATTCGGATTATTTTTTCCTTATTTCTTATGTTATGTGGTGCGAGTGTAGCATACATATACTCGGAGTAGGTTTAATATTCGTAACATCATGACGCAGCTGACAGGCGACCACAGGTGCGTGTCGTCTTTCTTCTTAGTCGGTGACATTTATGCAACATTCATTAAGTTTGACACACACACAATCCACGTCAGCGGACGAAGCCCCAGCCCTATCTTCATTTTCATTACCATCAACTCTTTGGTTTCCGTGTCTGATGTGTTTTATGAAAAGTATTTCGTGCCGAGGCTAACCACAGTCGATTTACTTGCTTTTATGAGCTCTTGTCAGGTGCTTACTTTATGCCAGATCTCAGAAATATAAACCCTGTCTGTCTGTGGCCAGAAAGCTTAACGCAACTGCATCACATGTTTCATGAATATGTTGCCTACTTCTGTGCGCACTTGTTGTCATTTGAAAGAACTACAAATATGGCACACGATTTGACGACTCTTAAATAAACACAAAATATAAAATGCTAGTGAAAGCCATGCAAATGGACTAAATTGAATGTTGTACTTTGCTTTGGGACTTTGGTTGTTAGACAATAGAGCTTTTGCTAACTTTTATTTAGCATAAGCTTGAAATTACCAAATGAGCTCTCTAAGTGGGTAAAAAATGTTAAGCTCTATCAGCTCAAACTAGAAAGTGCCATTGGAATACAATGTTGAGTGACATATATGCACGAAAGACAAATTAATGCTCCTTTCAATTGCCGAAGAGCTTAGTTTAAATAACTGAGATATCCAACATTTTATAACTTCTCATAAAGAATGCAAAGCCTTTTAACAGAGTAGCTTAGCAAACAAATACCAATTCGCAGCAGCTAAATCAAGCGACAAAGTCTATAATTTCAAGCGCGTCGAGCACTTGGCAACAGGCTTGGAAAAACATGAATATCACACATACGACACGTTGCACGCGCCAGACTACTTAATTTTGTTGCCCTGTCATTGTGCGTAAATTTCGAAAATCCAAAAAAAAAAAAAAGAAAAACACTTTGTAAGTCAGCCGCGAGCAATTCATTACTATTTGATGTTAGAACAATTGGAATTTATGTGCCCAGCGGGCCAGGATAATTGACAAGCCGTAGGGCAGGGTGCACGACCGACTCCCATAATTCACTCGACTCAATTGCTGGAGCAAGTAAACAAGTTCTGGACGTGTGCTTTACAAGCACGGGCCAAGTGAAAGATATTTAGTTTATTGTGCGTGCTCTGTGAGGAAAAATCGCAGCCAAATTGTGCGCAGCAAATTTCTCGGATGAAAGGTCAAAAGGTGCTGTCCAAATTGGCCAAATGGTTCGCCACTATAAGGTGCCAGTTACTGTCAAGCTGTCAAATCCTTTTACGCACTCGCTTCAAGTCGCTTTAATGTCAATCCTGTGAAACATGTTTATCCTTTGTTGCACCATTAAACATCTTGTGCGATTTTCATTTTGCCCTTCTTCACAATAGCTTTGTTGCGCTAAGAATAAACCTTTTCATAAAGCAATTGAATACCATTCGGTTTCGTGTCGCACTTATATCAATGTGGTTTTGTTATAGATAGCACAAAGCCAGAGCAATTGAGGGCCAATTACAGGCCACTTGTTGCAGTTATAATTGAAAAATTATCGTTATAATTGACTTATTATATGCGTTTAATTGTAAGTAAGCCTAGGTAAGTAAGCTTATCAAATTGCATGTTAAGTGCCCATTTTGTGTCCCCTTAGATCACAATATTGATATTGACTTTTATGACAATTTTTCATGAAAAGAACATTCATATTTTTAGTAAATTATATTTACACTTGGCCTAGTTTAATTGCATTTTATTAATATTTAAAAAAAATGCATTCAATTCAAAATAAATTAAAAAATTATAATTCTGATGCACATCAAATTGAACATAAATTGAAAAAAACAAATTATTTGATTTAAAATAATCTTTCTTATGTTAAAATTGTGACATTACCCAAAATGAAATTAATATTTCATTCCAGGCAATCCAATTCTCATAATTAAAATATATGTGTAAGATATAGGGGGATTAATATAGGGGGGTATAATTAACATAGATATTAAAGTGAGCGTAAAGTTCATCGAATGCTGCAACATAAGTCTAAATAAATGTTCTTAAATATCTTAGAAAATGAGTTCAAAGCCAATCAGATGGTTAGCAAAAATGATACAAGCAGCTGTTGTTCTGCACTTGCGGTATGGATTGTCAATCTTGGCCTGCCCTATTCTTATAAAAGATATCAGACTCTTAGGTTTTACGGTGTTGGTCGTGCGTTATACACATCAATCAGTCAGTTAGTCAGTCAGTCAGTCAATCAATCAGTAAGTTTCATATGCAATCATATACGTGCAATCATTTAATTACGTCTATAAATATCTCACTGACAGTGCCTGAGGTTGGGCAGACAGGCATCTACATTTAACTGGCTAGATTGATTGTTAATAAGCCTTTTAACCCATTATTGGGTAATAAAATAATTAAAATATGGACATAATTGCAAAAAGCTGCAGAATACAATCATATTTAGCCTCAAACGAGGAATGGGACAGGCGAAAAACAGCTAAAAACCATTAACAGAAAATCAAGGCAATTAATTTATTTTCATATTTAAAATTGTGTTTTTTGCCGAACACTAATTTCCACTGCTCGTAAAATCCCGTTAAGTGCGCATTAGCCGCTGATGCGTAGGCAGGCGCCATTTTGAATCGCGCCGCTGTTGGAGCTCTCTGGGGAATCAAATCAAAATAAAACCCAAACAAGGCGCGAGTTAATTGAATTTATTGTTGTGCTGGATTGTTTTTTTTTTTTTGTTTTCTTTGGTTTGACTTGTTTTTGTTTTTGCGCTGCTTTCATGGCCAATATGCTGGGCCATTTGTTAACATGCGTGTGCGGCGCTCAAAATTTTGGTATTTTAATTTTCACATGTTTTTGTTTTGTTTGCTTGGTTTTCTTAGGCTCCTGCTTGCCATTGTGTTGCGACTGTAAATTTTCACCAGATCTTTTTTGCAGGAGCGCAAATTGGTTTTTTCTTTTTTTTTGCAGGCACGTGGCGGATTGCCCGTATGTTGGGGCTTGGAGTAAAGCTTGCCAAGGCTTTTAGGAACAATTTTCACTTCCAACGCCATTTTGCCATTTTGTTAGCTGTGTGTGTGTGTGTGTGTGTGTGTGTGCGTGTGTGCGCGTGTGTGAGCGTGCGAGCTCGTGTTTGTGTAGGTGGCGTGGCGTCTGTATTTATTTTCATTTGTCTGCATTTAATGTGCGGCCAAAAAAAGAGCCGCGCAACAAAAGAGGTTTACTTTTCGACATTTGGCTGCTGTGGTTCCTCGCATTTGCTTTATGGTTATGTGCGGTTTTCTTTTAAGGGGGCTGCTTTAAAAATATTAAGCTGAGCATTACCTGTGGCCATAACAACACATTCTTTAAGCAAACAAGTAATTAAGTTTTCGAAAACAAAAAAATAAGAAAAACGACTTTCGACTTTTGCAAAATGCTTGAGCATAAGTGTTTGTTTGTCTCAGCTTAAAACTTTAGAGTTTTATATTCAAATTATCTATTCAAGATTATAAATATTTACATACAAAAGCACTTCTGACCTGAGAAGTTAAACCCAAAATAACATTTTTATAGTCCTGCCTTCTCACACCAAAATTAACATAACATAACATTCGATTTTTTATATGGAGCTTAATGCTCCTAAGAACTTTTCTTAGATCACCTTAATATATCTGCTAGGGTATTAAATCTTCGGTACTCAATTTGCGGTTTTCCACTTTATTGTTGTGCTTTCTGCTCTTGTTCTTTTCCAGCTTTCGAGGAGTCTATATAAATCCAACTTGTTGAAATTGCCTTTGCTATGCAAATTTATGCAACTAAAGGTTGCTGGTAATAAACTGTCGGACTCTTTGGAAAAAGGATAGCACGCAAAATAGAGGAATGAAATTTAAGCTAAAACTGCAATTATATTTTTGATAGCTTGCACCTTGTTGGCTTGAGGGCAAAACTTAAAGGATTTGCACTTAAATTGACTTGACTTCATGCACAATTCGGCAGTCGTGTCTAGTTAAATGCTTCACATCAAATATGTTTAATATTACGGCTTTCGAGATAAATCCTGAAACCTGTGTACATTTGCACATATTTAATCTATATAAATGATATGGTGTATCTGTAATTCCCTGATGTAAAGTATAAAGCAAACAAATAATAAAATAAATACGCTTTAGCTGCTCAAAGTCGACTTTAATGCCAGCATACTTTAGTCCTTGCCTTTCATTTTGTCATATGTAGCTCTCACAGAGGCTGTTAAAAGGGTGAACGGTGTTCACTTGCCTCAGGTGTTCTCTATAATAAACATACAGATGTGTAAATATGTCTCTGTAAAGCAATAAAATATGGGGTCTGGTCGTGTGTTTGACTGTTGGGCAAAGTCAGGCTTAAAAAAATAAATAAAAATTACATGTGCATCTAAATATCAATTTGAATATATTTCTTTATTGTTTTACTTATATTTCTTTGTTATAATAAAATGAAGAACAATATTGAGCATTAAAATATATCAATTGGTAGATTACTTTATATTATCCCTAAACAAATCCAACTCATAATAGTTAAAACTAATTAATTAGGTCAGCTTATATATTCTTAGTCAATTTCCATTACTATCCACACCAGTTCCTGCATTGTTTAGCTTAGAATTAACTTTAATGGAAAAGTTAATTAAAGGCCTTACAAGCCATTAAATTGTTTAAAGAGAAAGTTTAGCATTGAAATTATATTTGTCGATTAAAGCTAGAAGCGTTATTCATGGTGTTTTTCCCTTTGCTATTTTCTTGCAGATGCCTGCCATCCGTACGAGCCTTTCAAGTGTCCCGGCGACGGTAATTGCATTTCCATACAATATTTATGCGATGGTGCGCCCGATTGCTCCGACGGCTACGACGAGGACATGCGTCTTTGCACTGCGGGTAAGTCCCAGAGACATTGCGACGAAATTACTTCTGGCTTTCAATTGAAGCTGCCTGCAACGACCAGTTGGCCAGAGCCAGTGCCAGAGTCGACGTTAATTGTATGCAAACTGTTGGCCATCTGGTTGGCCATAAATAATTTGGTTAGACCCATTGATTTTCAAGCAAAATCAATGCCAAGAAATGCTGCAATTTTGATTTGTGGCTGCCAGTCACAAGCCACAATCCAATTTTCCAAAGGCAATATCAGAATATTGCACTCATGGCTGAGCAGCATGGTCCCGACTGGAGTTGTCAAATGCTTCTGTCAAGAAGCCAGCAGGAAATTAAAGGCCGTATTTCAATTAGGCCCTGTGTATGTGTTTGTATGTGTGTGTGTGTCTGTATTTTCAACTGTCTGTGTCATGTCAAGGGCAGATGTACATGTGTCAAAGGCAAAAATGACTTATACAACCGGCACACGTATTCGGTCCCATTCATCTCTGGCAACTGGCAACTGGCAACTGTATGGAACTTATAAAGCATGCTGTTGCACTTTCCAAGATTTGTGCACAACTTGTTATAGTATTTTTGGTTTGCTGCTCGCTTGAATCTAATCAAATTAGCCACATAGCTGCAAAGTTTACCAACGAATCAAAAAGTTTCCATTTACTTGTCCATTCGAACGGTCCAACTTCCTGGTGAGAATTGAACGTGTAAGATATGCTACAAAACTTTGACAAGAACTGATGCTTGGTTAAGAGCCAAGATATTAAAATAATTGAAAATTCAGCACAAACTACTCAACTTTCAATTGAAGCGGCCATGTTTCTTGTATGCCTTGACACATTAAATACTCGCTATGAGATCGACTCGTAAAAGTAAATATTTCTAAACGCGCAACAACTGTTTCCAACTCAACTCTCTGATTTCTAAGTAGACTGAGAGAGGGAAAGAGGGAGAGAAGGAGAGAGGGAGAGAGTGATAGAGAGATAAAGGAATGAATAGAAGATTAAAATATGTATAATATACAAATAATTATATAATCCAAATACATTTCATTTATTACATTCATGAGAATCGCATAGTAGAGCAATACTCAAAAATAAATTTGTTTGTTTTTGTTTTTAATTGCAGAGTCGCGTGTATTACCCGGCCTTGCGCTGCTAGGGTTTTTATGTTTTAATTGTAAACACAAATGGTTTTTTTTTTTATATCGATAAAACTCCCTTGTAGAATTAATTGCATTTATGACCGGGCCAGAAACAATGGTGAACAATCAACGAAATAATTAAACAAATTGCACGATAATTAAAGGAAAAATAATTGAATTTGATATTAAGGCTCTCGTAATAAATATTGTGCAATGCCTGACGATATATTGTTTCTGGGTGATAAATACAATTTTTGGCACATAAACTAGTTGAATAAGTAGGAATATATTTAAAGAAATTACGCACTGTGGTTGAGCAAACAATGGGGAAAATTCGGTGCTTAATTTTGTGGGGGCACCGACTGCTGGGCAAACAAGCGGCCACGGCGCAGGCAGCGAAACTTTAAGCAAACAGAAAATTGTTGCCACTAATTGCCCCAATTCACTTGACTGAAACCTGAAAGTCGCCGGCAGGCGGGCCAGGCAGGGCAGACGCTTCCAGTTGCTGAGGGCCTTCGCCTTCGCCTTCGCCTTCGCTAGACTCCGTTGCCAGGACACGCAGAGGCCGCAGGGCAAAGTCGAGCGCATTGTGGCGTATATTTTCCGTGCACCATTGTTATTCTACAACAAAACCAAAAGGAAAAGACAAAAAAAAAAAAAACGAATAAACTATTTTCGACAATGAAATCATTTAGGAAGTGTCGGTCTCGGTCTCGGTCTCGATCTGGGTCTAATGTGCGCGCAAGTTATAGCGCCTGGCTCAAATGTCTTTGATAAATTATGCGCCCCACTCAATGTGGCCCCCCCCTGACCAGCCAGTGTGTGGGGCTAAATGGCAGGCTCAAGTTGCCATCAGTCGGTTTTTTTTTTGTTGTATGCCTGGGAGCAGTCCTGCGGCTTCCTTTGACTTGTTTCCACCTCAGCCAATTGTTGCTGCATTGTACAATGGCATAAAGTGCCATAGAGAGTGGCTTTTCTCATCAGGTGGGGCTGAATGGTGAAAATAAATGTTAAATGTGCTAGTAAATGAATAATAATTAATTAATTATTGTGGCTTAGAAATACTCAACTGAGATCATGTCTAGAGGGCGCAAAATGAGAGCCTAATTAATTCACTTTCCGCTTAAGAATTCAATTAAAATTTATCGAGTAGCTTAAAATGTTAACCGAAAGCTGTGGAACGTCTGCTGCACAAGGTAAAATAATACAAAAGTTTAATGGAAAATAAAATAAAATATTAAATTAAATATATATTAAATATTTTATATATAAAAGGAAAACAAACGTATTCCATTTCCCAATAAAAAGGAGTAAAACTGCAATAAATATTTTTTAAAAAAAGTTGAACACACTGCACTTGAATACTCCTGGGAAATTAACATAAATTTGCATACATTTTAACAACAGTTAAAAGTTAACATTGGCGTTTCCCATGAAGTGCTGCGACTGCTGCAGGGCCAGCGACCAAAGAGCCTGCAAATGTTAGGTGGCCTTATCTTAACTGCTGATATACATCGCCTGAATATGTAACAAGTTAAAGGCAAACAGGCGACACACACATGCACACACACACACTATGCTCGGGGCATGTAAAACTGTGACGTTCCCAGGCGATATATCCTGACCATACATACATGCACTGGGTCTCACATAGATGCCAACAGCACAACAAAAGAGCACAAAAAAATAAAAAAAAAAAAACTGGCAAACTGTGCCATTTGCATAACAAATACAGCCAGTAACTGAATCAGCTCACCCACACACACTTTCGTATATACACCCACATACTACAGGTCCATCGACTACCGTGTCCTTGCGACCATTAAAAATGCCAACAAGCGTCGGGTTATGTACATAGGGGACACTCACCGAGTCTCAAAAGTGCAGCCGGTGGGGTAAAAGCCGACAACGAGCGCTGCAAAGTTAACAATTCTTTGACGAACTGACAGAGTAACTGACTTACCTAAAATTGTCAGCAATTTGTCCAAAACGAAAAGAAATACAAAAGTTCTAGCAACCTTTCATATAAATAGATCAATTTAAAATAAATTGAAAGAAACGTTCTTAAACTTGGCAAATTAATATTAAATTGGTTTCTGCGGGATTTCAGTTAAATATTTAAAGAGGTTTCCACTAGCAACAATTACAAGTCTCTTCCTGAAAGCGTACAAATTGGCTACACAATGTGTGTCATTTGCTTATTAATGAGATAAACGGGCAATCAATACATATAAAAGACGGACTGACTGACTGAGGAACTGACAGAACGGGGACCAACGCACAGCCCAAGCCACAGGACCTACGAAACTTAAATGCTTATAGTAGCTGCCTTTTGGCTTAGAGTTCACTTTCAAGCATTTAAAGCAAGGGAACTTTATAAGTATTCCTTGCAACTATGATGTCATGACGAGCATGTTTCTGAGCGTCGGACTAACGAGCGAGTGGTCGCCGGTTCAAATGCAGCAGCCATAGTCAATTTGTATAATTCTGTGGCGCAAAATACACAAACTATATCCTTACCACTGGCACATTGAACATTATTCATTTGCTCCGGGCGACCCGGGTAATTTTTCTCTTTACTTGATGTATAAAACAGAGAAAATGGTGGCCTTGTTTGCATTATGATTTTGATTTCTTGACGAGCTTAAATAAAGCACAAATGCTTGAATACAAGAAATCACAAACTTTAAATGCATTCAATTTTTATTTATTAATTATCTTATGTACTTTCGGAACAATATATATTAAAAATTGTATTTATATTATCATATATTGTTTACTTTACTCGTCGTATCATCATTGTCAATATAATTATGTAGAAACTGGCAACATGTGAAAAGTGCTAACTTTGTATCTTAATCAAATAAATAATAAATTTTGATTGATAGTTTTTCTATTTTATTATTCATGACAGCCTTTTTCTATTTTGACTTGACTAGAAAATACGTGTACATAAAAGAGATTGATAATAAGTTACTAAGAGTACGAAAAATATCAGATATAAAGTTAATTAAATTACCAACACTATTTAATGCTCCCAAACAAACCGGAAAGTATGTAAATCATGAGAATCGCATAGTGAGGCAGGAAGAAATTAACTCTCCGTTCTCGCTCGGGCCAAGTTTTCATATGTAAATACAACTTTTCCGCCCATTAAACTGTTGAACCAGTATTTTCACTCCATGAAGTAGATTTGTACATTTTAAAAAGCAGTTTTTTAAATTGACGTCGAAAATTGCAATCAAGAGTTAATCAGTCGGGAAAACAACGTGTACTTTAATTATTTAACATGAGTTCTTCATGTGCCATTAATTTTGCAATTATTATTAATATTGAATAATTGATTATAATGTTGATTAGATTACTGGAATATGCAGGAGCTGGTATGCAAAAAGCCATGCGATTAATTAATGCTGATAGCCCACATGTTGCAACATTAAAATTAATGGACAAAATCCAATTGAAAGGCTGTCAGAGCTTCTATCTCTACTTCTCTCTCTCTCTCTCTCTCTTTCTTTCTATCCATCGCTCTCCCTTTCTATCTGTCACTCTATTGTCTCTCTTTTAACAGCATGTGGCTAACGGATGCAACTTGTCTCGTGAGATATGAGTGTTATGGCCCTCCTGTTGCCACTTAACACCCAACACGTGCCTCGGGTTAATTATAAGCAATTTGTAAAATGTTCTTGCCTTTATTTCTACTTGCAGCCAAACGCCCACCTGTCGAAGAGACTGCATCATTTTTGCAGAGCCTAATCGCCTCACATGGACCCAACTATCTGGAGAAACTTTTTGGCAGCAAGGCACGTGATGCCCTCTCCCCGTTGGGCGGTGTGGAAAAGGTGGCCATCGCTTTGAGCGAATCGCAAACGATTGAGGACTTCGGAGCCGCATTGCACCTAATGAGGTATGGTCAGAAACTTGAGTCCCATCGCAATGCTCGGGGCGCTAGTCATACGCTTAGTTTGTTATCTCGGACCCTTTGGTAGATGTAGAACAATTTTAATTTAGTGCCTCCAGTAGCACAACATCCCATATAAATAATGAAAGCTCTTAAATAAACTTAACACAACCCCAAAGCTATTTTAACTTTTGGTAGTTTTTCCCTCTGCTGCTTTACAATGGCAAGGCTCCGCTTCTTCTGCTCGTGTGCACCCCAGTCCTGTCCCACTGGCCAGGTCTGGTGTTTTGTACAACATATCCAGCAGCGTCCTTGGCGATTCTCTTAAAATATACGTGTGTCCTTTACACCGCTTTTATAGTTCTCTGCGCTCCACCACAAACAAGTTATGAAATTTTAAAATATCGTATGTTTACCCTTTTGCTTGTTTGCTTGTTTGCTTTTTGTCTGTGTCTGTTCTTTATTTGAATACTTTTTTGTGTGGTTGACAGTTTTGCACACGGGCTTTAAGAACTTCATCCCTACATTATACCCCGTGACCATAAAATTGTTTAAGAATGGTGGAAGAATGTCGTGCCCATATAGTTATGGGAAGAAGACAAATTATTTATATTACATTATTTTTTCGAGGCTTCCAATTTTCGTATATTTGCCAAAATTGAAATACTAAGGTATCTGGTATTCGAGTCTTTACAACAACAGAATCTTTTATAATTAAGCGTATGCTTGCATAAAGGACTATTCAGCAAATGCAGAAAAATAACAAGTAGGAGCTCTGTAGTCGGGTATGCCCGACTAGACGATTTCCAGGCTACGATGCAGATGTGCTTTCACTCGCCTTGGATCCACACTATGAGAAATGATTGCATGAATTATTTCGGTGCTTATTGTCCGATCTTAATGAAATTTAGGGCATAAATATGGCATTCAAATATATGCAAATACTAAGAGCTAGGAATTTAAGCCCAAAAACTGGAACTGGATAAATTTAAATAAATGAAATATTGTACAATTGTATCTTTATGGTATCTCTAGCTCTAGCGGCTATTTATGCTGACAATGAATATATATATATGTGCATATATTATATGCAAGCAAATACTCCTTCTGCTTGTTACATACTGACCGTAGCAGCCATTGGGGGAAATTTTCATTAAATTAGAATAATAAAAACTAACCACAAAACGGCAGCAATAGCAATGAGATTTTCCCAAAAATGGCCGTCGCTCGGTCGTACAATTAACTGAAGTGTAGCTAATTGTGGACAAGCTAGACCCATAAAGACCCCCGACAAACAGGCTGATTAATTGGCAACAACTCTCGAGCCTAACTAGTCGACCTGCTCTCTGTGCGGCTGCTCCTCCTCGTTTGCTGGTACTTACAGAATTTCATCAACTCAATTATCCCAAACCGAAGGCTTGGAGTGCTTGGGAGTTCACTTCACTGGGACCGGGCAGGATATGGGCTCGGGGTGGATGCAGTTCAGCATCAACTAATTAAGTTATTTTTGAATTTTGTATTCTTTCGAGCTGTACCTGTCCGATAGAGAAGCATTAGTTTGAGTGTCAATTAATTTTCCAGGGCATCGTACTAGTTCATCAATTAGTACGATGAGGTTTTTTAAAATTCCACAAGCGCGGAGAATAGTTCTATGAACATTTTTGACTTTCTGAGCGAGAATTTGGCTTGGATCAGAAGGTTCTGATGGATTCCAGCGCATAATATTGTATCACACCATTTCTCAAAATCAAGCCCATCCTTTTGTTAGGTGGCCAAAGTTTCTGGTTCTCGCACATTTCCAAAAACTTTTATGAGAAGTGTTTCACAAGAACAACCCCTGCTTGGTGGAAAAGGGGAGTCAAAAGTTGTATCTTAATATTTCGTCTTCATGCTAAAGGCTTTCAAGGCTTCTCTTCGTAAAAGTTCCACATTTTTTGAAATTCACACCACTGAACTGAAGTGGTCGGAAAATATAGATACAAACTTTCGGATTTCAAACTCATTTTAAATTATAGACATATTTGAAGCAAACAACTTAGCCCAGACATTGCAGGGGTTTGCCAGTAAATAAATATTTCCCTTTTTGTATACACGCGAATCCACTCCCACCAGCAAAAACTGCAAAATATCCATGTTATGCACACATTTCGGTAGCATATTTATGCCCTACAAATTCCAATGAAGGTGGAACAAAAAAAATAAGTTATTCAACATTAAATTTCAAATAATTGGGCGCAGGCGTAAGAAGCAGAGCTGCCATTATTTCCTTTAGCAATGCAATTTTAAACAATGCACACAAATCCGTAGTTTAAATATAGCATTTTTGTATAAACCTTATATCTTTATTGAGGTGTTTGGTAGATTTTTTTTCCATTGAGCGTATCTTCTTTCTGATGTGGACATAAGCGATAGGACCTGTGAAACAGTTGAAACAAAATATAAATGTAAAAAGATTTTACACAAATATAGATACATGTTATTTAAGGCAAGAATATTTATAAGGAGCAAAGTCAGATAATGAGTAAAGCGTGAGGTTCATGGATTAGATATACGATTACGTGAGGTTCATGGATTAGATATACGATTAATTAAAGCAAGATTAATCAGAAGTCTACTGGAGTAAGACAGTAGCCGCAGACGAGGATCCTAGTTGAATCTGCAAAGGACAAGCAACAAGAGTTGTTTCTGTACATATTCAATGCCGTCTTGGTGAATGGAATATTGTGGACACCAGCCACACAGTGCATTTTCAAGAATATTTTATCATAAATTAACATACATTAACTCCCTTAAATTGAATTGCTTTATTGATTTGTTGTGAAAGAAGCTTTTGACTCTAAAACAAAGTGCTGCAAACATTCTTTGTACGTTCAGGGTACTTAACATTTGACAAAACTTGACTACATCTTTGAGACTTGTTTTTCTTTTTAACTTTATGAATTGGTTGTACATTTTTGCACCATATTTTTGAGTAGTGTTGCCTTTACTGTAGCTCTTTTATCATCTTCATGATCATGATATTAACCTATTAATGAGTCCAAGAATAATATGGACAACTATAAATATAATCCTGACCGCAGCTAGACTAGCGTTTGCAAGGAATCATCAAGATAATACTTAAAACTGTCGATTGCAGAGTTTATTTTGATTAAAATAGAAAACAACTACATTTGCATACTCTTTATTTGCAGATCTGACTTGGAGCATTTACGTTCCGTTTTTATGGCCGTGGAGAATGGCGATCTTGGCATGTTGAAGTCGCTTGGCATCAAGGACTCGGAACTGGGAGATGTGAAGTTCTTTTTGGAGAAATTGGTCAACACCGGTTTCCTTGACTGAGTAGCGCCGGATCCGGCTTCTGGATTTTATTATGCACACGCACAGCCCATCAATCCTAATTTCTATTCATATTTGGGCACGCCCTATGATAATTACAATTATTAGAAAGGTGTTGCAGCAAATCTATACATTCAACATAAATCAATATACATTATTAAACATACAGACACAAACACAATCATACATCTAGTATTTTCTCAAAACTTTCGCAATTCTTTTGTGTTTCCAAAATAACTCCTAAGTTTTATGCTTTTTCTGGCCCGTCCAACGTTTGATTTGCTTTCAATTTCCAAACATCTTTTTTAGAAAACAAACACAAAAACATAAAAAAAATGAAAAATATTACAAAAGACCAAAAAAACGCTACTCTGCAAAAATATGTTGGTCAAACGAAAAAAAATATACCGAAACGAAGATTAATCGGCTTCTCTACTTTATCAAGTACTTTCTCCCAATTCTTCTGCGCTCTTTCAATCGGTCTGCATTCTTAGCTTTTAGTTCGTTTGTGTTGGAAAACTTCGTCAAATTTTGAGAAAATTAACGCGCATCTTTCAGTAACTAAATCAAATTTTCAAGAAATTTGAAAACATTACAAAAATAATTCACGAAAAAGTAAAAGCAAAATGTAGAAGCGGGATCGTTCGGCAAAAGAAAACAGAGAAAACAAAAGGGAATAAGAAAACAAAAAAAAAAAGAAAAAAAACATAAATATTTATAAAATGATATCTTTCTTATATGTGTATTTGTAAGTGTTTCAAGAGGCCTCACAACAAATCTAGTTTCAATACCCAAAAACACACTCAAGGTATTCACTCAAAGCAGAAATCCTACAAAATTTGTACGTTTCAGCAGCAAAAAAACCAAAAAACCAAGGCTATCAGTACAGAACCTTCCAAGAAATAATGCTTAATATCGACCCCACAAGAGTACGTTTAAATTTTTGAAAATTCTTTTCTATATACACACATTTATGTCTATTTACATAGTATACACATATTGGGACATATCGTCTAGAGCTTAGAGTATAAACCACTAGCAAGCCCTGCAGCTATTGTTGTTAAATTGAAGACGTGTAGACAAGCATTCAATGTTTCAATTTGCAACTATGCGAAACACAAATACTATTTACGCATATATATTTATTATTATAATAAGATAAATAATCGCAAATGTCGGGCTACTGTACACAATGCAATAGCTGACAAAACAATTGTCGAGTTGCATAATTTATAGATATTAAATGTTTGGAAAATAGTTACAAAAACTGGTAAATAAATAAACATTCTTATCACAATATTAACCTTGCTTAAATTGAGGAAAAATGTGTGTTAGCTTATTAAACGTTTTAGCACAAGACCTGTCTATCAATTAATAAACAAATTAACTAAAATAAATATATAAAAAGTATGGTAACCAAAATGAAGCTCATGAGATTACAATTTTTAGCAGCCAGTTTTGTTCATGACTCAAAAACTGACCCTAAAACCTATTTGAAAAAAGATATAACATTGGTATCTAGAAAAACAAGAACAAAATTGGCTTCTAAAACTATATTTAGCCCTAATCTAAATTTTATCTTTGACTAATATGAAAGCAAATGAAATCCACCCACATAGCTTATGTCTAGGCCCCTTCGGGTAGTTAATATGAGATGAAAGAGCACGGAATTGTCAAAACGCAGTGAAAGTAACTAAGCACACGCCATACGAGAAGTGTGCTCTAAGGTATTTCAGTCCAACTCAAATCAAGTATCGAACCCAACGTTCTAATGACAGATCACGTACGAAAGGCAAGCAGATAGCTAAAATAAAGCTAATACAAAAAAGAGAAAAAAAAAAACACTTAATAATGGAGTTATAAGTACCTTGAATTAGCTGGTAGAAACGCGTATTAAACCAACTATTGATAGAAAAACCAAATTTGAAAACGAAATAATTCATAAACAATTTTATTTGATTATTGTCTTTCTTGCTAATTGTCTATTAAATGCTCGAAAAGAAGTACGTATGTGTACACAATATATAGAAACATGATTCAAAGATTCAATTAAGAGTGGTATTAAAAGAAAAACAAAGGTAACAGATCCATTGAACTATATATATATATTTCTATATATATAAATAATATACGTATAAGTATATAAACAAGCAACGTATATAATAATAATAATAGTATGAACACATACATATCACTTACAAATGTGTATGTATGTATACATGTGTATATGCCCCGTGTAAATAAAGAGACAAGCTACATATTTCATATGGATGCAAATGGACGTAGAACGCGAACAAGTTGAAAAAAAAAAACAAAAAAAATAAAATAAAAAATAAATACTACAAGTGATAATTTGATTATTTTTTATGAATACAATTATAGCATTTGGCATATTTATTGTTATATATATCTAATGATTCAACACTTTTATATATCGTTTACTCGAAAGCTATCAAAACTCCTAACATACACATATCTTTGCAATTTTGCAACAATTATGCGTTTCTTTGTGCATATTTTTGAACAATTTTAAACAATTTTATTATACAAACCTAGTACTATATATACGATATTATAAGTAAGCCACAAAACTATATCACATACATATCGGCGAATTCGCTATCGATGTTTAAAAACGCTACAAAAAAAAAAAAAAATGAGAAAAATATACAACGTAAATAAAATACGACAAATAGAAAACGGATTAAAACCTAAAATTAAGCAAATATGCTACATATCAATAAACAAATGAAAACATATTAAATATGCGTACGAAGAAAGCAAAAGCGAAGCAAAATAAATAAGTGTGAAAGAAATTCAAATTCAAAATATATTACGAAAAAAAAAAATACAACCCCAAACATAAACCTATACCAAACAAATTCCCTTCAAAAATTCTTAACTATACTTTAGTTTGAATTGTTTTTAATTTGTATTGTTTTTTTTTTTTTTTGTTAACCGCCTTTGTAACTTGATTCAGTGTTTTAAGCCCAAAACTGACCCAAAACAAATTAAAATGCTGAAACAATTCTACAAAGCAATCCGCAAATTGCAAAAAACAAACAACTTTTACAATTTAAAATATTGCCTAAATTTGATATTTTCCTTTACATTATTTTCCAACTACCACAGCATGAAATAGTTGCACCCATGCATACAATACGTATATGTATGTGTGAGTATCTCTATAAGAATTACCAATAAACATATCCGAAAGTGTTAGCAAAACTATTGCAGCAAACAAGAGTTAAGTACTCTTCAAAAATCACACAAAAAAAAAAATACTAACAAACAAATATATTGAATCCAATTGCAAACGAATAAAACATTATATCGTATATTGAAAAGAAACTTAAATAAATAACAAAATTCTATGTGTATATGAATATAGATTGAAATGCATATAAACTTAAATACAATTTTGAACATTCCAATGAAGCTATTTCTTTGGTGTGCTGTTTTAAAAACAATGAAATTGTTTTACTTAACAAAAAAGGGTTTCAAAGCAAACAAGGACGAGAAGGGAGGGGTATCTTCGGCACGCCGAAGATTTAATACCCTCGCAGACCCAAGTCAAGATATCTTGATAAACAAAGAGTCATATAAGAACCTACATTTCGACCGATTGCTCCTATGGGAGCTATATGATATAGTGGTCTGATCCAGCTAATTCCACCCATCTTTTATCTACAGCTGCTATATAATATACTTTTCCGATATTGATAAGAATTTGCAAAAAGGTAGGGAGCATAGTGAACTTACAAATGCCGATAAGATTGTTTTTGTTAAACTTCTTGATAAACAAAAAGTTGTTCATATAAGAATCTACTTTAGGACCGTTGTTCCTATGTCAACTACAGGTCCGATCCAACCAATTCCGACATACATATGTACTGCCTGCAACAGAGAGACGGACCTATGCAAAGTTTCAAGACATATCTTTAAAACTGAGAGACTTCGCACAGACGAACATGTCTATTCATCCCTTAGTTTGAAAAGAAATGTATTTTCAAATGAATATAGCTAATCTAATTTTGGGCTTAAATTTGGAGTTAATATTCAAAAGTTCTTTCACACATTTCCTGACATAGGTCTGCCTTTTTATTCAGGCAGTTCATGAGCTTAAATTGGCCTGGCCGGATCACTATATCATCCAGCATGATTAACAATGATCGCTAATCTGTTAAATTCTTGTATGAAAAACTTTGTTGTTTTCTTGAAATATCTTTTTGAGAATCAAAATATTGCTGAGCAATAATTAATTGAAAATTGAGCTATCAGTAAGCTGTTGATGGGCTTTACTTGTTTCGATACGTGTATGAAACAAGTTTGAATTCAAGAAGAGCGATAAGATACGGCGTTCGGATTCTCCCACACTTTAAGACCCTCACACACTTCCACCTTTACTTTCGCCCAAACAAGTGAAGAGAGAGAGAGAGAGAGAGCGAGAGGGAGACAGACTTGTAGGAACATTATGATAGCATCTAAGTTAACAGTTGAGAGCGTTTGCTGAGCGATCTCTTGGCAAATAGAACGTTCGGTTTCTGTATTCAAAAAATAAATGTTTATAAGTATTCTAATCAGTTGGGAGACGTTTGCATTGCGTTTCTCATTTGTGCTTATGATAGCCTTCGTAGAAATTTTATTTACTCGCCGTTGATTAGAGGCTCGCAGCGACAATGGCGTTAGTCGTACTTCATATTTTAGCGCATTCGGTCATCGGTTCAGGTGGGCGCTATTAAAGGTCGGCTTTCGGCTCACGCTGATGCAGTTTGCGATGCAAAATATCCAAGTGATTTCACCTATTGCCAATGCTCTAAAAAAGCGAAAGTGTTGATAACAACCTAGACCACTCCAGTAATTGTAGTGTCCGTGACCGAGCCATAGGTGTCGCAGGTGCAAAACAAGCGCTTGTATTTTCCGAGATGCCCAAAAGTATGTGATAGTGTTTATTCAGGCATCAAAAGTTTTTTAAGAAGTAAACAGATGTTTTATTAGGACCAATTGATTGGTTCTTAAAAATTATAATCAATATTCATATTTCCCTTTATTGATCGAAAGTTATAAGAAATAAGATATAAGCCATGCACGATCCCAGCGATTATGATTCAGTCTACAGCGAGCAGGATTTCTTGGATATTGTACAGGGCGCCTCAACGCCGCCCTTGATGAACTACGATGAGTTTCTAGTTAAAACGATGGGTGAGTTTTAATTTTTTATAAAAGTTAAGTATGCATATACAATGAATATAGGTCTATATAGGTGTATATATGCGGCAGTTCACATTAGAGCTGTCTACACCTGTAGCGCTTATCTTATGTTTACCATAGCTTTAAATTTTGATAAAATGCCGTCGCGCTGAACCTTTTGCAGAGTTTGTGAAAAGTCTGGCAGTTATATATGCACATAAGACAAGTATGTACATATGTATATATTTTGATATACATATGACAACATAAATGCAGCTTGGTGTGCCTGAATGTATTCCATTATCTATATACTACCAGCTCTTTAAATGAATATTACTTGAAAGTATTCATATTTAATAATGCTCAAAACCAAGTTCAGTCCCAATTGGACTTTTTCTATGCCTATCAATTATATCCAATTCAATTTAAATTGATAATTTTGATGCCAGATCAATGCAACGCGCCAAAATGAAAATGGAACATTTGAGCTGCTGTGCGCTCTCAGAGAGAAACTGTTAGTCAACAGTTGAACAAACAGATTCAAAGCCGAAACCAACATACTCTTTTGGAACTTAACTAATAACATAACTTAAATAAGAATTACAATATAAATGTATTGCTATCTTCACATCAATAATTACTTACTTTTATATATGTAAACTTTTTTAAAACTTTATTCAAGCACATAAATAAATTGATTGTACTGGCTGGTCAAAGAATAGCAGTGTGTAATGGTAATATACTGTGAAGTTAACAGAACCCTCTTCTGCACATTTTGTACCCGCTCTCGTTTTCCTGATCAGTGTTGCCAGTTAAAGCTAGCTTTTTTTAGTGTGATATTTCTACCCATTTCCATTGCATATAATTTTGTTGTTGTTGTACTATAACAAAGTCAAAACAATAATATTTAAAGATATTAACTGAAAGGTTCAACAATTACACAAAAATTCCCTTCTTTTATACATCGTTCGCAGTTTTGTGTTCAATTTTTAGCAATTTCTTAGCTAGATTTAGCGGCTTCTCAAAAATAGCCAGCACTGTCGCTCACTCTCAAGATCGGTTTGCCCCAATCGGACAGTCACGACAGCGCAGTCGCGCGAGAAACTTCGTTTTAAGTGCGCGGAAGGTTTTTCGTTTTATGGTAGAGGTAAAGACAAGCAGAAAAAAAGACAACAAAAAGGCAAAGAAGAAGCAGCGCAGAAGGGTAGCAATAAAAAGTGTATAAAGCACCGCTTTGCTTTGCGATATTAACCATAAAAGTGGCTCGAAATGTTTAATTAAAAGTGTGTAATCAAAATGTGCGCACAGCACGATTTGGCTCAAAGGCAGTGCTAAAATTCAATTAAATGTGGACGCCGACGTTGACGCCATCGTCGGCTGCGACGCAACAAGTTCAAGTGTAGTGTTTGTGTTGTTGCCAACAAGCGACAAGTTGTTTTAAACCAATTTAAAATTATAAAGTGTTTAAAAGTGTTTTATTTAAGTGATATACAAACATATATATATTAGTTATATTAGTATTCGATGGGCCTGCATATTAATTCCAGCGCAAAAACAATTTTTTTTTGGCATTTTTCAACTCTTTTTCATGTTCCCACACACACACACACACACATTCATATACAAGAGCATACATACACATACGCTCGCACACAAGCACATAAATTGTAGTTGTTTTTACTGGCTGATTCTTTGACTCACAAATTACCCGAGACGGCAACAGCGACGTCAGCAGAGTTAGCGGCAGTCAAACTGTTGTCTGTTCCATTCCATTGTTTCATATCTGGTTTTCCCTTTCCATGCGCGTGCTTATTGGAATGTGAGCGGCGTAGCTAGCTTCAACCCGGTGTTTGTTTTCTGATCGAGCAGCAGAACGGGAGAGCGCAAGCAAAGCAACCACCTGTGCTGCCTGCTCTTTCTCTCTCTCTCTCTCTCTCGCTCTCTCTCTTGCTGCGATAAGAAATACACAAATTGATAAACTAAAAAACGGACTGCACTATCAAAATAAATAAACAGCAACAAAAACAACAAACCAAAAACCATGTTAAATTAACCAGCGAACAACAAATGGCATGCAAACAAACAAGAAACTCATTAAGGCAATAGCCCTGTGCCGTTTAACGGTAGTTTGTTCTTCTCGCCCGCTCGCTCGCATTGCTTTCGTGCCTGTGTATGTGTATGTGTGCTTGTGTTTGTGTTTGTTTCGGCGTGTTTGGTTTTAATTTTTTCTCTGTTTATTTTGCTTTTGCAAACATCCAATTCAAGGCTGGTACGCTGCAGGTGTCAGTTTTTATTGCCTTTTTCCCATCAAATTTGCCACCTCATATTTACAAAACAAATTGTTTTTTTTTTTAGAAATCCACGACGCGCCTTTGTTTTTAATAATTATCGCGAAATATAACGAAACAGCAAATCAAGTGAATAAGTAAATAAGTGTGAAGAATGCCAACGAAAAATCTATAAATAAAGTTTGAGGTTTGATAAAAAAAAGGCAATGTGATTCAAGGATTTTACATTTATAATCTTGAAATAAGCGAATTACGTGTTTTAAACGCAACGAGTTTTTGGATTCCAAACAATTTTTAACAAAAGCGATTTACGAAAATGGAACCAGCTATTTTAATTGGTAAGTCGACGGTTCTTTTAACTTAAAAGTATTTCCGCCGTGTCGATATCTCGATTTCCGTGCATAAACTTATCTCTTAACACAGCTTAATAACGCATATAAAAGCAAATTTTCTTTTTAAGCTCTTGAATGAATGATAATGATCGAAATATAGCCCGAGAGCTATTCGGGAACTTAACCTTTTTTGGGAACTTTTCTTTTCATCTTTCTTTCTACTCTTTTGTTAGCCTTTTCATATGTGGGACCTTATATGTGCTGTCAATTCGCAAGCGTTTTTTCATGATCGAGGATAAATATTCTGCTCCCTTTAGATATTGTCCATGTTCCCTATGGCCCATGCCCCATTGCTTTTGCAGCTAGGATATCATCGAAATTGATGATCACATTGCCGGGGAATTTCAATTAATGATCTGGTAGCTAGACATGTTATCATTAACAAATTACGGCCTGCACTTAGGAAGCTCCACGCCAAATGGAAAACCATTAAAAAAGCTGCGCAAACAAATTGCAACTTGTAATCGCTTTTCTTTTTCTTTTTTTTTACACTCGCTGCTCCACATTCAACGCAGTCGGACAGTCAGACGGACAGTCAGACGGACAGTCAGACGGACAGACGGACAGACACGTGTAGCCAAATGCAAATGCGCATTCGCATTCCGCAGCCGAAAGAGCCAGCAGCTGGTTGTCGCAGACAAACCAGAGACATAGATACATATGTGCATGTGTATGTGTGTGCATATGTGTAGGTATATATATGTATGCATGCATGCAGCCCAAACTGAAACCCGCACACGAATTGTGGCAAATGGCAAGCGCGAATTGCTGCGGCTCGATACCAAATCGAGTCTCAATTACCGATAGACTCAAACACTCTGCCCACAAGCGGTCGGATCTCATTAGAGCGCGGGTTACGCAGCGGCCAAGGGGGATCTGTGTGTGTGCCTGTGTGTCTGTGTGTGTGTGTGTGTGTGTGTGTGTGTGTGTTACTGTGTGGTGCTTATAAAGCGTAACCGCCTGAGCCGGCAATTGGACCACGCCCGCTAGTTGTCTGATCATTAAATGCTCAGCCAAATGAGCTATGCGAGAAATGCAGATGCCCACTCTGCATGTGTGTGCGTGTGTGCGTGTGTGTGAATGGGGTGTGTGCCCGTGCCGGGCGTGTGCAACATGTGGTCGCAATCGTGCTGACATTTCTCTGGGCTGGTGCAAAGAAATTGTTTTTTCCACAAATTAAACTCAAATGAGGGCACGAGCATCGAGCGCCTCTCTGCTGCTGCTTCCTCTTCATTATATTCTCCTTCTCTTGCCAATGGGGTTAATTTAACCGGCTCTGCAGGGCGTGTTGTGCAGACGCCGAAGCTAAACTGAGCGAAGCTGAAAAAGCTGTCACACAATTTTTGATAACTCATGTTATACATTTATTCTTAAAGAGCTCTGATGTGCTTGCAGTCTGTTCGACATGTTAGTCCACGCATTTACTTTGAATGCATATCTCTATATATAAAACTGTTTGTCCTGACTGCCTGACTGATTGACTAACTGCCTGATTGGCGATCAACGCACAGCCCAAATCGTAGGAGCTGGGAAGCTGAAATTTTCAATTTTCGCACGTTAAGACGGGGTTTCGGGAAATTCCACCCGCAAGTGTGGAAAAATCGCGAAAAACATTTGTATGAGACTTTTTAGTTTAGCATCGGATCGTCCTTAAACTCAACTTCAATGTTCTTAGTTCAAATTCATTTGAGGAGTGTTTGGCACTTTTTGGAAAATCCATCCCTCCTTGACATAAATGGGTGTCAACGATTTGGTGGGCGAAGTTTCGCGCTAAAATTCATTTCCAAGGTTTCGCAGAATCAACGCATCCTCGATGCGATTCTAAGTTTTCTAAGATAAGAGCTCTACAAAAGAACTTAATGATTACGTCTTTCAGCGATTTGGGAAATTCCACCCATAACAGTGGGAAATTAGCGAAAAACGTTTGTATAAATCTTTTTTGTTTGCTCTCCGAAGAGATTTTTCAAAGATATTTGGGAGAATGCAAATGTTTTCAACTGTAAGAGGTTCGAGTCGGAATCTCCCGACTAGGGGATACCCTGTACCCTCTTCTTCCAACACCAAATGCAAATACATAAACTATTCTAGAAGCTACATGCCAAGTTTGGTGAATCTCGCTCTTATTATTTACCAAAATTGCTCAAAAAACAGGATTTTGATATAGATTTTTGTCGATTACTTGGAAACGGGGCAAGTTATCAAATATCGGAAACAAACTCGATCTGCGCGGGCACCAGGAGCACCTACAGCTAAATCTAGCTATCTCTGCGGACGGACGGACAGACGGACATGGCTAGATCGACTCGGCGGTTGATGCTGATCAAGAGTATTTATACTTTATGGGGTCGGAGATGCTTCCTTCTGCCTGTTACAAACATTTACATTCTGCACAAATACAATATACCCTATTTACCCATTTTCAATGGTTTCAGGGTATAAAAATAAATAATCGTCGACTTATCCAACTAACTGAGAGTTTAGTATTTGCTTTTCCCACTCTAAAGTACTTGAGCTTACAGAGTTCTATCAGCAACAAGCTTGTCTCAGTTGTGTTCGAACGTGACTTTTCATTGTCTTGCGTATTTACAGATACGTACAAGTATTAGCATATGCATGTACATATTTTTAAGCTAATACACAGCTGGGCAGCGTATAAACACCTTTAACTAGTTGTTGTTGTTGCTGTTGTAACAGAAAATAAACATTGAACCGACTGTCAACGGGCATTAATACAAATTATCGTTAGCTGGCAACGAAAGTTCTCGCCCACATTTACTGGAGACGAGCAGTTTTCCTGTGTTGTACATGTACAATGTCTAATTAGAAAGTTTGCCCACCCAATAAGGCAAATTGAATGGCTCGGTAATGCGACAAGGCAATCAAGGTAAAAGCAAAAGCTGTGCGCATCTCGAGACTGAGTGAATGTTTGCGAAACTCACCTGACCATAAATGTGAGTATCCATTGGCTTTGACGCGCAGTTTTGACTTTGACGCCAAGACAGGTACGAGAAACCGCGTTGAAGCGTCACAAATCATCGACTGCAGCGCAAATCTAATCATTTACGACTTGGACGTACACGTTGATACCCTCAACGCGTTGATAATGCTTAAATGCCATTGTGGAAGTGTGTCTAACAGACAGAAGGAGCCAGGTCCGCCCTCATCAAGCATATATGTATCTGCTGGGCCCAATAGCCGAGACGATTAGGCCAAGTCGCGTCGCTCTCAGGGACTATAAAAGCCAGAGACTTTAAGTTCTGAATCTAGCTCCTCCGTTTGTCTAGGCAGATAATTATAATTGTTAACTTGTCCAGTTTTCATGGAATCGATAAAAATCGATATCCAAGTCCGTATTTTCAACATATCTCTTAGCCTATAAAAGATGTAAGCTTTCTCTTATCACACCCAGATCCCGAATATGTTACTTTTGGACAACTCGCTCCGTTCCGCAGAAAATAGCTCCCTTACCGTACACTAGACAGACAGACAGCCCGCAGCTCTTAGCTGGGCACAGGGTATCGCCTAGTCGGGCAGCTCGGAGAAGAGCATGCACGTGTAGTTGTATGCAGCTGAGAAACGATATCAGCTTAAAGTTCCCATTCTCTTTTATGATCACATATGTATATAATTTCTTCTATGCATTTGCTTCGCTGCACGCAACAGCGATTAATGTGACTGATAAGTCTGTTTGATGAATTGCTGATGAATTTAATTATTATTAAGGGTGGAGCCTGAACGTTGCTTGCGGCCCATACAGATGGCCTGGCTACACTGATTGAGCCTGGGGCCGCGAGCTGTTGCAGCTCTCTGACCGCAACTGGGATGGGGGCTGGGCACGCGAACGCCAAAGATCGCATTCACCTTTAGCGCGATAATAGACAAATTGATAGATGAGTTACTTGGTGAAATATAAGTGCAAATATTATGTGTGCACAGCGATTGCAGTTAACCTAGAACATTTTAGCAAATCATCTAGTTGAAAAAGTAATCAAAAGCCAACCTTACTAAAGAAAGCAGCATTTTTATAGCCTTGCATAGGGTATTGTGATTTTGTCGTGAGATGTGTAACGCATAGAAGCAGACATCTCCGTCCCCATAAAGTCTATATATTCTTGATCAGTATCAACAGCCGAGTCGATATAGCCATGTCCGTCTGTCTGTTTCTATACGAACATGTCGCTCAGTTTTAAAGTTATCTTTGTGAAATCTTTGTCCGTCTTTCTGCTGCAGGAAGAACATATGTCGGAACCAGCTGGATCGGATCAATATATCATATAGCTGTCATAGGAACGATCGGTCGAAAACTAGGTTCTTATATGAACAACTCTTTTGTTAATCAAAATAACTTGACCAAACTCGGCATTAACTATTTGATACGGGTAAAGCACTATGAGCATTATGAAAAGGTTGGGTCTGCAAGGGTATTAAACCTTCGGCGTGCACTTCTTTCTCGTTTTTTCTTTCTTTCGCATTGAAAGTGTGACCAGAGGTCGTTGAGAGATATATTGATAAACCCATTGAATTAGGGACGAATAAAAAGCTATCAACACGGATGTGGTAAATAAACCGAACGTCAGCTCCATGGCCCGGGTCAAAGTTGATGTCAATTCAATTATGGAGCAGCTGCTCCTTTGAAGCTGGCAAATTCAAGCAAACAGTTAATTGTCTTAAATTAAATGCCAGCGACAAGAGAGCAACTGTATTTGTATCTCAATCTATTTGTACGTGTATCCGTAATCGTCGAGTTTGTTTGTTCATTTATTTTGCGCGCAATCTATCGTACGAATTAATAACACATGACTGGGGCGTCTTCTCACGCTTCGCTGGGAAATGCTGCGACTTTAAAGTTTAAACTCCTATCAAATTATCGTTTCAGAAGTAAGCGCACATTTGAGAAAGTAAATATATATATATATATATATATATAGGAAGTAGGAAGCAAACCTTGCCCGCGGCCACTGAAGAGCCATTCGGCCTAAGTGGGCTTTAATAAGCGCTGGGAGAACCGAGTGAAGGGCAAATATTTGCACCTGCAAACATTTCTGTTGGTGTTGGTGTTGAAGATAAGCCAAAAATTCTTGCCACAGACAAGCTTTTGCTGCAAAGCATTTGCTAGATATCAGGAATTGATTTCATAAAAGTCCTTAAATTGCACAAATTTTCTTTAATGGAATAAAATGTATCTTTTGGATCGCTTAAATCAACTTTAGTTAGTTCTTATTTCCATCTTTAATCTTGACTCAATGCACACGAAGCTGTCTTCAAAATGTAATGCTATTTAAGTTCCTGTAAAAGTTAATCGGAAAAACTTAATCTGAAAAAATATATTAGTCAACTTTTTGCCTGTTTTTTGGCTAAGACTTGCGCTCTACCTCTTTAGACCAAGTTAATTGTCTGCTGCGTTCTTTCAGAAGTTTGCCAAGTAAAATTTCCAGTGAAATAGCAAATGTTCTCTTCTACAATTTGAGCATTAGAAAAATTGTCCAGTAATTTGCCAAACTTTCAAATAATTCAGAGTGTAATTTTTGTAAATACCGAAAATGACTGCAACTGCATCTGCTGTTTGCTTCCTGGAGAACCGACAAAGCCATCTCGTGGCCAATACGAACATTTTCATACGTCTGTATTTAAGTCCCGCAACATGGCACTAACATGGGAGTATGTGGCCATAAGTGCTGCGGCCTGGCCAGAACCAGTTTGTGTGCAATTGCCGAATCGTTGAGTCTTCCTCTTGATTGCGGACTGACTCCGCAGTCGTGTCATCATTATCGCCGTTTGTAGTATTTGCCAATGCTGCCGGTTCTTGTTCTTGTTGTTGTTGTTGTTGTTGTTGTTGTTGTTGTTGTTGCTGTTGTTGTTGGCGACAACATTGCGAATGTCAGCGCAGTTGTTGCTGCTGTTGGCTTGAGTTGCGTTTAATGTATGAATGAATGAATTTCGCGATAAGTAAATTCAATTATCCGTAACATTAATGAATGCGTAAAATTTAAGCAGCAATCTCAGCATTTTGTCAGCTCACCAAAAACCTGCCGCCCAAGTGAATTCGCAATCAGTTTTGTGGCAAACCAGACGGGGCCACAACACCGAAAGTTAATAAGGCGTTAAGTGTTTTGAGTGGGCCATCGACTAAGATATGGCTAAATAATTTAATGAATATTTATAGATAGACAAAAGTTAGTACGCTGGCTCACAAATTAAGTAAAGGCTAAAGGACAAGTGTCAGAAGTCAACTGCTTTTAAAAAACGTTCAAATAAAGCCGGTTACGGATACTTTACAAACTGCTGAAGATAATATGCGCGGGTCGAATCTGCAATACTCTGTAAAATTAATAAAGTAAATATCATTTATTTATTTAGAAGTTATTTATCTTAAATGATATAGATTATATGAGGTTCGTAAACCTTTTTACTTCCCTGAATCCAGGTTTTAAAGTTATTTTTCTTTTCAGCCCAAACATTTCCTGGCTTCTCTTCAATCTCTCAGCTGAATTCTACTCAAATTTGCACTCCTCAATTTATTTAATAATAATTATCGCGTGTGGCACAGAAATCCCATCCAGCCAAATCGCAACCCATTTCCAATTTTGACACAGGATTTTTATTTGGTTAACTTTAAGCCTCAAGAGATTTGGAAAACCAATGAATGGGATGCAAAGCAAATACATTTTCTGAGCATTCTGCATGTTTTGTTTCACGCTTTATCTTTCATCTAGTTAACGAACTTGAATATAACAAAATCTTCAATAAAACCTGCGACCAAAAAGATACCCACTGAATAAAAGTTGTCAGATATTTTGCTTCATTGGACGAATCAATACCTTGAACTTGACTCAAATTGAAGTCAGGGAGTAAATATTTATTTTAATGTAAATATTTAGTTTAGTGTTAACATTGACATTGGCCTATAATCATAGGGCGGTTGTTACGAAAACTTAACTCCGAATAATGATATCTATCGTGATTCTGTGTCATCGACGGATATTTTGAGAGATTTGCCAGCAATTTGTTGCCAAAATCTCCAAAGATCTCATTGTCACTCGCGTTTGTAGAAAAATTCCATCATTGATAAAGGTGTCCATTAAAGTGTGAATCTTTTTCGAACAGAATACAGTAATAATGCGGAGTGCCAACTAGAAATGGAAATACCCAATTGCTGACTAGCATGTAGCTAAAATTATTACAGTTGTACAATGCAAACTTAATAATACTATTGTCATACCCTGTAAAGTAAGGTTGCATGCTAATTTTAAGTGCTGTCCATCCGGCAGTATATATGCAAATTAGCTGGCACCGAATGTCGGAAGCGTTGTCCAAAGTGTTGACTGAGCTGTATGGAGCTGCGACTGTAAAAAAGCATATTTGTAAAACAACAAAAATGAATTAAAACTTCCGCTTGCACGCGCCACACAGAGCCCGTCCAAAACCAAACAGCCAAACAGTCAAACATCAGACCAACAGACGCGTCGCTCTGAACGTTGCAGAAGGCGACCAAAAGTCACTTCCAATCGCAAGTGAGGGCGGACCAGAGACGGAGGCGGAGGTGGAGGCGGAGACGGACTGCTGTGGGCTGTGACTTTGGCTATAGACACAGACACGGACACGGACACGGACATGACTTGGGCCTTGTTGTCCCCCACGTTGATAAGCCTTTTGGCAGCACTCGTTCGTTGTACGTCAAGACACACTCTGAAAGTGTTGGACATGCTGGTTGCCGTTGCCCTCGCCTGCCGCTTCACCAAGGGAGGGGGGGAACAGGTTTTCCCATGATCTTCTGACATTTTTCGGCTGTGGCACACATTGAAATGCAGTCAGTATACTAATTTATGCGGGCCAAAGTGGCCACAAATGTTTGCTTGAATGATGCATTTAATTTGTTGTTTCTTGCTCAAACAAAACAAAAGTGCTCTTTAATATGGGAACTCTCGGCGGGCTTGGCTATTAACAGGCTATACACGCAGCTCGATTGAGCGCCAGTCAGAACTACGCTGTGATTTTCAATCAGCTGTAGAAATTATCTTCCAGCTAAGCAAAAGAAGCATTTGAAAAAGTCAGGTTCATGTTTTGACTGTTCTCTTCTTTGAAAAAACGCGCTTTTGCGCCTTTCCACTTTGACAATAATACAAATTTATAATAACATGTATTGTGCTTTTGTTCTCCAAAGAGCTGTCCTGCATGTAATTCCTAACAGATTATCATTTCTTCACTAAGTAATACTTACGCAGTAAAATACTATCAAAATTTGTATACTCAGAATTAAAGAATCTAAAGTAATCCTTGATTAAAGAACTATCTTCGGCACGCAGGAATGCAATACATAGAAGTGCTTTTAGGAGCATATTGAAGCCACAAATTGCTGAGATCAAGATGTCTTCAATATGATATCGCCCGATTATATAATACGCTTGTATGTAGGAAGCATAGTGAAACTAGAAATACTAGAGACTAAGTCTTGGAAAACAAAAAAGTTATGCGACAACTTTATGATATATTAAGCCGATTCCGACATAAATCCTACTTGCATCAGAAAAACGGCCATATGCAAAGTTTTATGAATGCAAGACTATTGGCATAGAAACTCACAGATGGACGAACAGACGGACGAACAGACGGACATGGCCATTTATGTTAGGCTGTTGATGCTTGCCATATATTGATTTACTTTATCGGGTCGCATATGTAACACATAAGTTGCACATTTAATGGCAAAATTATAATACCCCAAATAAGGGTAATGAAATGAATAGTCTTTTAACGTTTCAGACAGTCTGTTTGCCTGTTTGTCCCCTCTTTTTAAAGCCTGAACCCCTTATATAATGTTTGTTTTGGCAGAAAGAAGTAAAAGTATTATATATATATTTTGTTCAGGGCGACAAGATGAGTTGATCTAGCCATGTTCATGTTTTCCACCGGGCCGTCTGTGTAAGCCCCAGAGCCGGAGACGTGAAATTTTTTGAAATATTTGTTTTTTCATTTCATAAATATTCTTATTCTTACTCTTATGCTTATTTATTGTCGATATTTCGTCCCGTCTCCCTAATTTCGATTTTAGGACTTGTGTTTTTAGGAAAATCACGGACTTCAAGAGCTCGACAGGCAGTATTTGGCAATACTTTGACAATCCTCTGTTTCCTTAAAAAAAAAGAAATCATTTTTAATGGTATAACCTTTATTTATAGAGAAAAGCGAAGAAGCTAGATGGCTTGTTGGTGCGAGTTGAGGGTATCTCTTAGTCGGGCACATCCCGCTAGCTAACATGTTTTTTAATTGATTTTGTCTTCGTATTATCCAACACTGCAATTATACTTTGGTCAGACCCATATCAGTTTGATAAGTAAATAGAGTATGCATATCTATATTGTGTTCAAGGTTTATTTTTGTAGATTTAATTTTGTTTTAATTTTAATTAAAGAATTATATTAAACCATCGAAAAAAGCAGGTACTATAGAACGCATAAATGCTTGACTTCAGCCAATTTGTCGACCGACCCACATGAAATATTTATTATATGAGAACTCTTCTCAATCCAATTCACATCGCGCGTCCTCTCACACCATCGCAATTGAATAAAACATCGATGAGTATTTGTATTTTTCCTCTAGTATCAAGCGTACTTTGCGAATTTGTTATGGGAAGCGCACAAAAGAATACAAAGATATAAATGGTAAATGTGTGCATCAAAAATCGTAAATAAAATATGTACATGTTTTATAGTAAAACTAAAAATAACCCAGACAAGAAAGGAACGCTCTTTTTCAGCACGACGAAGATTAAATACCCTTGCATAGAAGTTCTATTGTGCTCATTTGTTAGGGGCAAAGTGTAGACTGGCAACAAAAAGTTTATCGCACAAGATCTCAATTCCTTAAGCAAGATATATACCAAGAATCAGGCAGAAGGACATGCCTGTTGATACTAATCAAGAATATATAGATGTATACATGATCGGATCGAAGATATACATGTTTCTATGTGCGTTGCGCAGGTTGTGGCAAAACTAAAATACTCTCTGCTAGGGCATACGAATTAAGACGCAAGACCTTGCTATCGAAATGCGTGTCGCATGCGGCAGGGTGTCACGTACAAAAGGACTTAAAAGTGAAGGTAATCGAACTTCACGGGAGCAATAAGTCTGATAAAAAAGGTAAATACTGAAACGTGAACATACTTATGTGTGTGTGTATTGGCCCAACTGATAAATCAAAAATTAAAAAAAAAAAGAAACCCAAACACACACAGACACACACACACAAATATTGTGTGAGTGTTATGAATGAAATGAAAAATGCTGATTATGCTGGATGTGGTGTAGGTGGTGCGAGGGTATTTCCTATATGGGCTGTAAAAGCCAGCGACAAAAGCCAATTTAAATTGAAGCTACCTGAGCTCACATACATACATACACACATGCCATTCGTCCAAGCCGACTTTATGGAATTGTCATTATAAAAACTCTAGCCAACAAAGTCACTGAGGCGTGCAGGGGCCGCGCCATAAAAGCGATAAAAGTAAAAAAACACACGGCTGAGCTAAAATTTACCTACTAACAAAAATATCGAATAAAGCTCGAAAGTGCCACGTTTGTTGTATTCAACTTAACGTACATGCATACTGCTTTCTGATGGCGAGTGCGAATACGCAATTCTAATGCCCTGTCCACAAAATGAAACAGAGTATATTGGATTGTGCAATGTTCCTCCTTTTGTTTCCTCAGTCTTAAGGTAAGAATCATAAAATTTCTCACCCAGACTACACAAGCCACACGCTCAGAATCGAAACATAAAGCTACGAATAGTAGAAAAGTCCCAAGGCTCAAATAAAATTCTTTGTAATTACCCTAAAAACGAAGATGCGATTTATGGTTCAAAGCAACGTCTCGCTTTAAGGTTCGGATCGCGAACACAGTTCGAACAATTCATTTCTATTAAACCATGTATCTTGTATATAGTTCAATTATGGAAATAGGTTTTATATATTATTTAGAATTATTTTATTTAAAAAGTGTTTTATTTGCTTCCAGAACATCTTTCAAAATAGATTGCGCTCAGGTTTAAGTTTGGCTTGTCTTCAGCTAGAAAGCCCGGCCTAAGGTTCGTTACCTGGAACAAAGTATTGCGCAGCCGGTTAAACCCGACTTCGACATTCTTTTTGTTGCTTTTTACATCCAGCTCTGTTTGTGTGCTATATGCATGTGCTTAAAAAACTATACACGAACTGCGACCAAGTTTCCAGCAGCTTTGACTCAATCTTCAATATAGTCGTAGGTTGTTTATATGATTTTACACTGTACATTGAACATATGTATAAACTAAGCATTATATGAAACCTATAAATCAAAATAAACTATTTCCGCTGTGGCGCTTTATGTTTAGTTTCGCCTTACCCGGAATTTCAATTTGGTTGATATTATTGTTGAATAGTTAACGAATCGGAACGAACAGCCCAATACCCTGCGCTGCTTCCAGTGCTTAGCTATATCAATCGCAAGCCTGATAGCGATAGCACCCAATGTGCGTCGGGCGTCGAGCGTCGCTTATCAGTTGACCAAAGCGCCATCGCGCAGAGTTCCTTCACCTTTTCGTCATATTTCTTGCCGTTGTGCGTGACACACATATAGCCGAGCACATCGTACAATCATTTGTTTAAACATCTGTGTGTGCGTGCGTGTGTGTGTGAGTGTGTGCGTATAAAGTATAAATATTTGTTACGGTAGTCTCTGCATGTGTGTAGAAATGAGTGTAGCTGCGTGCGTGTGTGTATTTGTGCTCCTGCTCTTGGTGTGGAGCTGGCAACTTTGCGTGAGTTTTGTGTTGAACCACAGACGAGGGATCGAGGCAGCGGCACATGCCGCAAACAGCTTTCCAACAATAAACAAAATGCGGCGTGTTGCCGTTTGTTATTTTGTTTACATTCATTACAAATATGTTGCATACACCCTGTACCAATAAAAGTGCTCAGATAGGGCATAATAAGTGCCATGTAACAAGCAGAAGACATTTAATGCCAATATGTAGATGAATACATATTTATCGTGAGACAGGTTTGAATAGAGTATAGCTCTGCCGGCTACTTGCATTTTCTCACTAAGTACTTATCTGCTTTTCAATAAATTGAGATTTCTTTTTGTATGTATATGCATACTTATCTGATTACTTATCTATATGATATTCGAAATCTTTGTTCATCATTATCGAAATTTAAATTTTGTATATATTTTATTGTTTAAGCACGATAAAAACAAAATATCAGTGCTTAAATATCACATACAAATGTTTCTCTGGCTTTTATAAGATACGATATATATGTCAAATTTTATGGAACAGCTGGACTATCGGTAATAATATACTTGCTCTCGCTCCTAATTATTGTTATGAGGAATTGTGAGTTATAAAAAACAGATGTTTGAAACGAACAAACCCTTTCATATGATGCTCCGCAAAACTCGTCATAAATAGTTGATGGGTTTCTCTGCTGAATAAGTCAGCGAAGGATATGCACTGCAAATCCCGACCGTTTGGCCGTTGCCATAAAAACAAAAGACCACACAATGGAGTTGGTACGCACTAAATCGCACCAAACAATTAAAAACATAACGATGCCAATCAAAAGTTTTTGCTTTTGTGTTTGTATTAACTGACAAAACGGCGGGTAAACGATATTTTTATGGCTTACAACCAAAACTTTTATTCTCAGCCAAAAATGATTTTCATATGCTGTCGACTCTGGGAGCCATAAAATGCCGATTTATTGTTTTATAATTGAAAGCAATAAAAATTTAAAAAAAAAATAAAATAAAAAATAAAGCGACAGCAACAACAATCAACGTCAGCTGATGCTGATGCTGTGTGGGCGTTTTGGGTGTGAGCTGCACTCTGAATACTCGATTCGAAATGAAGGAGAGCCACAAAAGCGCAAATCGAAATAATCACAAATGTATTGGAAGTAATGACATCAGTCTGTCAGTCGCTCACTATTCAATTGAATTCAATTCGAGTCAACTTTAATTATTTGGTGGGTCCGACAATATTTTCATTTGCCTGCTGTTCTTGCTTATCAATTTGCCATGCAATTTTGTTGATTGAAACAAAACAATAAGAATTTCAGAGTCGGGAGTGCCCGACTAGAAGATACACTGTACCCACGTTAATATGTTGAGCCTTACGAAAGCTATGGCGAATATAGTCCCAACCCCGTAACATGGCAAAAGAGAATCGTTCAAATCACTAAATCTATAAAAAATAAGGCTCTAATCAAGTTCAGTTACGTGCTGCTTAATTTGTTTACGATTATAATTATGTTGTTGTCTAAATAAAAAAAAAAGACTCTTTTAATGCATATTTTAAAGTTTAATACACAAAGACAAAGAATTCGATATGTTTTGGCCAAAAGTCAATTGTTTTGTTGTGCTGAATTTTCCGTATGAAGAGAGATGTGAATTTGGGAAAAGGCTAACTGCTTATCCGGAACGAATTTCGAACCATACATACAGTTATTAGCCTGTGATTTCCAATGTCAGGAGCTTGTCTTCGTGTCCGCCTTCCTGCTTCTGTGCCTCGAGTTGCTGCTCCTCCTCGGCTATACGGTCCATTATTACTTCAGTCCAGCGTTGGGGGTCGTATCGCGGATGCTCCACATGAGCCAGCATCTCGCTGGCGTTACGATATTGACCCTTAGCAATTCAATGCCGGATCTGTTTAGCAATATGATGGCTCTTGATGATGAAGCGCCCGTATATGCCCATAGCCTTTCAGGGGCATTGTTTGTGCTAATGTTCGTAGGGGGATGGATTTGCTATATCAGTCCGTTTAAGATGAACTCTTCTTCAACCATGCGCGATCTACTTTTCTTGCTCTTTGGTGTGCTTCTAATGGAATATTTAATGCAAACAGACGGAGTAATGACAATTCCCGAATCCTAGCTGTGCCTGTATTTATCTTACTCGTTCTCTTAACCCAGTCTATAATCTCGAGTTAGAAGAACCAGAATATATGGAACAAACAGACGAGGTTATAACAAAACGCGAGCTGTTGCAAAATAAATATGACTCTATTGCATTGGATCACCGCGTGCGTATATTGATGAGGAAACCGACCTACATCGGCGGAAATTATGAAACGTTCAGCTATATGACTAAACGATCGACAGTTCATATAACCCTTGAGGAGACTGCTCCTCTTTAGGGACTTCTATTTCGCACTCAGGCCCGTTGCTTTAGCTAATTGGCGCAAGGCTAATCTTATGCGCATCTTTTATGTTGCCAGGGCTCCAGTATTAAACTAATTAAAGTTATTTATTAATAAAAGAAGCGTGACATGCGTGACATACTCATACCAAACGTATTTTGTAAACTAATTGTATTAAATGTTTGTCTAATATTTTGTGTATACTGTAAACATATACTGTTTGCCTTCGCCAACAAGGCAAAGTGCTTGGCAACTTTTGCAAAGCAGATTTTTTTGAGAGCAGCATTTTACAATTTTACAACATTTTTGCATTTAATTATTATTGAAACTTTATTGATGAAAGGAATTCTGTGTATTTTTTTTTGGTTGTTCTTTTTTTTTTCTTGGTTATCAAAATTGGCTTTCAAATTTGCCAGTAGCTTTTGGCCAAATCAGCAAAACAACTGCATGTGAACGAGTTTTCCCTGAACACAGAAAAATAACAATGCCATGGAGAAGCTGAAAGCAATTTCCAAACAACTTGAAAAACAAACAGAAACAGCGAAAAAAAAAATTGACAGATAGACAGTCGAAAATATTTCCTGGTAACCAACAACTGAAACTCCAACTCCAGCCCCAACCGTAAGTGCAACTGCAATTGCAATGGCAATTGCTGAGGAGGGGGCCAAGGAAATAATTGTAATTGACACTGGAAATGTTGCTGCTGCTCTTTGGGATGCTGAATACACAGTCTTCTTAGTCTTCGAGTCATCAGTTTGCCGTGTGATGACGCGTCATTTTGTCATGGTTTAGTAAGTTTCATTTAATTGCCCCTGCCTGGAGGGGGTTACAGCTTTTGCGCTGTGCGAAACATCCAAAGTTCATTTGCGCAGTCTCTAATGCAAATAATAGAATTTCATTTAATTAGCAAACGACACGCAAAATTCATCTCACATTTAGACGGAGTCCGACCTCGACTCCGACTCCGGCTCCGCAAAGCGAAGCAATTAATTGATGAGCAGCCATAGGAATTACTGGGGTCCCCTCCGATGGCAAATAGCTTAAAGTGGCTGCGTTAGATGACGACTTTCGTACGTGCAATGTCATAGGCCATTAGCTGGCTGGCTGAGTTTGTCGCTCGCCCCAGCTACGCAATTTATAGTTGGCCACATTTGTGGGTCACATGCAACAGTTTGTACGCCCAAGCTCGTTACTTTCAACGGGTTTTCAACGTTGCGAATCGATAAATTTGTGTGTGCGTGTGTGTGTCTGATATCTGGGTGTGTTTGGAAGGCTCTTAAAACAATTCAAGCCAGCAATTAGTTTGCACGAGCAGTTCCCCACATTTCTCCGTCGCTGTCAAACAGTGTATAACTCGAATGACGTGCCACCACTTGATGTCGACTTGCGCCTATTTATAGGCGATACTTTTTCAACTGCATCATTCACTGCGTGCCACAACCACACTCGAGGCGACCTTGAGTGCCACTGTACAAAACGCTTTGACTTGGTCATGATTATGACCTGTTATTTCGCTTTTAATGAGCTATCCAATGGCAGAGGCTTATAAATAAATAAATTGCAAAATATCTAAATGCGGTTAAGACAATAATCCTTTGCTGCAAAACCTAAAGAGGGAACATCAGGCTGCTTTAGGTCCTCCTGGTCCTTTGTGGTGAGTTGACGAAAAGGGTAAGGCCCAACGGGGCCAAATCGGACGAGTACCCAGTTCTTAAAATAATATGCGGATGGCCTACTCACCAAGACAGTCACATATGTCGGATAGAGGCTTTCATATTCTCGCTCTTCTCTCGTCTCTGGAGATTATTGTTTCTGCTGAAGTGTAGGAGTTTCATTCCAAGTTCTCAACTTCAATAGTCGACAGGCAGACAGACACGCAGCAGCACGCAGCAGCCAAGGATGTCAGTCGCAATCCAAGCCGGCTGCTCACGTTAGCCAGAATGGGCAGGACCCATATGACTGCCATTGAGCGGTGTTGAGTTTGCTTTCGAGCTGCCAGCGAGCCGCTGATGGGCTTGCTTTTGATGGTGTGAAATGACAGCACCTTAATATGAGTTTACGGACGTGACGGCCTAGATTGATAGGTTCTTTAAAGTTTCTCTCAAGTTCATAATCGGTTAAGCCGCTTGCCAGACTGTATAACCTGTATGAAACCCAATTATTAAGACTGTATGTAGTTAATGTAATCGTCTTATTTCGATTACAATTCATAAGGTTTTCGATGAACTTCAAAGCAATAAACCTATTTTATAGACAACCAGTCAAATCAGCTGATCATTACTTTCCATCAAATGCATATTTTGCATATTTTTGGTGTTAACATAATTGAGAATGTTGTTGCTAAATTTATTAGTTCTGCGAAGTAAAAGTAACGATGTTTTAGAGCTGTGAATATCAAACCTAATCACTTTCCATAAATAATAATGTGTGGGATAATTTTTACTTAATGGGTTATTCCATTGAAGTTTGAGGGCCAAAGAAAGTCTGAACCCGCAAAGTAATTTTGATTATTGATATCTAGGTATTGTTAGCAATTCATCTGGGAGTTTAGATAATTGTCATATTTAAGTTATCACTTGCTCACTTTGGGGTAATAGCTTACAGTTGTATTCAATCATTTGTCAATTTTGAGCAATTCGTTATATATCAACGATATGCCGCTCGGTTGTAAACGATTTGCATATCAGTATCAAAACGTTAATCACTTACCTGCAAGCAATCAATAACTGCACACTGGGTAATTGTCTAAGTCGGGTTGAGAGCCGATCAAGATGCGATGCATTACTGAGACGCCATCAATCAGCGCTTGGGGAATATCTGCTGTTCGACCGTGGGTCCAGCTGTATGTGGGTGCAATGCACATGGCCAAGTTGCAAATTGTTTGGGCCGAAATGCAGTTTCGCACAAAACTGGCAAATGACGGTGACGCTGACGCAGAGAGTTGAGGAAGCGTTGCTCTGCGTGGCGGTGGGACGACGGCCTTACTAATTGATTTTGAGCCAGTTGGCACGTTTTTGGTGCAGTTCATTAGCGGAGCCGACTCAAGTCGACTCGAGAGCTGGGCTTGGCCTGACAATAAGTCTAGGAAAACAGAAAACAGACTCGACGGACAGGCGGCTTGAAACGTTGGCACCTGGGACGTGCGCTGGTTCATAAAACTCTGGGCCCTGGGGCTAGACAAGGCGCAATGCTGGCCTACAATGTGCCATTAAAGGTGGCTATTGTAGCCCGAGGTCTGCTCTTGCCCGTAGCTAAAGCTAAACAAAATTGCAAATTCTTTGACTAATGTTCCGTTTCTTTTCCCTCTTTTCTTTCTTTCCCATTGCAGATGAACGACAGCATATACAGAAGAAAACTTTTACGAAATGGATCAATTCACATCTCAGCAATACCCAGTGTACACCAGTGAATGATTTGTTCTTGGACCTGAGAGATGGACACCGGTTGCTGGCCTTACTTAGCACCCTAACACATACACAGCTGGTGAGTGCGAAATAGACTCTGCTTATTTTTTATCACTCCTTGTTCAATTTGAAAGTAGTAAGATTGTCACTAGGCGCAGCAAAGGACGAAGAATAGAGGGGCCGAAGAGTTCGGAAGTAAAACCTAAGCTTTATAAGCTACAATAGAGTTAGATCACAAATATATGTCAATATCTGTGATCTAAATAGGCTTCTTATAGTACATCCATCTCTATATAAGAAGCAGATTAACTGAGCGAGTGATTGCTTAATAGGTAATCAATAATCCAAGCCGTGAGAGCTAGAAAGATTAACTGCTAAAAGTAGTTTGGGTAAATTTCACCCGCAAGTGTGGAAAAATAGTGGAAATTGATTACATGAAACTTTATTTATTTAAATGTTCCGCAAATTATCTTTCAAAGATCTTTGTTCCAACTCATTTGAGACGAATTGCATTTTTTTCCTTTTCGATGAAAATTTCTAATTAAAGGTTAAGGACGGAATTATTTCGATGGAATTATTAATTTTCAAATATCTTTGTATAACATTACCTTATTTTTTGTCTTTAAAATGCTTTATTGTAAACCGGTAGATCTGCAGCAGAAAGACAGAAGAAATCTTAAAACAAGAGCTTTAAGGCGGAAGTTTTTTTTTTTGATTAGAAACAAACAAACGGATAGCTAGATATGGATATGTCCACTCGGCTGTTAATACTGATCAAGAATATATATACTTTATGGTGTCGACATTTTTGCTGCGTTACACTTTTGAGCTCTTAATAAGTTATTATCAAAAATGCTGCTTATTAAACATTGATATATTATACATATACATACGAATAGTTCTCAATGTATTTTGTGTTAGTCATTTACTTAAATTGCGAACAAGACTGCAAATGGATTCTAAACCAAACCGGTTTCAACCCGGAATTCCGGTTTGAACTGTGCGCAAAACCAGCTGCCCAAAAAATAGCAAACAAAATTTTACTTATGACATGACTATTCTAAACAAATTATTTTTCAAAATGTTATAGGTCGGCTTTTAACAATTGACAATCCTATCGATTAGTTGACGATAAATTTGGATATATTTGCTATAGAAATTGCTCATTGTCATCGTTGAACTGACTGTTTTCTTTTTATTTGTGTGTCGTTTTCTCTGCAGAAACCCGAGAAGGGTCGCATGCGCGTGCACCACATCAACAATCTGAACAAAGTGCTGCAGGTGATCCAACAGCACGGTGTCAAGTTGGTTAACATATCTAGCGATGACATTGTGGGCGGCAATCCGAAGCTGACGCTGGGCCTTATCTGGCTGATAGCGCTCGAGTTCAATGGCCAGCATCTAGTCAAAAGCCATTCAAGCAATGGCGTTGAGAAATCCCTGCTGGCCTGGGCGAGACAATACACAGAGCCGCATGGACTGGGGCTCAATGATTTTGCCAGCTCTTGGGCAGATGGACGCGCTTTTCTCATGATACTCGCTGCACACCTGGATGAGCTAGACTTGGATACGGCGCTGTCGCAGCACGCGCTGCAGCGCCTGTACTTGGCCTTTGACTTGGCCCATAGGCACTTCAAGATTGAGAAGCTGCTGGATGCGGAGGATGTGCACACTCACAAGCCGGACAACAAATCCATACAGATGTACGTCATGTGTTTGTATCATGCGATGGAATCAATGCGAGCCAACGAGCGGGACAGAGTGCCCTGCACTAGCATCACAGATCTGGATGAGGTACCGCTGGACGGCGAGCGGGAGCTCTACACTTCCGATAGTGCTGCCAGTATTGAGTTGAAGTGTGCAGGGGAGTCAAGTTCGCAGCGTCCACTGAGCACCTCGACTAATGCCAGCTGCGGTATCGGCAGCTATCAGACAGCCCTCGAGGCGGTGCTGACTTTGTTGTTAGAGGATGAAGAACTCCTGTCACAGGAGCTGCCAGATCCAGACAACTTTCAAGCCGCCAAGATGCAGTTTCACGAAAACGAGAGCTTCATGCTGAAGCTTACCGAACATCAAGAGTTTGTGGGCGAGGCGCTCGAGGCGGGCAGCAATCTGATAAATGAATCACAGCAGAAGGACGGCTCCAGTCTCTCACAGGTGGACCAAAACGAAGTACGCCAACAGATGGTGCTGCTCAACGAGCGCTGGGAGACGCTGCGTTTGCGTGCACTAGACATGCAGGCCAAGATTCTAATGCGACTGGCCGAGTTCCAGAAACAGAAACTAGAACAGCTTCGCCAGTTTCTCACCAATGTCGAGGATCGCATCTCGCACATGAGCGACTTGGGACCCACCATAGCCGAGGCAGAGCAGCAGCTGGCCGAGGCGCGACAGCTCAAGGCGGATCTGTGCGAGCAACAGGAGCTGGTGGACAGCATTAGCAGCATGGTGGTCATTGTGAACGACACTTCCGGCAATTTCAATGATCTCGAGGATCGACTGAGTGCGCTCGGCGAGCGCTGGTCCCATGTGGTCAAGTGGATAGATTTACGCACCGAGAAACTGCAACAGTACAAATGCATCTCCCGCTGGCTGGATGCACGCGAACAGGACCTGAAGCGCATGGAAAGCCGTGATGTCACCGACGTCGGTGGCATCACACAGCGCATCAATGAGCTTAACTACTGCGCCAAAGATTTGCTGGAGCTGCACCGCTATTTGATTGATCTGCGCCAAATGGTGGCCGCCACCCTACAGGATGGCGACGACAAGGGTGAGCGCGTGCTCATGCAGCTGGAAAGCTATGAGGATCGCCTGGATGCACTCAAGCAAATCTTGGATGTGCAAACGCTGCGCATCGAGTCGAAAGGCTTCAACTTTGGACGCGATCGTGCTAGCTACGATGACAGTCGAGTGGTGCGACCCGAGGGCTGGGTGGACTATCAAATGATAATACGATTCGGTGAGGACGAGGAGGATGATGATGAGCCTGAGCCAACACAGCAGCAGCAGGAGCAGGAGCAGCAGGCTGGCTTACATGAACCAGACCAGTTGGCCAGCAAGAAACGTAAACTGCGCAACGCGGACAACTTTTTTGCACTGGAAAATCAAATCCAGCATCACTTTTCGCATGTGCAGGAGGTGGAACAGCAACTGCAGCAGGTGCAGCGCCAGAGCCTGCGAAATCAGTGCGAGCTGCTCAAAGAGCTACAGTCCGAGAGTCAGCAGCGCGCCAACTCCTTGCCAGAGCTTAAGAAGCTCTATGAGGTATGCGAGCAGGAGCAGCCAGGACGTAAGCTGCTGCTGGAGGCTGCCCAAATCAAGCAGCTTGAGCAGCGCTATGCGGCATTGGCCCAACGTCTGGCCAGCCAGCACAGCGAGAGCAGCACGCTGCTGGCCAAGGAGCGTTATTATAATAGCCTGACTGGCTTTAAGCTGGTACTGGCCGACTCGCGGGACTGGTACAAGCAGCACGCAGGCACTGCCAGCTGCCAGGAGCTGGAGCAGCGTCTCAGTCACATGGAATCACTTGCTACGGAGATAGCCGAGGCGCGTGAAACTACGGAGGCCCTAGACGATCAGCTGTTGGAATGGAAGCAGGACTTTGGTCTCTTCTATGACAGCTGGCATGACATGAAACAGGCGCTGCAGGCGCTCATACAACAGCGTGGCGGCGAAAATATTGTCCAGCAAGTGCAGCAGCTCGAGAATTTCGTCAGCAAGGTGGCCGCGCAGAAGGTGCGCGTCTCCAGTCTGGAGGCGATGCAACAGCAGCAGCAATTGCTTAATCAACTGGTCGATGAACTGGAGTCCCTGAAACCCTGCTATGAGCGTATACCCGCCCAAATGCTCAGCGAGGAGCTGCAGGCCGCCTGGCAACGTCTGCCGGAGCAGCTCAGCGAGCGGGTCATCAAGCAAACCACCGCCATTGAGAACCTCAACCACTTCGTGGCTGAGTACAATTCGATAATAGCTGTGCTACGCAGCGCCCCTGAAGTGCTTCAGACACAGGATCTGCGCAAGCTGGAGATCGATGTGATCAGTGCGCGGAACTTTAGCGAGATTCTGATCAAAGAGGCGGAGCCGCCACAGCGCGAAGCTTTACAGAGCCAGATACGCGCTCTAAATGCGCTCTATGAGCAGGTGGAACAGCTGCATCAGGCGCAGCGGCAACAGCAGTCGGCCATGCAGTCCCAGAGTGACGCCATACAAAAGCGGCTTCAACAGACGGAACGCTGGCTTAACGAACTGGAGGCAAATACGCCGAAGTCGGGCGTTGCTGAAATTCGTAATTCCAATGAGCTCTTCCAGAGCAAATCAAAGTTCCAGACTCTTAAGGAAACTTGTGAGCGGGAGGCCACACAGTTCCGGGAGCTCAATGAGCTGGGCGGCGAGCTACTTCTGCAAATGGACGAGCTGCAGGACAAGGAGAAGGACTCCAAGTACGGCACGCTGGCCAAACAGTTCACGCGCCTGAATGCACGCTGGTCGGAGGTCACGGAGCGGGTGTACGCCAAGACGGCACTGTTGGAGCACATCTCCACGCAGCTGGGCGAGTTCAAGAAGTTTATGGTCAGTGAGACGGGCTACCTGGATCGGCTGGAGAATAAGATACGCAACACAACAAATGCAGCCGATGCTGAGGAAATTATAGAAGAATTGGATGTAAGTTCAATTATAGATCGATATTTTCCCGCCGAGCTACTTTACATACAGCTGAAAATCAATTTAAAATGGCTTGTGATTGCTGAGTAGATCTATTTCTAAGCAGCATGAACAACATAATATATTCGAGCTTGTCTGTCCGCCCGTCCGTCCGATAATCTCAGGAGATCGAAATATTGGAGAACAAAGAAAGAAGTGTGTTTCAAATCAACGATAACTTGCTGCGTGAAATCGATAATAATCGATAAGAATAGGCTCTCGTATAGGTTACGCAGGTTCAGAAACCTCCCCCGGTTCCCAGAAATTTAAAATAAAAAACAGATCTCAAGCTATCGCCTTGGGCTTTGATAGTTACATAAATTTGTATACCATATTTATATCCTGTAAATTGCATTAAGATGGGACCATAAACCCCGATACCATATTTATATCCTATAAATTGCATAAAGATGGGACTATAAACCCCAAAGTTAAACAAGACTTTTCCATAGTAAAAAACTAAGGGAGAAGAAGCACACCCGCTGCATAAGCCTACAACGGCACCTCCCGACTAGGGTGGTGTTAAAAGAGTAACTTTTATAAATATTGAATTGTTCTATTTGCTATCTGAAGGATCTGGAGAACGTGCTGCGCGCTCATTCCGACGAGTGGTTGGACAAGATTCAGGAAATTGGCAACGAGCTAATTGACAATGAATTTATGGGCGATGTCATGCGTCAGGATATTGATGGCATTGTTGAGCGCTGGACGAAGCTGCAGCAGCTGGCCAAGAAACGCGCCGAACTGTTGGAGGAGAAGGTCAGCGAAGCGGAGCAGTCCGAGAAAGCAGTCGTTCATCTCGAGGCCTGGCTAACGCGCATGGATGAGATACTCAGCGAGCATCTTGAAAATGATGTGACCATTGAGGATCTGCCTGATGATTTCCAGGTGAGTAAAACACATGTCACTTTTCAAAAACAACATTCAAAATATTTCGCATTCTGCAGATTTTGGCACGTGAATTTGCCATTAACGAGCAAAATTTCAAGGATATAAGCGAACTGATTGCCGAGCACACGGCCAAGGGCAAAACAGGTGCCGCCAATCGGCTGCAGGAGCAGCTAAATCTGATGGAGCTGCGCTTCAAGGCATGCCAGGCCAAGCTCAACAAATGCACAGCCCCACAGCCCGCCTACGAGTCGCGCTTGAATCGTGCTTACGGTGACCTGCGCAACGTGGAGCACTCCACATTGGTGCTGGATGTGGCCTCGGCGGGCCCAAGCACCGTGCAGGAGCAGTACCAAAAGTGCTTGGTATGTTTTTTATAAAAATACAAAATTAAGCTTAACTAATTTTTATATAACGTACAATTCTTTAGCAAATATATCGCACACTTTCCGAAATCAAAGCGCAGATTGAGAGCACTATAAAGACGGGTCGACGGGTCTGTGAAGATAAATATACAAAGAGTCCCAAGCAGCTCAGTCAACGCATCGATGCACTGAAGCATCTGTACAATACGCTCGGCGAGAGTGTTACTCAGTCGAAGGCCTTTCTGGAGGGCCTAATCAAGCTGGCCAGGCAGCTGGAGCAGTGCTTCGATTCGGCTGATGACTTGATAAGGCGCTTCGAGTCGCCACAGGAGCTGCACGATCGCAACTCCATACTGCTCGAGTTCGAGGACGTGCTGCAGCGCTGCGAGGAGCACTACAACGAGTACAGCAAGTCCTGTGATAAAAGCTGCATGCAGGAGACGCGCCAGCGCATCGACGGCCTCAAAGCCACCTACCACAAACTGACCAGTGCGGACATTATTAAGCGGCTGACCGAGATGAAAACCACTCTGCAGAATTTGGATAACATTTCGCTGGACACTTTGAAGTTTGTGACATTTAATGTTTCATATAAATTTATCAGAGAACTGTCGCAAGCAAATGTGTACTCGGTCTTTTTCAACAGCAGAATCTCCTTGACATGTGCATATTATATCTTCTGCGCTTTATGTGTTTACAGAGTATTCCACCAAACGTTGATATGCATATGCAGTTCTCTGATTATTAAGCCTATTATAATTGTTGACATATTGAGCTCCTATAAGAATGAACGTTTGATTCGAGCTATTTGATTGATTTTTTATGCATACTGACGATGAGTTTGACTTTAGACTCATTTGAGCTTTTGCTAATCGCTTGAAAATTGAAGTTTTCTTGCATTTGCTTTGTCCAATATCTCGTAGGCTTTTTTTATTTTTCACTTTATACATATACCTTGCCATCAATTATGTCAATCTGTATGCAAGGAGTCCCAAGATATCTTGGGTGTTTTAATTTTCTTATTCTCTATTGATTTACTCTTGCAGAACCATGGAGCATGACCTGAAGGAGATAAATGTGCCATCGAATCCGGAAATTGAAAAATTGCAGCAACAAGTCATTGCAATTGTTGTGGTGCGTAGAAAACGATTGCCAATATAAGAATATACATATATAGATGCACTCTTAAGGATGATCTGTATCTAATTACATTATCCTAATGGTTTCTGTTTGTTTCACTGTCATTTGAGTTAATTTATTTGAATCTACTGCACAATTTTCTTTATAAATACGCGATTTCATTTCATGCACTATTTTATCGTTCGCACATTCCATATACCTCGTGGTTGTTGGTTGTTTTCCATTTTAACACCTTTGGTTTTTCATTCGAATCATTCAAACACACACACACACACACACAACTCACAAAGAAATGCGAGCGAGTGAGATTCTGGCGCCAAAGGCAGCTCGGCTATCAGCTTGCACTCTGAAATGGAATCAAATTTCCTATCCTTGTACTTATTCTCCTTTGCCGTTCGTTCAGGAAAAGCATAAGTCCGTTGATTTGGATTCGTATCGAATTGAATTGAATGCAATTTATGATCAAAGCTTTAAGTGTGAAATTTATAGAGAAAACCCTTAAATTAAGTTGAAAATACTAATTTTAAATTAAGCTGTTAATATAATTAGTGTGTTTTTTTATTTAATTAAATTATTGTAAAATCTTTGTAATGCTCTAACCAAAAGGTGCTTTGCATACATTATTGTATATGTACCTAAGTACATTATTATTTATTATGTGTAATGCTTATGTATTTTGTGTAAATTCATGATTTTTTTATTTGCAATTTCACATACCATCCATTTAAATAATAATAAAACAAACATTCGTAATAATCTGTCCACCAAGCTAATCAAGAACCAATTCAAATACCAGATAAAAATACCAACAACCATCACCCAAAACAACCACCACCATATACCAGAATCACCGTATCACTAGCTCTACGAGGTCTAATTTGGTGTCATTTTCACGCTTCAAATTTCAATTATATACATATAAAATATCTCTTTGTTTTGCGTTATTTGGAGTTCTTGTAACTGTCCCCCTCATAAAAATAAACAAAAATAAAATAATAATAAGAGAAAACTAAAATGGCGTTCAACTTGGTTGCGGCTGCGTCAAACGTAAATGTCCAATCAACACATCCCAACAACAGCATAGATACATAAGTATCTGCTACTTCTTTCACCAACGCTTATGTACAGCAAATGCTTTTTGGCCTTCATATACTACTATGTAATGCAACCTATAACATATACCTATCATGGGCCGCGACAAAGACTTCATTGACAACTTGAACGTCTGTAGCTTTAAGGCGTTTTATTTTAATAGAGCTCTATTAAATACTATGAAACTATGCATCCCTTGCACAGGATACGTTGAAAGCTCGCTACAACGAGACAACGACGCTTGCCACAGTTGAAAAGCCAAAGCCAAGCGATGACGATACGGAAATTGTTGTTGTAAGCGATACAGTGCGTCAAAGACGTGCACGCACGCCACAAGCCGGCGAAGGCAGTACGCCCAACACAAGTGCCACCGAGGCTCAGTCGCCGAAGGTGGGGACAGCGGATGCTAAGCCCACATCATCCAGTGGTGAACAGGTGCTGCCCGATTTGCTTCCTCCTCAAACGTTTCGCCTGGCTGAATCCAGCACACTCTTCTCACAGATATCGCTGAATCCGGGCAAGGTGGCGGAAACATCTGCACAACCAAGACCAGCGAAAAATAAACGCAAAGCGCCGGCAGCGCCAGCTCAGGTGGTTGAGATTAAAGTGAAAAACATTCAGAATGATAAAATGTCTGTTCAGAATATTGCGCTGGAGCCGCAGCAGGGCGAGATTGTGGACACCGTCAACATTTTGGAGAGCGTGGAGCCCCTAGTGCCCGAATATGTGCAGACTGTGCAAATTGTGGATCTGTCCGAAGACTCGGACTCCTCACTGCGTGTCGATGCCAATGGCAAGGAGGTGCGACGCAGCAAGAGCAAACGTTCCCTCTGCGATTCACCGGTAGCCAAGTTGGAAGACGGCACTGACGCAGACGCCGACGCGGATGATGCGGAATCTTTGTTGCGTCCTGCAGCGGGCAACACGAGCACACCTCTGCTGCGCGTGGAAAAGCAGCGTATATCCTTTGATGAGAAACGCAAGCGCATTGCCCATGAGCGTGACATACTGCGCGATTCCGAGGAGGATGAAGCGCCACAAAGCGCTGCGGCGCCAAATGAAGCTGCAATAGCAAAACAAGAACAGCGACCCAAAGCCAAACGCTGGCGTCAGCTGCAGCCAGAAATGGAGGCTATTACACCCGACACGGAACCAGAATCACCCATTCGGAATAGTTTCTATAGCGCCGACAAGGAGGCAGGTTTTGATATTGAGCCGCTTGTGTTCTCCGATGATGAGGAGATACCGCGCTTTTCGCTGGAAATGACACCAAGCTTCGACTCTGATAGTGATACGGTAATTTGGTAGAGCTTGGGCCATCATTTCAATTGTTTTGCCACGACTTTTTCTATATCTTTCCCTATTGATCATCGCAGAGCCGAATTGAGACGCCCTCCACCAAGAAGCCGAACTCGTTCCTGAGCAAGGTTCTTAACTCAATGCCCTCGCCACTGGACGATTCGAATGTGACCCTTAAGAGTCCGCCCAGTGAACAGCCCAGCACTAGCCCCATTAACCTGGAGCAGCGTGTTCAGGAATTCAACAAGTTGGCCAAGCAGATGATCTATAAGCTGGAGCTGACCAAGGTCAAGATCGAGCAGGGTCACGAAAGCGAGGCGTAAGCATACAAAACTTGAACGAATTTCACACTGAAAATGTAATTATTTCGTAGCGAGGATCTCAGAATGTTAATAGCGCCGGATGCGGCCACTCTGATCTCACAGGGCGATTCCTTGGTGCTCGAAACTCACGGCAAACAGGGCAGCATCTCGCGCCTGGTCATGCGCACTCAGATCATACTCAGAGAAAAATTCCGCGAGGTTCAACAGGCCAAGTAAAAAACTTTCCGATTCCCAATGAGTTTCTCCTATTACTTAAACATTTATTAATTTCTCTTAACAATCAGATCGAAAGTAACTGGCTCGTCTGCAGCACGTCCCACACCGGACGGCGTCAATATTGAGGAGCTGGTCACAAAAGGTCTCCGTCGCATAAATGTGCTCATCGAGAAGCCCGTTAATCTCAAGTCCAGCACTGAGCTCGAGAAACGCATGGAGGACATCAACGTAAGTGTGACCAAGCTAATTTTACGCTGGCTTTCGTCCAACATTTGCCACATCTGGCAACAGAACACAATTAATTGCCCATGGTCAAACTGGGCAGAATAATTATACCCCAAAGCATAAAATTGTTTTAATCAGGAGTTTAACAAGGTCGTGTAAGGGGCGGAAGAGTATGTACATATAGGTAATGTTGTATGTATATATTTATTCCTGAATCCTTGTCTGAATATCAGTTTCTGCATTGCCACAAAGTTGAGGCCAATAATTTAGAAGGGGTTGGTAATTACATGTATAAATTTAGTTGTAGTTGCCTCGGAAGTAGGAAATCTTAGAATTTAGTCATAATCATAATCATAATTTTCGATGCATTAAATGCTGTTAAAATACAAATATTACGGGGTATTGTTATTTCATTAATTTTAGCATGCAAAATTGGGCAAAATTGTTAAAAACAATATTTTGCATATTTAAATCATCTTTGTTTGAGATTATTTGCAATGAGCATAGGGTATTTTCTGGCTTAGCTAGACAATTTGAAATTATCTTTATTATAATCGAGCGCAATATTTGTATTTATACATTTTTATATATTTTTTTTGTGTACTAATTTAGACATCTTTGAAAGCGTCTGCATTTAGTTTTTTTGCTCTTATTCCAACCACAAGTTAATTGGCCTCTTGGGAATTCAGAGCATCGGCACAGGCCACCAAACTAAATGCTGCCATTAGAAATACCCAAAATAAACCAAAAATTTTGACATAGTTACACAGACATCTCGAGACATCGCGTCGTACGCCAACATTGAACAACAACAACAACTGTTACAAATATGTATATTTAGGGGAGAGCTAATATAATTCAAAGAGAGAACTTAAGAGATTTCTGTCATGTTAAGTGAAAGTCTGCTAAAATGTGATCCGTACTGCGTGTGCTTATTAAATTAGATTGGTCAACATATCGATTGTTTAATGTGTCTAGTGTCATGATTTATTAAATAAGGAAACGTAATAAGAATTGTCTCTGAAAATAATGTACATAAATAAATATCTAGGTCACAAAGCAACATAAGTATTTCCGTTTCCGATTATGACTCAAGAAATAGCTCACTTGCTGGAATTTGAACTAGATAGGAGTTTAGAAAATAAATCAAATATAAATAAATAATGAAAAAGTGAAATCATAAGCGATAAATTAAAGAAATTAAACGCGCAGATACTCTTCTATTGTTAATACTAATAGGTAATAGGTAGACAGGACAAACATCTGACAGTCAGGTTAATATAAAAACTATAGCTAAGCAGTCCGAGCTTTTAAGATTTAAAGACTAAGATTTAAAGACATTTTATTTTTGAAGATGTCTTCAATAATAATTGTCGTCTTCTGGCGCGTGCACTTTGGAATAGTATAGAGGAAAATTGACGAGAGGCCCTGGGCAAAGTCCATATTATTATACAGCATATCTGCCAAATGCATTGTAATAAATATTCGACACTCTTGACTGTTTGCGGTGTACAAAATGGTACCTTGTTTAAATTTAAATAAAATGCTTGACAAATCTTCTTACATATTATTAACGTTATAGTATACATATCTGCCATATGCAGTGCAAGAAATATTCGACATTCACACGAGTACTTTGTATTGAATTTACAGTTTTCCTGTTTGAATTGAAACAAATTGCTTGAGAAATCTTCTTCTGGGCAAAGTACATACTATTTAATAGAATATCTGTCATATGCATCGTTTTAAATATTCGACAATCTAAAGTTGAGTTTTGTCAGTTTTCGTTACACAAACTGTGTACTTTGTAAGGTTTAATTGAATTTATAGTTGTTCTGTTTAATTTGAAATAAAATGCTTGACAAATGTTCTTATTTCCTGCCCATGAAAATCTCCACAATACGACAATTCCGATCCCTAGACGATGACATGCCCTAAAAACCATCATTAATCAATTGGTTCATGGGTTGTTTATTTTTGTTTTTCTTTTTCTTTTTGTTTGGTATAGTTTTTGTTTTTTGTTTTTGATACAGGCCCAAACGATGACAAAATAATACGAAATCAAATGGGAAAGTGGGAAACCTATATATTTAAAAATAGAACCATGAAGAGTCTGGCAAAGAGAAACATTTTGAGGCAACACGAAGAGTGTTTTTTCAAAAAGCAACTATAATTTTCGCCCCTTGCCGGCGTCGGCGTTTGTATATTTAGTATGTGCGCGTCTCAAACACGCAACGGTCGCGTCGCTAGTAATTAATTTCGTGATTAATTTGATTGATTAAAAGGCGTGTACGAAATTCTCTTGGCGCCAAAATTGTTTGCCCTGGAAGCTCCGATGCAATTCTGCTGGTTGACACAGTCTGCCAGTGCGGTATACAAACAGTCGCCACCCACCCACCAACTACCTAGCTGTAAACCACCCCACCCACCCAACCAGCCAACCAGCCAACCACCGACACACACACAGACACACATATTGCATTGATTCACGTACTTGGCTGTCCCAGGGAATACTTGCATGGGACTTTCCTTGTTCAGTTGTAGCCGGAATTGAAATTCATTTACCGTTGGCCCTCCCAGCGGCGTCCATTTTGCTAGAGTGCGTGCCGTTTCCTTCTTCCGCTCGAGCGCTCAGCGTGCATTTATTGTTAATTTTTCATCACCAGCAGATAAACAGCTCAAGTATATTTATGGTTCAACTCTTTACAGGAACGCCGAGACGATCTGCAGGTGATTGTCGGCGCCATTGGCAAGAACCCCCAAATGCCAAAGGTTACGCCCGTCATGATGAACGAAATTGAAAAGGTTCGCACAACGCACTTGTCGCTCGACAATTTCATTTAACCTGCCCGCTTACACACATTTTTCTTTCCATTCTTTTTTTTACAGACTAAAAACAATTTGATTGCTCATGCCGATTGCGTGGAGCTCTCATTGACGGAACTGAAAAATGGCAACCAAATTGGCAACGGCAACGGCAACGGCGCCACAAACAGCCGACAGGGTAAGTGATTTTTTAGCCCCTATTATTTTGTAATCGATGTTCAAAGGTTATTCATTGCGCTTTATTTGGCCCCTTAAGGTCAGTGGTTCAAAGACTTGTAGAGCTTGTATACACCTGGTTACGATTGCATAAAGTTAAGTGTTTTCCCGGTTTTTTATATTGCGCATTTTTCTTTCAATGCGCTGAACTTTGGCGGTTATATGGCCCGAACTATATAATATTTTCAGAGTCTGCATATACCAAAAAAACCTTTTTTAAATGTGATAAAATTGTGAGGTGTTTAAGCCGAACTGAGTACCTACAAACCAAATTGTTGGGTGTATTTATCAATAGGGATAACCGGAGACGTATTCCAAGAGTAAAAGAATTTTAATCAGCATATACATACATGCATATATAGACATTTATTCAGTGCAGACTTAAAGCTACAGGCTTATAGTCTCAAATATTCATACTGATATTTAAGGTCTCCAGCTCGTATTTTTTATACCCTGAACCCATTAAAAATGGGTAAAAGGCGTATAATGTTTTTATGCAAAATGTAAATGTATGTAACAGGCAGAAGGAAGCATCTCCGACCCCATAAGGTATATATATTCTTGATCAGCATCAATAGCCGAGTCTATCTGTCTGTCCGTATGTATGAACGCAAGGATCTCAGAACCTATAAGAGCAAAAGACTTGAAATTTTAGCTGTAGGTTTTCCTAGTTCCTACGCATATCGACTTTGTTTCCGATAATCGATAACTTACTCCGTTTCCAAGCAATCGATAAAAATCGATATCGACACCCTGTTTTTTGAGCAAATTGGGTAAATAATAAGAGCTAGAGTCACCAAACATGATATGTTGCTTCTAGAATATTATATATATGTCAAGTATCTTTCATTTTATATCTATCGCCACCTCCCCGCTACCACCTCAAAGAGGGTTCAGGGTATTCCCTAGTCGGGAGCTCCCGACTAGAACCTCTTACTTGTTACTATATCCATTTGTTGATGCCACCCTGATCAAGACTATATAGCTTTCATGGTATCGGAGATAGCCTATCTACCTTATATTGAACTAATTTTTATGAAACAGGATCAAGTTCACAACTCACGATTCATAGAATGCATAAAAATATCAGCGCCAGGAATAAGCCCTGCTTTGTAGGTTTCTCGTATCACGCGCCCTTCGACTAACTATTATTTTTTGAAGGTCCTTGGATGTATTCCCTGCCTACAATGACAACAAATTGCATATTTTCACATGTCCAATTTATGTAGAAAAAACTGAAGCCCGAGGCTATATTGTTGGCAGAATTTTATTATTTTGGTTAAATTATTTTATTCTTATTGGTTACAGCAATCCGCCCTATCATTTTCATATTCAGAATAATTAATTGAGCTACAGAAACTGGGATCGCAGGGAATTAACGTAACGTTGAGTATGCGAGAAAAAAGTTTGCAAACACAATTTAACGAATTCGAGGGCCATTTGCAAAAACGCGCGAATAAGCACGCACGATACATTTTTTTATTATTTGTTTTTGCATAATTCTTTTTACACATTTACGCTTTTGAAGTTTTTAATTTCATATTTTCATGCAGCCGGCAATATTTCGTTGCATTTTATGGCATTTCAATGGAATTTCTCTCTACTCGCTGCCCGTCTTTTCCCCGCTTTCCGTCTTGTGACTTTGTTGTTTGCACCCGTTAAGGGCTCGCAGCCAAATGCGCCGTGTCAATAGCACTTTTGACATTCCACATAGATATTTTCAAATGTATGCATGTGGGATACATGTGTCGGGCATGTTGGCTTACTGTGATGGAAGCGGCGACTGTTCCGGTTAACACAGGGCTGCTGTTTTGATATTTATGCATAAATATTCAATGTTCAACATGCATCGCCAAATAGATATCTAAAATGGAGCGCTTTAATAATAATAATGCAATTTTACAAGTATTTATTAAATAGTAAAATGCAAAAGTTGAATATTAAATAACCTTGTCGCTTCCAAATGCTTTTCTACGTTAACTTATTTATTTTATTCCAAGGGGACCATATGATATAGTAGTTCGATTTAAAACCATTTTGCAAATATGTGGAAAGATCGTCGAGCTCATATCTGACATTTTTGGTTAGCGTATGTTAAGGTGAAACGGCTTCAGCATGCCGACGATTGAATACCCTTGCAGACATTTGGAAAACTAAAAAGTTTACCATATAAAAGTTTCTCGATCCATCGGCCAATATTCACCCAGCTTTCTTAAACAAGATATAGTAAATAAACAAGAAATAATGGCTATTTTGTATATCCCTTTGGATATGGCGGAAGAATTATGAAGCTCATAATTGCGGAGTTTGCTGAAGACATCTTGAGAAATAGAACATTGGAACACTCCGAGTAATTATGTTCAAATTTAACAAAGATACCTTGAAGAAACCTTCATATAAACGTGATATGGTGATGGATGTTAATATTATGTGCGGATCATAAAGGAAATAATAAATGCCGAGTTCATATGAAAACCCTATTTTCAACACATAATTCCCATGAAAGCTTCCCAAACTATATCATCTGACCAATTCAGACAATCTTTCTATGAAAGCATAATTGAACACGATTAAAAACGCTTTAATTTATTAGCCAAATTATTGTACTACACTTATATGAGCATTGCATTCGTTACTCAGCGAAAGTCTCTTCGAATCGGATGAAGTCTCAATTCGAAAGCACTTTTGCTAAGCATTGAATGCAATGCTTCGTTGACTGGCCACAGTCAACTGCAACGAGTTTTTTAATATTGAGCTTTGGGATTTCAATCGTTTGGAGAAACTAACTTGCCTAGATACAGCAGTCGACGATCTATTTGAAGTTTTTGAAATGATTGATCCGTTCCGCTGAGCCGTTTCGGATGAACGTTCGATTTTGCTCGCGATGGGTGTCGTTTTTCTTTGTGTCTGGGGCACACTCGCCAGTGTATTGGGGGACGTTCTAATTAAACCTTGACTTTTGATATAATTTTCAAGCTCATCCGTTGCCTGTACATCGACATGATAAATCGAGTCGGAAAAATCGATTGGTGTACTGGTTTCTGGCATTGGTAATTCGCACATCTTTTTGCCGTTCTTGGCTATTGTGAATTCGGCAGTATCAAATAAACGCCTTCGTTCCTCAAAACTTATGCCCTTCTGCTCTGAGTCTTCCGTGGTCTCCAGCTTTCCTTTGGGAAATGCGCTTGGCCGTGGACTGATAATAATAACTTTTTTTACACCCTTTATCGAATGATCGATGCTAGCTTCGGTCAAACGCCTTACCAGATATTCGGGATTAAGGACAATTTTCTTTTTCGGATGCGGTGTGCCAAACGACAGATATTCGCTAACAGAACTCCTATTAGAGTTAGACAGTTTTCTAGAGCCTGGCCTAAAGGAGCTCGATGGCTTTCGATGGGCCTGCCAGTCCGAGACACTGTGTTTGTCATTTAGGTTTTTCATTAGTGATTTGGGATTCACGGCCATTTCCTTTTTGAGATGTGCTGCATCTTCTTTTCTTGTCCGAGCCCCGGACACTTCAACATGTTGTTCTTCTCCATGCGCCATTTGCAAGTTTTGCTGATTAATAAGGCGTTCGCAAAGCGTCTCCGCATCCACTGGCGGAATTACTCGTGGAAATGGTGTCGTTACCCTAGCGGAAGCTATCCGCATTAGGCCATATTCACGAACAGCCAGATCCACTGTTTCCGATTTGCTGAAGAAGAGCTTGTCATGGTGGCTCCTTTTTAAGGAAGTTGTAGACCTAATAGCTGGTTTCAAGCTATCGGCGTTCTGTGACCTTAAATTGGTAGCTGGCATGACGTTCAACATTACTAAAGCAAGCACAAGAACTAAATATATGTAAGCAGATATTTTTTTTTTTTTTAATTAACTTATTTGCTGTGTTGGGAAATCAAATATAATGTAAAACTGTTCAACACTGCTTGCAATGCCAACTGTTCAGGGCAGAGCCTTCTATTCTTTGCAATCTATCAGAATAATGTTAATGGGAAAATTAAAGTTTTAGGATTTGATGAAGTATAATTTTATAGCTAAGCTGTGACCTGTAGCTTAAAAGATCTTTCTTTATAGCTAGAAAATTTAATTGCTTTTTCTTGCATCCGATATGCGCCGACCAAGTAAGAAATAGGGGTTTTCCGAGTGCTGGATAGGACCAGTTTGGTCTGGCAATGTAGCAACCAGGGTTCCAAGGTAGCTGGTTGCTCCGACGTGAAGTTGGTCTCTCCTCTCCACACCGGGTGATGGAGTTATTAATATACTGAGAGTTGTGTCTCATGTCGACTAACTTAGGAAGAAAGGTAATGTTTATGTATACAAGTTTTTATAAACATCATTTTTGTTCATTACCTCTTATCGGTAATGCATTTAAAATTTATAAGACTGCAATTTAATTTTTGTATAAAAATATATATATTATTATGTTACGTTTATACGCTCAATTGGTTTTATACTGTTTGTTGTGGGCAAACCTATTTAGTTTGAGTGTTTGGATGGTTCTTCATTGACTAATGTGGTCTAATGTACCGCTTGTGTTTTTTATGAAGTTCGCTGAAATATAGTTTTGCATTGCTTTCTTATGATGTTGGGGCTCAGGATTCAATATCAGACGAGCCGGGTTTGCGATGAATATATCGCTCATCTTCTTGCCATTCATAGCTATCGTGAATTCGGCCTCATGGAATAGCCGGCGACGATCCTCAAAACGTAAATTTTTTTGGTTGCCTGTCGTACTTCTGCACAAGGGAATCGCATCTTCTTGTTTGGCTGACGTAGAACCTTCGATACTTGTCCTGGGCTGAATGACACTTGATCTGTCAAATTTCCTGGGAATAATAAGGGTGACCTTTCTTTTAATATTTGGAACATTATCAGTATTTAGCCCGGTAGGCTTTATCGGACTACTGGAGTCAATCAAAAAATTACTCCCAATGTAGTTTTTTAATATAGACTTTTGGCTTGAAATCGTCAGATTCTTTTGCACATCTTCTCCACTGGATTCCTCCGAAATATCCGAATAACTAGTTCTCTGGCTCGATTCTATCGGCTTCTTGGTATTGTCAAATTGTACATCGGTGGAAATCATATCCCCATCTGTCATATCCACGGATCCTAAATTCAAGCGTGCGAACGGAGTGGATGCTACGTTTTTGGGTACCCGCATCATGCCAAAACTGCGGGCTGTTATACTCTCTTGCTTGGGTACCTTAAATTGAAGTGACTTCCGGAAAACTTTTGGAATAGATTGGTTTCTCATAGATGATTTCTTTGGCTGAGTTTCTGCCATTCTGCCCTTTCTTAAGTAAAAGAATCTAACAAAGAAGGTTCGCCTAGTTCTCAGTGTTTTTATTTGAATTTTGAGAGAAGCTTGTTTCTACTGTGCTTGTGAAATTGTATTGAAATCAGTTTTACTCTCATATCGTCCACGCTTGAATGTGACACTGCTTGCAACGCCTACGCAGCACTGCTTGAATTCTGTTATTTTAGTTAGGTAGACTCTCACCAAGCTTGTTGCTATAAAACTCGAAGTGACCACTGCAATTTGATGCAGTCGCAAGTTCCCGATTAAGAGATACCCTTTATTGAGCATCTGTAACATTTTTCGATATATTGAATAACGGTTAACAAATAGTTTGAAATTAACTTGATTTTTGGTTTTTCGTTTGGAAATTAAACAAACGGACACACATTCATATATACAGCGAAGTCATCTAAATACAGTCACTACTTCCATTCCTTACATCTAATATAACAATATAACAATACAAGATATAAGAAAATATTTTCATTTGCCATTGCCATTTTTTAAAATTTAGAAAACAGTTTTAATACCTACCACGTCTAAATCTTTAATTTATCCAACCTTTAAAAACGAAAAAGTAAACTTCAAAACTGTCATGCTCACAAAGATTTTTACATTTCTTACATAAACGTCCCTGTCTCGTCTCAACTGCAAAAAGAAGCCACTTATTGTTGCTTTTCACAATGGGAAAATAATATAATTAGAACCGGCGACTGCTCGACAGCTAGTCGGACGAAGAGTCAGATTCGTGGCTATGCCTTGGTCACCGTTCAAAGAAACAATCTAATCGAAATATGAGTTTTGCATAATATAGAAACATCGACACCTCGAAGGTAACCATTTCTTCTTGTTTTATCAATTGCTGTTTATTTACATGAACTTCTATTAGCAGGCGTATTGCTGGATGTGAATACGTAGACAGAAATTTATACAAAACGCAATTGACGATCCAAACAGGCTCTAGTTTTAAATAAGTTTGCATTGGAAAAATAGCGAAAGTGCGTTCAAGTGGACTCCAGTCGCAATCTGAATGCACTCTCGCTATTGGTCGTTGTACGTAAGATGTTCGGGGCATTTCCCTGATTCCTTGTCGTTAAGATTATTGATGGAGTGCTGATAAAGCTAGTTTGTGACACTGAATCATTCAGTTTGAGTTTTGTATTGCCGGTTAGTGTACCGGCGGGTGCTTTTATGAAGCCTTGTTTTCGGATAAAACTTTCTATGGCATCTGTCGCCCTCTGGGATTCGCGAAATGTGGCGTCAACTATTTCTAATTGATCAACTCGATCTGACATACACTGTTCGCTCATCTTCTTTCCATTTTTGGCAATTGTGAATTCGCCCTCACAGAATAATCGTCGACGCTCCTCAAAGCTAAGTAAATGGCTGCTGGGTCCGGGGTTAATCACTGTGCCATTGACACTTTTTCTCTGGTTCATTAACAAAGTTTTTCTTTCGGTGGTCGTGCTTCCCCGAGGAGTGATTAGGGTGACTTTTTTGCACTTGCGATCGTGCTCAGTAGAGCTAGATTTTCGCAGACAGCTGGGCAGGGTGTTCATGTAGCGTGCAGACTGAAACGACAAGAAGCTCCTGATTGAATTTCTGCCGATTTCCATGTCTGTCAGTTTCGACTGGAATTTCGATAATCGTCTAATGCTAGCCCACTGATGGGACACTTCTGCATTCCAATCAATTGCACTGATCTGCTTTTTGAGTAGCTTGGGATTTACGGCCGTGCCCTTGTTAGGGTGCGGAGTGCCTGAGGGCATTTGATCAGGATGCATCACGTGAGACTTTTGTGCCTTGCTGTCAAAATGTATGCTATAAATGGGTGGATCGCTTTCTTCCACAGGCTCCACTTTGATTTTACTTTTTTGCTCCTCCTCAAGGCGCGCTCTAAGTGTCGTCAGATCAATCGGGTTAGATGGGCGTGGAAATGGGGTCGAAGACTTGTCTGCGGTTATCTTCAGTAGGCCATAGTCGCGGTCTACAGTTGGCATCTGGTCAGGTGGTCTAAATAGCAGATCTCTCGACTGAAATTCGTTTGTTTTGACCAAGAATGATGATTTTTTAGTTGCCGTTGTCGACATCGTAAACGGGATGGCAATCGCGATTAACGTACAACCAAAACAAACAACGTTCAGTCTTGTGGGCGTTTCTGTGGGACGCAGCTTCCTTTTATTTATTTGTTATTTTATTGTATGTGTTGTTTGTTGTCCTGTGTCTGGAGTATGTTCTTGAATTTCATCTATTTGTGCTCACCTTAATCTGAAACTGCTTGCTATGCCTACGCGGCACTGCTTACGTTTTGATTTTGAATTCGTTGAGCATGCGATAGCTGAATGCTACACAACTGTTTGTGTGCCAGCACATAACCGTGGGCATCGACTAAAAGCACATTGTCAGCTTTAAGCCCTGGCCAAAGCTTTTTCTTTTGCCAATTAGCCTTGCCGCTTGCCAAACAGCTGTTAAGGACTGCGGGCAAACATTTCAAAACAAAACGTTCAGCGGTAAGGAAGTAACTGAACTCGTTCAAAATTCTTGTGCATGTTATTGAATATAACGAATAGTACAGAATGATTTAAATTTGAAAGTCCCAATAATTTGCTATCAAGTGAAAGTTTTCAATTAGAAACATTCTTTAACCTTCCTTGTAAAATGAAACTGTGCAATCAAATGTCGCTTGTATTTGCAACAGAAAAAAAAACTACGTGTAAATGGAGCAGGAATCAAACCTAAAAAAATGTTATTAATTAACATTAAAAACTGAAGTTATTTCAGACTGGTCTGAACGTCTGCTTGTGCCATCAACTTTGTATCTAGGCATGCGGATGCTGTGTATAACCAAAGTTTAATTAAATAATATTTTAAAAAGTAAACATAATTTAAACTTGTATAAAAAACACAAATCAAACATATGTTCTTCGAAAATACTATACTCAATCTTTTTAAAAAATATATTTTTATAAATGAAGATTTAAATACATATATTCAAATGTGTGCTTTAATAAACATATAACAAAACATTGAAGCCCCGATCCAAGTAGGCATTAATAAATATAAATATTATTGAATTTATACAAATATTTATATAAAAGTGAATTTCAACCAAGATATGCTCGGCTTGAAATTTTAAATTGTTCCTGTTTTTACTCAACAAAATTGAATCTTCTAATAATTAATAATATATCAAAAAGGAGGCTTGCAACTAAATGCTAAAATTATAATAATTATAGGTGTGTGCCATTAAAACTCATACGCTCCGAGTTCAATGTGCTCACCTTCTCAAAGTATTTGAAAAAGTGCTGAGTGACATTGAGAAGCAGCCGCGCGACAAGTGGAAATATAACATTTTCTCCGGTCTTAATGAGTTATGACATAAGCTTTATCAGGCAGCTTCCCTTGCCAATTTCAACGTGTTTCACTTATACTATATATATATGTGTATATATATATATTTTCTTTTAATGATTTTTCTTTTAGCTCTTTGCACCTGCCAGGTTCTGATTGTTGTCGTATAAAGGACAACAAGCGTCAAAATGGGTGAAAAGAAATTTTGCACTTAACGTGTTTTCCATCTCCGGCTACTTCAGTTTGTGTCTAAGGCTTGTTAGCTGTTTTTTTTTTTCATGCTTTTTCCATATATTTGTTTAACAGCCTCTTGTGTGTTGTGACTCTCATGAATTTTATTTTAAATGCTTTCACACACGTGGCATTCATTCATTCATTCATTCATTCCACATAGACATGACTCGTAAAGGCCTGTCGCGAAGTCTGCCCCTTTTTTCCCCTAGTTGCCTTGGCCGTTCCGAATCCCTTGTTGCAAATAGGAGCTCTAATCCTGCGTGCTGGGGCGTTCGGATAATAAAAAAAAAACAACAACAATGATAACAAAGTAAACGACGCTACGTAACTTCTGGACACACAGACACAGCTCAAACAGAGGGACCCAGACAGACTTCCGTAGTTATTGGGTTTGCTTTCACGGCTTATGTGCAACTGAAGCCCCGAAACTTTCATAAATTTCTGCACTAGCTCCTTAGGCTTACAAAACTTGCCCAAGACTTTTCTTTTAATACTTTGCGCTAAGTATTTCAAGTGTTTCCCTTGCCCCTTTCGTGTGCTTTGAATTCTTTGCGGCCAGTTCTGCTTTTCAATAGAAAGCTGCCATTTGGGGCGTCAAGAATGCGAAATAAAAAAAAAAATAATATTATTTTGTGCATTGTCGAGTGTGGCATGCCTTAAAGCCGAGCAAATGAAATGTGTGCCCACAAAAGGAACTGCATATTCGTAATTACAAAAGCTTTAAATTCTTATATTTATAGTAAACATTAATAACAATTAGGAGAATAGAATTTCCATTTTAATTTCTTTTGATAAAAGTTTTTATAGTATAAAAGTGAGAGTGCTGAAGAATCAACTTCTGTTCAACGAGGTATTGTTACTTTTTAAACCAACCTCATCTATTTAGACAAATTGATATGTGATGCAATTGAGTTAACATTTTGTTATATATAATCTAACCCTTGTAGAGGGTATTGCAAGTTTGTAATGAACTGTGTAACGCATGGAAGAATGCATCTCCGACCCCATAAGGTATATATATTTTAAGTAATAAGCTTAAACAGCCGAGCCTGTCTGTTTCTATGCGAACTACTCTCAGTTTTAAGGCTAACGTCTTGAAACTTTGCATAGGTCTGTCTTTCTGTTGAAGGCAGTACATAACATATGTTGGGACTGGCCGAAGCGGACCACCATATCATATAGCTGTAATGGGAACGATTGGATTGTATAAAAAAACTTGTTTTCTTTCAGAGACATCAAGACCAAATAAGCTTTACTTTACTCACATGTCTGCAAGACCGTAAGGCAAATGCCTAGTAGAGGGTATCAAATCTTCTTTCTCGTTTTACTTATTATACTTATATGTCCAATTATGGTTAGAGAACAATGTTAAAGTACAAGCGGATAGCTCAAAACTAGATAACTTTTGAAAACCAGATGACAATTAAATTCAATTAACGTTAGCTCTTTGAGTATTTATTTATTATTTATTTATCTATTACTCAATGCCAATGGCGTAACATTTTGCCATATATATTTGGCATATTTCCCACAATATCTTATTCTATAAAACTGTTTGTACTTACTGAGTGACTGTTGATCAACCAACAATCAATTCACCCACATCGGTGGAAACGCATTTCACACGTTTTCCACACTTATCGAAAGATCAACTCGCCTGGTTGGACTTTCATGGAAACCCATTTCAAAATTCTTCTTTAAATAATGAATTTATAAATATAATTTATATGAATTTCGAAAAATTTGATTTTGAGTTATTTATCAGTTTTTATCTATGTAAAATATGTGAAATGTGTTTCAACTTTTGCGTAAAATTCACAAATGACAGGTCAAGCAAATGCGTACAAAAATTTGTATATTCTCACGGAGGAAGCTCTTGGGTACAAAAGTAATGTTTGAACACTTCAAAAACTTGGCCGTGCAAGGCCGGCTAATTGCTGCTAGTTTGATTTTTCAGCTTTCTTGCAGTGGAAACTAGAAAGCTTTAGAGTAAGCCTCGTGCAAATTTATTCTCCTTCTTGGCCGGTTGTGTGCGATGCCTGAGTTACGGCCCCGTCCTGCTTTGCAGCCACTTGAAAGTGTGTTTCATTGAAATAGTTTTTCATTTACTCAACGCTTTTTATGCGCCTCTGGACAGGCGTTTCATCGAAATGGCCAACTGGGCGAGCTGGCAGAAAAGTGAACCCGGCAAATATGGCTCACTGTGGCAGGCGTTCGCTCTATACGAATGTTGGCCATGGTGACCGCAATTGGCCGACACAAAACCGCAGCCGCTGCTAATGAGGAAAATAGCATTAGTGACTGAGCTTCGCAGGCATCTAATTATCGTAGTTTTTTAATGAACATTTGGTGTTTTATTATTTGCCTTCGCAGATTACAACAACGAGGCGAGCGGCACCGGCGCTTTGGCAAGCAGCTTCGATAAGTCCGTTCTGCACATTTCCGACTGGTTGACTTGGGAACAAAACATGATCAAGATACAAAGTGTGGTCGTGGACGATGTGGACGCAGTGCGTTTGGCCATTGAAAAGCAGGAGGTAAGTTTCAGCTGCAGCAGCCGGTTGAAGTGGTGCTCATTGCATTTGCTCCGTTCCTATTTCGCTTTGTAGAAAGTTTTGCGTGAATTGAAAATGAAAAAACCTCAACTCAATGAACTGGTCCACACGGCGGAAGTGCTGAAGGGCGACATTAAGCGTCAGCAATTGCAGGAGAAAGGTAAGCCCTTAAAGCCTTATTACTAAATAAAATTACCTATTTTATGGGCTATTTCATCTAAACAAATCTTGTCAATGATGAAGCTTACAAAACCGAAAATAGGTATTATTGGAAAACCCACTTCATATATATAAATGTATATTGCATTTCACGAATTGTGTTTGATAAAGAATAATTTGCTTTTCCACACTCGACAAATACTTCATTTTTAATGAGAACTTGTGTATTAAGTAATTTTTGTACACACATTTTTTCTTATTTTAATATTCCAATTACGAACTGTGCTGCAAAACGTATGTTATACTTATGTAAAATGTAGGTCTAGTCTGGGTTACATTAACTTCCTTTTAATATTCTTCTCCTTCTTCTGCCTGCGTAATCTCCTCTGCATTTGGACTCCTCCAATTCGATGTCTCTTTAGAAGACGCGTAGCCAGTCCATTGTCCTTACGAAAGCAGAAATGCTCCCATTGAAAAGATTTCAAGGCGAAATCATTTTGGGGAACACGTGAACGTTTCCTAATTCATCGAACAAATTGCCCATACGATGGCACATGGAAATTTCATTAGGCCTTTTAGCTGCTGTCTGCTAAATGCCATTATGAATTGCATGCAGATTGTGTTCAACCTGAAGCCCTGGCGAGCTGTGTACATTTTCCATTTCCCTTAACGACTTTCGTGCAAGCAAATTTCCGCTTTGCCAGACCGACTCACATGCCACGGTCAGACTCATGGGAGGGGCGTTCCGTTCAATCTGAAATATCCACTTAAAATGACCAACAGTTGCTGGCTCGCTTGCCAACTGGCCCAAGCGAGTGGTGCGGTCGTTGGTGCTACTGATGCAAAAATTTGCATGCCGTTGCCGGGAACCTTCCGACTCAACGTGTCTTGCACTTGTCCCGTAGCATTCGTCCTCCGATAGGTTTGGCTGCTGCTGCTGCTAAAAAGACTAACATTAACCAGTAAATACGATCGATGGAAAGCACATACTATAGATACTCTGTAGTTGTTCTTGTGGGATTGTCAGATATTCTGTCTGAGTGTCAAATTTTCAATTATTTAAAAATTATGCAATACTCAAAGACTCTTACAATGTGCCAAAAGAGGATAATTTTCTATTTATTTAAATTAAATCACAAAACACACAGGATTTAAATAAAATACTAACATTTGGCAATTAGGAAGTTAGGAAATGAATATAATCATAATAGATAAGTAAAGCTTGATATTTCTCCCTGTTGTTGCTGAAGTCAAACCTATACACATTTAGTCTATAAACATTTATATACGTATATTATAATATATTTTGTACAATAATTGTAAAGTTTTAAACTGAGTTTATATTCACAAAAAAGCCTCTGTTCGTTTTTGAAAGGGTATCGTTAGGTGACAAAGCCAAAGCTGTCGAATGGCATTGAAAGACAATGGCAAGGTTCTCAGCAAACACAAATACAAATATGTGCACAGGACACACACACGCACACACACATTTATGTAAATGGGAAACATGTCAAACTGGAGTGCCAAACATAGGAATGTATAGAATGCCCTGCACTATGAATCGGAAATGGAAATTCTTTTTTAGCCGGTACACTGCAGTGGTGAATATGCACCTTCACAGTTGTACAGGCACTGCCAAAGAGTAGAATGTAACTTTAAAGAGAGCGAAATATTTCATTGCATGCCTCAAGGCGCATGCTCAGAGGAAGAAATACATTTGGGTATGTGTGCGTGTGTGTGCGTGTGTGTTAGTATGTGTGCTCTGTGTATTTTTTGCATTTCGTTCATTTCAACTCTCTGCGGAATTTTAATGTGGCATCAGGCAGCCAACATTTCTGTCAGTTGACATTTAATTGACAAGCGCTGCGGAGTTGAAGTGTGGGGCGGGCTGCCAACATTTTTATGCGCCCCTTTTGTTGTTGCGGCCGCTGTTGTTGGGTCTGCTGCTTGTTGGGTCTTACATAGTTTTGTATTTTATGTCATTGTTTGTTGGCTGTGGGGGAATTGGCCTGCAGTTGGTTGCATTGCTTGTGTGTTGTTACATATTATTATGATGTTTGGTTTGTCATAAACATTTGTAACTTGTCCTGCGCACGACTCTTGCCGTCGACCACGTACTTAAGTGAATCCCTGTTGTTGTACCACCAGCAAGACGTCACTGGGGTCTGAGCCTGGGGCTGGGTCCACATGCTACTGGATACTGGGAATTCACTTTGTTGTGGTTACTCGGCCACATTACAGACGCCACACAGTCAAGGGGGGCAGATTTCTTTTTTTTCTTTTTTCTCCAAGAAATGAACTTTACGCTGGTTACGTAAGTTGCACATGTTTAATAGTATTCAAGATTAAAAAAATGACAGAGAAAATAATTAAGTACATAACGATATATATATAGAGAGTGTTATTATGGAAATATATTGCAGAAGAAATTATCCGGAGCTGCCAGTGCAATTCGCTTCAATTTAAACTTCGAGCTGATAATCTAATCTTAAGTACTGCATCATGGTTGTTAACTATTCTGGGATTGAACTTTTGTATAGTTTTTTAGTTGTTGAATCATTCATCAAGAATATTCGAAGTCGTTTGCTGTTATTTGGCTGCACAGTGTAGACCCAACTGAAGCAAATACAATTGGATGCCTTTTCTAGTTTATCTCTGAAATGACTTCGATGCTGCTTCCCATGATAAACCTATATTGATCCCTTGGCAATCTATTAGATATGGAAATGCTTCGTTGTTTCGCTTGCATTTGTCCCACTGCATATAGTCACATATTGTTCAGATATCCTCATATGTAATGTGTACTCAATGTGAGCCTCAACAGTAGATCGTCCATTTTCCCATTTCCAGTGATCAGAGTGAATCGTTTCTTAAACTTTACAGGGTCCATACACTATATTCTTGGTTGCCACTGTATCCAATATCTGATCAAGAGATTAATCTAGTATTTCGCTTAAGATGTTGGGAATTATTGCAGTTGGTCTAACTTTTTCAACGAATCAGGCCAAAATGTGCGCAAGACACAGTCCAAGTTGTTGCACTTCAGTTAGGTACGTCCAGAAAAAGTTTTTAATTTTTAAGGTTTCACAATCTTAGTCCGTCATGTCCGTCTTTCTGGATCTCTCAAGTATCTCAGAAAGAGCTAGATACTCAAACTTCCTAAACCTCTAAGGTTAGAGCATTTGAACTTTCTAGAATAGCATATACAGATCCGTGGCAAGTAGTTCACTCGATTGAGGGGGGAGTAGAATGCTTGACTTCGGTCCACGGAACTGACTTCTTCTAACAATTTTTTTATAATGCTAAAGGAAAGGAGCGCGTAGCGCAAGCTGCATTTAGTGTTGGTCGAAGAAGGTTCAGGGTATACCCTAGTCGAGTACTCCCCGACTACTTATGCGCAATATTTACTATGAACACATAATAAATGAATAAAAATTTAGTAAAACGTGTGGAGAAATTTGAATTAGGGCTTAGAATACAAAGTAGATAGGTTAAAGAGATAGTTGGTCGAACAAAACCAAAAACTTAGCACTCGAATGGGTCGAGTTGTTCGCGAATTTAATATTTTAAATTGTTTTGTGTTATTTTTTAACCCAATTTTGTGCGCACACAAGTATTTCGTGATGTGGCTTTAAACTATTTGACAAATTTGGCCACAATTGGGCAACAGGCCAAAAAATTATTGCCGTGCAATTAAATTGGTCACCACACGAAATAATTGGCTTTGAAGCTCGTATATATCTATAGGTGCACGTATAGTGTCTAACCAGTTGGACAGGGTCAATTGAGAGGAGACCTGTCGGCGTTGCCCGTGTCTGTGGCTGTGGCCGTGCCCATGCCTATCGCTTATCTTGGGCCAAGCGAAGTGCACACAAAATCAATTAATTACGCATTTTGTAAGCTGACGCTTAATTAAACCATTATTTATTATCTCGTATGGCTGGATGGCGTGCCATGGGGCGCGGCTGGGCAAAAAGTTGTGCCAATTCGCCCGACCCCAGCACAACCCGAGTTCGGTTATCATAAATAAAATGCCTACCAGCTAATGGAGGGCGCCCCAAGCCTAAACCAAAGCCGAGGCAAAGCAAAGCCAAGCCAGAGCAGGGCTATGTGTGGGCTTCTCGTAAATCTGTCTTTGACATGCAATTTTAGTGCAGCGGCTGTTGCTGCAGTTTGTGCTCCTGCAGCCAACAAATAGCAACAGCAACAACAACAATAACAATGCACATTATTTGAAAGGACAACGCACTCGTTCGCCGGGCACAAGCCCAGGCAGTATGTGGTCCCCGGCCGGGGATGGAACCAGTAACCAAATTGCCTCTAATTGCCGTCTTTCTCTCTGGGCTGCCTGCAACCTGCAGACACCCTTCGGTGCCCAGTTACACGCCCACTTCACGCCATTACATGCTTTAATAGGCCTACCCCGCAGCCCGTAGCCCGCAGCCCGCAGCCCGCAGCCCGCAGCCCGTAGCCCGTACCCCGCCCGTACACGCGAACCCCTGACGGGCTACGTCTCCAGCCTGAGTGACTGTCTCTGCCTAGCTGGAGCTTCCTGCCCTGTGTCTGCGCTTTCAAGAAGTTTTTCGCTTTTGATGCCCTAGCCAGAAGACACTATGACTACCTGATGAAGCTCGAATAATTGATGTAGTGTACATAATATTTGGTAATCAAGTGATGTCCCTTTTGAGTGCGCTTTTTAACTCTGTCAATTTTCCAATTCATGTTTCAGTTAAACATATTCGTTTTCTTAATATTTAATCGGAGTAAAATCTATAATATCTTTTTTTAAAAATTATGTTCACAATATGTATGGGAATCAAATGGGAAAAATGAGAATCAGAAAATATTCATTATATTGGAGCCTTACTTTTAGGGTGCATACAAATAACAAAACAAATTTTTCCTTTCTAAAAATGACCTTTTTTATTAAAAATGTAGCTGGTATTTTAGTTCTTATGTGACCTTTATCAACTTCAACCTCAACTGTGATTGGAGAGTAATTGCATTGTATTTTGATAAGAATAACATTTTATTTAAACAATCTTAAAAACTGCTTTATTTGTGCTTCTTCATTTTTTAATTTAAATAAATCAAATATCAATCAAATAAAATACCATTAATTAATTACTAATATGAGGATTAAAAGTGAAGAGTATTTAAGTTTCGTTGTAGCTGTTAGTTTTAATTACTGAAGAGTGTAATCTTCATGACTGCTTAACCTCAGACCTCTGGCCAGGGGCAATTGGGCCGTGGCTTTATGCAACTTGAACACTTAATGCCCCTGCCAACAAATTGAAAGCCATCTTAAATTAAATAATTGTCATGGCTGTCAGCCTTTCAGTCGCCATCTTATGTGCAAGATATAGTTGTGCGGACATTTTTGTGCACGAAAGTTATGTGAAAAATGTTTATAAATATGAAGGTTTTTGCTGCCGTGCTAGCCTTAAGAGGTGTGTGCGTGTGTGTGTGTGTTGACCTCGACGGAATGTGCTTGCCTGCAGATTCCTGGCAGAAACTTTGCCACACGAAATTCCCGGTTCGCTTTAAGGTGCAGCCTTTCCGACTAGCTCGATTTTTGTCTATACTGTGCTGCAATATTCACTGATTACGCAAATTGCCAGGGGTTAGCGGTACGTGCTTGTCATGTTTGCAAGAGGATTTGAAGTGGAGTCCTGGTGTTCCCGGTAACTCGTTCATGTGCTGGGCACTAAGGCCAGGATAAAATGAATTTTAATTAAATCCATTAGAACGCTTGCTAACAGTGTTTTTATACCCTAAACCAATTGAAAATGGGCAACAACGGTATATTGTTTTTGTGAAAGTGTATGTAACAGGCAGAATGAAGTACTCCCACTCCATAAAGTATACATATTCTTGATCCCCATCAATAGCCGAGTCGATCTAGCTATGTCCGTCTGCCTGTCCGCCTGCCTGTCCGTCTGTCTGTCCGCTTGTCGGTAGTATGAACGCAAGGATCCCAGAACCTATAAGAAATCGATATCGAAATCCTGTTTCATAAGAGCTAGAGCCACCGAATCGGACATGTAGCTTCTTGACGAGTGTATTTATAATTATTATATTTAATTTTATAGTTTTATTTTATACATAACACGGCTATAAATCAAATAAATAAATCAATTTTAGCTACACGATAATTAAAGCGACAAGAATAGACGAATATTCTATGTCAACATAAGAGCAACATTTAGAAATTTTATCAAGAGCGCCTAAGAAACACAGTAGTTATTAAAGAGAGTGTGTGCTAATATAGACACGTGTTTGCGGCAGCTAGCGCAAATTGCAAGGGAGAATCCTATTATTATTATTATGTTTTTTAAATTCTGCTAAAGCAAACGAGCTGCATTTGGAGTTGGTAGAAGTGGGTTTAGGGTATCCCCTAGTCGGGCACTCCCTCTTACTTGTTTTGTTGTCAGTTCTTTGGATATGCCTGAATTTGTCTGGCTATGGCGTCTGTTGTCAAGAGCTTTGTTTATAGTTGATGCTGAATTCTGCTAGTCTTTAGCTCTGTCAGGAGCTCGTGTTCGAGCTGCATACTAGTCTCAAAGCTTGGGGCTAACTTGTGACACTTCCTTAATTAGGAATCCCATTTCTTACATGACAAATAATGATGAGTGTATATTGGTTTTGTGCATTGACCTACTACTTATCTGTCCTTCCGTCCGTCCTTCCTGCGCTATTAAAGTAGGAGATTTGAAGTTTGGGATGTGTACTCAAATATGAACAATAATGGAATATTATCGCTCTGGTAAGCAGCGTCTTTTGTGGTCTTCTCAACCATTTCGCTGTTATTGGTCGAGTATCTCGCAGTCGGAAGCACCCGTCTGCAACATTTCTACTAGCTGTATTTATTTGATCAGCTATATTTTTGCATCTGGGGTTCTAGTGCGCTCTCCTCCTTTAAGCTCACCCATTATAGTCGAATAAATCTCCTTTATATCCTCAATTTCCATACTTGACGCATTCTCATTAAGTTGTATTTTAATTTATTTTTCCCTTTGCCACAAATGTTGCCTCCTTTCCAAGACATTGTACTCTAAGAAAGCCCTTAGAAGCAGCGCACCCGAAGCTTTCGTTTTGATGTCATTAAGTCCGTTGCACACGAGTCAACTTTTACAGTTGCTCGCGTTATTACCACCCACGAGATTGATAGCAGGGGGTGGCAGTGCGGGGTTTAAAGCAAATATCTACTGAGCTACGAAAACAGAGCACAATACACACACACACACACACACACACACGTGCATAGACACACATACACACACAAACATGCACATGAATTCCGTCAATGGCTCCGGCACGCTTGTTGGCTGCAACCCTGTGCAAAGCTGATGTAAAAGTTTCTTATCAGTTATCAAGGTTCGTGGCAGACACGCACAACATGTGGCAGGAAGGTTGGCGGCCCCAGAACAAATTCCGGCTGCTCCCGGCTATGGAGCACCCAATGCGCATGACATTCACAAGCAAAACAAACTGCCGGAATGCCGGCGTAAGAGAGAGCCCAGCCGTGGTGACAAAAGAGAGAGAGAGTTTAAGAGAGAGAGAGAGAGAGCGAGAGCGGGAGTGCCGCCAGGTGGGTGATTATGTGTTTCTGTTGGTTTGGCTGAGAGGGCGAGAGGGAGAGAGGGCGAGAGGGGGCGAGCTGTAATTATGTTGGGGTTGTTGCTGCGCCCCAACTAACGGCTGTTGTCTTTGTTTACCCTCTTCTGGGGGTTGCTGGCGCACAGCCCACACCCGCCCCCTTAGAGAGCGGAGCGTGTCGAAAGCGTAGTAAAAACAGTTCCGTGTTGAAAACGTTGCGCTCGCTCTTTGTTCAGTTGCCAGTTGGGACTCTGCCAGCAGTCAGCCCAGGACATTCGTGGGCATTGACTGCGTACAAACGGTTGTGAATCCACTCGTATCCTCTGCCGTCTCTGTTGTCTACCGTCTCGTGTCGCGCGACGCGTGAAAATTTGGCTCAAAAAAAGAAAACTGTGAATTTGAAATGCTATTAAAACGTGAAAAGCGACAAACTCGTTTTTCGCTGAGCCAAAATAATTGCAATCAATTAGCAGAGCTTTCATTGGCGCCTTCAGTGTGTGCGTGTGTGCGTGTGTGCGTGTGTGCGTGTGTGCGTGTGCTATTGTATGTGTGTGTGTGTGTGAGAACGTGTGTGTTTTTTGTTCTTCTATGATTTGAGGGCCAACAAAAGTCAAACCACAAAACGGCATTTAAAGTTTCTGTCTGCAACGGATTATTACCCAGCCCTGTCTATTTCCCCACACACCCCTGCGCACCAGCAGCCGCTCCGCTGGCGCTCTTGTTGTTGTTGTCGTTGTTGTTGTTGTTGCTGGCATTATTTTTGTTGCCACTTTTGTTGCCGCTACTTTTGTAAATCAATAAACGTGAGGGTGGCAAATGCCGCAGATAAAAAAAAAACGAATTAAAATGAATATTCAGCACAAAAAGCGATTGTAAATTCACAACTAAATGGGAAAAAAAAGAGGAAAAATATCGGAATGCACATCGTTGAGTTTTATAGAATAAATTGTGTCCACATTTGAATTAATTGAATGGATCGTTTAGCAAGCGCTTACAAGAGATAACGCATTAAAAATTACTCGAATACGCGGGCCACAATTAAAATTGATTAAAGGTGTTTAAATAACGAAATTATACTAATATAAAATGATGTTCTTTATGTATTTTTAACACAATTGTCATTTACAATGGTTATTAAAAATAAAGAAAGTTTTATGCATAAAATATATACTTTTATAACATACAAAAAGTACACAAATTGAGCTTAGAACAGCGTTAATCATAACATATTTAATAACATTAATTCTTGAAGCAAAAATAGTTTAGACTGAACTGATTTTTGTTTATGTACATCATCATGCCTAACATTAAAAACATATATTTCTAGATAGAGACAGAGAAATTGTTAATCAGTCAAGTGGACTGATGAATTGATTGCCTAGACCAATTTAATTTAATTTAAATTTATAATTATATCATTTGACTTAACATTGCTTAGGAGTTTTTATTGTGCATGTGTTAAAAATATTTGCAAATATTGCATTCTTAATTATTCAAGCAGATTTCCTTCCCTTCCCCTTCATTATTCAGCCATAAAAAGAACAAATATTTCTTATTAATTTTGCTTATCTTCTTATGTAATTAGGCTTAAACAGTTATAGTGCGACCCCAATGGTTAATTAATCAAAACATAACAAAATATAATTATATTATAACAAAATAATAATCGAATATGCAAATTTTCATATAAATATTCAATAAGCCGCGGCTGAAGCCAACAAAAGCGAAGCCAAATAAAGAGGGCGTGTATGTGAGAAAAAAAATAAAACAACTATAACAACAACAATAAGAATTTCTGTTGTAGTTATTGTTGTTGTTGGCCATCATGGCAGAGCGAAATAAATGTGTTTCAATAAATTACATGAGCGCACAGCGGCAAACGCGCTGAAGGCAGCAGCCGCCGCCGTCACAATTATGTAGCATAACTTGAGGGATATGTATATGTATATATATGTGTGTGTATGTGTGCGTGATTGTGTGTGTGCGTGTGTGTATGCGTCGTGAATGGTAATGCATGGAAAGCAGCGCACAAAACGACAACGTAAGCACAAAAATTTAACTTTGTGCTCAGTCAAATGGCAAAAGCAACAAGAGCAAGGAGAGCAACAACAACAACAACAACAAAAACAACAACAGAAACAACAACAGCAACAACAACAGCAACAGCAACAACAACAACAACCACGACGAGCTATTCGCGCCGAGAGACGGCGTCGAAACAAACACTCAAGTTATTTGACTTGATTGCATACTTTTAGGCGGAAAATAACATTTTATTTTTGCCAACAAATATACATATGTATATTCGTATATAGATATGTATGTATGTATTCTATAGCGCCTCGCAGCGAACGTGTTGTGTATGAAAATAGTTTTCAAGTTGTTTTTTCTGCTTTCACACCCCCAACCCGTACTGCCCCGCCCTGCCACGCCCAGCCTTACCCAACAAATGGCTTCAGTTATTTGGTCGGCTGTCACAAATCCAAAACAATAAAGTTTATTTGGCTAACAAGTTTTCTGGCTGTTTATCATAAGTTGTTGCCTGCAATATGGTTATGTGGCAAGGCATCAAATTGTTTTCCCTCTACAAGTTTCTTGTTTTCATTTTTATTTTAGCAGACAATTCCAATTAGTTTACACACAGATTCCAATTAGTTTCCTTCAATAACAGAGTCTCTCAAGTGCACGCATTGTTTAGCTGATTTGTGTTTATTACCAATCGGGTCGGGAGGCTTCTGAGAGGCAGGCTAAAAACAATGCATGTGGCAATTGAGTGTGATGACAAAAAGTACACACATTGTTGAGGGCAATCACCTTGGGTCAGGGCTCAATTTGAGCACAGGACAATTTGTGTATTGATTGATTCGTTTCGATTAACTTCATTAGTCGTTGTGGGCTTTATGAGCTCCAATTGAAAATGTAGAGAGTGGAAAAACCCCCTTCCATCTAAATTTGTAGACGGGCATATAGGGATTCATAGATCTTACCCAGTTTCTTCCCATCCGGAGCTCCTAACACATTGTCCCTGATGCGGCTCCATTAAGCTTAGAAATTGCTCCTTTTGCTCATATTAAATGTTTTTCACATAAAAGAATCGTCTTCTGTTTGAATTTCGTACAAAAAACAAAACTATTCTGTCTTCCGTCTGAGTTCAAACTATAAACCTCATGATCAGTTTACTCAATCATTAAAGACACAGATTAGAAAACAAACAAAAGACGAAAGATTCATTGTTATCTTTTACTCATATTTCATTTCTTTGCTTGATGCATTATTTGTAAATGGGATAAACAAGTATAAAATTGACAATTGGTACTGAATTTGAGCCGGCGACTGCTCGATTCTTAGTCCGACGTTCACCTAGGCCACACAGGCTCGTGGTCTCACATTTACAAAGCACAATTATGTGACTGTTTTAATTTTTGATGTATTTCATGTGAAATGTTGATCACCATTTCCGCCGTTTTATAACATAACTCAATATAATATGGCTTACAATTAATCATTACAGTTGAGAACTAAATACTGAAGCTCACAAAACTAATGATTATCGTGTTATTTGTTTATATAAAACGTATAATTTCTACATGCCCTGGTTCTAGGTATATTTTAAACTCCTAGAGACGACTGACAGTCGACATGTTTGAATAAACACGTTGCTTTTTGCATATCTTTGCACTTAAGGCATTAAAAGTATTTTCCATTTGCGCTTTTAGTTAATTGCCCTACTCAATTTGAGCTGAGCTGCGTTCTCTAGCAACTAAAAACTAAAATTGCGAAAATTTGCAACTCAAAGTTAGCACAGGAAAATAAAGTCTTAACATTTGGAACAGCTTATGGGGCAGATAGAGAACAAGCTGAAAATTGCACTAAATAGTGAAAATGAGTGGAAAAAGGAAAATACATTTTCCATTTCCAGTTGAAGCTAATTGCAACACAATGCTCAATATATGTGGAAACGTTTACGGCAACAAGTTCTAAAAACTAAATTTTTGCAGCTAATTGCAAAAATTTGCAGCTCAGAAAAATAAATGTTTGTAGCGATTTATGAGGCAATTAAAATAATTTAGGAGACATCTGAAAAGCCGAAGGACGAAGAGGAAGAGCAACTATCGTTCACTATGCGGCTGCAAATGATTTAAAAAACTATTAAATGAAGTCAAGCATTTGAGGTAACAAAAGCCAAACGGGCACAGACAGTGCTTATACAAATTGTTGCAGAACAATGAGCCAGAGGGAGAGGCAGCGAGGGGGAGAGTGAGCGAGTGAGAGAGTGGAAGGGAGACAGTCAGACAGCGGTAAACAATAAAAATGTAGTAAACGAACACGTTGAAACGCCGACATTGTTATATGCATTTAAAGGTGTGCCAGAAGTTAAATGCACCTGCCACGGGCGGCTTCTGGGGTTTAATGGCACGACACCGACTGGACGGGACAATAAAAGCGCACCGTTAAGGCGCACATGGAATGACAGCAGCAGATACAACAACAACAACAACAACAACAAGGACAACAACAACAAGGACACAAACTTCTCTGTTGCTCCTTGTTGCAGGCGTCAAAGGCAAAGTTCGCTGTGGCGCTGCGTAAAAAGTTTGCTGCATTTGTTTGGGCGCCCAACGCCCGCCTTCATATGCCTGAGTGTGTGTGTGTGTCTCTTTCTGTGCGTGTGTGTGTGTGTGTGTGTGTGTGTCTATTTTTGCCTTGCAGTGTTGTGCACTCATGTATACACACATGTTTACTCAGTGCAGACGCGTCGGAAATCAACTACAGTAGAAACCGAATACAAGGAGCCAAACAATTTATTCATTTAATGTAGCATAAAATGCTTAAATATAAATGTAAACACAAAGTAATTCCGACAAGTGACATATTAATATAAATTCAATATGACAAACATTTCATTCAAGTACGACATTATTCAAAGCAAGTATGCATAAATCAAGTCAGATTTGCCCAAACAAATTATGCGTAATCTAAAAGTAAAATGTCTAAAGTAAAATAATAGTTGAAAATAGAAAACAAGTCAAAGTCAATTGCTTGTGCTTCATATTCGATATCTACTGTTCTGCGAAGCAGAGAGCAAAGCAAAACAGCGACAAAAGTATGCAACGTTTTCAGAGATTACCGAAAATGCCGCCTGTGCGTTAACAGCCGGCGCAGTGTGGTGCGAAGAGTGTGGTGAAAAAGATAGTGCGAGAGAGCAAAAGCCAAACGAGCGTGTGCGTATGTGTGTGTGGGGGTTGGTGGCTGGCAGAGAGTGAATTTCGTTTTTGAAGAGAACGTTCTCTTAGGTCCACGTCGCGTTCTCTTTTGTGTGCTTTTGTTATTTGTGTGTGTGTTTGCCTGTGGCCTGTAACTGTGTTGAGTTTCCGGCACGTTGTATAAACAAACCGAGGCCAGCCCACGAGCCGTGGGGCGGGGGGTGTTGCACTTGTTTACCATTTACCAATGTCAATATGCAGGCGCGTTTTTTTTAACATTTGAGCCGCGCCGGAAAATGCGAATGCAACATATCGAAAGCCGCACGTGATGCCGCACATGAAGTGAACCTTAAACGGCACCCATAACGGGAGTCCATAATCCAACAGCAGCTGCCACAGCTATACAGTTATACACCGACACGCACAACGACACGCACAAAACAATCCAGAACCAGTGATGACTGCCAAGCCGCCGCCTCCGGTGCCACCCACGGTGCCCGATGACCAGACGCCCAAGCTGGCGCCGCAGATACCACGGCTCAACTCCGAGCTGGCCGCCCAGGCAGCACTGCGCGCCCAGCAGCTGCTGCGCAAGCAGAGCTCCCAGGAGCAGGTGCCCGGGCAGAAGGCAGCACCACCTCCGCTGCCCCCTCAGAGCCGGCCGGTGCCAGCGATTCCGGCGCGCGGCTCTGGTGAGCGGGCGGCACCACCCGAAATTCCACCCAAACGGCACAGTCTGAAAAGCTTGCCCGACGGCCAGGCAATGGTGGTGCCTGGCCTGCCACCACCTCTGCGCCAGCCGCCGCCTCTGCCCAAGAAGCCCGCTTCCGCGCACAGCTCAGCCCAGAACAGCGCACAGAACTCGCCTCTGGCGGGGCTCAAGTTTAAGGATAAGCCGCCGCCGCCGCCAGAGAAGCACTCAACGCTCTCGGCGGAGGCAATGGCCGCGCGTCGTTGTTCCAATCCCTTTGAGATGCCGCCACCACCGCCGCCGCTGGTACTGCAATCCGCAGTAGCAGCACTTGCCGAGCAGAGCTCCAAGAATGCAGCGGCCAATTGCAATCCGGTGCCCTCTCCGGCGCCCACGAGGGCCAGCGAGGCCAAGAAGCTAAATAAACAGCCAGCAGCTAATGCCGCTTCTCCCACGGATGAATTCGGTTCGGAGGATGCGCTGCGTGGCATCGAGAGCGGGCTGCGCAACATGGAGCGCGCCATGCAGGAGCAGATGAATCTGCGCACCCTGGAGGCGGCCGTGCAGAACAACTTCGATCTGAGCTTCAAGGCCAGCCTGGCCGCTGGAGGCGGTCGTCATTTGGGCAGCTCCGTCAATTTGCGCACCGCCAACTACGAGCGGAACCTGTCCTTGGATGAGAGTCGCGCCGGCGACTCGCGGCAGTCCCTGGAGGAACTGAAGCAGCTGCGTGCCCAGGCGCAGCAGCAGTCCTTGCACAATTCATCCTCCTCGTCCGTTTCATCGGCGTCGGCCTCGCAGGTTGAGCAGTCCATGCGCTCCACCATCGAACATCACATGCGCTCTCTGGATCGCAATCTGCCGCTGGAGCTGCAATACAGCCGCCATCGCATGCAGAACAATCTCTCTGCCGCTGGCCACCACCCAGGGCCAGCTGCTGGCTCCCAGTCAGCTGCGCCAACCCAGCAGCAGCAGCAGTCGCCACAGCCACCCATGCCTCTGAGCAGCGAGTTCCGTGAACAGATTCGCCAGCAACTGCTGGGCAACATTCCGCCCCAGGTGGTGCACAATATGGGCCAATTGCCCGGCTCGGCGGCAGCTGCAGCGCTGCTTCAGCACCAGGCTCAGTCGCGGGCTGCTGCGGTCGCCGCTGCTGCTGTCGCTCAGGTCGCCGCCGGCAATGGCGTTGCGGCAGTCGGATTGTCCCGGGAGGAGCTGCGCATCCGACGACGCTCGTCGCATGACGAAACCCAAATATCCCAGAACGCTGCCGGATGCATCCAGGGTAAGAAGAGAGAGAGAGAGTGTGTCTAAACATATCAACAATGAAAACCAGCCTTACAATTAAAAGGTCTATTTGTCCATCGTGGACATGGCTGTTCCAATCCCTAAGCCCTGTGTCTACTCCATTTGAAAAATAAATATAAGCTATGAGAAACTTGTTGAGTTCTAACTAACTTTTAAGCTGTCCGAGAGCGAGATATAAATACCAAGCGTTCTCAGATTGTCTGTTTAGCTAATTCAAGAACCTCTCGACTATATCGCCAGCCTTATATGAAGCTTTAACCAATTGAGAATTGTAAGCAACGACTACTCCTGCGGCATATACTGAAAGAGCGTCGCTTTTTGCCAACGAAAAGGTGTCCGATTGTATACAAAAAGAGGTTCTTGTTGGTAATTTTTTCTTAAACTTCGGGCTTATTATTAATTATATTAAGTTTTTAGAACCGAATATTAAATTAAAAAATATGCCAAGTAATTTTTATATATTTTAGTTTATAGTTTTTAATTATTTTTTTTATTCACATTTTATTTTTCAGTTTTAGTAATTATAATTATTAATTATGTACGTTCGACTCTGTTAATTGAGTAACCAAAAAATTAATAAAATAATATAAATCTTGTTCAACAAAATGTTCTGGATATATTTTAAAATTTTCTAGGCACAAACGAAGCAAAAAAATTAATACTCAAATATATTATATATAAAAAAAAATATATATTGGATAAAATATTTAGTATATTATATAAAAATACAAATTGTATATTAAATTTTACATTACCACGTTTTCTAATTTTTTTTAAATCTAAGCTACAAATTTAGTTAAAATGATTTTGATCTGATTTATTCATTGTTAAAACTTATTCATTTTTCACTTCTCTGCTAGAATTAAAACAGTTCTCGATAGCACCGCATTGTTCAGCTGATTTAGACTATATACGTTGCTTTCTGAAAGGTAACGACCACAGTTTGTGTTCCTGCTAATCCAGTTGTGCGACAGCTAACAGCCCCCAAAGATACCAGAGCGGGGCCCGACTAATATGATAATAATTGAGACTGCCTCACACACGAAATAGTCATACTCCTGAAGAGGACTCAAACACTGTTGTTTACTAATTATGTTGCATGGCGTTTTTTATAAACTGACAACTGATCAATAACTGTTGAATGGGGTGCCGGCACCAAAGGTTACCCCGAATACTAGTAAAACACCAGCTAATTACTGTCACCCAATTAAAATTGATTGTTGTTTTAGCTAATATTGTAGAACTGTAACCAATCACTAATCACTCTGGGGCACCACTAATTAAACTCCTCTCCTCTCCATTGTGCCATTCACAGTGACCCGCCTGCGGGAGCATTGGGATGAGACATCGCAGTGCGTCCTGCAGCGAGCAGCGCAGCTGAAGAGCATGCTAAGTGACTCGCAGCGGTAGGTTATCCGTTTGCCTACTTTGGGGTCAATCTAATTAATGCTAAATTCCTATTGGCAGGTTTGAGGCCAAGCGCCTGGAGCTGGAGAAGTGGCTGGGGCGCATGGAGCAGCGGGCCGAGCGCATGGGCACAGTTGCCACCACAGCCGATATACTGGAGGCCCAGCAGAAGGAGCAGAAGGTAACTTGGTGGAGGCATATCGATGGAGTGCATAAATTAATCAATTTCCTTTACATCTTTTGCCTATCCGCCGTAGTCCTTCCACGCCGAGCTGCATCAGAATAAGCAGCACTTTGAGCTCTTCAGCGACTTGACGCAGAAACTAATTGCAGTCTATCCCAACGATGATACTACCAGAATTAAGAAGATGACAGAGGCCCTTAATCAGCGGTGAGTGGATATTGAAATCGTGCAGCGACTCCCACGACCGACTCTAATGAAATGCGGAATGTTGCGCAATTTCAATTCAAATCACTTGCGAGAATTTGCATTTAATGCGATTTAATGACTTGCACTTGTTCCCCTTGAATCGCCAGCTGCGCCATTAGCAACTGAAATGGAATACGGCACAGTCAAGAGGACTAGGCTATGCAAACATATTTCTAATACCCCATAAGTGGTTGCAAAGGCCAAGTCCGTCTTCTGAACAGAGCTGAACAATCGCAATAGAGTTTTGTAACCATTCTTTCCATTCTTGGAAAGTGAAATTCTTTTAACAAACTGACTTTTGACGAAAGCTTTTCATTTCGATTTCAGTCAAATTAATTTTATTCTAATTGCCGACGATTTAATGCCCTTGCAGATATTTGTGGTTTGTCACTATATGTATAAGGATGCATCCTGTGGGGATAATAAGAGATTGTTATTTGAGGCGAACAATATTTAGAAAATTCCATGGAAGCGTTACAAAGCTCGTAGCTCGTTGGTTTGGTTAATATATTTTGCGATATTTAAAATAAACGTGAAAGTAGGGTTATTTTCGGCACGCCGAAGATGGAATACCCTTGTAGACATTTCCCTTTTGCAGATATTTAAAATTGTGAAGCTCGAAAATGCTGAGTTTGTTGAAAATATCTTTGAAAACAGAATATTTCGCCATATAAGATACTACTATTCCACCGATCTTTTCTATATTAGCCACATGATTTAGTGGTCCGATGTTGATGTAATTTGACATATCTTTGAATAAATCCTGAGCTTGGTCAAGTTATCTTCATATAAGAAAATGGTTCCATATAGGAGTCCGATGTTGATCAGATTCGGCAACTCGGCTGTTGATGCTTACCTAGAATATATATACTTAATGGGGCGGGAAATGTATTCTTCTATGCAACATAGGGATTTGGTTGATAGCCTTGTGTATATACCTTATGAGGTCGAAGCTGGAGGAGCAATAACAAATGTTATATCTATTATTGTTATCGTGCTCTCCATATTCTACTTGCAGATATTCCAACTTAAATAATGGTGTGATCAATCGTGGCAAGCAACTTCATGCCGCCGTGCATAGTCTGCAATCGTTCGATCGTGCCATGGATCAGGTGAGCAATTATGTCAGTCCACGGGAAGATGCAGGGCCCATAATTGATTTGTCTTTTGCAGTTTCTTGCTTTTCTCTCGGAAATGGAAACTCTTTGCGAAAACGCAGAGTCGGACGTTGAACGCAACCCCATGATGTTTAAGGTAAGTGCAGCCACACGCTCCCCTACTTCCCCCTTAAGCTAAATGACCCTCAAATGAACTCACCGCTGCCTTTGTACAACAATTAACCCGATCTCAAGTGAAAGATTTATGCACAGCAAAGTGCTTTTCTTCAGACTGTGGTGCATTGCCCGATCGCAACTGTGAATGACGGAAAACATAAAGTGTTCACGGTGCATGAAATCGCGATAAATGCACTCTCAAATGCACTCCAAAAGCCCATTGTTATTACTCAAATATATCTGATGCTCTCGGTTTTATATATTCAAAGAGTTATTTAAATCCAGTTTAGCTTACGACTTGTGATCCTTCTGGCTGTTTCCTTTCGACACCTTTCGATTTCGATATTTACGACCGATTGTTCCTATAGGAGCCATACGATATAGTAATTCGCTTTAATTTAGTTTTACAGATTACAGTCGTATTAGATTTCAGATTACAGTCACATAAGCAGAAAAGTGAAGCTCGTTATAGCTGGGTTTGGTCGAGACATCTTAAAACACCAAAAATGTTGATTCTTCCTAAAGCAATAGCTGTCCGATGATGATAATATTTAGGGATAGTACCAAAGCTTCTAAATGCTATGATCTTGGAAAGCAACAAGGTATTATAGTAAACACTTCTTTATATATAGACTCTTCTCCATAATATTTTGCTGATACTTACGAATCAAAGTAAATGTCAAGTGTTCTCAAGATATATTGGCAAAATTTCTATTTCGGCTCTGATTCTTACTGCTTGACAGATCCGTTAGACATTTTAAAATACCCTCCATGAGGGTACAAATAAACAAAAATTGATTGCAATTTCCCAAAAAGAGTTTTCCCCCTTTGTCTTTGTGCTCTGTATTTGACCCGCATTTCGATGAGCTCTCTTGCGCTTATCAGCTAATTTTCCTTAAGCATTTCTTATTTTCGTTTTCCGTATGACCGTGAAACATGCAAGCAGTATTTTTTGTGATATCAGATCGGGGCTCAAGTGCTGGCCCCCATCGAGCAATGTGGATGCGGATCCACTCGAATTCGCTTACAGTGTTGCCTGCTTTGATGAGCGGCACGGATCGATCCGCCCTCGAGCACTTAATGTCTCAATTGCATTTGCAAGCCGAATTGCTGTTGCTGCCTCAGCTGAGTTGCATGCCACACACAAATATACACTGCCACCTCGCCCCTTTTTGCCGGCGTGCCTTGGCACTTGTCAGCCTCCGCCCCTTCACCCCTGTGCTACCCTGTGCACCCACGCAGCACTCCAGAGTGCGGCGTGTTTTTCAAGTGCCGCGTGGCGTCTGTCTGTTTGATTGTTTGTTTTGGCTGCATCGGCTGCATCATCATTGTCGTTATGATCATCATCATCGGGCTCCATGTGGCCGACATTCACATTCTGGTTACAATTACGCATACGCCCATTTAAGGCAATTATTCTAAATGCGCTTTCTTTTCATTTTTCATTTCAATATTCCTGTCCATTTTCCCTAGAACTTGTCTAGCACAAAATTCAGCATTCAAATAGGGAAATCAATGCTAATCATATTAACAATATTAATTTGTCATAAATATATATATAGGATATGGTATGTATATGGTTAAATATATAAATTATTAGAAGGAATGAATAGAATTAAAACATATTTGTTGATTACATGGGTTCATTGAGTAATAAAGAGACATGGGTTATTTCATATATTTTTAAGGACATCCTAAATATCCAAATATCCCAACAAAAAGTGACAAAGGCGCGCTTTTATTCATTTCAACCAAGCTTTTGAAAGCTTTCGTTTTTGGAGCGTGTCTCACAAATGTCCTTGTTCCATTGAGCACAAATTCCACAAAAGCTTTATCCTGAGCTTCAACCAATTTGAAGAGGCGCAGGCGAGTTGTTCCAAAAGCTTGAGAAGCTCTCCCAAAAGCGTCATTCGATATATATTTTGTGTTGGCAATGCTGTAAAAGTGTGTTGTTGAATTTACCCTATATATATACTAAAACGAAAATGGGCTAAATTTGTTGTAAGAGCAAGAAAGATAGAAAAGTTTACGAAATCATGTGAGATAAAAAACAAAAACAACCTTAGTCTTTTGAAATAGTAAGATTTTTTCAAAACGTAAACCTAGCTTATTTTTGAGCTAATACTCCACTTCAAACATCTTATGTTTTCTCTTTAAAAATGACGACGTTAAGAAGGGACAAAACAACTCTGAAATTTTTTTGCTTACAAGAAAACTCTTTATAATATTTTAGAAAAATTCCAATATCAGAAAGCTTACACAGGAGGGGATCTCATAGTTCATAATTTCAAATGTTGTTTATGTTCTTTTTTCGTATTTTGCCGGTTAATACCGTTATATTTACCGGCAGCCCGTGTAGAGTGCGAGAGAGCGCCAAACTCTCCACTTGAGCGTACTCTCGGCGTCTGTTTTCGTTTTCGTTCTCTGTTTTTGTTATCTCAGCACATGCCGATGTCGACGCCAAGCGAGTGTCGCTATTTTGGATAGCTCGCCAGCTGCTGATGCTGCCGCGGTCGCTGCTGCCGCTGCTGCTGCCGTTGGATGCTGTGGCGTCGTCGTCGGCGTTGGCGTCGGCGTCGGCGCTACTTCGGCCGCTGGTTCGCACTTGCCGTTAGTGTTCGTCATTCAGTTCGTGTTCTGAGATGCGCCCGGACGCGCGTTGATTACGGTCGCTCAGATTTGTTGAATCGGCCTTTAAACATTTCAAAAACTCATTCAGAAATGTACCGAAAATCTCAAGAAATCTGAAATACGTAAAATAATTAAGTCAAACAACTGTGTGTGAAATGTAATAAAAATCAAATTAATTCCGTCTACCCGGAAACCTGCCGTTGCATACTTACAGGCGTGAATTGCATACCCACACACACGCACACACAAACACACACATATGTGTGTGCAGACATGCAGCTGCATGTTTACGGGCCACCATTGTCCACATGCAAATTGAATCCACCATGCAACAATTAATCGCAAATCTTTGCTTAAAGCAACGCACGGAAAAGGCGGCACAGCCGTCGCCATTTTGCCTCGCGCGCGCGTTTATGTGTGCAAATGCAAATGCAAATGTGTGTGCACTTGTGCCTGCGTGCGTGTGTGTGTGTGAGTGTGCATTTTAAAGTGAAATGTGCATTAATTATGCACACATTCCTTTGGCCTCCCTTCGCCGTGCAAACGGACTAAGTGAAATTGAAATTGAAATGTGCGCAGCCCACATTTATTTGGGTGCCACAAAAGCCAGCAAATATTTACAATTCGCATTTAGGCTTTCTTGTGAATTATACTCAAATACCTGTATTCAAAAACAAGCGAATGTTTCATATGTGAAATGTGAATGGCAAAAGTTCTTGCTCAAAATTGTGCATAATTCAGTACTTGTGAGAGCCTTTCAATGCAAACAGTGCATAATTAAAGCGACATTTTGCGGGCTTCAGTTTCTGATTAAAAATGGCAATTGATGAAAGTTGTGCGTTGAATGCTTCAAAAATTATGATAATTATATTTTGTTTGTTATACACATTTATAAAATATGTTTCAAATGAAGCCTTTTACTTTCATTTAATAAAAATGAGTTATTGTAAATATTGTTTAATTAGGTAGATACTCTTACAACATTATTAACTGAACATAATAATTAACAATTAGTACAAACAATAACTAAGGGGTATAGCCCGGCCTTGCCCGCGGCACGTATAAAAGAAATGTTCTCAAATAATGATTTTAAAACTGATCGGATGGTAAACCAACAACTTTCATACAAACGTTTTCCGCCCATTTCCCACTGTTGCGGGTGGAATTTCGCAAATCGTTGAAACACGTATTCATTATGTTTTTATGTAGAGCTCTGAAAATAATTTTGAAGCAAATTGGAAAAAAAATAATATGTCACCAAAAAAATCTTGGAATTGCACTTTTTACCGAGGATGCCTCGATTCTGCGAAAAATGTCTCAAATGATGTATTCTATAGATCCTTGGAAATGAATTCAAGCGCGAAACGTCACCCATCAAACCCTTGACCCCGTTTCCACCAAGGAGGGATGGAAATTTTAAAGTCTACCTTTTAATATAATTTAATTGTTTCTTAGATCTTCTTAGATACTTCCACGTGCAGCAAGATATACCCATGGCTTATAGTTCTTTAGGAGCTTAGCAGTATTTCTTTTTTGTGTGTGTGTTTTTCTTATGACTATTTCGCTCAGCTAAATTTTTCAATGAAAATATGAACATAAGAGACGCTGTATCAACAAATCAAAAGTGAAGAACCGTCTTGAACTTCAAATACATTAAACACTCATATGAACATATTCAACACGAATAAGCATTAATAACCGGTAGCGAACACTCGAGCTGCAGCACAACAGAATTATCTTTGAGCCCCTGGCTGATGATAAGCTCTCAACTTCGGGCCAGGGCCCAACCCAAGCTCTGGCTGCGTGGGGCTTTAGCGTGCGACACAAAACCGATTATTTATCAAATGACAATACAATCGACACAGTCTCGTGTGTTGAGTCCCAATTTCATTCATAAAGAGATTTCCGCACTTTCGAAAAGTTTTCGTTTACACGTTTTTCCCGTCAACGCGCATTAAGACCAGAAAATATGCAAGCCCTCAGAGGCGGGCCTTGCGTGCGTCTTGGTCAACAACAAATGTCAAACATGCGTTTTCTTGAGCTCTTGGAGTCGTGTTGTCTCTGGCAACTGGCAACTGGCCGCGTGTGTGGGGCATGTTTACGTTTACCTGTTGACGCTTGTGGCGTCGGCGGCGACAGACACAGAAAGCAACAAGTAACCAAAACAAGTTCACAAACAAACCAAAAAGATTTGACTACAAAAAAAAAGGAAACTTAAAAAAACGGCTGCCTTCAGCAAGCCGATCATTTAATACCCTTTCACGGCAAATGGGCTTGCAGATATTTGAGTAAAAAGTCGCTTGAAATGAAAACAAAAAGATGCCAAGAACTCAATCTATGTCCGGTTCCGGATTGCTTACTGTCTGCAACAGAAAGACCACGAGAAAAGGTATATTCGGTTGATCAGTAAGTTCAAGAATATATATATATCATTTATAGGGTGTTCCTGCTATGTCTTACACATAAGATGACAAAATCCGAATATGCTCTACAAGAGAATACTGACAAATCTGTAAAAATCGTTACTCGCTTGAAGATTTTGATCAAGTATTGCTTATACTGATCAATAATATATATATATATATGTTACGCACTTGATGACGAAATTTGAATATGCCCTAGTTATGAATTATGAAAAATTGCCTTTCTTCATGCCAAAGCATTTTAATGCTTGAAATTGCTTGACTTATCGTAAAACAATTAACTGCCCATACCATAGAAACTGCAATATATAACTCGTACTTATCCTGAACTACACAAAAATGCATACTAATATATCTTTTTTTGGTATGAAATGCATATAATCAGTTTCTGCCATGCATCTATCTAGACATTGTTTAGGAAAATAATACAAAATATGTATACATATGCTTACAACATGTCTGCATATCCAATGGTCAATGTTTCTTTTCGCACATGCATAACAAGCTTAGACATTAGTTCATATAACCCTATGAAAGGGTATGCATAAACAATGACATACAAATTGTGCGTAGGCATCAAAGTTTTTCGTAGCGCTTTGTTTCTTGTTGCTAAAGTTGTTGTTGTTGTTGCTGTTGCTGTTGTTGTTGCTTTTGTTGTTGTTGTTGTTGTTGCTGCTGTTGTTGTTGCTGTTGTTGTTGCTGTTGTTGTTGTTGTTGTTGTTGTTGTTGTTGTTGCTTTGGCTGTTGACGTCGGCTTAGAAGCACTTCAAAAAATTGTCTGCCCGGTTGTCTATTTCAGCTGTGGGGTGCGCGTGGGCTCTCCAAAGTTGTTTGATTAGAGTCGCGGTCGCCTTTTTGCTGCTCAGCTCCGCCGAGGCAGCGCCACTTGAGTATTAATTGTCTGTGTTTAGTTCAAAATTATAACGCTTGAGTGGATTTCGGCAGCGGCCTTAAAGGTGCAGCCATCAAGCCATCAATTCGATGTAAATCAACTTTGGCCTATGTAAATTGCAGCTTGCGAGCCACATTCAATTTAGTGGGTGTTTATAAGTTGTTGATTAACGAGCAAACGACTTATATTTAAATTACAATATTTTAAAATGTTTGTTTAGAGTTGTGAAAAGATTGTTTTCACTCTTGTTAATACACAGAAATACGAACTTAGCCCGAAACTAACGACGTTATTAAACGGAAATATAAATAATTCAAACTTGTTTTTAATGTTTACAAATCAAATTCAAATGAGAGTTTTTCTTATTAATTTTTATAATTTTTTATTTGCGCGATTTTAAATAAATTAAGCATTTATATTTTATTTATTTATATAATTTGTTTTTTTTATGAGCTCCACAAATTCACAACTTTTCAGCACCTTCCGCAACTCTAAGCATTTTTGATTAGAACTTATTGCAAAAATGTCAAAAGGTTAAGTGGAAAATACAATTTTTTTTTTTTTAACTCTATGCATTTATTTAATATTTCGGTACACTGACTGCATTGTTATGGCGGCACTTAAAGTTTTATGGCCGCCAGTTGCAGAGCAACCCCAAAACAATAATAATAATAACAGCATCAGCAACAACAACAACAACAACAATAACAACGACAACAACAACAACAACAACACATGCCGGCAGTAGAATTCAAGTGCACTTTGTTAAACCAATTAATTTACATTTCCGCGCAAAGCGTGGCCAAAAAAAAAGGAGAAGAGAAGAGAAGAGAAACAAACAAGCAGGCACAAAAAGAGGCGGCCGGAAAAAGTGCGCATAGAGTAGGGGGAAAAAAGAGTGGAAAACAAAATGAATGGTGGAAAACTTTACAACATAGAAACAAAAGTCGAGTCCAGTGGAGTACTTGACGAGCGGCTGCCACTTGACTTGGATGTGGATGCCAAATCGCCGGGATGCAAAGGCTATCAAAGCCGCAAATTCACTGCGACTGTGTGTGTGAGTGTGTGTGTCTGCATGTGTGTGTGAGTGTGTGTCAAGTGTGTGCTCGTGCTGGTCAGCTTAAAGAGGGCTACGCCTCGCGGACAACAGTAACCAGATTCTAGTGCCTCTTGTCAGGCAGTCGGCATAGGTCGGCGGTCAGGATGCGGCCAGGAGATGGCGCAAAAAACGTGCAACTCTGCGGACAGTTTAAACTAGTTCTGGCCACAGTTGGACTTGCAAATTACGAAAACAATGTCCAGATCCTGCTGCCAGTTGCCATATTGCGCGTGACCCTGTTGCGGTTGGTTGGTCGCCGCACGGCCAAAAGCAGAGCGAAGCCCTAGACTGGCATGAGCTTGATTGAATTGAAGATTAAAGGTTAACTAGAGTTTTATACAATAAAACACGGCTATTAATACGAATATAAACATGAAAATGAATAGCAAAGTGTAAAAGATCCACTTTATTCGCCGCTTCCATTTCGAGTGGAGTGGTGCGTTTCTTATGGGACTACCTTCCTCAAACGAAGTACGCTCGACTACTATGCTGTTTTCTAATGTGAACCTCACTTTTCTCTCCGATGCGGTTGAAGTGCCACGCGAGTTCGGGCTTGCGACCGATATAGAATCAGCGCTGTCTCTCTCAACAATTATGACACTTTTTATCCGGATCGAATCTCTTTCACTGCTTGTCCTCTCGTATAAGTTCATCCCAGATCCATAATTTGGGGAAAGAAAACTTTCAAAATTTTGATTGAAACAAAAATCAAAGCAATAGTAAAAGTAAAAGTAATATCTACACACGACACACAGAAAACATAATTAAGTTGCACGTCGAATTATTTTGGCCTTCTTCCCGACACAGGCATGAATACATTTTCTAGAATTTAGCCGAAATCGAACCGTGAGCATTTTGCGCAACTGTTCAAAACGTTAACTAAATGACCAAAAAAAATAATTGTTCACGCTATGTTTGTTAGCGATTAAAATATTCATTGAAACTCGCACAAACCGCAAAAAAATTCGAGTATCAAATGTTATATAGTTTATTCAAATTAATCTGGTTGGGAAGCACAGGACAGCTGTTTGTTTAAAAACATATAGGATACATTTATAAAAACAATTATTTAATTCCTTTTACTCTAATGCGCATCATAAATTGCATATGAATACAAGGCATAAGGTTTTAATTATTATTATTAAAGGCTTTACTATGTTAAACAGTTGCGAATGCTTTAGTGCTCGACTAGGACATACTTTTTACTTAGTTTACTTGCTGTGGGATGGAGTTGAGGTATCTTCAAACATAATATCTTATATTCTGGGTAAATTGTAGATATATATCTCTTTAAAGCTGAAAGGGTGCCTGCGTGAGGGTGGCAAGTGAGTTGGTTATGGCTAAAAGAAGCTTGTTCTAGGCTAAAAAACTGTCTGCTAAAAGAAGAGAATGTGTTTATAGAGATTGGAGCTGAATTGGAGCTCTTTCTATATGAACCTTCTTCTTTATATGCTCCATTATTTTCATATGATTTCATGGCGCATAGGAAATATTAAATGTTCAATGGTTCGGATCTCATAAGCCTTATGGAATGTAATGTGGCTCAAATATAAAACATGCTAGTTAAGAATTGTTTCGGATATCAGAAAGATATTCGTGAATATTTAAGATTTATCAAATTGGATGTAAATGGCATGCATGCGACCGCAATCGTGGCCAACAATCTATGACTATCAAGTGGCTGACTTAGATGGAATTGCAACTAGTTGAGAGTCTCGGTTGCATATCTCACACAAAGATGAGGTTATTTGTCATTGCCAGCCGCACGTAACCCACTACGAATGCACTACGGCACATAGAGATTACATCTTTACTTCAGCTATAATTGCTTCAGCGTGGCACTTTACCCAGACATATATATGTATATATGTATATTGCAATGCGACAGCTATGGCGAAGCATCCGGTTAGCACCCCAGCATGCCTCTTAGTACTGTAGGGTTTTCCGCTGCGGCTCCATGGCAAACGGTTGCTGAATATTTTTATTCAACTCTGTTTTTGTGACCCTCTCCCGCATGTTATTGCATTTAATTTGCGCCAGTGTTTGCTGCTGCTGCTGCTGCTGCTGCTGTTGCCTGTCGCAACTCAAAAGCCAGGCCAAGAGTGAGAGAGCGAGTGCTTTAGACAGAGACAGAGCCTGCTGCAGACGCCGCACAGACAGTGCAACATATTCCCAACATGTGTTTGCTGGCACTGGTGTGGGTGTTGAAGTTTGTGTTTGTGTTCGTATTTGTGTTACTCCATTTACAAGCGCAAATGGTGACTCGCGGCCAGACAGGCGATAAAAAAAAAAAGAAAGAAAGAAAGAAAACAACAAAACAGCGGCAAGAACTGAACGATATTTGTGAAAAACGAGTTGGCAACAACAAAAGCAACAACAATTTTGTTTTGTAAATGGCAACGAAATTAAATGCGAACTTTATGCAGCTGGAAATGCAGACGCAGCCATAGATGCTCGCAGCCACACAAATACACGCACACACACACCCACACACACACACACACACACGCAATTGTTTAGCTGCTGCAACTGCAGTTGTTGCTGCATACTTTTGTGCGCACCCGCTTTTCTTTGCAGCTCGTGAGTTGTTGCAGGCGTTGTTCCCGCCTGTCCTGTGCTGTTTGTGCGGCTTTTTGTTATTTTTGCTTTGCCTCTCTATTCTGCTGCACTTCCACTTCATTCGTTACTGTTTTGCAATGTTAACTACATTTGAGCATGTTTTCAAAAAATATTATTTATCCTGCTCCTCTAGTTTTTCTTTCTGCTCGTTTTCTTTTTTTTTTTTGTTATTTCTTTGGCACACACAAAGTGCATTTTATATTTTTACATATCTCTTAGTCGCAGCAAAATAGAATTATGTGCATATTAAAAGTACATTAGTCTTGTGTGCTCTTCTTCTCATTTTCTTGAAGGAAAGTCGGCTCTAAATGATTTTTGAATTGGAATGCTTACAAATTTAAAGATTATGCAAAAATTCTACCAAGCATTAGCAATTCTTTCTAGCAAATTATTCAATGTAGAATTTCTGTTTGAAAATTTACAGTCGTATGCGGTGGCAAATCGAATATTTCACAATAAATCAACCGAATGCTCGACAGTTGCATCGACAACACGTCAGGCGTCCGGGAACCACAATCCGCATAAAGCAAAATATTCGACACAATGCAATTGCCAAAAGACCAGTTCACAGTCGTTGTGTAATTGAACATTTTTCTCCACCCAACCAAATGAAAAGGGGGGCGAAAAAAAAATAAAGATTATGCCAATGCTGGACAAGCAAATATATTTTGCAAAAATGACAAGCGGCTGTCAATCTAAAAATCTAGCAGAAGCTGTAAACATAAACATAAACATAATCTTGAATGATTGCGAGTCTGAAAAGCTCGAGAATAGACGCTGAGCTACATCTAAGATAAAACACCCGACATTTTTCAATGTCATTGTCGAGACATAAACAAAAGTAATAAAAAAAAAACAAAATATGGTTGTGAAACAGTTTCAACAAATATGTATATTGTCATGCCGTTTAATCAAATAAAATGACAAATATTCCAGATTCGACCAAAGGATACCCAGTGTTAACTATTTGATGGAATACTGTTGATTCCTCGCAAGCAGAAAATTGAATAAATAATTTTTGAGTAATAGTTTCCTCCTTTATACTTGAGACCATAAAGTCCATTGTAATTGGGTTGAGTTGAGTTTTTGGTTTTCTTTTTGTTGTTTAGAGATAATTGTTTTTCTCAAGTGCATTTTGTGCATATCCACTTGCGCTTATTACAGGGTAATGGAATGCTGGAAAACACTGCAATGTTGGCAGTTGTCAAAAGCCATCCCAGAAAAGCCACAGAAGCCAAAATGTCAGTTTATAGCCCGGCAAAAGTTACAGCAAATTATAAGCGACATGTGGCAAGCGGGCTTGTGGGTGTGGCAGCCACAAAATGTGGTATGGCATGGTGTACTTTAGATTCCTCCGTGTTGTTTGTTGTTTGTGCGATAAAGTTCACAACTATTTTAAAATGCCAGCAGCAGCAGCAGCAGCAGCGGCAACAACCGGGTCAACAGCAGAAAAACAACAGGGGCAACAACAGCATAAACATCAAAAGACAAACCATACACATGTCAGATAATACTTATCAGCCGCGCAGCGCCACAGATAATAAAAGATAAATAAGATAAAAGTAGAGTAGAGACAATGCGTTGGAAACTTGTCCATTTGAGCAAAGTCCGATGTTGCCTAGTTTTCTGATGCTCGATGAAGCCTGTCAGCATTGGAGAAGACCCGAAATGTTGCAACTTTCAGTTGTTTTGGCCCAGTTATCCGAATGTTTTCCTCATCTTTTTTCACTTTCCCCCGTTATTATTATTTTGTTTTTTTTTTTTCTTTGGGTATTGCGGTTAATTAAATATTCAACTAGATAAGAGAGCTTAGAGAAAAGGTGCTTAAATATAGGGCTGCAGGCAGCTGAAAAAAGGGTGAATAAGCTCGTAAAAAATATGCCAACCGTTGTGGCGCCACAAATTATTTACCTTTAGCTAACCGGCAGCAAAAAGCAATTTAAATTCTAATGATAATGCCGCAAAAGCCGTGTTGCTCGGCTCATATCTCCAGGGGCGTCACCATCGCAGCGGGAAGTGGCTCTAAGCGAGCTTAGCAAATTAGCGCGCTTGGCAACCGCCCAGCCGCCCAGCCGCCCAACCACCCAACCACCTAGCCGCTGAGCCGCCGAACCACCAAACCAAAAGCCTTTGAGAGAGAGAGAGAGTTCAACAACATAAATTTGTACTTTATTTCCGTCTTTTGCATAATTTCCGACGCCCGAGTCTCATCGCAGCTCCTTTTCCGCTTTCTTTTGTTAATTATGCTTTGTTTACGCATTGTGCAATTATTTGTTGTGCGCGTGTGTGTGTGTGTGTGTGCGTGTGGGTGTGTGGTGCTTACTCCAAGGGATTTGCCCAGCTGCGGCGGCTTATAAGCCTTTGGCTAATGGTAAAAGATGCAGCTAGACTAATAAATGCGTCCGAGTGGAATTATGTTCATGATTTATTAGACTGTTAAAGGCGAAAGATTACATTTGAACTATATTCACTTAAATAATTTAATAGATAAAGAACCGCTGGAGCCAACTCCCTTTTTGAAAAGTCGATGATATTATCCGCCGCTGACAAACTATTCAAGAAGTTTCAACCATTTAAGCAATTAGCTATCAATTGAAATTCATTATCAGCCAATTCAACACTCACAAAATTTACGAAACATTTCAAAAGCAAGCAGCCAAAGCACAGTTTGGCATATAAATCATCATTAACAGGCCACGGGGAGCAGTCTCTCAAGTCTTGTTAAGTTACAAAAAGATTATATGGCATGGGTAAAGCGAAAAAGTAGTTGAAATTTCCATTTGAGCAATTTGGTAAATTGAACGGAACGTCAAAGCTTTTCACAAAATCAAATGGCGAAATGGCGCAGCTAACACGATAATAATCCTATCAAATGGCCAGAACAAGAGACCGCCAAAGCCAAAGTCGACAGTCCCGACAGCCAAAAGTCAATTTTTTAACACTTTGTTTGTCTAAAACAAAACCAAACAGCCAGAACGAGCCCGGATTCGGATTCGGATTCTCTTTACAGCCTCTAGACCTTCTCTTTCATCCTGCTGGCGTGTGGCAACAATTATTGCGTCATTAATCAGGCGGCATTTGCAAATGCTCTGACATTCAATATAGTAGAAGAAGGCCGAGCCCCAGCCTCCCAATGTCCAGCTACAACGTGTCGGCAGCTGGCATGACTTTTGCGCGGCTGGCGAAAAAGGCAACTTGAATTTTATTGATTGTTGCCGGGTCCTGAAATCCACGCCAAATAAGATGAATGAATCGCTTGACGCACAAAATGAAATAAAAGCGAAGAAACCAAACTCAACTGGAAGTGATTCTTGTTTGAATACTCTAGCTGAATCATTTCCAATTGTGTTGTTTATTTCAAATAAATGTTTAAATTAACTTAAAATTAATTGAAGCTTTGATAATATGCTCAGGTCAATAACTCCTGACTGATGTTTGTCACTCAAATTTCTAAAGCCTCGGCGCCAGTGGACATCTTATTGCTTTGCCCTTCGCATGTTTACCCAAAAGAGAAAGTGTATGCAAAGTGCCGCACAAGTGTGAAAATGCGTAAGCCAAGAAGAAAAACGTTGCATACTCAAAGGGATTTCCATATGACTTGCTCCTTGTCGCTGTCCGCGCTGCTGGTGCTTGTCTGGCCCATGGCCATCCAATGGGCTGTTTGCTGAGCAACAAAAAAAGGCAAAGAAAAAACACAAAAAAATACAAAAAAACATAAAATTCCTTTTTTGCTACATCTGCCGCTGCCTTAGGCCTCGAATCCGAAACCGAAAGCCGAGCCCAAGACCATTCCGCCAGCCCCTCTTGCGCACGCATTAAAAGCCACGCACACATTTTTCCAGCTGGGCGAAAAACCATTCGAAACAAGCAACCGACCAACCGACCAACCGACCAACCGCCCAACGGCACTCACAGTTGTGTATCAATAAAATATCCATACATGCATGCTAAGTAAGTGTTCCTCTCCCTCCGACAAAAGCTCCCCTCGTCTGTGTGTGTGGGTCACTGCGCTGTGATTCCTGCAGCCAAAACGAATTGGGATTTAAGTGTTGTACAAGTACAAGGACAAGGCGTTGTATGAAAGTAGTATAAAAATAAAGTGTGCTGCCCTCAAGCAGCTTGTAAGCAGTTTGCCAGGGAACGTGCCCCATCGCTGAAAGCGAGTTGAGTATTTGCCAAAAAGGAAACCTCAAAAGCTCTTTCATGATATTGCGTATACGCAGTGTTTGCAACCCGAGAACCTTGCTTCGTATATCGCACATAGAAATGGACATTTGTGCAAAAGTAAAGTAAAGCCTGTAAAATATATGCCAGGAGATGAGTGCGGATGGGTTTTTCAAGGTTTTTTCTATTTCAATACAATAGTCATTATATATTACTTATGTGTACTTTGTGGGAAATCGAAGTTAAAGGAGTTAAATGAAATGGATTTTAAGCGGAGCCCAACGGTCTTTAGATAAATTAGATACTTGTGTGATATCCGAAGTGCAGGCGTGCTAGACCCAAGCTTTTCCAATGTCAAAAACATAAAACGCGCAATGAAAAGACGCGAACTAAACTGCAAATAAGAATTGCGTTTAAGCTGCATCCAAGCATTCCATGTAAATGTTAAATGCAAGAGGATCTCCTAGCTAAACTGCATTGGAGTAAAAGTTTTTTATATCAAGATTCAAATATATGTTTTATGTAATTATAAAGAGCTGCTCCTGGAATAGTTCTTGCTTCTTGAAATGGAATAATTGCGTTAAATTTTTGTTAAGAAATAGTATGAAGACTGAAAGCTGAGACATGACGCCGGCAGATAGTATTTGCGTGAAAATGATTTGATTAAAATTCATTAGTTTTTAGTAATAAATTAATACAATTTTAGCTAGGATAATTTAAACACTTTGCTATATTGACTGACTGCAATTGATTTGCGCATTGAATACTCCAAATTTCCTTATCATTACCATTGCATTCAGTTTCAATACTTTCGACAGGTATTCTATTTGCCAGTTGCCTGCTGAAAATTTCCATTGATCAGCGTTAACAATGCTAATAGTTTTTCCACTTAGCGAAAAATGAACCGACTGCCTGCCATCCGCAAGAGCTGTGGCACCTTCGACTGTCCCCTGCCACCTGCCAGCTGCCAAATGCGAAGCTTAATTGTTTGCCGCAGTTATTGTTAGTAGTTCTTCGGCGCTGTTGCTTTTGCAGCTAGTTGTCGATTTTGCATAACAGATTCATTAATTTTACGATGGCTAGAGGGAAAACTTTTGCTTAGCCAGCAGAAGCACGTAGCGACAGGAGCGGCAATGAGACTGTCAGACCTACAGGACTGCAGGACTACAGGACTGCAGGACTGTAAGCAACGGTAACTGGCAGCCATTTTGTGATTAAATCTGGGCACAAGTTTCTCGTAACTGCCCCCGAACTCAAATGAAAACTCACCGCCCAAGCCAAGACCGAGCCAAGCATCTGGCGGCTATTGTTGCCCGAGTTGTTCTTGTTGTTGTTGTTGTTGTTTTTTCTGGTGTTCATTCAATTGTTGCCGCTTTTATTGTGCAAATTATTATTGTAAGTGAATTGAATTAATTCTGCGCGCAGCGCAGAGTTCGTTAAGTTCGTTGGCAGTTTTGTAGACGATTTGTTAAATTCAATTACTTTATTGTGATTTTATTGTGTGCGTTTGTTTAATACCTTTTCTGTATGTAAGTGTATAGATTCGTTTGTGCCTGTGAATGGCGTGAAAATGGTAGAATGACACACTAAGTGTTCGCTACGAATATTCAATCACAAGGGCTGGCTGTTCTTTTTTTCATTCTCTAGTTTCAATTGGATTTAAGCCCACTTCGGGTTTTCATAAATGTTTAAGGTTCAATAAAATTACATTTTAATAGTATAAAAAGTTGTCCCATCCAAGTTTTCAATGCTGAGACTCTGCTATTTGCTTGCCGCGCACGTTCAGCCTGAACTTTTATTATGCAGTCCAGTTTTAATGTCCACAGCCAAAGGAGCCCCAAGCACTTGATAAGTTCATAAATAAATTACTTGCATATAAAAAGGGTTCAAATGGCATTAAAATTGCTGGCGCTTCTTTTAACTTTTGCTATTATTAAGATGATTATTATTTTCTGCGCTGTGCGTAATTTAAATTTGATTGCCATAACTTTTGCGCTGCGACGCGGCCCTGGGGCCCATATTATATATATTGGCCAAGGCTTGAGCTAAAATGTTAACTTGAGTAAAAATGTAGTTAATATTTAAGAAAGAAGCGTTGAAGTATTGAGGTTAAACAAGTAAAGGTGTCCGACTAAGCCCAGCACCGAGGCGTTGGTAGAAATATTTTAGCTTCGTTATTTACTTTGTTTATGTATATTGACCGATCCTTATGAACTTTTAGGGCATACCTTAATATGTTACCTTAAGCTTACCTTATTATGTTTTATTTGCGTATATTATACGCTAAATTTGGTGCCTTAAGCTCGGTTGTAGCTTGAGATATGTTAAAAAAAAGACGTTTTAGACGTAGATTCTGAAAGATTTGTTGCACCATTGAAAATTTCTAGTGTCCAGCTTATAAAGACGCATTCATATTTACGGACAGATAGACAAACATGTTTTATTCGGCTTGGGTGTTGATGCTGTGCAAGAATTTATAGACCCAATAGGATCCAGAGAGCTCCCAACCACTTTACTTTAATACAAATACTTTTTATTATAATTTAAGTTTAAATTAAATTTGAGTAACATATTGAAGGGTTAGCTGTATTGGAATATGTTTTCTGACAATTCAATTAGGAACAGGTACTGAAAACCATACCCGAAATAAATTGAAGTTGATGTTCTTTAACGTTTTTGCTGCCTTGGCCTGAAAAGCAATTTATGTGTGGCAAATTTATAGCACATTTCGAATACATTCACACCTATACAAAACGCTAAGCCGAACACGTCATAAAACAAAGCACAGACAAGCTCACACACATGCACATACACACACACGCGGACGCACTCATGCCAATAAAATGCGTTGCCCTAAACATTTCAATGACATGTTAAAATCATATAAGCACATTTGTGTCGGCTTTTAGTAGATTAAAACTTTGATCCAGCACAGCCGCAAATTGTTAGCTAACATATAGCCAGAACCGCTGTCGACCAAAACATGGCCAAGGCTTGTCTTGCGGTTTTGTCTGCCCCAAGGTATTAGCTCAGGCATATCGAAAATTGAGGGTCCCCATTGAGCACACGTAGCACAGACTGGCAGATAATACTGCCAAAGTGGCATTTAAGGGGGGCGTAGAAACTTTGTCGAATCAGCCAAAAATCAAAGTTCACCAGGCTGTCAAACACGCAAAGGCCTCCGCTACACATACTGGGCGCCGAACTCTATTAACACTTAAATATATTATAATTAGTGGGAATTGTGGTCTTAATTATTTTATATACACACACTCACACGCCCAGCTGATTGTGGCAGCTCATTTGCTGGCCGTTGGTTATTTCAATTAGGCCCTAATAAAATTGTCTAACCAAACCGACAAAAAAAAAAAAACTAATTTTTGTGTTTACTCGCGCAGACAGGATGCTCGGTAATTGACATAGATGGGCAAAAGTTATCCACCGTCTGGCTGGCCGGCTGGCCGGCTGGCTGTCGATTGTTGGCCCTTGGCTGTCTGGTCGTGCGGCCAATTTGCTTTGCGTACGCTCTCGCGTGTCCTGGCGTTGCCTTTAATTGGCTAACTTAAGTACCGTTACGTTTCAGTTAAACTTTTTCAAATTTTTGCGCAACTGCTTTCTAGCGTCTTTCTAGCCACCTACACTTCCCCATCCATTCAGGCTACCTTGCTTTTTCAATTAGCAGAGCGACTGGCGTCGGTGTCAGTTTCGGTGTTGGTGTCCGTTTGCTCAACGCCTTCGTTCGTTCTTGGTTCGGTGTCCTGCACAACTTTAGTTTAACCCCACGCGTAAGCTGATTTATGTCGTCGACCCGCACGGACACCAGAACATTGCTCCGTATTGAGGCTTAGCACATGCCAATGTTGGGCTTGGGGTTGGGGGTTGGCCACTGGCAACGAAGCGTGCCAATCTCTGGCTATCTCTGACGCTGCCTTAACTAACTCGTCTTCATTTCTCACTTGGCTGCGTATTTGCACTGTTTCGGCCCAGGTACCCCACTGGCCATGTTGCCAATGTCTATTGGCTAAACGCACAGCGCGTGCCATCAGGTGCAATGTTGATGTATGGCTGGGCTAGAGAGTTGTCCAACTGTAAAACGAAGATATTTTTAACTATAAACTTGGGGAAAGATCGTTTCTGTATACTTTCCATTTCAATTTCAGGCTGTATATTACATATTTTGAGTTTAGTTTAAAATTAATCGCTAGTGAACAATATAAATTCTTTCGTAAAAATTACAAAATCAAGATTCTATTTTATAAAGAAGAATTTTTATAAACCTATCCCGATTGGTTTACTGCTCAGTGCTCGAGACTAGTTATTGAGACTATGTAAATTTGCAAATCGCTCGCATTTCAAAGCTCTCAACACCTGCGACAAGACCTAACCACACAGTCCGTGCCACAGACATAAGCCTGGGCAACTTTAGCTGCCAGTTAAGTCGGTGAGCCATAGCTGGAGTCCTGCGTTGTTTTTCCCTTTCTATTTTTTCCATTCCAATTTCTATCAGTGTCGGTTTGTTATTTATCCTGCGTGCCTTGGCGTCCTCAACCCGTCGTGATGCCTGTGGGGCATGCCACTTAGCACACTTTGAGCATGGACTTGAACGACGCCTACAACGCGCGACGAGATGCCCGACCACGCCCAGACTGTGGGCCAGGCTGTAATTTAGCCTGAGCTTTGCGTGCGGCAGCCGCGTTGTTTGCTTTACATTCCTTTTGCTTTTTAATTTATCATGTCTATTTGTTTTGTCTTTCTTTGCCGTTGCATGTTGTACTACACGAACGAAGCGTCCTTCTCGCCACCAGATCCCTGCTCCCTTTCATCCCATTCATTTGTTATCCTTGTTTGCTTTTATATCTGAACATGATTTTCAGTGTGTGTGGGTGTGTTTGTGTGTGTGTGTGCGCCATAGTCGATAGTTTGTTTTAAAAGTTTGCTTTAAGCTTGGGGATTTTCTTTTTATGCAGCGTTCCTTTCGAGTGGCTGGCTCTGTGGCCAGGTAGCTGAGGTGCCCTTTGAGTTCCTCTTCCGGTTCTTGTGGCTGCTGTTTTTATTGTTGTGGATTGTGTTTTAACATTAATTGAAAAATCAGTTTTCAGTCTGCGGCTATACGTATTACCCTTACTACGATTATTACCCTTACGGAAATGTGCACTTTTCTTTCTTCATATTTTAAATTTTCTTTGTGTTTCTTGATATACTCTCGGGCAGCGATTCTGTAAGTTCCTTCGCATAATCTGCTGCTGATGTTTAAAGAGATCCCATTTTTGAAATTAAAACAAAGGAGATTGATTAATGTTAAAACCTCAAAGATTGACCCGTCTATAAAGATGAATTGGATTTGTTTTTTTGTTTTATAATTCAAAGAAAGAAGATAAGAGATAATAATTTCCGAAAAATTCTCATCTGAAAAAATTAGTTTGATGTGTCAAATTTGTAAATAAAATACAGAAGATAGGTTTGGTAATGTATTATATATATATTTACGCTTTCTCGAAGCAAGTTTCTTCTCGTTGATATCTAAACTCAATCTGAATGTCTTTCGCATTTTGCATTAGGCAAGCCATTTAATTTCTGTTTGCCAAACGTTTCGCACTTTCCACTTGCAGCATAGTGTGGCACGCACAAGCCAAACAAACGATGACAGCCCCTAGGACAAGTGACAGTCCTCAGCAATTGTAGACAAACCCAAGATGCGGTCTGCGTTTTCCATGGTCGCTGCTCTTGTATCTGCTGTCCACAAATTGAATCAAATTCCGAGCTGCCGAGATTCATCAACCACACAAACACAAACTTGAATACACTAACTTACACACAAGCACAAAAACACACAAACACACACACATACAGGCAGACACACACAAAGACAAGCCGTGACAGTGACAGCATATCTTATTTAATTTCAACTCGCTCTGCTGCAGATAACCCAGAACCAGAATAGAAGAAGAACGAGTTTGCACTGGAGCACACTGCCAGGCACAAGCCGAGCATAACATTAATTTTTGTTAATCTATTTTGAAGAGTTGGTCAGTGGGTAAACCGGGGAATGAGCAAGCTCTACGAACGAGCAGCTGCTGCCTCAGTTGAGCAACCGCAAGTAAATATGCCGTCATTAATTTAAAACTTAAACAAACAATACCAAAACTTGAGTTCCAGCTCTCCATCTCTTTTGGTTTGTCTGTCAGCCAGTTACGGCAGTTGCGCCTGGTCTCTGAGTTATGTTCATTAGCAAATTCAAAAGCATTTCGAAATCTTGGCACACACACTCACAAACACGTAGACACAACAGTCGGAATAACATTTAGCTGAATTTTCGAATGAGCCAAGAGAAGGCTAGGAAGAGCGTGTCTGAGCTAACCCAAATATGCCAAGCTGTAGCTTAAGCTCGACATTTTGTAGTCTGCTTTTGGGGGCAACGCTCTTTGGGTCAGCAGGTATCTCTCAGTGTGTGCACCTGTGTATCCGTGTGCTAAGTGGCACTCTTCAGTTCAGTGCATGTGCTAAAGTGTTGATACAAGCTACTTTTGCTGCTATTACTGTCCCCAGCTGTAGCACAGTAACACACACTCACCGTACTCTGCAAAATACTGCTGGCAGAGCAGCGACAGGAGCTGTGTGCATGTAGTATGCATGTGTGTAGTCATAAAGCACACGACAACAACACCAGACAGCTGAGCATGTAGCAGACAGCTGAGCAGGACGAGCTGACAAAATGCTCTGCCCTCCAATCACGCTCCAGCCCCTGCTGTCCGCCCTCCCGTTCTGCTTTGTAGGGCATTGTAACTTGGCTTACACCGCTCCACATGCTGCGTGCCATTATTATTATTATTATGCCCAATTAGGAATAAATTTACAAAGACTTAAGGCTTGCACATAAAAGCATTTCACGAATATGGCAAATCTTATGGAATCTTATGTGAGTGGCATTTGAAGAGCGCAGCATTTTAAGGCAGCATTCGACATATGCAATATTTGCTAAAATTTAATTAATTTGACAAGTATTTCGCTAGCAAAGCAATTGAAATTGTGTTGTACCCACAAGATTTCTTACGGTGTAATTAAGTTGAATTTATCAGTCTAGAATTAAATGCAAATGATGCTACCCACTCGGCACATGTTTGTCACATATTCCGCTCGCTTGTCTCTCTGTGTGTGTGTGTGTGTGTGTGTGTGTGTGTGTGTGTGTGTGTGTTCGGGAGGGTGAGAGAGTATCTGTTACATGTTTGCGCGCATTTCCCTCATGGCATGTTTCATTTTCTCATTTACCCCGTACACCGTTGCGCTCGCTCAGTTGTTTATTTTCATATTTCAACTGAGTTTGTAATTTATAATTTATGCGCATTTTTTATTAAATTTTTATGTTTATGCTGAGTTTTAGCCCGACCGCAAGCAACTTTCTCGCCGTCTCGTCCTTTCGCTTGACGTGCCGTCGCCCCTTTCCCCTTACTGCATATTTATGCCATAGAGCGTGCAAATGCTTCAGTTCCTTTTTTGTTTCAGTTCTCTGTTTGTTGTCCTTTCCGTATGTGTGTGTGTCTGCGTGTGTCACACATATTTGTAATGCTGTTGACACGTAGCTGCCACGTAACCAGCACGACCAGAAGACAATGATGACGGTCTCAGGTAGTGGCCCACATGGATAGCCATAAATAGTACTGTCAATGCCGGCACATAATACGGGTTTTCTGTGTGCTGCAACCGTTGGCATTTCAATTTTGAATTTTGTGCAACAAATTCCTTGGCCTCAATATATTATTGCATGCTATACACACATATATGTATAACATATAAGCCAAGCCTTGCGAAGTATTTCGAAATATTTGGACAGGTATTGCCCTGCGGAATGAGTATTTGGACAATTCGTTATTTGTATCTAATGCAAAATGGTAATTTGCATTCCTCGGTCCAGCTTGGGTGGATTCCTTTCGGCGTATTTGCATGGAATTTGGCTTTTCTAGTGATTTTGTTTTACTCAATTTGCTTACTGAATGTTTTCATGTAAACAAAAAGTCTATTATGCATCTTCTCAGACTCTCTGATTGGCTGCATTTCTAGCTTGTTGCTACTAATATATTTATATTGAATTGGAATTGATTGGAAATGACATCATTAAAACACATGTATTTACATTTTATAAGTTTAACGAGATTTTAGTTGATTGTTTAAACTTATCACAAGACATATTAGTTGCAGCTCGGTCTAGAAAATATTAGGTATTTCATAAATATTAAGTTGTGTCACCTGAAGAGGATTTTAGGGGATAGATATATTTATATATTGCCTCACTGAACCCAAGGATTCAGCATTCAGTTCAGTTTGGTTGATTGAGAGAATTCGTATCATCGAGTGTTCAAGAACCGTACAACTTTTGTCAATTGCCATTAACAAATGTAAGCATTGCGTATACGTCCCGCGGTGCGCCATAAATTTAAATGCCACTTGCATTCATTTAAACAGCGTCGAACACAAATTTCATTAATTGCACCACGAAGTGCAATTAATTTGACAAGCTAAAGACGATGACCAAAGCGAAGGCGCTAAACTGAGTGATTAAGTGATTGATTGACTGATTGCCCACTTGACTCGGTTACAATCAAAATTGAACAATTCCCATGCTTTATGCAAAACAACTGAAAATCATACGCATACAGCAGTAGCAGCAAAAGGCAACAAGGAATCGCAATGACCACGTAGTCGACCTACTCTAGGAAGGATATGATAACGCCGGCAATAAAGGCCAAGAGCGCACAAGAGCAGAGGCAGCAGCAGGAGCAGCAGCAGCAGCATCAACCACAAGTGCTACAGACTTGCACTATGAATGGCTTTCGCATAACAGGTTACCCGGCTGCAGCCACGCCTCCTACACGCACAAGCACAGCGAATAGCATTTACGCCAAGCCCAACGCCCATGAGCTAGATCTGCACATAAGCGAGTCGCTGCAGTATCCGGGCAGCACACAGCCCCTGCCGAGCCAGCAGCAACAACAGCAACAGTTGCTGCAAAATTCACCAGGACCGCCGCCACAGTTGACGAACATGTTGCCCACAGCGGGCATACCTGGTGCCGCCACGCCCATAGCCTTGAAGGGCAACAATCCTTTCTTGAATAGCCCCTCGCCCACGGAAGCGACACCGACAATTGTCAAGACGACAACGACAACATCCAAAGGCTACGAGATGCCCGAATACGCAGAGCCGTCTCGGCTGCGCGGCTTGAAGCAGCGACCCCATAGCATTGCTGTTACCGCTTCCACAGCTTCGCCAACTAGTGGAGGACGGTCCAGCTTTGTTGACTACAATGCTCAGCAGCAGCAGCGTCTCCTGCAGCTCTCACGTCAGCAGCAACAGCTGCGCAATGCAGTCAGTCTCGTGAGCAGCGCCAGCAGCACGACGACAACATCCACAGCCACTGCCGCGGACAAGGAATCGTTATATGCGGCAATTTTCCAGCAGTACAGACAAAGTCCCACCAATGGGCAGCCAGCACCACCGGTGCCGCTGCATCGCCAGACGGCAGCGGCGGCAGCAGCAGGGCCAGGCCCAGTTGCCGGCGTGCCCGTCGTACCGCGACGTTCACAAAGCACGCCTCGGCCTAATGGGCCCGCGCTACAGCAGCAGCAGCAGGCACAGGGCATGGCGATGGCTTCACCGATCAATGGACATCTTAATGGCAATGGAGTGCAGCGTCCACGCAGTCTAGATCGCTACAACGGCGGCCTGCAAACGGAAGCACCGCCCATTCCGCTACGACGCTTTGCCAATGGCAGCAATGGCAACAACAATGGCACGCTCGGACGGCAGCGCAGCCCCAAGAAGAGCTGCAGCACGGAGAGCATGTTGCAGGCAGCGACCACAGTGCAGACGGGCACCATGCGGCACTCGCTGAGCTTTCACGGCAGCCAGGAGCCGGCGGAGACTGACAAGCCGGATACTAGACCCTCCAGTTATGCGGCGCCAGGACCGGATCAGGCCTACCTAGAGCATCAACTGCGCGCCTATTCCGAGCAGCTGCGCACCATTACGGAGAGCGTGCGCAAGTACTCCGAGCAGGCGAAGCTCTTGTCCGAGCTGAAGCGCCAGCAGCAGCTGACAAAGCAAAGCCAAACGAATCTCAATTTGCTAGCGCCCAACAGCAACAGCGGCTCCAACGGCAACAGCAGCAACAACAATAACAACAACAACTTTCAGCCGAACATGATCTCGCCGGAAATTGTAAGCAAGTCGCTGGCTTCATTGTCAAACGCCGGCGAGGTCCAGACACCGTCCAACCAGCTGCGCCTGTTCCTCGACAACATTCGTAGCAGCATGCGGCAGGAGTATCAGCAGCACATGCCAGAGGATGTGCTCAAGCCGACATCGACGCTGAAGCGGAATGGCGATCCTGTTGCTGCTAAGGTTGTCGCAGAGGAACCGCCGCCTCCCACGCCCTCGGATCAGCTGCGCCAGTTTCTGGACGCAATACGCGCCAATAAAATACCTGAAAGCTCGGATAAGCCCAAGTTGAGTAGCTCCCAAACGCTGGACTCGTTCATTTCGAAGCCACTACAAATGCCCGACGTGACCTCCGGCACGCCAGGAGTCGGCACACCCGGAGCAGCAGCGAATGCTTCCACAGCTGCTGCTGCTGCTGCTGCTGGTGCCACTGCAGGCGGTGTCAGTGGGTGTGGCTTGCCCACACGCAGGCGACCCAAGAGCAGCGTGCTGCCTGGCAGCAACAGTGCCAAACTGGAGCAGCGCGAACATTCGCTGGTGACCTCTGAGAGCTTTCATCAAATCTCCGATAATTTGCGACTGATGAGCGAGGATTTGCAGGCGCTCAGTCCCAGCAAGGTGGTCAGCAGCTCTGCCAGCAACGGCAGCCTCAAAACTCTGGCAGCCAGCGGCAGCAGCTCCCTGACAACTGAGCTCCGGGTGATTACCAGCTCGCCACAGCAAATGGTGATGAGCAAATCGAATAGCTCGCTGGGATCGCTGGCGCTGACGGTGACGACGCCCTCAAGTGCCACGACCACGCCCTCAACGGCGCCGCTGATGACGGATTTTAATGAAATATTGGACAGTTTTCACGCCATGGCCGACAAGTACAAATCGAAAGGTTCCTATGATTATTTGCGCAAATGCTCGGAGGCTCTGCGTCAGCACTCGATGCAGCTTAAGCTGCAGCAACAGCAGCACCAGCACCAGCAACACCATCCGCAATTCCAGCAGCATCAAGCGCAGCAGCAACAATTGCAAAATGGCTTCCACAGCGACGACAGCAGCTCTTGCAGCACCACCCCGGGCAGCATTCGAGATGCGGTGCAGAATCTGCTGCTGCTGCCACGAAACGGCTTTCAGATACTCGACGATCGCATGCGGTTGTTTATCGATATCATCGATAGTCAGGATCGTTTGAGTCAGGTGAGTGAGCAGCCGCGACATGAATATCATTTTTCTTTTAGTGCAAAGGCAGCTGGAGTGTGACCCTTTATTTATATTTTATAGTTAAACAAATATCTGCAAATGCAATTTCCTAATTTATTTATTATTACATTTATTTACAGGTATGTTTGAAATTTTACCGAAGTATTAAACGAGAAGTTGTTATGTGAGTAAAAACATATTGGACTTGACATTTATTATTAATTACGGGTAATATTCAAAAGACCTCTTCAAATGTTTTTATTTGGCGCAAATTATTAATTGGAATATTGTTTGATATTAATTGTTAATGTGGTAAATGTTGACAATCTGTACTTACACACGGAATATCGCGGAAAAAGTCATTGATGGATTGCTAAATTATCAAGAGTTCGCTTTGCGCTTGGAAATTGTTTTTTTATAATTAAAGTTGAGGTTTTTGTTATTTAATTCCGTTAAATTTAATGCCTAAATGTGTTCCGACAAAAAAATAGATTTGTTTTCGGAGTGTTATTTTATATTTTCACACTTTCTTTTGTCGATTTTGATTTGGCTCAATGCCTGCATTATAGTATGAGCATTTAAGTCTTGATGTGCAGAAGGAACTTGAGAACTCGTTAAATTCACGCATTGGCTTTACCATTATTCCATTAACTATTCCTGATAATTCGCGATGCTTCGGCGACTTTATTTGACTACATTCGAGCACAACCTTTTTGTTTTTGACTTTAATTTAAATCAAGTAAATGAGTGTTTCCTCAAGCTATGGCCTGTCCAGCACAAGTTATCTTGGCCACCCGCATATTATGGTCAATTACACAATGTGGCACAAGCCATCAAATCAGTTAATGATCCAGAAAGTTAAACTTTTAGCATCACAATCTAGCACCAGCAGAAACTAAAAGTAAAAAAATGGGAAACCTATCAATTTACCGAATATAGCCAAACTGAGCATCAGCAATTAATATTAATAAACTACGTAGTCATTTTGAGAGGGGAGCTTGCTAATTTGCTTCACTACTCGGCAGATAAAGGCCAAAGGCAAGCAAAATTGAAAATTTAATCAAATTTTGACGCCGAAATCGAGACTACCCACAACCACGCCCACTTCATGTGTAGTTTTAGCCAGCTCGTTCATTATGATGCTGATGATGAACCCGAGAATTAAACTGACGATGTGTGTGTGTATGTGTGTGTGGGTAAAAGACATAAAACTAGGGTACAGCCCAGGCGACAGTTGAGAGAAGTAATCAAGCGACAAGTCACGAAAATTCCCAAAAGTAGCTAATCAGTGAGGCTATCATGACCTGACATAGGGTTCTGCCTCCTCCCTTACTCCCTCACTCTACTGTCAGTCTCGCAAGCATACAAAATTTGAATTGCTTTTGCTGCCAGTCTCCATGTCTGCTTTCTCAGTGGGCTCAAAATTTAATATGCAAAATAAATCAGAGTACTAATTTCGTACAATTTGGCACGCCTGCGGGCGGAAACGGAAATGCCTGTTTCCAGCCCCCTTTCGGGCCATTGCCGAGCATCTCTATGTGCTGTACGGGTTAATGACGACTCACGCCGCTTTGGGCATTGCTAAGTGTACACGATCTGACCTCTGCCTGTACCTGTGCCTGCACCACTTCCTTGTGGTTTGTGCCCAGCTCGGGATGGCTTATCAGTTGCCAGATTGCCAGAGCTTGGAACTCACATTATTTTATGGTCGGCTTGAATATTCGAATTTCGCCTGCATTTAATTAGGAGTTGGCTTCGGTTAGCCCGAGCATACAGTTATTAAGTTTGTCGATGCGGGTGATAAAATTCAGCAATTAAATTAATGCTGTGCCAGATAGCTGTCATCATTAGAATGACTTGTCTTATATAAAGGATAAAAGAATACTGGAAATACAAAGAAATATATCCGGAAAGAATTTAATTTATTTCGAGTATAAATGTTTTATGTATATTTACCAAGTAACTAATTAATCTTGGAGTAACTTTCTATACTTAAGACAATCGCATTTAGGAAATTGGAGATTCAAAACATGGCCAAGAGCACAAATAAGTTGTTTCTGTAGTGTTATTAAGTCGATCGGACAATGTTTACCCGGCTAACTGAAGCATATAGAGTATATAATTACTTTATAAAGTTTACCTACTAGCCAAAATTCGGAGCTCGAGTTTCAAGTGCAATTGCATTCAGTGATTGATGCTTATTGAGTAACTGCGATAAATTGTCTGACACAGTGAAAAAGCTTTCCACAATTTGTTAATTTATGAAACTGATTGCATGATTAATGCAATTATGTAAAATATATTTACCGAGGAATTGGTTGATTAAACAAATACTGTTAAAAAAGCAATTACATAGCTGCCGGCATTAATTTAATGTTCATGTTGCACCATTTATTTAAATTATTTGCCAAATTGCATTTCAATTTAATGCCATTCGCATTTTTAACTTTTTGTTGCTGATGCTATGTTATATTTCGTGAGGCAAAAAGTAAACAAATGCAAATTTTAAAAGTGTTTTTCATAATGTAATTGCAAACAATTGCGCAAATGTGCACAAACTGAAATAATTGCATTGGGCGCCCCGGACGCCCTCCCACAATTCTCATTACAAAGTAATTATTTTAACTGCCTGGAAAAACAACAGAGACAACAACAGCAACCGCTACAACAAAGACTGCCACATGTTTGCCGGGCACATTCAAAATAGCGCCAAATAGACCCCAGGCCATAAATGAACTGTGAAACAGGCGGCCAACCGAAATGTCATTTGCACCCATTTGGGCTAACTCTGGCGATCATTGGTGGCCACATTGACGGCATTGTCACAAGCCATTTATTTTAATTAGCTGTACACACAACAGCCGCAACAACAGCGGGGGCGAAGCGAGTTCACTTTCAGGCTGCAATTAATAAATGCAATTCTGTGGTCAACACCTAGGAGTAAAACAATTTAATTATTTAAACACAACCTTTGTAAAGGTTTTCATAACATTCTGCAACACGGTTGCCGGCATAAAGATGCAAATTTATATGAATGCTTAAATAAATATTTGAGTGTTGACTTTCTCTGTTTCACTAGTCACAAAAGCTAATTAAGCCTCAAATTAGCAAATAGATAAGGCGTATAAGGAGTATGAAGAACAAATCGATAGAAAGTGTGCATTTAAATTAAAAGCTAAGTATAGAAAACGAATTAGGTGTGTTCATTGATGTTTTCTTATTGATACAGCTTTGGCGTTTGCCCAACTCTCGGTCTGTGCATCTCGGTATAGATAAACTAGCCACCCAATTTATTTTTAATTAGGACAGTCAACTAAGGCTTTCGGCTAAAACAACACTACAATCATATACTCGTCGGGCAATCAGACCCGGATACTCGATGCTGTTCAGTTGCCCGACCCTCATCCTACTCGGACAGTTCATTTATCAAGGACAACTAGCATTACTTTTGCTTTTACTTCTTACTTCACTAATTATCACTTAGTTTCCTTTTATGTTTGACTTCTTCTTTAAAGTAATTATAATACTTATTGCTGTAAAATTCTTATATTGACTACTCGTGTTAATCAGGAAATCGAATAGATGGTGTCAGAGAGAAGTTAATCTGGTTTCTACGTGCGAAGCTTGTTTTTAATTTGTGCGCGGACAACTGAACATGTTTCAATATTAACCGCATTTGTCGCAATTTTCAGAGTTGTTTGGCTCAATGTCAATTTTCTCATGTTTTGTGGTGAATAAAAATGTTTTATATACAATAGTTAATAGTACTTGGCACTTAGTACTCAAGCAAGATTTTTATTAAATGCAAAATATGATTAAAAGTCATTACAAAAAGATAACAACAAAGTGCCTGCTTTACAAATGTCCATTTCACAGGACTCCGAGGTGCAGGCTGGGCAAGCTGCGGGGGGCCTTTCAACAGCTTCCAATTGCGGCGCCTGTCGCTTGTCCGGCCATGCCGCTTATTAATTGCATGTCATAAATCATGATTATGCCACTTGCTGACCAACCGCTGCGCTAGTCGTAGTTATTATTATTAATCTTGTGTCGCCCACACGGCGAAAGAGGGCGAGAGCGTGATTGGGATGAGTCTGTCCAGGTAGTGGCAGCCATATGGCAGATTCATGCAAATGGGACTTTGTTGTCGGCGACGCAGTGGTTGTTCAGTTGCTGGTTGCCCTATCTTGATTAATTGCAAAAGTTTACTGGCCACACGAGCCTGTGAACAGGCGCAGCGGCCAGAGGCTAGTCAGGGTAGCCTCGGGGCCTGGCCGTGGCCAAGCCATGGAAATACGCCAGCTGGTTTACTTTTTGGGACACAGAATTAATAACAACAATGCGGGTAACAAGCTTCATAACACGCGTATGTTGTCACGTAAATTGGTTTTAATATTTAAAGCACTTCATTACTCACAGACAGCGAGAATCCGAGAGGCTTCCATTGAGAAAGGGAGATGCGCGAATATGCGCGCTCTCAAAAGTATGCTACAAGTGCGCGCTTAATTAACGCGCCTGAAGTTGTGCATCGACGTAACCTTAATCTGCTGCAATTAAATTAAATTGAAATTTCAGCGGACAAATGCACAGCCACGATTTACAAATTACAGTTGTAATACTATTTGCTTAATATGTAGTTTACTTGCGTTCACATGAGGCCAGTGCATTCTCCTACGTCGCTCTGACAAAGGAGCGTTCCAGTAAGGAAGGAGTATATTATTATATGCACGACTGTTTCTTGACTTTTACGCATCTCTATTTGATGTCTGATGTCGGTATGGCTTGCAACTTTTTCATTATTTTGCAATTGAAAAGAGAAATTGAATATCGATCAACGAATAAAGGAGTGCACTTTCTGTTGGCGCTCGGCTCAAAGGAGCTGCGAATAACGGCAGTTGCAACGAGTGCTGCTAAAGAGCAAACAATTTCATTTTTCGGAAAATGAAAACGAAAATCTGAGCCGACAGCAGACGAAACAGTTTGCATACTTTCAGCCGTCTCGGTGTCTGACAAGGTGTCAGCTTCAATGCAACTAGGCAACGGGACGAAAAAGCCGTCAGCCAGCAACAAGCACAACAGCTAAGTATCTTTGCGATAGGCGCGTATACGTTTGTCTGCGTTTGTGTGTGTGTGTGTGTGTGTGTGTGTGTGTGTGTGTGATGTTTATGTGCATGTGTGTGGGCGGCGCACGTACAAATGCAAGCTGTAGGCGATCGAAGAATATTTCGTTTTTTCTCAGTTTTTGCTGATTTTTGACATATTTTCTTTGGCATCGAACAGCATACAAACAGGCGAACTATATGGCGCGTTCGTAGGTGCAACTGGGTTAACGTGGAGTGCAGCGGGCGAGAGCGCTATGCAAATGCCGGGTGAAAATACGATGAAAAAATATCTCACAGATTGCAGCTGGCAGTAAACGAAATGTGTTCGGCGCTTTCCCAATTTGCAAGCTGCCACCCTGCCTTCATCTCTCTCTCTCTTACACTTTCTCCGACTCTCCCTCTCTGTGTCTCTTGGGCCATATCTCTGTTGCTGTCTCTGTCCTTCTTAGCATATGCAACAGTTCAATTTGGTATTGTGGCAGGCAACGCTTTTGGCGTTTTTTGAATGGCAGCTTCATTAATCAGAAAATGTAGTCAATAGCTGTACACACAACTCAGGTACCGATAGATGCGATATATGCACAGTGGGCCTGCAAACGATACAGCCTATAGAACTATTCATATTGCCCGCATTTTCATGTTTGAATTTCACTGTAACAGGCCGAAAATGAAGAAATCCATATATGAAATACAATTGCATGCAATTACTTTAATACCTCTGGCATTCAGTCAATCAGTCACTCGACCTTTTCAACCCCGCAAACCCATCCTCGGGCCACATCGATAGTGCAACAAGCAGCCGTCATTTGAGCTGGGCCGTGATTCACTTTATTGTTTACAAATTATATCATATATGCAGAGAACAAGGTAAATTTAATTTCATGTAAATAAATATATATATATATCTATATATGTAAAAATTAAAATACAATTGCTCAGAATTGAGATTATATCAATTGTGTGCGTGCTCCCGCCAGTTATTATTTATGTCAGTTCCTTGAGTAACATTTTATATAATCTCACGAGAGACGCATTCGCACATTTATATGTTAGGTATTTTTAACATATTGACAGAAACTTGCTACATACTAAAAAAAAGTATACTTTCATTTATTTGCCTTTAATATAACTATCTAAAGATAAGCACGAATATAAAGTTATGATTGGTATCTATCTTGCCGCTCATGCAAATTGCTTATTTTTTTTTTATCAACATTTTACAACCTTTTATTGCATATTTGTATAGATAAATTGTGATTGGGTATATAAAATATTGTTGTATTTATACTCGTAAATGAACTGCAAAACACTTTGTGTTTTTATATTTCGCATAAAGATACAATTTTTGCTCATAGAAGGGGCAAGTACTCTGCAAAATTAAAAAAGAAAAATACTAGTTTTTTTTTCTATCATGTATTTTCTGCACATCTTGGCATCGTTTACATTTTGCCAAATTGAGTTGTGTATGGGGAAAGAAAACTCGCGTTGTATCAAATTTTTCTCGATACGCGCAAACTGAAAAGTAGAGCTTGCAATTACTAGACTCAACTCAAACTCAATTTCACTCGTGATCAAATAAAAAAGCTCTTTCAGTAGACTCAAACTGTAATAATAGCTCTTTGGCCCTAGGATTTAAGGCTGTGCCTGTTGACGCTTTAGCTGTATTAGTTACCCCTTTTTTATGGATTTTTTGTTTGTAGTATTTTCGGAGAAGAGAAGCACAAACAGTGCGACACTTGACATTTTTCGAGAGCTCTACATCAAAACCAAAAGCCGGTCGAGTGTGTTTATTAAAGGCGCCACTGTTTGCCAGAGCGCTTCGCATCCAACTGATGCAAAATTCTTGGCTCCTGTCCCTGATCTCTCCATCGCGCTGACTGCATTTGAGCTCGTTGTCATGGCTATTGCATTGTGTGCGGCGCTTATGTTTTACAGTCTCTGCTTTTAGGCGCCAACACACCCATACCCACCCAGCCACACACACAGGCACGCAAAAGCTGCGCCGCACAACAGTAATTGCAATCTTACTAATGCTGGCAAATGTGTTGCGGCTTTGCCTTAGCACTGGCACAACAATACGGTCACAGTCAATTGGATTTTCTGTGTGTGTGCTGTGTGGATTTTAGATTACTCAGCGAGTTCAGATGCCAGATGCCATTCAGGGGCATATTTTTTCCTTTTGACGCTTTCGTTGTTGTTGTTATTGTTGTTGTTGTTGTTATTGTTGGCGTTGTTGTTGTTGTTGTCGTCTTGGGCCCATGTTGACATTACTCAACGCTCAGTTTGGCAGGCGCGTCAAGTTGTTTACTCGTTGTCTTTGTTACGGCTCGGATTTATTGTGTTTAATGTGTTGAAAAGTCTGCTTATTTATGGCGCTGGTTTCGTCTTCTTCTCCTACACACATGCTCCGTTTTATATGTACGTCTGATTTTCTTGAAGGGTTCGTTCTGCCCGTTCTGTCGTTGTCATTGTTGCCTTTCGTTCGATTGTGCGGAAAATTGAAAAAAAAAATCAAATAAAATGGGTTGATGGCCAGTTTTCTAGTGGCTATTTCTCCCTCGATTTTTGGACCGTGTTGTCTGGCGCAACAGTTGGTCAAGAACTATAAATAGGAATTGTTTAAGAATGTGAATAGTAGTCATTTCACAGGATTCCGTTTTAGATGGCCAGTACTTCCCGACCCGACTTTTACTCAAGTAAGGCCCAAACGCGATTTTATAAACATAACATGTTCAGAAGCACGTCTTTGTATAAGTCCGAACATTCCAAGACGCTCCATTTGCTCAAAAAAATGATGGAAGGAGTTTTCAGCATCGGCCATTTTTGCAAGGAGCTAAATTCTCTACTCAACCTTCTGTGGTCGGGTTACCAGAAACAATGAGTATTAATTTACCGCGTAAGCTCCAATTACAATTAATTGGAACTTTTGAAATATATTTGAATACATAGGCCTTCAGGCTATAGTTTTTCTGACTACTTGCCCGCAGCTGGGCTTAAATATTTATTCCAACTATTTAGACATTGATATTCAATAAGACCTAAATTAATGGTATTCGATTACCTAAATGTTCATGAGCATGTTAAAGGTTTAGTTAAGTGCTCTTCTATAAGTATACCGTATTTGCTAAGCTAAACAGGCTTACCAAATTCAATACTCTTGACCCGAGACTTGCATAACATATATACATATATTCAAATATCTGTATTTGATGTCTGCCGCTTTAGCTCTCTTTGTATTTGGCTGAAATTTATTAACTTGAATGAATCTAGCAAATATTTCATCCTAAACGCATATTAAATATTCGTATTAAATTTGGCATTCTTCGTCCAACAAGAAGCAACAGGAAATTCATGAACATTTTCTGACACAGCTGCAGCTGCAATTGCAACAGCAACAACAAAACCAACTATAAAGTTTTATGATATGAAACATGCAGCAACTAATATTTTAGACGCTGCTATCTATTTTTTTTGTTTTATTTTTTTGGCGTCTGCCCCACCCCTACCTCCACTAAAAGAAAGAGCTAATAGCGTTTGGTCATTTTTCAAAATGGCCGTCGCGTTGTGAACGCTTGAAATTGGCGGAAAGGCTTGCGGCAAGCGCAGCGCGCGACTCTCAGCGCAGATCTGGCTTGTTTGAGCACACACACTCACACACACACACACACTCACCCACACACATTCACGCCCTTTTTATAGTGAGTGGTGGCGTTGTCGTTAGCTCAAAGTTTGTTGAAAATTTTTATCAGCATGCTGAGGCAATGACATGACCGCATCACACGGACACGGACATCAACAACAACGCCTGCAGAGGCAGCCGCAGCAGGAGCAGAAGCGGAGGCAGGACCCGCATAACCCCAACATGGTAGCTGTGTCGCATCGTCACGGACATGTGTGCCACACATACTAATATACCGTTAGTTGGCTGCCCCTGCTGTTGCATTTCTAATATAATTTTCACCCAAAAATGTTGTATCATACTTTTTCAATGCGTTTTCAGTTCATTGCAAAGCACAAGCTGTGTATATTTTACATAATAAAGTTATGCTTTAATCGACGACTAAATTGCTTAATATCAGACATGTAAGTTACAGCAACTATTCAGTTGCAGAGCTGCAGTGAAATACAATAGTTTATTAAAAATAACTTAAAATCAATAATTATCTCTAGCAATGGAATGTAATTGTAATGTGCGAACGCAAAAGAGTACATTTTCCTTTTTCTAAGAAGTCGTTTAAAAAACTAAATGGTTTATATAGATTGTTGGATTATGTTACTTCTTAGATATCTTTTCCCACTGCCACAAGGCTGAAAGAGAAAAGTACTTGCGTATACGGCTTTGACGGTTGATTAAATCCCTGAAGAGTTGTTTAAGAATAAATGTACCCATATATGCAAAATAAAGCACAGTTTTTGCGAATTGCTTGTCATTCAACTGGCTACAGAGTATCACCTAGTCGACCATATCGTTTTGAACTGCAACGAATATTTAACACTCTCCTTCTATGCGTTACATATTTAGAGACAAAATTATAATACCCTCTGCAGGGATATAAAATTAGTTACCATAATTAAGACAGTCAGTAATAAAAAAATAGTAATTCTTTTGACTGATTGGAAGTCAATTATTTTATAGCTGTTTTTGAATATGTTTATTATACTTTTTTCATATAATTAATATTATGATTATGTAATTATGTATGCTATTCATTTATGTAGAACCTAATGAGTGTACTTGATAGGGTCTGGTTAAAAGATAACAAAAGCCGTAAAGAGTTTAGAAGTTGACTAGATAAATGAATAACAATTTGGTTGGCCATACAAAGCTTTTTGGATTGTTTTCAAACCTATTCCCCATTAATCTGTGTCAGGTGGTTGCCAAACATAATAGGTGAACTTACTGTAGTCAGTTGCAGGTGCTTTAAATTGCATTCCTTGATGAAATTGAAAAGTCTTTTTGTTTAATTATTTTGTATTTTATCGAGATTTTAGTTTCCAAATATTTGGTTCGATGAACTGTAGCTCAGTTTATTGCAAGAACTATAGTTGGGTGTGTGCTTTTGTTTGCCCCTTCGCCAGCTGCTTCTCACTCTTCATCCTGGCTGCATTAAGACTGTGTTGCATTTACGCTTCAGTTACGTCTGGGTAGAACAGAGAGATACACACAATCAGGCGCACTGCTTAAGTGGTCCTATTATAAAGGAAGGCAACTTCTTTGTAATCATTTTACCAACAGCTTCGCACACACAGGACGCACCACACAAGCCAACTAACTAACCAGCCACCCCGCCAGTCAGTCAGTCAGTCAGTCAGTCAGTCGGGCAACCACTTTTTGCCAAGTTTATTACTTTTATGCGATTATGTGTCACGTGTTGGGGTCTGTGTTCCTGTGTGTATGTTCTGTTGGATCTGCTGCGCTAGGAGACTAGACAGTGTGCCTTTGTTATTATTAGTTTCATATAGCACAGAAGTCTGTGTGTGTGTGTGTGTGTGTGTGCCATGGGTTTCTGTTGAAATTAATTGCAATTATTTATGGCCTTTAATTTACTCTTGTTTTGTTCTTCTTCTTATTTTGGTACGTCTGTGGATTTGTGGCATACTCAGTGGTCTGGCACTTGAGCCAATCATAATTCACCGCTTACACTTTTTTTTTGTAGGATGGAAACAAACAAATTTATGGCAAAATTAGAAGTACGCATAAACTCTACCATAATCCAGTAATTTGCCATTCTATGGCAATTTTGGTCATTTTGCCTGTGGCTGTCTGCCCTGCATGACATTTCATAATGATTTAGCGAACATGTTCGACATACACTGTGATACGAATAGAATTCAAATTTGCTGCTTGGCACTTGTAATTGTGATCACTAATGAATGTTGCCATCAACTGCAGCTGGCAGCTCGCTGTGCATTCGCCGTCATATAAAATCCCTTGGAGCGTTACACATACGCAACGTTGTACCGACTGCATTAGCAGCAGGAACAGCGTTGTGCAAACCAGAAGTTTTACACCAAAAACTTGATGGTAGACCAGAAAAAATTAGTGTAAAATGAAAATGTTGGTATTCAAAAATCATCATCGTGTAGGTAACAACATGCAGCTGGGGAAATCTGTATAGCGTGCGAGCACCAGGTCTGCCATCCAAAAATGTACCTACATATATCTGTGTGTGTGCGTGTGTGTGAGCATGTCCTGCTGGGTTTAGATCCCTGTCTGCGGTTGCTGGCTAAGCAACTAGCGTGCCGGTTGTATCTACCTCTTTCACGGCAGTCTGCCTGTGTCTGCTTCTTGTTTCCTCAGGCATGGTTACATGTAAGTTGGTTATATTCGAAACGAGTTAAAATTAGCATAGTTATAGCCAACGTGCAGCGCCCGTCGTCTGTGGCTGTTATGGTCCACTGTCAGCGTCTGGTTGCCTCGTTCCTGACTTGGTAATGATGTGAAAATATAATGAACTCGGCAGTTGCGAAATTGAATGAGAGCATTTCCTGCAGCCGCAGTTGCTGCTGTGCTTAAAACTTATCATTTTAAGCATTACACTTGATAGTCGCATTAATTGGGTTAGTATGTTGCTTATAAATGGATAGGCCAAACCAACTTTCGACGCCTAAAAACCATAGTTGCGGCACTCGTCAGTTGATTTTCTCCATTTCTCGCTCAATACTATTGGCAGCTCGTAATTCAGGTCAGCTGCGTAATGCGTCGCTTAAGTGCCTATAAGTATGCAATGCACTTTGGCTCTGCCACGGCTAAGGGCTCAGATTGCGGCATACGGGCAAAAACAAAAAACTCCACACAATCACGTGGCCATGCAGGTGTATGAAAAGCTGTTTAGGCCGCCAGCAGGCAAGAAGCGGCGCACAAATGTGTGATGCCAGGCCTCGCACAGCCTGCGGTGCTGCCCACCTGCGCTGTTTACCTAGCCTATAAAGCGTCAGTTGGTTACAGCAGCTCAAAATAAAAAAAAAAGGACAGAAATGAGCACACGTGGCCAGCGAGTTGCACGCACAGCATCAAAGCGTCTGAACGCAAAATAAAAAGTAAGGTTAAAGCTGTGTGGTGAAAGTGAATAAAAGCACAGAAACGTGGATTTTTGTAATACCGAAGACTGAATACGCTTCTTGCTTATCTCTGCTTTTAACCCAAATTGTATGGACTGCATTCTAAGTGAATCTCTGAAGCTGTATTTTCGCAGCTTTAGAGCTTTCGAACAAGATGGGACCTTTATAATTAAAAGCATGTGGTGGCAATTCAAATCACAAATATATATTTGTATCAGTTAATGGGGTCCTCTTAAGTTAGTGGCATATTCCATGACAGAATCAAAACAGATTCAGTTAGAGTATCAGCAGCAGGCAGCAAGTGACACAAAAACCACGTTGGCCTAGCCCCAACGCGTTCCCTGGTTGGACTCTGTTGACCTAAAAATCTCATTTGGCGCTTGCTCATTTCTGCCATCACTTTTTGTTACGTTTGCCACTGCTGCGCCTCTTTGTTTATTGTGGAGCAGCCTCAAGCTAGGTAGCATATTCTTTGATATAAAAATATCTGCGCAGTATTTCGCCCAATTGGATGCAGAAATAAAGATCAGGGCATGGCAGTTCAGCGTAAAATGGTTCTGCAAGGAAATACGAGGAAATGAATGCCAGACAAAAAACTGACCTAGATAAAACGGATGTCCTATTGCTCCACTTGATTTCCCTTTCCTTTGCCCTGTCAAGACAGTCCAGCCAAACACTTAAAATATAATTTCTGAGCACTATTGCCTGGCTTGGTAGCTTTATGAGCCAATCGAACTGAAAACATGTCTCGAATTTATTTAATCTTACATATGCTACAAGAACTTTTAATTGTGTTAATGTGTTTATATGTGAAATGAAATGCTTATGTTGACTAAAGCTTTTTGGCATTCATTTATTAATACATTTTTTTTTTTCAATTTTTTTCATTGCAGGTAAGCTTTTGGCTTTGCGTAAGGTGAACATTAAATGAAATTAAGTCCCAAAGTGATGTGAATAACAAGTCAAATTCTACGGGTAAATGTACATATGTATGTGTAAGGGGCTTAGATGTCGTGGTTTATTCAAGTTTTGTGCCTTATTTATTTACCATAATTTGCTAGGTCATTTAAATATAGAATTGAAAATTTGCCGCTACATCTCGAGGTATTCAATAATTGAATGTAAGTCGGATTTAAAAGCATTTCAAACACGCACACAATCAAATGAGGAGATTGCGAAGATTTTCCAGAAATTTAGACTGGATGTCAATTGAATAATGAAAACGGAAAGAACGAGTCAGTCGAATTTTTAAGGCTTCTGTCACTTAATAATTCAATGCCAGTAAATGGAGGCCCAATTTGGCGTCCTTCTGCGATTTAGATTCTTTTTTTTTAAGTTACTTATATTCATTTGCCTCGCAAATGTCACAGGCAAATCTGTACCGAAATATGCGCAAGAGGGAAGTGAAAAAACGAAAAGCTGTGAAAAAATAAATGGAAATTGAGTTAGCCGCGACAGGCTGGCAAAATGATAGATGAAAGACAGAAAAGACATGTGAGGGGATGTAGAAAAATTAGCGTAGGCTTCAAAAGCAATCAAAATGACAACTTAAGTAGGCTTCCCAGCAAAAATTGAATATGTACGACCGAAACAAAAGCTGAAAAAAAAAAAAGTTTAAAAAAATGTATATGTATAAGAAAGCCTGCCTTTTAGGGGTTTGGCGTAACAGCAAGGTCAACCCTTGGGCTGTTTTGGGGTGTGAAGCGACAAAAATGTTGAGAAACGAGGACTCAATTAGGGCTAAATTGTATCTAGCTAATTGAAACGCACAACTCAGCGCAATGTAAATTTTGTGTATTTAAGTTTTTCACCAACCGAAGAAAACAAATTTAAAATGCGAGACATCGCTGCTTCGCCTTCAAGTGTCCGGTGAATGTTGACAGGAGCTGCCAACCGTAGCATTTTGTCAAATCGTGCGTTAAGTTTTAAAATTTATACGTCACGCCCACACTGGGCGAACAAAAGATGCACGGTCGGAAGAGCCTGAACCAAAAAACCCAACCCAACCCAAACAGAGATTTGTTGGCCATGCTCGGCAGGGCATATGGCCAAGGAATCTGTTTATGTGCGTGGCAAATGTAAAATGTGTACTTAAGCTACGTCGGCCCCAAATGCGCATTTAACTTAATCAAGATTTTAATATTTAAGGAATTTCCAAATGTCATGCTTAGCGAGGGCGTGGACGTGGGCGTGGCCACATACTGCTCGCACCCGCCATCTTATCTTATATATTTTTGTGTGGCTGCGAGCCCTAAAGGGTTCGTTATGGTTGGGCACAAATAACATTATCTCTTACCACATGGCAGTTGCCACACTTCAATTGGTTGCGAAACACATACAATACATGGTCCATGAGCCTCCCCCTCAGAAGGAAGAGAACCCCGACAACCTTAACGCCCAACTGAATGCTCGACATTATAAATATTGTTGTCTGTGTGTTTTGAAGAAAGTTTTGTGGGTCTTTTTGCGGCTGCTTGTCGACTTGGTTTTAGTTTTATGTTGCACTTTTATCTATTTCGACATTTATGTCAGGTTCGTAGGTACTTTGCAAAAATCAATGTGCTGAATGACATAAAATGTTAAGCTGGTCAGAGTGCAAAAACAATCCCATAAAAGCTTTTTGATGCCGTCAAAAGAAATGCTTAATATTTAAAATGCATATCAAATATGCTAAGTACACATCAAGTTGGTATCGAGACAAGTTTTTAGCTATACAGCCTGTACCGAAAGTCTTGAAGTCGTCATATTTTTATCTTAAGCAATATGGTTAATTTACTTCAGCATATTTAAGAATCGCTTAAAGCGTGCGCTTGAGTCAAAATTTAACTTGGCTTTAACCTGAGAGATAAGTTTTATGCGTTTCTCTTGTCTGACGGCTTCAACTTTTCCTAGCGTCGACAGTTTGTAGCGCTCTAACGCCCATTTAAGTGAGAAAGTTACACACAGAAATCAAAGTTAAGCTCGGGACATGAACTCAAAGATTTGCGCATTACACACACACTAGCACACACACGCATGGACACATAATGTGCTGTGTGGTTAAAGAAAGCGCTTTATAAGTAAGTGTGCGCACATATATATCTACACTTATACATATGGGCAACTGGGTCCACACTAAAATCCAGCAAAAACTTTTCAGAAGCCTCGCCAGAACTTGCTCAGGCTCAACCGTAGAAAATGAACCGGCACGTCTTAAAGAAGACCGAGGAGAAAGCAGAACGTGTGTGGGTCGCTAAAACGCTTAATGGTGACGGTGTCGTAAATGGCAAGTCAAAAATCTACTTGCCAAATACTTTTAGCTCTCAGTGTGCGCCTCCATGTGTCTCCTTCTGTTGTCTACGTCTGTTGTGGATGAGCTGCCCGAAATAGGACTACCAAAAATAAAGAACTACACGTGACAATCAACATGCCAACATGTGCTTGCTCCTCGCTCTTTGTCCCATGTCTCTTGTCGCGCGTCTCGTGTCTCTCACATCTGCACAACCCGCACTCCTGCATTTTCCCGAGGCTTTATTATTTGTGCCATAGTTTTGTGAAATAAATTTGGCAAGTTGCTCTTTGCATTTTATTGTTATGGGCTGTTTGCCTCGTTGTCTCGACTGTCTCATAACTTGTTATTGTCGTTGTTAACATGTTGTATCTTTGAGATACTTTGCGTGTGTGCAAGTTCTGTCTTTGCCTTGCGTAATTTGGCTATTTTGGCAGGAGCAACTCCCACAGCCACATCCACATCCACACACAAGGACACTCACATTAGTCCAATTGTCTGCTTTGTTTCTAGAATTTGAAGATTTGCTCCTCGTTTGACAATCAGCCCCCTTTCTTCATTTTGCCCTCCCAAATGACAGCCTTACTCGTATATAGAGCTCTGGTTGTCAGCTGTGCTCATAATTTATGTATTTCTCAGAGCGCTATTTAATCTGCTTCATGTGCGATTTTATGTCGTTGGCTCTATATTTATAAGACATCCACTTACCAATGCATAACTGAAACTGCTTAAAGGAATTACACATATTAAATGCTAACAGGCTACGCTTAGTGAGTTATATACAAATTAAGCAGCTCGCAGACCAGATAGAAACATATTTACTTGCGTGTATTTGATGATATGACTACATTTTTAGATTTTTATTATGATCAGCATATAAGGCTTGTAGTACTTGCTATTCATCTGATATTCCAGACCTGCATTGAAGTTGGAATCTTCTTTTGATTAGAAACTCCATTTCCATGAGGGGACTACATTATGGTAGGCCAATTACCTACAATATAATAACATATCCCTATTTTCAAACATAAGTTGGCCTGCTTTGATTCGAGTTTTGTTGTTTGACGACTTGATCATATTTAAAAGCAACATAGCATATAAATATATAATTGGTCAAAAGCTATTGAGTTATATATATTCAATAAACCATGAATACAGCTACTTTCAGAAAACCTTTTACTGAAAATAAAAAAATCTTTACATAATGGAAAGTCCCCGACAGTCAAACGCTTGCAATGAAATTTTTCCGTTTAGGATTAGATTTGTTGATTTTTTTTATATTTCTGTATAGATTTGGGATATTGCAAATATTTCCCAGTAAAGTTTTAATTCTTGAACATCCAAAATCTCTGAATATATTCTGTTTATAAATGCACTTTATTGCCATTTTGTTGAAAATATAAAAATGACTTTCGAATTTAGCTTTAGCACAAGCACCTTTCTAGTTTTTAAGATATTTTAGCCAATCAGTTATTTTGAGGTTTTTTACTTCTAATAACATTCTGTATGTTATTATATCTCCTATTGGTCGGAAGTTTAGTTTTTTGTACAGAAACCGCAAATTGGCCGTGGGGTTTGTATACTTAGCCTGCCCAAAGAAAGCTGTTTTACTGTTTGTGTTCATTTCAATATTTTGAATATGAGAAAGTTTATTAGATGTAAAACATGTTTCTTCTTTAAACAATTTCATATATACACTACACACTTGCATATACATGCATACGTGAAGTTTTCTATGCGATTTGCTTCAATAAAAACAAAGGCAGCTATTTTCGTTTAAAGAAGTGCCAGCAAACACATAGGCAGCAGGAACAATGCAAATGAGCAAAGTTTTCGTTGTTGGGCGTGAGAGAAATGAGGAGTCTCTGAAGACGCTGCTGCGGCTCTGTCGTCGAGTGTGTTGCCTGCTTGATGACAGGAAAATGTAAATAATTTAATTTCAAGTACCTGCGGTTTTCTCGGCAAAATCATTTTCAAATAAATAAACTAAGCGAGGCAACAACTGCCTCCTGTCAGCTATAGGAAGCTATCAACAGCAGCAACAACAACAGCCCAGCACTTATTGCCTCCGAATAAAGAGTAGAAAGACAGGCAATTGCGGTATAAACAGCCATCCGAAGACGTAATCGTGTCCCTGTATGTGTGTGTGTGTGTGTGTGTGTGTGTGTGTGTGCAGGCTGAGAGGGGTGTGGCAATTGAGAAAGTGCGCGACGAACTTTGGAATTTGTGTATTTTGCGCCAAACCGCAACACTTGAAGTGCGCCACTTAGGCCAACAACTTTATCGCTTAGAGGGTGAGATAGACAGAAGGAGAGAAACAGAAAGAGCGAGGGAGACAGAGAGGAAGTGCTTGTAAATTATTTTACTTGAAAGTGGGACAGGCAACATCCAGGGCAAGACAATGGAGGTAAATTGCAAAGCAGTCAGCAATTTGTTTATTGAATTTATTAACATAATTGACTGCTGCGAAAATGCTTATGCAACATTATGATTAAAAAAGTTGAGCACTTGCAGCTGATGCTGAGCCAACAGGACGGCTACTTGATATCTGGGAAATCAGTAGCATTTCCGCCAAGTCGGTTGGCCACATCTTCCGCCAGCCAAACCAAGATGGGCGCTTATCCTTTTTGTGAGAACGCACGTCTTGCGTTCGCGGCAGTACAAGACGCAGCCTTTAGCATAAGCCCATCCGCCCACCCACTCCTAATTCTTTTTCCTCTCCCGCGTGATTGATGATACTCATTTGTGTGTTGTGTTTGCGTGTTGTGCAGCTCGAATGCGCGTTAGGTAAAATCATTTCGCTTAATTTTAAATCAGTTTGCCATTTGCTGCGCGCAGCTTCCCAGACCCCGGCGACGCGGCTGCGGTTTAATATTGTTTATTGCTGCGGCGCGTGCTGTATACTTTTAGGCGCCTGTCGGCCAAAGTAATTTAGTCGTTTGTTTGCCCATTTGTTGTTGTTGTTGTTGTTGGTTTTCTTCCTGTTTACAATGTTTAAGCACACTCACGGGTAAAGTTAACTGCAAGTTGCCAACTTTATTAATGTGCGTCTCGGTTGGGTTTTTATTTTGTTTGCCTCTTTTTTAAACTTTTCAATAGACTGTTCTTCTAGCTAATATTGTGGCATCTTTATATGGCACAATGCTCGTACGCTTGAAAAACTTTTGCCTGTGCCCTGCTGTGAAACATTTTCAATATATTGCTCATGCCTTTTGAAGTTACAATATGCTTGGCGAACGCTCTTAAGCTACATTCAACCTTTCATTCAGTTGAATACCTCCAGACTTATCAGTTAAAAATAAATATTAACTAAATTATAAAACTCTCTTCCCCTCTATTGCATAATATGAGTTATGCAGCACAGTGGAGAACTAATTTTTGTTTTAGATTTCAATTTTATATAACTTATTAAAAGAAAGCAATCAGTGAAAAGTACTTACTGGCAACACCCACGCCCATTTACTTTACAAGTTAGTAAGCCCCACCCCAAAGGGTTGCGCCGCCCACTCGCCCGCCTCACTGTGTGACCAGCTCTTGACACAAAACTCGCGAGCGTTGCCATCAGCAACGGCACCATAATATTTTTCTTGTAAAGTGGCAACAAGGTTGTCGCTGTTCCATTTCGCTTCAACGCCATTAAGCACACAAACAAATACTGCGGAGAGCTGCGAAAAAAATATAAGAAAAAGGCTACCATAGCACATACAAATTATATTTGTATTTGTGCTGCATTAAAACTTGCAATTTTTTCCGACTATTTGCCGCCCCGATGCATTGTATCCTCTTTTAAGCTGGTCAGTTTTTTTTGCTGCTGCTGTTTGCGCTTTTTCTGGCCAGCTTCATTGTAAAATTGCAGCTTTTTTGTGCACATTTCATTAAAAGTTATGTGCCAAGCCACAACCCGACCACAAATTGGCAATTTATTTCAATAAATTTAATTACCCAACTATAATGTTACCCCAAATGTGATTTACACTCAGCTGACCTGATGCTTGTTTGTGTTTACCCCAAAAGCTCCTGGGGCCTTGAACAGTTTGCCGGGCTATTTGTCTTTTTAATTGCACGCTAACTGGCCCGCAAGCACGTGGCTTACCTCCAAAGTCCACACGCCGCGGCCAGTTTGTAAAACTTCCATTACGTATTTATAATACGTTTTAGCGTTACATACGTGAGAGGCCCTCCCAGGTTCCAAATAAAAGGCAACACCGGGCATCGGCACGACCAGTGCGAGTTTTAAAAGTTTATCTTATTGGGTCAAAAATAAAAGGCAAGATTTCTCTAGTCGACAGTGTCCGACTCTGAGATGCCCTGGTACTTAATATTATTTGTCATTTAATTTCCAAATTTGAATGAAGCTATACAATTTTACTTTTCTTATTAATAATTTGTCTAAGTAGCCTAGTTATTTAGCCAAATAAGCTATGAATCTCTCGAATCTCACGCTGGTACAGTGCTGTTTATAGGTGGTAACTACTTCCCATATAAATAATTAGTTATAAACTAAACCTCTACTTGACGTTGACGTTACCAAGTATAGTTAAATAAATGCAACGATTGGAAGCAAACGTAATTGCGCATTGGCTCTCGGTCTCCCTTTGAAGTTTTGTATTTAACGCAATCCATTCTCTAGAACAAATATGGATTAGTTCGGATTCGGTTCGGTTGTGTTTGGGGGAACTGGTTAGATCACAGGTTGTGTTCATGTTAAAAGAATAAAAAATCTCAGTTCGAATGGGTTATGGGTTATCCAATCCTTATGATACTTGCAGTCCTAAAGGTCCATAAGTACGACATTCAAACAAGTATATATAACAAAGGGAAAGGACATACACTCCTTTCAATATTAATATCAAAGAACATTGTTAAGTTAAGTCAGCTGATCGTCCCTGTTATGGACACTTGGGGCTTCAAACTGCTTTCATCTACCTTTTATATTCACTCACAAACCACGTATACACTCTTTTTTTACCCATTTCCATTGGGTACAGGGTATAGAAACCTGCATCGGCAGCTTCTGCAATTTCTGGGGCATGCCATAACAAAGTTTCATTTACAGCGCTGATAATTTGTGAAAAGTTTTTTCGCTTTTTGGGTTAGGCGAGGTCTTTGGCCAATTGGGTGTGAGAAAAAGTTGGACGTTTGTTTAAAATGCCCATGTACTCCAATTTATGTCTATTGATTACTTACAGAACTTGCATTAGTCTAACCAGCTGGCTGGCGGAAGTTAATCAATAGAACTTGGCAAACAGTTTTCTTGGCCCGTCCTTCACTTAGACTTAAACGGATAAATTGAAATGCATTTCTTGGCTAATACTTAGTTCGCCTAAAGCATTGTTAACTTAGCTGCTCAAATTATTTCAATCGTTTTTTCGCATTCCTCATAATAGCAAGCTTTCTAGCAAATAGCTGTCGCTGCATTTTAATTAATACTAAAATTTCTATTCACCCACATTCTTGCACTTCCTTTCCGCGCTGAAAGCGGGCGTCTATCTGTGATCCAGGGCTAGCGTAGAAACGCCTTTTGCGTGTCATAATACTTTTCCCTTTCTGTATTTATTGCTGCCTGAACCGGAGCTGCATACAAAAGCTGAGAAATGGCGCATCAGAAGCGGCAACAAACTTTAATTAGTTATGCATATCGAGCGCTGCTCTGGGACATTAAAAAGTAGCACATGAAAAATGGAAACCAAGCGTATAAAAAAGCCTTAAATGCAGCGGTCACTCTGGGCGGGATACATATAAATTGAGAACTCGGGAATAAAAACACACAAAACCATGAAATAAACTGTAAAGCGAATTAAGGCGATATCCACACACACACACACACACACACACAAACTTATTCATAAGCTCAGAGCACTCATTTGTATTCATAAATGCTTCTAAAAGCATGGTTAATTGATCTACCTGAGCGCACTCGACTAGAAGTTGCCCTCTAGAAAGTTTTCAAATAATTCAACGAGTCTTTAAATTTCAAATAAATATTTTTATATGCAAATATTTATTCAATATTTATACAATTAGATGTATAAAAATCCAGATTGTGTTCGAAATCAAGAAAAAATAAATTGAAAACAACAATTTTTATAGGGCAAATAGTTAAATAAATATATTTATACTCTTTCTCTTTCATATTTTGCGCTACACGCATTAAAAATGTCATTTACCTAAATTGCGAGCAATGCCAAAAAAACGCTGTTAAAATAATTTGTCTTTAATTTTATAGTGGTAATTTATTAATTAAACGAACATATGCAAATTGTGGTTTTGAAATTGTGTGCTAAGTGGGCAAATGTGCAACGTGTAAAATAAAATGAACACAAATTAACGCGCATTTAATGTCTCTTACATATTTGATTACACCAACAATTGCCGTTAAATAAAACCCTCAATTCACGCTTTGCAAAAATTTAATATTCTGTATGTTAGAGCCTCGATTTTGAACTCTGATCCTTGACTTGACACTAAACCTTCACAGCAGGTAATATAAATGAATATCAAGAAATACCCTTTTCAGTTTCAGTTAACAAGTATTTCATTTTATTTACTGACTTAAATATTAATGTGTTTTAAGGATTTGCATTCCGAATATTATTTAATTTACTTAGCCTCGATTAAGATTAATTCGCGACTGCAAGGCAGTTAAATTGCGTAATTTTTGTAGTTAGAATTTCAGATGTAGCACTTATGTTCATCTAGGTCTTTTTCAAAATACAATTTAAACTCAAAGAATCTTACTTCACATGCACTTTAATAACAAATAACCTTATTTCTATCCTGGGCAGCCATTGCTGCTGTTCTCGCTCTGCATCTGGTGCCCTCTTTGACAATGCTCTTCATTACATCTTTTCCATTTAGTCAATTTGTCCAGTTGACCGTGATTGGGCATTTTTCAATACAGTTCCAGAGGGTCTTATAGCTGGGTCATGAGACACGATGTACATTGATAAATAATATGTTTGATCTATAAAAGCTAATTTTATTCCAAATGGAAATCATGAATATTTGCAGTGGTTCATTTAAATTGCGTTAATGGGAACTAATTTTGATAGTTTGTATATTTCCAACATTTATTTACACATTTATTGCTTTAAAATATAATTTGCCTTTATCTTTTCTCGACTGCGCTTGCTATATCTCAAATATTTGTATCTTAATCCTTTTCCTCGATCTGATATCTTAACAAATCCCATTTCAGTTTTGCTAGTTTAAAAAGCAAGTCTCTGTAAGGGTATGCAATTTTCCCCACAATGCTAATTTCTTTGCCAAAAATTGGCAGAGGGCTAACTGTTTGCTCTTGTAAATATTTTTGGAACGTTGCCCAATGTACAGGACGAGTACGAACTAGCTGGACTACGACTATAAACACGTTTAACCAGTTGCACTTTGTCTTCCGGCCAAGCTCTCTCTCTCTGTGTGTGTGTGTGTGTGTGTCTGTATTTATATCCTGTGCGGCGATTCAATATAGTTATTGTGTTTCCTTTGACTTGCTACTGCTGCTGATGCTGCCTTTGGTATTGTTGCTGCCGAAGTTTGCATGCTGCTTATTGTCGCATTGTTGCCATTGTTGCTGCCACTACGTGACATTACTGGAAGCCAGGGCCTGGGCGCACAGCCTGCACTGGCTGCAGTGAGGGCAGGCTTTCTATACTCTTTTACTTTCTTTGCTTTTCCATTTTCATCATTCTTCGTGAAGTTATTTAGTAAGTTAATTAAAATTTTTGAGCAATTGCCTGCACGTTCTGCCACACAATATTGACAATTGTTAACTTTATTTTGTCAAGAAATTAAGTTGATATACTCGGAGGGAATATTCTAGTTAAGGGACTACAAAGTGTTCGTTTAATTGCCAACTTTACCAAATATTTGCAATGAATTTGTCAAACAAATACAACAGCTTTTCTCATATTTCGTCGAAATATAATTTTGGTTTGTACATGTTTTATTTTGCTGACACATCCAAAGTGAAAATATTTGTTTGCAAACCAGACAGACGAGCACGTCAGCCCCAATTATATGCTGAGACTTAAACTTTGTTAGTGCAGACGAGAAACGAAAAAGAAACTATCAACCGCAATTTGGTGTTTGCGCTCTACAAAGCATAAATGTACATGCCTGAGCTTTGCCCAAAAGCCACACAAAATATGCATGTGATATGCTTAATTATTTATCATGACTAATTTAAAAAGTCGCTCAGCAATGTCCTGAATAAACTTTTGCTGCTGCTGCCTCATGAAAGTATCTGCTTATGAGCAGCCCAACATACTCTTGAAAGGGTGCTCCCAGATACACACCAGGCCAGACATGTGCACACTCAGCCAGTGCAGTCTGTATGCCAGGACTAGACAAACTTAAAGTAGTTGCAAAGTGTCGTCGTTGCCATCATCAACGTGATGATGAGCTTTGTCGGCAACTTGTTACCTACAGACCACTGCAGCCTACACCCCAGTGAATGTCGGGCACACAAACTCGTTTATATTTAATAAACAAATTAAACTTGCTCTCTGTGCAGCTTGTTCATTTTCTACACACAAAAATGAAATAAATTCAGATTTTTAAGAACTCCTCGAGCCAAGGAGCTGCACAGCCCTATTATTAAGTTAATTGTGTATTTCTTATACCTCAAGCTCTACTAAACGAATATTTAAATAATTCTTGCAAAAGAAGGTATAGAGCCATATGTAAGCTGACATTTCGCTGCCCTTCACGGTCCAAGTTAATTGCTTTAAATTTTACACATTAATTTTTCTCCCGTTGTTCGCTTCAATCTACCTGTTTTCTGTTGATTTAACAATTACATCAAGTTATATTTTAATTGCATATTTTCAAATTAGTTTAAAGTCCATCGAATTCATAAGCTTAGTTGGAATCAACATTTTTCGCTCATTTAAGACCAGTTGCTTGAACCTTCAAGCCGAAAAACGAACTCTTGTTCACTTGCGGTGGCCCAAGAAACGGGAGTTTTGAGAAAAGTTTGACAAACATCTCAAAAGCATATTTACAAAGATTTTTGCAAATGAGTTTGATTCCGATCAAGTGTAAATACAGTGAAAATTTGGGCTGTGCGTTGATCAGCAAATCAGTCAGTCAGTCAGGACAAACAGTTTTAAATATATTTTTTTACGCACTCTGCAAAAAACACGACAAAATAGAAAAAAGGTTTATTGGCCTTATATTAAAAACAAAGAAAATAAAGTTTTTTATATATTTTCATTAAGCCGCATTCATTTGTATAAGTTGATGAATTCTTAAAGCTCCAAAGCATTTAATTTGGATAATATCTGTGTTCTGTGTAGCGGGAATGCACTCGAGAAACCGCGGCGCGCCTGCAAGATATTTATAATTTTCAAATTTGCTGAGGGGAATATACATACATACTTTTTGGCGCTGCGCAGGGATCACGCCCACATTTCCCAGCAGCAAACATTTCTCAATTATTTTCGAGCAACGTCGTGTCTTAGTCCGAGGTAGTATGTGGAATTTTATTATGCCCGCAAGGATGTGCGCTCCGAAAGGCGCAACCGCATTTTATTTATTTCAATTTAGTTTGTGCAAAAAAAAAAAAAAAAAAAAACAGCAACAAAAAATGGGAAAAATGGAAAATAAAAGTAAATAAATAAATAAAACATAGTAATGGCATAACACATTTTGCTGCTGCCAACTTTTCCATCTTTGGGATTTTCTCTTTTAGCTGCGCTGCTTTATGAATTTTAATGAGCGTTGCCTCGTTTGCTATGCAAAATATTTGTGCAACAAACGTCACGCAAATCTTCAATGCTTAAATGCCAGCTGCTGCTGCCCTCTAGCCCGTCTTCCCTGACTTCTGCACCTCTACTTGGCATATTTTACTTGACTTTAAGCATGCAGTTTCCGTTTCGGTCCGTTTTACTTTGCAGCGTTGAACAAATTTTGTGCCAGCTACGCGAAAATAGTTGCCAACTTGGCCAATGTGCCAACTGGGCCGCCTTTGTTGGCATTGCTAAATGTTCGTTAACGTGGCGCATAAATTTGTTGGCAAACAAATGTTGACTGCTTGCATATAGAAGGAAGAGGTCTCTTAATAAATTCACATTTAAATATTTGCTTCATCCACAAAAAAAGGGTCGCTGTCTTCTCAGCGCTTGGCATCAAATAGTTAATATGGCATAAAGAAAAAAGTGAACGAAAATATACTTGCGGCTCTCTCTAGGCCAAGTAGCTCAGAAAAAACTAGGAGTAGAGGATAATTTATAAAAATGTAGAAATTTAGAATAAAGAGGTTGTGGACTCGAATCCTAGCACACGGCTACGTGATTAAATAAGTGAAATAATGATTTTACAACAATACAGATATAAATAATGATTAGTTATAATAAAATATATGTAAAAGAAAGTCTACCTAGTGGTATTTTAAGCCCAGTTGTTAGCTGATTTAAAAATATATCACAGGGCTGCCAAACCAGCCCTCGGGGACAGTCCTTTACCCGTTGCTCCGCTGCCCAGCTGAAAATCGGTCAAGAGCTGGAAACTATGAAAATATCAAACAAAAATTTTGTTGCTCAACACTTTTCGCTAAATTTTGCAGCAGTGCGATGCAATTTTTAATTACATATATTTTTACAACAGTTTCGTATTACATTTTTCCCACGCCGTCATCCATTTTGTTTTGCTATGCACCGTGATGTTAAAGCGGGTTTTGTAGAAGTATTTTATAAGCAACTATGTTGAAGCGGATACCCAGCTTAAATAGAATTTAATTAATTAATTTGCCTGAAAAATATTTGCATTGAAAATGTCAACGTGCCGCACAGCTGGCCAATTGAAATGCAGTCGGTAAACATGGCGTATGATTAATATACATTTAACACAAAAAAGTTGTTTTTATTTATGGGTGCTGCCGTTGAACTTTCCGCTAAAGCCAGCGTGGCAGACACACTGAAATACACAACAACTGCCACTCTAGGTATTTGGGTTAATAGCCGACTCGTAGCCCGGACTACATAAAAACAACAAGAGCGAGAATGGTTTTGACTATGACCGGAGCCGGCTACAATTCCAGGTGCGGGGACTGCGCCGAGGTGCTCGGGCGTACGTGCAAGCCTCACAAAAATAATGGCACCGTTTGTTTTGTTCGTTTGTGTTGTTTTCTTACGCCTGGGCGGCAGAGTCAGAAAACAACTCAAGTCAAAGGCAAATAGGAGCAACAATATGAAGGCTGAGGGTGATGACGGGCTGGACAGGAGCAGGGGCCGCATGGCAATTGTGACACACTAAGGCACAGACAAAGAGAGAACCAGAGCTCACCTGCAGGCTGCAGCAGACAATAAAAAACACAGACAAAGGATTAGGAGTGGGAAAGTCATGATGGGAAATGGACAAGTCACTGAAGGCAGATATGGTCACAAGTAAAATGAAAGTCGGATCCGAACAGATGTGGACGTCTCATTGTGGATTATGCTACACCCATTGTGCTACTTATGCCCAGCAATGCGATACGTTGGAGTTAAGGAATTTGTGCAGCTAAGCGGCTTTAAAGGGGTTAAGAAATCTGTCAAGAACCTAATGACAAAGTCTCCGCTTTGCTTGTCTTTCTATATCTGTATGATTTACTTAAATATAGTTGGCTAACATATTATCGCCATCTTGTAACTCTCTTGACCATAGTTGCCCTTAAATTTGTCACACAACTAAATGGAAATGTTGATATGCCCTGCAGAAGGGTCACAAGCACATAACGAGCTGAGAAGGGGTTGCGCCTTTGAATACGAGACAGCGAAACAGTCGGCACGACAATAACAACTGGGGAAAAACAATGAACGCGACACGGGCTAAAAAAATATAATGCTGACTGGCAAGGGAACAGGATGCAAACCCAAGCTGTAAACTTGAGCCACCTACTCAGCTTTGCGGCGCTATGAAAAACATTATAAACGAAACGAAGGCAAAAGATGCCGAGTGGCAGTGCCACAAAACAAGTCCCAGCGCGGGCAAAACTACGATACGACTATTCGCCTGGCCTCTTTATGAGCTAGCTCCATGTCCTATAAAGGAAAAGGAACTAGTCAGGTGAATGCTGGGGGCTGCCAAAGTAAATTAAGCCGAGCGCAGAGAAACTGTTAAATCTATACGGGACTCTTATAATTTGGACACAGCAGCCACAACGTAAGGGTGGCTGACTACCAAAGCCCATCTTTAACTCCACAGAACCCAGCCTGGGCTGGAGCTGTTGGCTGCTGTCCGCAGCTGAGACAGCAGGTCCCCAGCTTGATGTGGCTGTGGCTTTTGGCCCACTCGATTCACCTGCTAAACGTAGCTTGTTAGCCGATTAAGAGCATGTGGCAGTGTGGTGTGTATGTGTGTGTGCCTGTCTGTGCTGTTTGCCTTCTGCTCAGTGCAGCGTAAGGCTGACAGATAAGTCAAGGACAAGTGCAGCCAAGCTTATAGGGAATACAGATAAATTTCAGCTCATAGTTTGTAGCCTTTTCCAGCTGGCAGTTTCACAATTTCTTTTCTTTTGCAACCACTCGTTCGCCTAGTTTCTTTCAAGATTATGTATTTTTGATACGAGTTTTGCGTTTAGTTTTCGCATTTGTCTGCTCTTTTCATGCTTCAACCATTTTCCATTGCTTTGTCAAAAGAAGAGTTATACAAAATTTATTGCAGTATCAGTGCATTGCAATCTCTAACAAAATATTTCTTGTGCAGAGAAATACAAAATAAACTTTTCTAAGAAGCGACATAAGTCTTTGAACTCGACTGTGGCACAAATTGTGAAAATAAAAGAAGTTAATAGGAAATTTAGTGCAGCCAAGCTTTTATCATAAATCGTCCCTAAAAAGCTGTTTTCAGTGTCCCAAAAAAAAAAAATCAAAGTTTCAGTGAATACATAAAAATTGTCCTTTTTCTTTCATCATTATAATAAATTTCTTTACTATTAATATTTGGATTTTGATGTTGTTTTCCTGAATGAGCACACTGAATAATCAATAATATCTTACTATCAAATAGCATTAAATTTCGTTTTCAATGTATATAAATTCATATCACACTCTCACACACTCTAACTCATGTGGCGCGCAGTCAGGCAGATAATATTTACCCTCACGTAACTCATCCAAATAAAGGTAACACCTGAAATAAACATAATCAAATAAGCTGAAATAAGCGGTAAGCAAACAACCCGAGCGCATTTTGTCGTTCGGTGAAAATCAAATTTCAGTTTTCTCTTCCCTTTCTCTTCCAGCTAAGGTTCGCCATAAAGGATTTACACGCATGTGAACAGTCGGCTGACTAAAATATGTAAAATGCTATATCAACATGGTTGAGCAGTACCACCAGGGGATGAGTTCATATCGAGGCCTTTTTAAATTCCTTGTCATTTTTGTTTTGAGTCGTTTAGCGGGGCGGGTCGGCAGAGGGGCATGGCTGTCACTGCCGCTTGAGCGCCTCGGGCGAGCCCACTTGACAGCTCGCCGCCTGTCCTTGTCGACAGGCAGGCAGCGACCGTAGGCTGTATGGGTGAAGGGCGGAGGACGTGCCTGGCCAGTCTTGTTAAACATTCGTCACTGCCTCAGTCGACACCACTTGCTGATGTGTTTATTATGTGCCCCTAATATATTTATGAGGGCGTTATAAACGCATTTCCATTTTATTTGTATGTCTGGGCTGCTGTTTCTTGATATTTGCCTTGCCATCTTTTTCCTGTTCTTGTTTGTTGCTGATGTTTTCTTTTTGGCTGCAGCGCTATTATTTATGAGCGAAAAACACCCAAAGGTATTTTCGGCTCACTCAAAAATTTGATTTCATATTCATGCTGACATCGCAAACGAGCTTTCGGTGCCACCTTGCGGAAGGCCCAAACAAAAATTTATCATACGCACTGTGGTCGCCTGTATTTTTCATGAATTTAAGTTAACTCCTATGGGAATACACACAATAAATGTATTCATGGTGCATATGCTTAATCAAATAAAAAGAATCGACGAAAAGTAATTGCATATTATAGGAACTTTAACTTTGTGTTCTGCTGTGAATAAATTTAAATGCATTATGTAAATTTCTTATTTTTTAACGAATTGAAATCTGTGTTATACATGTCTTTAAAGCAACTCTTAAAGCTTTTGATAGTTCTTAAATGGTGGTTCCTTAACGAGTAATTATTAAATGTTAAACAAAGCGACCTCGATGAAACGCAAGCGTTGTTAACAGCAACTCATCCGCAGGCAGTCAGAAGTGGGCGTTGGGCTACGTTCACGCATGGCATTTGAATCACATTCTGCTTTATGCGCCACGCGGTGAGTCTGCCTTGCGGGGGGTGGCTGGAACTTGGCTTTTACTTAATTGGGGCTTAAAACTGCAAAATGCACTATGCACAGATTCACACGCACACCCACACACACAGCCATATGCATGCCTTGAATTGGCACGGACCAGCAGCGGAAATGTGAAAAATGAGGCAACAAAGCATGATGCAACAGCACACACACGCACACACACACACACAAACACGTACACACGCACATAAAAATACCCATACTTAAGCGGATAATAGCTGCATTTGTGGCTTTCAAGTAAAACCTGAACCTGGGAATGGATTACTACGAAGATACCTTAAAAAACCCTTACTCAGGCAAGCAAAAGGCATTAAAAATAACAAGTTCTTATATATTAAGCGTTGTGCCGGCAATTGGGTTCTTTTGGCGCACAAATTAGCAGCATTAATCTATGAGACAGGAGAGCGGGGTCTGACTTCATGATAATGGCCAAGCGCAGCGCGACAAACTGCTGTTATTAGTGAAGCTGCCGTTTCCACTGGCATTTTCTCCTTTTAATTGATTTAATCGGCTTTAATACATGTGCCACGCCCCCACACTTGCTGCTGCCCATACATAACCGCCTTGTGTACGCAGAGACGGGCTGCTCATTAAAACTGCTTGGTTTCGTTTTTTTTTTTGCAGATCCCCCTGCGGCATCGCTCATTTCCGCTCTATTGGTGTATAAACAATTTTAGCGCATTAATTGAATTGCTCTGTTTGTATGTGTGTGCGTATGTGCGTGGGCGGGCGTGTGTGTGAGTGTGACATGCATAAGCCAAATTAATTGTAGCCTCGTTTCGCACAGCATCCTAGAAAAAACGTCGTCGAATTTTACGCCCTTTGACTGCTTGGCTTTATTTATTTCTTTCGTTCTTTCTATTTATTCCCCATTGTTTACATGCAACAAAAGCCATTGGCGCCCTAATGAAGGTTTAATTAGCAAACAAACACTCACACACACACACATACGCACACACGCACACATGCACGCATTATTTTAGAAGCCATTTCCTGTGCCCTTCTATTTTTATATGTGCCCGTATGTGCCACTAATTCCAGTTTTAATTAGTTTATTTGGCACGTTTTGTGTGATTGATTGATTGATTAATTCAATTAGCAAAACTCGCTGCACCGGAATGTTCGGGCGACAAGTGCCTACTGTGAACGACTTTGGCGGAACAGGAATTAAAAAACCTTTAAGTTAACAGAGAATTAGCTAAGCCTCGGAATTATATATGAATCCACAATCTTCAGTCAGTCCCTGCTCCGACAATGCATTTGTTATATTTTAAAAACTAGTTTGACTATATCGACTTGGACGATGTCTAGAGTCGGAGATGTTTCCTTCTATACGCTACAAATATCATAACAAAATTATAATACCCGCTAAAAGGTTATAAGGAAAAAGAAGGGCTATCATCGGCACGCCGAAGACTTATTACTCTTGCATACCTAACCTTTTCATAAGGCTCATAATGCTTTGATTGTATCTAAGAAGCACTGGGAAAATAGTTTATGGAGGCTATAGTTAAAATATCTTGATAAACAAAAAAGTTTTCATACAAGAATCTAATTTTTGACCGATCGTAACTTTTTGACATAGTGGGACGAATGCAAAGTTTCATGACGATAGCTTTAAGACTGAAAGGCAAGTTCGCATAGAAACAGGCATGCGGACAGAGAGACATGGCTATATCTTTTCCTAAGGTATGCATCAAATAAGTCAGGTCGCAGTCGCTTTCAGCTCCACTAAAACAAAACAGCATTGTTAAGCATATTTTATAAAGATTATTGTAACTCATTAATTGAATTTTGGTTTGGTGCTTTCACATGCGAGGTTGCCTAGCAGAGCTTTTTTCTGTGGGTGGCAATCCCATGTACGTATAAGCTGAGCTAAGAACTTAACGTTTGCAGAACCAACCGCATGACCTCAGCCACATCAAAATAAGAGCCTTAAAGCCCCATAAAACCTGCCTTAAAATTCACAAGACCAGGCAACTACACACATATAAATTGAATATATGCATACACATATATATATAGACATGTGTGTGTGAGTGTGTGTTTTGTGGGTGACTTAACCAACAAAACCACAGCAAATAACTGGGTACGTTTTTTTTTAGGTTTTTGGGTCCAAGCAGAGCACAAAACAAACCGAGAGGCGAAACATTTTTAAGCCTTTGCCAAGCGGGTTGACAAATAACACACCTGCCACAACACAGATGCCAGGAACAGCTAAATATGAGACGCACCACAGCTTGACATCTAGTCAGGGGTTGGCGTCGAGGGGTCGGGGCTGACATGCGGTTAATAATTGCATAGCGAGAAGGGACCGGATATGGGACACGGACTGCGAGGCGCTTAAAAACTTATCACTCATGTTCAAAAGTGCCGTGAAAACGCCATGTGTGCGCCATGGGCTACATGCTGGACACAATGGCGCTTAGATGGCCTACGCTCCGTGCTGGCTTATTGATGGCATGCTCGGAAATTTCATGGCCTGCTTGTTGTGCTAAATGGCCGCCTTTTAATCTAGCCCCTGGCTGGGCTAGATCGTTGCAGTGCCACCATTGTGTGGATTGCTTTGTCTGAAATGTTTGCAGCCGCTTTGCATATCACAGTTTTTTGGAATATGAAACAGGTGAACGCACACAAACAAACACACTCACACACATACTCGTATGTATATGGGCAACTATGTGAAAACTTTGAGGGGATGTGTGGGAGGGCACAGCAGGCGCATTTAAGGCGTATCGTATTGAAACTCAAATTCAATTTCCACACAGCTGCCGACGCAGACGCGGTTTTGAATAAATTTCACATACACTAATTTATTAGCATTTCCGTGTTTTTCTTTTCTTTTTTTTATTTCTATTTATTTTTTTGCGAACTCATTTACCTTTTCAACATTTTAACTTGTTGTTGGCTATGTTTTTGCCTTTGCAGGATCTACAATCGGAAATTGAAACCCATCGCGTTGTTTACGATCGTCTCGATGGCACTGGCCGCAAACTTTTGGGTTCGCTCACCTCACAAGAGGATGCGGTTATGCTGCAGCATCGCCTGGATGAAATGAATCAACGTTGGAATAATTTAAAATCAAAAAGTATTGCAATCAGGTAAGTGCTTTTTGCCCCAAACTTTTTATTTCTCTGCTTCTTGTTGCTGTTTGCCCAAATGTGTTTCCGTGTGTACGTATCGCCGGATAATGATGATGTTGCCGCTCAAACCGCTTCCGATAGCTGTGTCAATTTCCCTTTTTTTTTTTTCACTGGCTTTTGAGTGGCAACGTGGAAAGACGCCTAAGCAGACAAAGAATATTGCACTCTTTAAATTATTAATTGAGCAAAATGCTTTAATATATGTAGACGATATATTTTTTGAGTTTTTTTTATATAAAAACAAGAAAGAACTGCACACCTGGTTCAATTCGGGGTACGGTCTTGCAGATATGTGAGAAGAATAATTAACCTCCTCGTTGCAGAGATTGATAAATCATGATTTAAAAAAAATGAGAAACTAGTTTGTAGAGACGCAGCAGAGGGACATGGATAGATATATAAATTTATGGCTATGCTCGGTAGTTGATGCTGACCAAAAATATGTATATCCAATGGGATCGGATCGGAGATACCCTGTATTCAGAATAATCGAATAAAATTCAAACAATTCGGATGGTTCACTTCCTGATTTTGTGGCTCGTTTTGTAGAAATGACAACTATAAATCTATTTGCATATCGAGCCGTTCCGAAATAATCTTTTTTCAGACCTCATGACCTTGTAACGCTGCTTTGTAATGAAAACGTTTAATCTGGACGAGTCCGACTGCCTAAGATATTATTATTGACTATCAGAAAACATACTTAAGCGAATTCTGGAATGAACTTGCAAACGTTTCTCTATCAGAGTACTTACTCGCTTGTATTTTTCCAATCTTTACAAGAGTTTTGCAACGATAGCAATTAAGTAGCTATAAAGAGCCGTTTTTTATCGCGGACACTGGGCGTATGCCTTACAAGCTGATGCGTTAATTAAACCACATTACTCCCAAGTTGGGTGTCACTTGCCACAGCCACAGACAACATGGTTGGTTTAAAGACTTTGTGATGATGAAAATGCGAAAATAACATTACAAACAAGCCAGTCAGGCGGGCTGGCCAACAACAAGAACAGTTTACGCCCGGCCAGGCACAAAGCCAGATGTATGCGAGTATTCACCATCAAACGGCAGGCAGCCAATGAAAATCAATAAAAACGAAACGCGTGAAAAGTGACGGAACCGGCAGAACTGACACGGGCGCAACACTGTGTCACTCCGCACGCGCCGTTGATGTGTCCAATACTGGCCAGGCGTTGACAGCTGCCCAGCCGGCAATATGATGGAATCCAGCGCAAATGGCCAGCGTTGGTCCTTGTCCCGGACCTGGGCCTGAGCCTGGGCTTGGACCCGTGCTTGTGCCTGACTATGTCGCTGTGTTTGTCATTTTCACATTTCATAAATAAAGCACGCCAGCGTATACAAATATTGTCCGCTTGTTGATATTGATGCCGGCCGTGGGCTGAAGCTGAAGCTGTAGCTGTTGCGGGCCAAAGTCAGGCAGTCGACGATGTTTACTCGTTCAGTGAGACGGGGTGCTGGGTGGCTTAAAATGAATAATGATGATGACACGCGAAAAGCGTTGAAAAACAAGCGAACGCAGAATGAATATAAATGGCAATTATGTGCCTGTGTCACTGTGCACAACGGAGCGTATGCGCGCGAAAGTAGGCAACAATATATTACGTCCTCTTGGAGCGCTTTTCAATTAGGCCCCAGCAGCATAACAGCCAACGAATGACACCTTAAGTGTGGCCCCCGAACAGCCCCCGTAGTGCATTGTGCCGTTTGGCATTGCTTTTGTTGACCAAACTCTGATGATTATTCTTTGTCAGTTTGAGACGCTTTCTATTTACGTTCATTGTTGGCGTTTTGGCATATTTCCGTTAGCCAAGTTTGGCCACTTCCGATATTGTTGTTGTTGTTGTCGTTGTCGTTTTCGTTGTTTGGCCACCAGCAGTTGCTTTGTTGCTTCCTTGGCTCGCCTTCTGTTTGCCTTGGCTCCACTTGTTGTTTGCTTTGCTGCCGAAGATTTGCCAGCTTATAAATTCCAGTGAAATATTTTGGACAGCACTTGAAAAGTTTTCGCTCTTGCCTTCGGATTCTTGTTTGTATTAGACGCGTCACTTGGGCGGCTGGCTCTCGCTTTGGGTCATTTGGTGGTGCATAGTTCTTGGCTTTGAACTTTTATCCGTTCCCCTTACCGCCACAAGCAAAACTTTTTACTGTCGGGTTTCATTTGTGTTCTTTTGTGGCATCTACAGGTGTTTCAGCTGCAGTGCCACATCCTTTTTGGCCCTGACTCTGTTGATTGCTGTTTGAGTTTGAGTTGCGCGAAGATTGATGAACCCACTTGATATACAAGAACTTCATGTGGGCGGGTATTCATGTACGGTTGCGGTGTGTGTGGTTTCTTTCTCAAATTACAATTGGGACAGACACTTCGGGTGGCAGCCAAAAATTTGAGGGTTGCAATTCGTATTCCGGGTCCAATGCACGTTAAAATGATGGATTTCAAAGCATTGTCATGCTCAATCAATGTATTAAGCACTGACAGATCTGCAAAATTACAATATTTATTTTCTTTTCTTTCAATGCATGCCATAGATGTAGAATACTCAATCAGAATTCATTGCTTTAAACCAGAAAGCTCTATTTTTATAGAGTACTTTCATTTCAAAAGTAATAATAGTAAATTGTAAGTCTTGAGGTAGCCAATGCACTTTTTGGTAAAACAATAACCAAGAAATCTTATTTGCTGCCGAAATAGAGCGAAAGAAGAGAAATTCCAAATCCGAGAAGAATTGCGAAGAGTTTGCAACCAGTTGCGCTTGCAACAAGTAAAACAGAAGGACTTAAATTCGACTGTCACAAGATGATATGACAAAAAAAATAATGGTGCTGGAGGACTGACGATTGCTGCTGGAAAGCAGAAACTCAGCAATGAATTTGAGCTCAGAAAAAGAGATCTGGATCAAAAAAATGAACTAATGATTTATGAATTAGATTTGGAGCATAGCCAAAAATAGCATATATTGTCACTTTTCCTCTTGCTTGGGTGTGGTCAAAGATGTGTCAGAATATTGGATCTTTTCCCCATCAGCCCCATTCCGTGACTCCCCTCGAAATCACGATGTTTATGGTGCTTAGATTTATCAGGAACTCCCTAAGCCTGTCGATAAGACTCGACTTCTGATTCTTTCGCAACAACCAATTCCAAATACCATGGACCCTAGTCCAAAGACCACTAATGCCACCTCTAAGTCGACGATACCCGTTTGCCGCTTCCGACCTGGACTAGTGATGCCTCACCAAATGCAAAGTTGTTTGGAATTGCTGTGGAGATACCCGCAACATTTGCTAGAAGCGTTTGTCGCCGTGAATACCCCAATAGAGAAGTTAATAAACAACAACAAAATATCGCCAAGCTGCCAAAGACATTCTTAAATAACTTGACTGCCTTCAATAAAAATAAAATTCTTACGAATTTCTCAAACAATTTTTCTGAAAGTTAAACGAAACCACAAAACATTCTCGATTCAAATGAATTCTTCCATCTTTGCCCAGATCATTTACCGGCTCAATCTATTTGCCGCACTAATTGCGCCTGCAAAAGTCAACGACAGCAGCTGTCAAAAAAAGGGAAGAAATCTGACAAGGCAAAAAATTGTGAAGTAGAAATACGTAGAACACCAATTGTAAACAAAGAGGAATAACACAAAAGGCAAAGTGGGCACCCCACGAATATTTGAAAACATCTTATTTCCCAAGCATATTTCCGAAGCGAGTTATTCCTTTTATTATTTTCTTGGACAACCCACGAAAGTGGGCGTTAAGTGAGCAGCTGGCTGGAAGCATAACCCCTGTACATATGCCTGGGTGCCAGGGTGCGAATCCAATTCCACGGCATGCCTTAATTACACACGAAGAACAAGAAAAATAATAATAAAGAAAACGAGCCAAGGAATTTCGCCAAAGATAAACAGACAAAAGCACAAAGCGATGTCCCTCAGACGTTCCCAGACGACTATTGTTATTAGGGAGCTCGCGCGGATGCAGATTTTTTTTAACATTTTATGGCTCCAAAAACAAGCAAGAAATGGGGCAAAAAATATGCCGGCGATATGGCCGACAGGATGCTGCTTTGGCCAAATAAAAAGAAAATAAAGCCAGGGCATTTGACAATTACAGCGACAGCTGAAATTTACCATAGACGACAGCCACTTGGGTCGGCGGCTGCCCTCGGGCGCAGCATGGGAGGGTTTATTAGACGTACACGCCAGGCTGCCACCCAGCCAGATGGGCGGAAGCAGACAAATTGTCGCTGCCATTTTGTGGGCAGTGCTGGTAATCAACACAGCTGCTTGGCCTGTGTTGTAAAGTGCCAAATTAAATTTAATACTATTATAACGCTTATATATATATATATATATGTCTTATTGGTAAACTTTTTGGCATCTTCTAACCTCGCCCTTTGCCCTTGCTCTTGCTTTCAGAAATCGCTTGGAATCTAATTCGGAGCACTGGCATGCGCTGTTGCTGTCCCTCCGCGAGCTAACCGAATGGGTAATTCGCAAGGATACAGAGCTGAGCAGCTTGGGCTTGGGGCCAGTACGCGGCGATGCGGCCAGTCTACAAAAGCAGTTGGTAAGTTGAACTATGCGAGAACTAGATAACGAAACTATCGGTAATGGCTGCTCACGTCATTCGATAGTTGCCAATACCGATAGTTTGATGTGCATTAAAATGTTTGCATTGTGACTGTTCATATTTTATATATAAATATGAATATAAGTAAATTTAGCATTATACATTATAACCATCTAAATGTAATTCTTAGTCATATTTTCTACTCGATACACGTTACATGTAGTTTTCTCCAAAGGCTTATAAGCCTTTATTCATTTAGGCACTTGACAGCACTTGAGTATAATATTTAAAACAAGCTGAGCAACTATACTAACGCAAACAAATTATTCATAAAATTACAATTTCGTTTTAAAGTTAACGTATACACGACTCCGAGCGAGTACCCTTCGGGTCAGCTGGATCCTCAGTAAATACGTGTAGTACTTGTAATAAGCATGCCCTCAATTCGAGCACAAAGTTCACTCTACAGCTGGTGCTCATCATGAGGTCGTTGCTGGCTTTTGCTGTTTTTTGTGTGCCGCGAACGACCCAATTTTAACCTTTTGCAAAGCCCCGGCTGCACCTCAATTTGCTCTGCCCAACTAATTGTGTGGAAGGCTTTGCTACGAGCAAGTGCGGGACGCTGGCATTTTTAGTGCCATTCTCTGGCACAATTTGTAATTTTTCGCCGCTCCCTGTGTGCGTGTGTGTGGATGTGTGTGTGTGTCTGTGTGTGTGGTGTATGAAGGGTCTCTGTGATTTAATGGCGCATAAAGTGGTTGGCAAGCCCATTTTGTGTGCTGGGCATATTTCGAGCAAATATTTAGACATAATTATATGTCAGGCAAATCGCATTTCACACTCAACGGAATTAATAGAAAATCCGCACTTAACGCCGCATTCAGATATTTAGTTTCAATAGCAAGGCCCCGTTCACATTTAATAACATAAGTACCATGCACAGGCAAAATGAGTCAAGCTTAACAAATTGTATGGTCGACATATTTGGCTATTGAATGAATGTCATGGTGCATGGACCGAGAATCAATTGAGGCGAATTTGCTTTCATTTAATTGCGAATATATATTTGATAATACAAAGCTATTGCACACAATTCGCAATGTGTTTGATATGCTTTCTGTTAAATGTGATTGCCAAATGCAAAATGAATATAATGTGCTTGCCGATAATATTGGCAAAGTAAACAGAATTAGTTTGTTTTTCATTTAACTAATTTTGTACACCCATTAAAAATGGGTAAAATATATATAATGCTTTTGTTCAAATGTATGTAACAGGCAGAAAAAAGCATTGTCGACCTCAGAAAAGACATATATATTTCTGAGATGCATCAATAGCCCAGTCGATCTAGCCATGTCCGACTGCCTGTCTGTCTGTCAATCAGTCCGTCCGTCCATATATAAACGCGCCGATACCAGAACATAGCAATCGATAATAATCGATATTTAAATACTGTTTTTATATCAAATCGTTTGGATTTTAATGCGTAGAGTCACCAAAGTTGACATGTGGATTCTACAATGATATATACAGGTCAAGTATCTTTCATTTTGTAGCTACCACCCCCCGCCTGTGACCCTTCCTGTTCAGGGTAACCCCTAGTCGGACATTGCCAACTCGAGCTATCGTACTTATTTTTCTAATGAAAATATAATACTCAAATGTTGTAATTCAGGAGTTTTGCGATTGGCCTATCAATGCGATTCCGGTGTAGCCATTACATAATTCAGCAGCTCGTGCGTCAATGTTTTTTATAGCCACATAAGAAATGTGCTTTATACATTGCATTCGCTTTTTCTGGTGAGGCCACTTGAGCAGCCATCGATTCTCCTCACGCCATGTGCTCAAGTATCTAACTGCCCAACTTGACCGAATTGCGTAGTTGAACTGAAAGTCCCACTTGGCTAAACTGCTCTGGCTGCGAATTCTTAAATAATTGTTAAATGATGCTTGTTATGTCAAAAGCATTCACACTCACAATCAGCGTATATACATAAGTACATACATATGTACACATATGTATGCCGGAAATCACTTAAGGGCTTGCCGAGCCAGAAAAAAAAATCCGGAGAAGTAGCAATGGCAGCAGCCAGAGCTGGCCTGGCTAGTTGAAAATGGGGAAACACTGTCTAACACAGCGTGCGCCACTTGAATTTCACTTACCCCCAGCACACTCACACACACACACACACACTCGCACACAATCCCCCGCTGTGAGTTGAGCAGAAAAAATGAGGCAACTTTCACCCTTGAAGCCTGGCAGGCTCTGGAAATCTATTGCCTGCCACTAAGTTACGGTCTGCCGGACATTTACATTTCGGCTTGTGGAGTGTGGGGCCAAGTCTTGAGTTGCGGCTCTAGCAAACTTTAAAAGGAATTCGGCTTGTATTTTGTATTGCCATTCATTTGATTCGCCAGCATTCGCCTGCCTTTTGGCAGTATTGTTGCAGTTTTTATTTCTACACTAAATGCATCAAGCACGGAATTTATTGCGAGCTCTTCATGCTGCTCAGTTTCTATGATGTTTTATTGGTGGGGCACTTGAAACGCGCGCTAACTGCCTTCTTTTTTTTTTTTGGGGCTATTTCATTGGGAAAGCTATCGCAGTATAGCAAATAGTTTATGGCTGGCCAAGTGGCATTACTCGTATTATTTGTGGCTGCATCAGTTTGGGTTCCACAAATAAATCTTTTGCAGCATTGACTAATACATATACATATACTATAGATGTGTAATATATTATTTTATTTGCCAAACAAAACAGCCATAGCCAACAAATTCTCATTTCTTTTGTGTCCTGTCTTTGCTTGCAGGATGATCATAAAGCTTTTCGCCGCCAGTTGGAGGATAAACGCCCAATTGTTGAGAGCAATTTAACGAGCGGTCGTCAGTATATAGCCAGCGAGGCGCCCGTTTCGGATACCAGCGATACGGAGGGTAAGTTTTACGACGATGCCATTCAATTATTATGTATATGGCAGATAGTAAGTGCGCACCCGCACATCAACTTTGACCACAAAAGTGACCATGAATTTTCAACTATTTAAAGCTCATTTGGGTCGTAGTTTAAATTTTGTATAAACTAAAAATCTTTATTACAGCCTTGCGACTTCCCTCTCTACGCTTTGCCCTGCAATCAGCTTTGCAAATCTTGGCAGGCTATTCATGCCTTCGGCAGCAACCAAACAACTCATCAGCATTCAACAATTGCCATTCACTGCATTTTCAATTTGTTTGGCAAATCTCAGAACCAAACATCAACACAGCATGTACAACCCAAAAACTCCATTGAGCTCTGCCCTACAAGCTTAACGGCTGGCTTAACCACTAAAGCACACACACACACACACACACACACATACCTAAATACTCGCCCAGAAAGTTGTGTGCACGTGAGGCGCCTAAAAGTAGACAACTGCTGTGCGGCTTGTGCGGAATCGCCAATTGATTTTGTTCCATTGCATTTATTTTTTTGTGCCTGTTGTATTTGGAGCTTAGTTCTTTTTAACTACAGCCAACAATTTAGAAAATGACTATGTGGACCCGGCATGAGCTTAACTTATTTTGGCTTGCAGCATTCGCACAATGGCGACAGTTCGCCAATAGCGCCCACCAGAAGGCGTCAACGATAATTGCAACCAAAGCAATTAGTGCGATTAGTACGCTATTAGTGCCAAACCATCAACAGTTGCCCCAGCTCTGTGTATGTGAGTGTGACTGTGTGTGTCTGCCATTAAGTTTGGTATTTCTGTGTGGCTATTGAATCTGTGCTTTTAGCCGCCATTTGAATTTAACCATTGATGTTTACTCTGCGGCTATCTGCTGCCTGTGTCTGCATGAGCGACAATAAAATGTATGTTGATTAAATTAAATCTATTCCACGTATCACAATTTCCTTTAATTGTGACAGATTTAATTAAAATAAAACAAATAAATTTTGTAAATTTTCTGTAATCTTCTAGAGGGCTTTGAAATATTAACTTCCCCTTAAGAAAGATGCATACATTTTTTTTTTTATCATTCATGTCTACTTATATATGCATCCTTTCGAGTGCTCCCACAAAAAAAATATACATTGATGATTAAATTTTGCTTCACAAAATATAATGTTCATACGTTTGCTATTTCTGATTTCTTACCTACTTTCCAAAGAAGCCCTGTTACAGATTTTTTTCTTCTCAAAAGTTGTTATACTGCCGCTTTGACAGAATATGAATTAAATTTTCCCATTTTATATGTCCAAGCAGCATTTTCATCAACTAAAAAGTTTGGCAATCACTAATTGTAAATTCACTTTTGCTTTTAACCTAGTTCTATTATTTGTTTTTATTTCGAATGGGCAACTGAAAAAGTTTCTGCAAATTCGAATTTAAATTTCAAGCTGGGTTTAGCATTTAACAAAATGAAATTTCTTTGGCAAAAATGTCCACGTCTGAAAAGAAACTTGCATTAAAATTGAAATCAAGGCGAAATGAAAAGTTTTGCTGATTTTCTTAAATTCCGTTTCCATCTGCATTTCCATTTTCCATCATCTCCATCAAACTCTTGTCGACGGCGTCAGTCAGTGAGGCGCGCAAAGAGCAGAAAACATCTATGCGATAAACTCAATCTTAAATTGAATTTGAATATTACAACAGCTTCGGAGCTGGCGGCTGCTCCTCAAAGTATTTTAGTCCTGATATTTGCTTAGCGCCATATTACCAGATGTCGAGTGTCCAACCAGCAATGCCTCAGGTTCGGGCACATAAAAGTTGTTCGCCAGCTCCGTTCGTGCATTAAATTAAATTTAGATTTAGCCAACGGCTCTGACATTCATCGATGCTCTGCCGCAGAAGCCGCTGTTGTTGTCATACTTCTCAGTGTCACTGTAGTGCCTTCAGCTCAAAGGTTTGCCTTGCTTCCAGTTCCAGCTGCCACTTGTCACTCGCTCGGGCTGCTCATGCATTTCTGCCACATGCACGTCTGTCTGTCCTTCATGTTTCATGACACTTCCATTATGTTTTCTTTTGCTTTCTTATTTTCTTGTTCGATTGCCTGTCGATTTGAAGAAGGATATTGCTTAAGTTCCTCCTCGCTGACCTCCTGGGATTATGGGTCTTCTACTGGCATGATGAAATCATCTAATCGATAATTTAAATATATGTTAAGCCACTTAGAGTCTTCATCTTAATTTGGTCTTTAAGCCAACTCTTCGTTAATTTGATTGAAAGCCAACTCTCTCTTGTTTTCAGCCAAGTTAGACTTTGGCTTATCCCTTGAGCGTATCTGCTATTTTGATATGCCCAATGCTCGACAATTGTTTGACACTTGTGACTAGCTGAGATTATTTTATTGCAAATTTAATCACTGTGCGCCATCAGCATAATCAAAGTTGCGCCCTCCCCCTTCTGGCCACAGCGTCGTCAGCGTAATCATCGCTGTCTGTGGACATTAAGAACCATAAAATCATCTCTAATTCATAAAGTTGTGTGCGCGGTGCGGCAAGGTACGTGCCAGCAGCAGAAGCGGGCGGGAAGGTAGGGGGATCCTCCCAAATTTGATAGCATGTGCAATTGTTTTTGACTGCCTTACAGCCTGGCTGCGTGCCCCTCTGCCGCACTGCCGCACTGAAGACCGATTTGTATAATTTTTTCACACTGTTCGCTCATACATATTTGCCTTTTGCCGTATCCTTGCAGCCGCCCATGATTCCGACTCGCGTTACATGTCCGCCGAGGAGCAGAGCCGTGAGCTGGCACGCAGCATACGACGCGAGGTGGGCAAACTTTCCGAGCAATGGAACAATCTAATCGATAGATCTGACAATTGGAAGCATCGTTTGGATGAATACATGACGGTAAGTCTGCCACAGCACGGCTCGGCATGGCACGGCCCGGCCCGGCCCGGCCCAGCCCGGCGCGACACGCCACGCCACGATTATACTTACTTCTTTATTCACATTCTCGCTGTGTTACATTTTCATAATTTTCTTCTGACTTGCGGGTGAATTTCCTTACGAAAATTGAGAATTGACTCCCAGGGAGCGACCGTGACTTTTTGCTGCTGTAATTTGTATGGCTTCCAATTTGTTTTAGCCTGAGCAGTTGGAGGCCCTCAACTTTCTTTTTTCGAGGGCCCCATTCACATGTGAGCGTGTGTCTGTGTCCGGGTGTGTGTCTGTCTGTGTGCGAGCGTACTTTTTTGTGCAATTATATTTGCAAAGTGGAAAGGTGCTCAAACTTTTTGAGCAAGCAATTTGTAGAGGAAATCAAATCAGAGCTGTAAGTGTGGGTAGGCCTTTGAATGGAATCATTAGGAGCAGAAATAATTTGTAATTTCCGTGCTTAAAGCGAACTGCAGATAAATATAAGGGAATTGCAGGTGCAAATCATGAAATGATAATTACAAAAATAAAGTAATAATTGTGCCTAAATCACATTGGATATTTAAAAAATATTGCCAAGAACTCTTTAAAAAAGTCACATTATTCCATCATCAGCTTCTGTGCTCATGTAAATATATATGTATAATTTTCTCAGCACACACGCTAAATAAATTATTCAATTACAATTCCACGTTTCATGAAAATAACAAAAGAATGCCAAAAACAACAAAACAAACGAAAAAACAACACAGACTTTTGAAAGTGTTGAAGGGCTTTAGCTTTCGCATTGCCATTGTATCCCATACAATTTGGGGTTTTTCTTGGCAGTTTGATTGTGGGTTAGAGTTGGGGTTGCGGCTGTGGGTTCAGCTGATGGCTAATAAATGCAAGTGTGCTTTTTACGACACATATCGTTTGGTTTGCAAAACAACAGCAGCAACAACGAAAACAACAACGAGAATAACAACAAAATATTTGCCACAAATGTGACGGACGGATGGCAACGGCTGTCGTTACTCATACGCACCGTAAATTTGATGCAACAAAGTTTGGCCGCATAAAAATGTCACAGAGTGTGCAAACAATGGATATACAAGCACAACACACACACCCGCACACACACACTCACTCACAAATACATTGTATATTTATATATATATATAACTCGTTCAGTGGGCGCTTGTATAAAATGCACATATTGTGTATGATGTATGCTGTATGCTGTATGCTGTGCTGCGAGTGGTGTAGCATACTTTTGGGCAACTGGGCTAAGCTGAAGCGAAAATCAATAGAAAGCAAGGCGCACAATGCCATAAAAAGAAACAGTGTGTATGTGCTGGAAATAGAAACAACAAGTGAGCGGCATAGAAAAATATTTGCAGCAAAGTGCGCATAAATATGACACTTGAGTGGAAAAGGCAAGGAACTGAGTTGGCTTAGGATGTCAAGCGTTAAGGGCTTAACGCGCCCTGCCTAAGGCTTCATTCACTCTGCGCCCATTTCTTGTATTTAGAGTGCAACATTGTGGCATATGCTAATGTGGCCACATATTTAAAGCCAGCCACAATCTATCTAAATCCAAATCTGGATGAAAACAATGTAGGGCTCATCCTGTCAGTTTATTATATTCTCGCCTGCCTTGTGGCTGCTTTTCGTCTTTTATGTATTCTAGATTAAATTTCCCTCTTGCTCTCTCTCTCACTCTCTCATTCTCGCTCTTTTGATATTTTTGCGTATACATAGATTTTGCACCAGGGAGCAGTTTACATTTTATTGAGTCTAACTAGACAAATCCAAGTGTATTTGTGTGCATAAACGTCCTAATGAGAACCAGCTCAGTGACCTATTTTTGAGCTCTTAAGTTTAAATTGTTTGAAAATAACTTTAACTTAACTGATGGAATCTGAGAATCGAAATAGGAATTAATTTACTGGAAATTAATTAACTCCACAAAAGCTTCTTTAATTGTCTGTTGCCGAATTGAAGCTGTATTAAATATATTTAGGTAGCTAATAAAAAAATTTCGATCGATATTAGAGACTGATGTTTCCAGTCTTATTGATTGAATTTTCCTACCTTTTTAGCAAATATTCAATATTTCATTTTGTGGAAACAGGATCAATTTCGCAACTAGTTAGAATGCTTTTAGCATCACTTGACAGAAGTGTGTTTTACTTCTTTTTTTTTTATACCATGCGGTCTTTGGCAATTTTTTCGTGCAGGTTGCAGCCGGCGAAAAACTGATAAGAAAAACTTTAATAAAATTAACAACATGCAGGAGAAACAAAAATAAAAAAATGAGCAAAATAGAATTAAAAAACTTTCTCAACAAGCTGGCAAAGTTATCCGAGTCCCGAGCCCCGAGCCCCGAGCGCGGGAGCTTTCACAGAGAATACGTAAAAAGTTTAAATAAATGCAACTTAAAACAATTACCAGGAAACCAGCACAAAAATGGAAAGTCGAGGAGCGTGGAGAAGCGCAAATGAAACTTTCTGTGTGTTAAAATAAACGCTTTATGGAGCGGTTGACTCCGTTTAAATGAAGTCACCCAACGGCTGGGCACATAAAATTTCCAGCCTGGCCGATCTGAGACCAACTTTGCCCACAACGGGCTGCCATACTCAGCTGACCAGGAGCAGCACTCTCTAAGCCGCAGCGAGGACTGCGGTTAATTGACCACAAAACTGTCTGTCTGCCGTCCTTTGTATGCCAACTTGCTTGCACGGAGAATTTCTATTAATTGAATAAAAGTTTTTAAGAGCCATGGGAGTATTAAATTAAATTGAAAATTGCATTTGCGTTTCACAATTTTTTACTTGCATTTCGCATGTTAAGCATACGCCCGAGACGTCAGCAAAAAACCCGCTGTCAGGGAAAATAAAAATGTGCCACGTCAATGGCACGCAGCGTAGCCCACATTTTGATACCTTTTTCATATCCGTGAAAGTAAACTGATTAATTCAGCTGAAAAATTAATTGAAAGTGCGCTGAGCAAACACAAAGCCCGAAGCTTTTTGTGGCAGCTTTTCATGCGGCAACAATGCCAGCCCCAAATTGTACATTTTTTCCTTGCGGATATGACATTTGTGGCAAGCTGTACGGAAAATATATGATAAAATATGCATTTTCCAATTCTAACAGCTATAGCACAGATATAATTTATAAAACTTCAATAGGCAAGTGTCTACAGAGCGTCTGGAACGAAGAAGTTTTCTTCAACTCTGTAGTGTTGGCTAGTTAATGGCTGCGAAACCTAATCTTTTGTGCCACATTGTCACCAGCAAACCACAAAATTTGCAATGCACGTGCCGCATCTTCAATCAACGTGCTGCGGAATGCAATTACGCCTGCATGCCTGCCCATCAAATGCGACTCCAATTAGAGCCTAACTGACCCCACTATTCATCAGACCGATTACGGCGCACAAATGATGCATGACCGAGTCAATGTCATGACAATATGCACTGAGCTCCCCTTAAAAACCACTGGCCATGGGCTAAATGAATGCCCATACTAATGAAGAATGCCCAACGAGGTCTGCGCAGCAATTTGTCAAACTTGTTTGGCCGATGTTGGCATTACTGGAGATACTCGAGATGATCATAGCTTTGAAGAAGCTGCATAACTTTGACCGGCATATTGCGAAAAGTAGTTGCTAACTTGATAGAGCTAACTGGTTAGCAGCAGGTTAGCAGGGGAAATTATGGGAGAAACTCTATTAAGTGTGGGCATGGTTCAGAAAATCGAATTATCTTTCCACACAGAATGTGGCCATTTAAGCCACATAAATGTGCCGATGAAAATCGACATTTGGTCAGTTGGTGTGGAGCTACATTGCTGGCGACTAAAAACCAATTGCTTTACTCTGTGAAATATGCTTCATAGATTTCCTGTTAAACTGGAAAAATTGTAAAATAAATGTGGCAAAAACGCATAGAAATTGCAGCCAACAGGACCCTTGGAGCGCTGACACTGCGCAACACTTCTGCTTGCCATAATTTAACCACATGTGGTCGATATTGACGCTGGACACACACACACACTCACACACACACACACACACACACACGCACACACACACACACGCGCACACACACACACACGCACACACACACACAAGCATGCAGCTCATTTAACCCCTTATGACCGTTGGCACTGTAACAGCTGCTGTTGTTGTTGCTGCCACTGCCTGACCATGTTTGGCTTCGTCCTCAATGTTGTCCTTGAGTCTACCCTGTTCCTCTGGCTGTGGTTGCCGCTTCCTTGTGGAGAGTTTGGGCGTATAAAATATGTGGTCGCCAATAGAGCAGTTGCCGTTGCAACGAAGCGCCTGGCGTTGCGTTTAGTTGAGTTTAGTTTAGTTTAGTTTATTATGCAGCCGAGACACAATGAAATCAATTTTCGTTTTTCGAAAATCGTTCAATAAATCACTCATACGCAGTGTGAACTATGTTTGTCCTGCTTGTTTGCCTAAGAGTCTGTGATTTATGGCAGCCTCACAATTTAAAATTGATTTTTTTAAGTCTTTGCTTGGTGGAGAAATAGTTATAATAAATGAAATCATTTTGTATGTACGTCACACAATTGTATGGCAAGCGGTCCATTTTAAGGCAGCCCAAAAGTATGCAGCACATTTATTTATATTGCGCACTAATTCATATAGTCGAGACACAAACCGTGAAAAATATACGAAAATTAAAATTTGTGCGAAATACTTTTAAAAATAATGATGCACGTCAAAAAATATGTCACTCGATTGCCAAAAATGGCAATTAAAACAACAAATTGCACTCAAGCGTCTGTGAATATCGAGCAGCAGCAGCTGGATATATTGCATTTGGCTACAAAAACAATCAACAATGTTCACAATGCTTTTTAATTTGATCCCATTCATCTTCTAGTTCCGAATGCCATGTTTGCCCTCTAAATTGGCCAAACGCAAACAGCAAGCTGCAAATGATTTATTGATCACAAATTGCAGCAAACCTGTCAAAAAGCCAAAAAGATTGCAATGCCAAAAGCAACAGAAAAACTTGAAAATGCTCGCAAAAATAAAAACATATATATATATATAGCCCGCCTGCCGCTTGGGAAATCAATTGATTGTCACGCTAAAATGACTTGGCTTTGCCTTTGGTTATCCAGGCGCTGCGCCATGTGATTCCTTTGGCAATGATTGTAACTCAGCTCCAGGTGCAGCAGCCCTCACACCTACCCGACAGCAGCCGCTATCAATTTAAGGGCACACACTGCGCTCGCAGTCAGGCGTTGACTTTTTGCGCCATTTTGTTGCATGTTGTTGTTGTTTGTTGTTGCTATTTGCAAAAGTGCTCCAATATGCCACGAAATGTAACCGTGTATAATTGTCAAACGTGTTCAGTCATATTGACAATACGTGCATCCCTGAGCACGCAAACACACACGCACACGCACACATATACAAAAACAAATATGCGTACATACTCGCATTGGGTTTAATTCATTTGCGCTACACGTTTTTCTTTTTTTTTTTTTGGTTTTTTTTGGTTGTTTTTCCAGGTCTGCCGGCGCCATTTTGTGTACAACGCACTTTTTACAATTTGACCCTTGTAACTGCACTGGGTATAACATATTTTTCATAAATATTTGCTTGTCCTATTTGCAATATTTGGTAAACATTTAAAAAATCGAATAACCATAAGACAGCTATTAAATGGACTTTGCTTTCAATATATGAAAATACTTATGTGTGCATACTCTGGACTCTATTAGACAAGCCAAGCGGAACGCAATATAAAGATATATAATTCATGAGATAAATGTGATGTTTGATTGGTGGCATTTTTACATTTCAGTAAACGACAAGTCTTAAAGATTCGAGTTCGAGTGCATTTTTCATTCATCGTTTTTACGTTAAAGAGAGAACAAAACCAAAAATGCTCTCAACTTAATTTCAATGCAACGAAACACCACATGCAAATGGCTCAATGCGAAGCCTCTGCGGCACACAGACTCGAATTCAATTTACAAATGCAGGAAATCCGACAACAAAAACAACAGCAGAAACAAGCCCAAAGATACTTTTTGCCTTACAGACGACAAATCGACTTTTGTGAGGAGAAATATGCATGTGGAGAGTGACGGAAGAAAAATGCTGCCCCAAAAGGTGGCAGTGTGAAAAATTATGCGCTCAAAATAGATTTTCCAGCGACAGTTCAAAATAGAAAATGGAAAAAAGTAGAAAAAACACACTTGTCCTCCACGGAGCTAACACTTGGTCTGTCCAAAGCCGATCCGTCCGTGCTGTCGCGTCTGCAGTTAATAAAATTTTTTGCCACGTCCTTTGCTGGCGGCGCAAGTGTAGACAAATCCACAGCTATTGCGTCTAAAATTATACAAAAAAAAAAAATGGTCTACTCCTATGATAAACTCGTTGTATGCATTTTTCCCACTTTGCCACGTGTTGCAACGATGTCGACGGCTGTGGAAAGCGACAAATAGCAAATGTTTTTGAGCATTTTACTTTCTGCCATTTAATAAAATCATCTGTCGATTAGATTTGTGCCTCCCCCAAACTTTGCTGAAGGCTTTCATGCAGTTGTTGGCTGTGAGACCCACAGCAAAAGGCATTGGCATATTTTTAGCTATCTGCAGTTTTTCCCATTGACTCAAAGAGTAGAAAAACTGAATAAACTTTACTAGTTAGCGGAGCAGAAAATGCTGTTGACTGGGCCAAAAACGTACTGCGTCAATTTGCTTGCAAATGCTTTTGATAATTCCAACAATTGTGGAATTTAGGTTCGTAAGGGACTGCTTCATATGAAGATGACCTCAAAATTTGCAAGAATTCTATTGAACAGTAAGCCATTTCTATTCCAAGAAAACATTCATCAAGTTGTAAGAGTCAGAATAACAACTTTTTAAATATTTTAAGTAGGATGCGTTTAATTGGACATCAAACAATTGAGAAAATATTTGTACAGCATTTGTTCTATCTTGAAACAGTATAAATTGCAAGCTAAAAAATATTTTTGAGAAATATGCAATGTATTTTGCTTTCACTGACCAATGTCTTAGCTCTGCATTTTGTATTTTATGTTAGAAATATCCATAATATACTTCCGTCTATGTATCTATGTGTACTAATACTTATAAGGAGGGTCCACATTTGACAAAAGCTTTTAAAATCTCTCAGAGTTTCATGGTCATGCTTGCCTGTTTAGAAACATGAATATATCAAACGAATAAATCCTTCTGCACTCCATTATGATCCACAACCCGTCCGTGACTCATAAGCCCCGAATCGTTCACAGCCAAAAAAGGCGCGCACAAAAATATGCGTGTAAAATGCCATAAAAATCAAATAAAAGCAGCCGAAATGCGCGAAAAATAAAGCAAAGCGTCAAACGAGCCATTCAAATGCATTTATAAATGTTTCGAATTGAGCAAAAAAAAAAAAACTGTGGCAATAAACAAAGCAAATCGTAAAGCTCATTGAAATGTTACGAGTACAACAACACTCAAGAGCACCACTCAATTGGCCGTTAGACAAGCACTCAACATACTCAGACTCAGAGTACGACAGCCACTTAATGAGCCAGAAGCTAAGAGAGACAAATAAAATGGGGAAAAAAGCGCAAGCGGCAAACAAAACAAAGCGCACTAGCCAAAAAAATAAAACAGAGAACACATAGAAACACACATGCAAACATATTTACATACATATGCAGACAATGCCACGGCATAAACAAAACTCAAAAAGCGAGCAACAAGTTCTCGTGAGTGCGTGAGTGTGCACCGAGTGCTTGTGAGGAGTAGCCCAATGAGCGTGAGTGTGAGTGTATGAATTGGGGAGAACAAGTTTCGTTTCCCTGTGGAGTTTGAGCGCAAAGTGGCTGCAGCAACGGCGCGACGTCGACGCTGGCAGAGACGCTGACGGCCGTTCACTTAACGCATGCGGCCGGCGTTGTTGTTGGGTCAGTTAACGAAACGTCGGCGCGTAAGTTGGTTGCGTTTTTGTAGAAGCGGCGCGCGCAGAACGCGATCAGCCGGCATTGGCCAAACGAAAGATACATTTGCATCCGTGAGATACACGAAGTACTCAGTGCAGCGAGGATTCATCCCAATAAGTAACCAAAAACAAAGTGACTTTGTGCTCAGTGTCGTGTTCTAGCTTCAAAGCTTTGCTTTTTATTTGAATATATTTAATCCGGGCGCATTTGCTTCCCAAGCAGTGAAATTGAAAACCAGCAACAGCTAAAACCCAAGTCACAAGCGCGAAAAACTGTTGTACAACAAACGAAAGTAACAAGAGTAATAAGGTCGAATTTATAACAATAATTTTTGTCAACGTCGGCGACGTCGGCAACATGGCAAAAATTTGTGTGATAAATTAAATGAAATTCTTTGTAACAGTCACGTTTAAAATTGTGCGCCCAAATTATTTTTTGTTTTCAAGTTTTCCCTGTTTTATTTTCATTTTGTGAATTTCTTGTACATCGGTAGCTGTGCGCGTATTGGATACTTTATCTGGAGTCTAGCTTCTAGACTAAATATACCATTAACTTGTTTTTGTTGTTGTTTTCCGTTGTTATTGTTGTTGTGGGGTTGGGAAAATATGACGACGGCGTTAAGCATACCATTATGCTGCATGCGCTAAAAAATGATTTGTTTTTTAATGTAATTTTTAAAAATAAATTTAGCGAGGCAGTTTATTTTGACTGCGAATTTCTAAAGAAAAATAGCTGTTTACACAGCAAAATGATTTCCAGTTGTCGGTGTATAGCTCTTGCAAGTATTTCAAATGTTTTTACCGAAATTTATATGTGCACTATGACTTACATTTACCTTAACAGCCTTAACTTAACAGCGCGATGTTATTAACAGAGCGGTAGATCTTGCATCCAAATGTTAGTTGAATATCCCATTAAATAAATGGAATTTTCTATATCCTTAATAAACGTATATTTTGTATAGAAGTATGTAGGTAGTTATGGTTCGTCATCCATAATAATTATCATGCCATCTCAGTTTTTCTTTATCACATTGCGTGATAATGAAATTTACATGTGACTTAAGAAGAGTTTTCGCTGCATATCGGTCGCGTTAAGTCAGATAATTAAGTGCACATATATACATTGGAATAAACATGTTCAGTATATAAGTAGGCATTCAATTTGCATCTCACATTTCATATGCTCGCAAAAGGAGAATGCCTTCATTTTGTTGGCCCCTTCCTAGAAACTGTGCCCGACCACACTTTTAATATCCCACGCCCGGCTGTCAAAAGCCTAAGGGCGCGATGCTCGGTGACAACAAGTGAAGGTCGTTTATTATTATTTACTTTGCATCTTATTGAATCTTTTTCTCAAAGGGGAGCGCAGAAGAATGAGATCCACCAGCCTGCTGAAGTGAGGACTTCGCAGCAGTTTATTTGTTAAAGTTATCGCTTTATATGCTGTTGCCCTGGCTACATCAAGCACCAGACTGAGATTGAGAGCCAGACTCTCAGGCACAGCCTGCCCTGCTTTATATTTGTCATATGTTTGAGCTTTGTTGGGATTCAAGTAACTCCAACGTCTCGTCTTTTATATACTCGCACGTACTTACTTACACTTATGTCTGGATGTATCTCAGCTGGATTTACATTGTGGCACATCTTCATCTGCATATCTCGATGTACGTATGTGCGATTTTTTATCTTTTACAGTTGTTAGTCATTGTTATTGCTGCTGCTGCTGCTACTGCTGCTGCTGCTGCTGGCTTTGCTGTTGCTGCTGTTGGCTTATCTCTTTGTGCACATTCCATCCGTGTCTCTGGCGAGGACGAGCATACGAGCGAGATCACGACAACGGGAATGAGAGCGGGGACGGGACAGTCCCGACTGTCTTTGTTGTCAGTTGGTTAATTAGGACGATATGAGTCAAACTGTGCGTGCCTCATGTGCGAGGCGCCATCTGGAATGTGCTCAAGGTTTTGCATTCGTTAAAGCTGTATGCCACATAATGAAATACTTTCTGGCACTTTAGTGTCAAAATTTGTATGAAATTAACAACATTTCTCGAGGCAAAGTTTAACTCGATAGTCCCTTGTGCCCCAATTTGATTTTCGTTTGCCGGTTATTCACTTCAAATTCCTGGACTCATCGATGATGTCAACATTTGTTTGAAGTCGCTTTCATTGGACTCATTTGTGGGCTGTTTTGAAAAAGTGCATGTCTGTGTAGTTCATTAACAACAAAGTGAAAAGGAATTTTTATTGATGGCAAAAAGTTTGACAGCTGTTGCTCACATGTGTGTGCAACACATCTGGCAGAAGGTCTTGAGGGCAACTAATTGCAGCTTAAATAATACATTTAGTAACTTTCATTAATGCATTTGTTATTAATCAGCAATATGTTTCTGTCAATATTCTTATCAATTTGTTTTTTTTTCAATTATCTTTTGTATTTTACAGACCAGTTCAGTTTCAATTGTAGCTCAAATTCTTATAACCAACACGCTCAAAGTACGTTTACTCTTTTATGTTATACTTTTTCTGTTATTACTTGTCCACATATTCTATTAACCCACCAGAGCATAAATCTCACAACATGTGTTGGGCCCCATAATATTCATTTGTTGTACATAATAGCGCACAACATAAAACACACTCCCATTTCATACAAATTGCGTGAAACAAAAGTCGGGCATAAATTTGTCACTTTTATCTAACAGTCCAATGATAACAATTGCTATAGACTACAAATGCACGAGGGGTTCGCTTCCGATACGGATCTTGTTTATATTGTTCTTTATGATGCGGCCGATATTCATGATGGCGATGAAAAGCGCCACAAGGCACATAATTAATGCCGCCGAATGCAGCAAATTCAGAATTTAGAATGAAATCCGAAGCTGCCGCCTCCTCGTCTGCTTTTTATTGGACGAGCTCTAATGATGCTGTTTTATTACAGAGCTATGCTCGTGTTTATTAGAAGCTCACATGTTTGCAACCCCACAAATTTATGAGTTGCGGTAGGGATTTGAACCGCAGAGCAACTTTGACCCACTTCGAATGGGTGGCTGCGCAGATAAGCGCCACATTGCGACCAATTAATGCAGTGGCTTAGTTTTTTTTTACTGCATGTAATAAAACTAAACTAGATGAACAAGAACAAATGTACATAATAATTAACCAATTACGTGAAGACGAAGCCAGCAAGAGAAACAAAAGTAATTCCCAATTGAGATTCCCAATTGAGGCCACATATGTTAATTGATACACAAATATTTTGATTTCTTGATGAATTCTGTGCACAACTAATAATAATAATAACGAACCCCTGTCCAAGCAAAGCTTTATATTGAAAAACATGGCAGACATACGGTTGACATATTTGATTGCCCTTTACGAGTAATTAAATTCACAGCACTCACAAATGGAAAATCACATCATTAGAAAGAAAATATTCAAGATGCATTTCGAAATTTATTTAATGTGCTTTTCCGCGTCTATAAATTGTAACTAAACTATTTGACCTTGCTACAAATTGTTCAAAATGACGAGCTCTTGACCAGAGTTGACTCTGGCGATAGTGGGGCTAAATATTTTATTGACGGCAGCTGCAGTCATGACATACATATGTATATGTTTATTATTATTATTTATGTTAAGTACATCATATAAACAACAATTTCTGTTCCCGCACAAAGCTACCCTTTAATTATTATTTTTCATTGTCGTTCATATCCCATGCCCTGATCAATGTCCGTCTTCCCATAAACAAGCAGTCGAAAATGTACTTAAATTTCTTAAATATTTATTTATTTACCTGTGGTTGCCCTGCACTTATTTACTTTTGCATTTCGTGCATTCCGAACTAAACGGCATTTAACACAGAATACTCGTGAATACATTCCGGAGGCGCATTTTAGCGTGCACTACAGATAAACAAATACATATATATGTATATATGTGCATTTAAGAACATGTATATATGTATATATATATAATATAAAAATTGTAAGCAAACACCAACCATGTGCGGGCTCTGGCCAGACAGGGAGGGTTCGTCGCTTCGAGTTGCCACTTCGGTTTCTTGTGAGCTTTATGGGGACCCACTTGGTTTGGGCTGGCCTTGATAAGGGGCATGGTTTATTCGTTGACTCGAAGCTTCTTCGTCTGCAAATGTTATACGAAACTTGGATTTGTTTCGCTTGAAAACAGCTGCAATATGAAGTCATCATTTTGGTTTCCAGTGAATTTCGTTGCATAACATATGTATACCATATACATATGTATGTATATGGATAGGCCTTATTTAAAAAAAATATTTCAAACATATACAGGATTCAAAATCGTTAGTTTATTGAGCTCGTATTAACATACTGTTAACATAGCTAGAAGGCGAGCCAAGCAAAAGGTAAAGAAATGGAGAGAGAGAGAGAGACTGACAAATTTTACTTGAAATGCGTTAGCTAATAGAATTCGACGGAACACTTAAATTATCCAATTGTATATATTACATCACTAATTAATTAGTTTTAGTCAGTTGTTATTCTTTCATCACAAAGTCTTACAGTCGAGAAGCCATCCTCAGCGCTTGCAGCCCTTGCCATCTTTCTGACATTTCTGTAGCTTAGTTTCCAGCCTTAAGCCTTAAACAAACAATATTTGAGAAATACTTAACCAATCCTAATAATCCAAACGGTCTGCAAATAATATATACAAATACACTTCGCACTTCTGAACTATGATTTAAAAGTAATTAAGTTTGTTCTAATATAACAAAAATATGCACTTTAAAAATGCAGGAATAGTAAAAGTCTTGTTAACCAAGATATTGCGTGTCTCTATGGATAAACGAATAAGTCTTTCGAGCTGACATGACAAAAATTGGTAATTTTACTCGCAACAACTAAAACTGAAAATCAAAAATAATCCTGCCAAAGTAGCATATATCAAGTGGAATGCCAAATTTGGTTTCCAAATAATGCATCCAAACATCTGAAATTTCCGCAGTTGATATTTCCATATTTGCAGCCGACTCGCACAGCACAATCCGCGCGGTTGCATGTAGATGCTCCTGGCAGTTCCCGTTTGTGTGTTCCCCTCTTGATTGCAGCTAAAAGCTGAAAATTGTTTATGCTAATTGCACTTAATTTATGCATGCTGTTTGTGTGTGTGTGCGTGTGTTTATGTGCCTATGTATATGAATGTTGTAAGAACAGCAAAAGAAATGCAAAGACAAGGCAAAAGCATGTTGTTGTTGTTGTTGTTGTTGTTGTTGTGGGAGTCTTGTTGTCATTGTTGTTGCATAGACAATTGATATTTATTAGTACACTAAGAGTCATTGGTAGAGGCAGGGGGAGATGATGGAGGCGGGAGATCTGGCAATTTCTGCGTGCCTCAAATGTGCAATTATCGCCGCAATTGCCGCCGTCCCGCACCCACGCGGCACCCTCCACTCCTGGCTGACATTTGCATGGCAATGGATGGAGGATAGAGCATTGCGCCCGTATCTTATATACTTGTCGTGTGTGTGCGTGTGTGTGTGTGAATATCTTTTTGACATACGCGACTTGCAGACGCCAAGTGCCATTTAAGGCTTTCCACATGTGGCAATGCGACGCCTTCTATGGAATTTATACAAATGTCAGGCAAATGTCGCGACCGCGACTTCGTCGTAGCGCTTAATCCTGCTGGTGTTATTTCGTGGTGTCTATTTCGGCCAATTAATATGCGGCTAATGGTGTTAACTGTTTGACGTGCTTATTTATAGGCCCAAAGATGCAACTGCAACTCAATTGCATGTGCAACACGAGCGCCAATAAGTGGACTGAGTGACAGGCAAACAGACAGGCGATCGGGCAGGCAGCCAGTCGCCGCCGTTGTGCATTTTGCATGTCAAGTGATGGAGCTGCTAAAATGTATCCGATGGATTGCATAAGAAAGCACAACTAGCAGCAACTTGTACATGTATCTAGCTGTGCCCAAAGGCAAAGAAAAATATCTAGTGCCAGGCTTAAGCGCGTTTATTGTCGCTGTTGTCGTTGTTGTTGTTGTGGGGTGCGGTGGCAGTGGCAGTGGCAGTGGCACATTTCAAGCATCTGCCAAGTGCATGAAATGTATCTTTGGCTTAGAAAAAGAAGAATAACAAGCACAAGCATCTGCTAGTGTGAATAAATAACTTATCTGAATAAATTGCAGCTGAGCGTGTCAGATAAGTGAATTAAGCTGTGGCATAAAAAGTGTCCATTGATGCTGCTGAATGCGCCACACGAAATCGTTCCATAGAAAAGTTTAAAATATTTTAGCATACATCAATACATAACTATCTATAAGCTATCGTATATTTTGTGCGCTAGTTTAGCATTGGGTATTTGCAAGATGTTTGTTGTACGCCAACAAGATATGATATGATAAGACCTCGTTAAGGAAATGTATAGCCAGCGATATCAAGTAAAAGTTTTCTTCTTTATAAGCATTTATACTTAACTTCGATTATTTTCTTATATTTTTTATTTGATAACATATCATCTGCCCGAGCATATTTACCGCCTAAGCCACATGTGTATGTTCCAGCGATTTGTTTTCATCGCGCATAGCCACATACTTATGCATACAATTGTATGGCTTAAGTTCGACGAGCACGTAGCTTGGCCGAAGCCTACTGATCGGCGTTTGGGCCAGGTCCGAGAGCGCATTGGCAGCTGTGAACAGCGGCGATAAGTGAGCAGCTTGTCGATTGTTTTGCGCTTTTTCACGCTTCCGCACGAAACCAAGCTCCGAGCGGGGGGAACTATCAATGGAAGTCGCTGTCAGCAATGTTCCAATCAATTAAAAATTGCTGCCGTAATTGCTGCCTGTTTATCAGACACTGGACAGCGGACAGTTGCCACACAATCATCTGAATCATTTCAATTGAACAATTATGTAGTGAGTACTCGTATTTAGGAGTTTCACTCAATTAAATGTGCGCTGCCGGGGAAAAACCTTTTTTCATCGCAATTGTGATTAGTAGCAGAAATTGTTGAGGGTGTTTACGCCCTCTCGTAATGCTGACACGATTCATTGAACTGTTAAGCGCATCAAGAGGCAAACAAATGAAATAATTCACATCGACGACTGTCAGACCGTCAGACCGGCTGACTGACAGATTCTTTAGCTACATTAGCCAGGAAGTGGCAAAAGCAGCTCAGCCAAAAGAAATCACGGCTCACAACTGGCGAAGTGGCCAAGTGACGGCTCGAAGAGGCATTTTATGCAAATCACCCACAAATTGCCTGCCACTCGACTTTGCTCTTGGATGCGGATAGGGAAGGCTGCAGCAGCCAAGTATTAATAATTCTAGGGAAAGTCTCTAATGAGTGCAAATGTTTGTCAAAATGTTGACAACTTAATTGAGCAGAAAATTTACATGAAGCGGGGCAAAATCAACAACAACAACTGCGTGTAGATGAACTTTAGTGCCAAGTTAACTAAAGTTATGCATTGTTAAGTTAGTTAGTTGGGCGACTGACAGAACCCACAGTAGAACCTACTCGCAGACAACCGAATCGCCTCATTTATCAACGTCAAGTCAGCCCGCATCAAAGACCCTGACTTCAAATGGACAATCAGCCCATCGACGCGGCCAGTTAAGCGTGAAGCATTAAATACCAAACTATCTAGTTGAGCTTTTTCTGCTCTGTCGAAAATCACAGCATCGTAGGGAAAGTAAAATCCGCCATTGCAAATGGCTTAAAGTGCAGACTAAGCCAAGTAACAAGTACAACGCGTACACGATTCGATTCCCGCACATTTGACACTGGCTTTAATGCGACTTTAATGAGCTGCAACTATTTTCAAATATTAGAAAGCATGGCAAATCGTTTCTGAGACAGAGTCAAGAGCCAAGCCCCCCAACGAGTGGATTTTAATGAGCAGCTGCCACCGCTGCTCGCATCAAGAATTCCAACATGCAACAGCACACAAATTTTGTATATTTTATTTTTATCATCAAAACTGTTCTATGGCAACATAATAAAAAGTCTTATATAACCTGAATATTTATTTAAAATCTGCAAGTTGACGACAAACATTTTCTAAAGAATTTAAATATAACTCTGTAATTAAATTGAATTCAATTGTTGTGCATATGCTGTACAATGAAAGTCATTTATATTGTTTTCTGTTTAGATCTTAGAAAAGAAATGTTTCCGCTATTTGAACTTTTACAATTTGATGCAAAATTTATATCCAGATTTATTTAATGTACTTAAGTTCTGTTATATTTTCTTTGAGCTTCCAATATTTGCACAGATTTTACATGATTTGTATTTGGTTTGGCTAGAGTTTTTCCGACCTGCATCGTAAATACACAAAAGCAATTTTCTTTTAATTGCATAAATATATAAATGGCCACCACCCATGAAATATTTCAAGCAGCCCGTTAGTGTGGGATGGTCTGGGTTGGGTTGGGTTGGGTTGGGTTGGGATAGTATCTTTTCTGCTCTGGCAATATGCGCTGCGCAATTTTGCCCAATTTATTTGTTAAATAAACATTTAGATTATGGCCAGGTGCGTTGGAATTCCTGTATTTCTCGTTGCGGTTTTCATTTGTTGCACGATGATGGTGCCTTGGAATCTACTTTTAATATAATTGGCAAGCTATTTATATACCCTATGCATTTCACATAATTGAAAATATCATGTTAAATCAGTTCGAATCGGAAGCAGTATGGCTTTTATTAAACACCTACGAAACAAACTTATTTGATTACTTTGTAACTTTTGTTCAGGCTGGGTTTTAAATATGCTCGACTAAATAAGAGACTCTCAATTGAATATACAAGAACTCTTGAAGTCCACGCAAATTAATTGAACACGTTGAGCATTGGTTTAATAGTTTTTAAATTGATTCAAAACCACTGAAATTGATTTAATGAATTAATGACTAACTGATGGATACCTGAGGTGCCTTCGATGTGTTTACATTTATTCGCAGCAGTTAAAAAGGCTTCAGATCCAATTTGTGGCACCAGCTGCTGCTGGCAGCCTTCATTGATGATGGGCTTTGTTTATCCCAAATGATTACCTGAATGTTATTTTTAAACAGTGCGCGTCGAGCTTTGTTTGTTTGTACTTTACACACAGATTGTGAACTTTGTGCACTTTGGGTAATTAACAAGTTTGTTTGTCCCTGAATTTGAATATTTGCCTTGGCTGCCAGCCACAGCCCATTTAGTAGGCCACAGAATGGGCCATCGATAAGCATAACTCAACCAAAATACAGCCCAAAACAAAAACAAAAAATAAAAAAGGAAAGGAAATCCAGATAAAAATGGAGAAAATCAATAATCATTTAAAATTCAAATGGGCAAAGCATGAACCGGAAAATGTGCGAGTGCTGTAACCAAAACACAAAACCGGCGAATGCAAATTGGAAAAACAGATAATGAAAAACCAAAGTGGGGCTCTGGGGCCGCGCCACGCTAATGAAATTAAAAATTGATGCTTTGGGGCCATAGGCGCAAATATGTTTGTGAAAATATCTAGGCGAATACAAATACAAATACAAATGCAAATGCAAATGCAAATACAAGTATATCGAGCCAGGCGCTCAAAACAAATGTCATTTAATAAATTGGAATTGTGGGCGGCAGGCCGCAAACGCTCTGCACAAAGCATGGATTTGGAATGCGGGCCAGAGGACTGGGGCTGTGCTTTTCCATGCCTGATTGATTTTGCGACGTCGGCAGTGTCTGAGGCTGACAGCCAGGCCAAAGCCAAAGCAGCCACAGCCACAAGAAAGACGAACGCCGCCAGTTTGCCGCCACCTCTTGACGCGTCTTTGATGAAGTTGCCAAAGCGGCGATATGACGATAGCGACGCCGTTTTGCGGTCTGGTTGCTCAATCTTCCTGGTTGCTGCAAGCCGTTGACATCAATTAATTGTATAAAGAAAAATTGACTATTAGCCAGGCTGGCAGCCGGCAACAAGCAGACTGCTCGCTGGAAATTGGAAGCGACTCACATGGCGACTCGCACTAATTTTCAGCGCCTGGACGGCAGCTCGTGGGCGTCGACTCCAGTTGCAATCGTCTGGAGCTTGCGACTGCAACATCTTTGTCTCGCTCTATTTGCGCTTCATTAGTCCGCTCAATTTATTTTTCTCTTTTACACGCCAATTAATCAGATTATGTCAAAATGTGTCACTGGGTTAATGCAAATATATTACGCTTGCCCGCTAGACGTCTATTTCCAATCCCAATCCCAGTCCCCACTTAAAGCCATAGTCTAATGCTCGGCAACAGCCGTGCCAAGTTGTTCAGTTGGTTGACTGTATAGTTTTACAGATTTGCGTCTGGCCTTTGTATCCGTATCTGTGTTTGTCATTGGAAATGCGCTTAATTACAAATCTGCAGCTAGAAACGATTTTAAGCTGCTTACACTATTCGCTTTCGTGATTGATGCTCAAATTATTTATGTTTAATTTATACAGCATTACATACATTACTGAGGTGTGCAGCCTCAAAAGAATTTTCAATTCCAAGTAACTTTGTATTGCATGTTAAATTCTATAGTTACAAGTTATCTATTATGTATTACACTTGTTCAACAGACTATTTCTTCAGCCCATTTCTAGATACTTTGGAACTTTTATCTAATTTTGTATCTTCAGACTTCGTGGAATTCAGAGTCCAAGCTCTACTTATACATGAATTTTCTTAGCAATTTTCTATCTAATATGCACCTCTGCATTCATAAGAAAAGCGTATTTAGTTTGCAAAATATATTTCAAATATATAGATATAAATCAGTTCACTCTATAAATAGCTCTGTTCGTTTTTCCGCATTATACGTATACAATTGTCCTCTTCATGTTCTAGCATTATTTAGCATTTATCTATAAATTTAAATTATACCTTAATTAAGTATTTAATGTGCTTTAGGCAGTTGAGCTACTTTGCCTCTCCGACCCTTTGATCAGTTAAAAAATATTCAATCTGCGCATTTTCATCGTAAGGCTACCTTTGCTAAGCTTAATATCCGTGCGACATCTACATGTTTCTGCTGCCTCACAGTTGCCTTGACTGCAATACAAAAATGGATAACAGATAATCAACAATATTGTTAACAATAAACGCAAACAACAGCTGAAAATATCTCGCTTCCAGCAATGTCTGGCTGTTTGTTCCTTGAGCATTCAACAAAAAGTCATTAAGTGACACACCCGCCAAAAAAAAAAAAAAAATAAACAAAAAACAAAAACAAAAAGGCTGCAAAGATATACACTGAAATAGATCTGAGCGTATTTATCATTTTTCACAAAAGAAACAAATGGCAGTCAAATCTAGGCTTGGTGCAAAACTTCGTCTCTGTTTGTCTGCATCTCTCTCTCTCCGTCTCCTTCTCTTTCTCTCTCTCTCTCTCTCTCTCTCTCTCGCTCTCTCTCTCTCTCTCTTGCTCCAGTTGAACTGGGTCTGGCTGTGTTTAATCATCCGCAGCAGCTTCAACTTGTTTTGGGCGCATTCGTTGCGGCTCAATGCAGGCAGCGGGCGGAAGTTGGGAAAACGGAAATTGAGCCATAAAATATTGTGACTAAATTATTTGGCTGAAATGCAGTTGAAACTTTCAAATTGTTAAGTCCGCATATCAGGTGCCCAGCTGAATTTCTTGTGCTTGTTATTGTTGTTGTTCAAACAATACCATTTGAGGAGAATGCCAACTTTCGTTTTGCGTAATACCTTAATAATAATGCTCTCAGTAGCTGCACACGCTGGCTGTAAAACTGGCAGCAGGCGAATGCCTTTTTCCACGGGTTGTAAAAGGACTTTTTTATAACTCATTAAACTTATTATTGTTCTCAACCCCGCCACCTACCTGGAATGGCTTCTCGTTGCGTAGGTGCCAAACGTTTAAAGCCATTACCTTTCCGAGTGTTTCCACCCACCTGAGTCACCCTCAACCTCCACCTACTGCTGAGCCATGTAAAGGTTTTTGCGTCTTTAATTTATGACGGTAAAATTTGCGTTTATTTTGTGGGAAAATTTTGCTTAAATTTGATGAAAGCTGCCATAGCTAATTGTGCTCCACGCAATCGCATCGCTGCAGGGCAGAGAGGCTCTGCCTCTGGGCTTGAGTGTTGCACAGGTCGGTGCCTGTTTTATTCTGACTAAAGTTGAAAAGTTTGTCTTGCCCATAGTCGACTTTACTGGCAGACGCCAAGGGCCTGCTCAAAATCATATGTAAAGTTATTTTAAAGGCTAATTTAATACGTGGTGGGGGAGACTTGACGAAGACTTTTACGAAATACCTAATTCAATTTACCGAACTAATATTTGAGTTGGTTGCAGCAGCTGGCTGAGAATTTGGACAAATAATGGATACCCCTAACGGATTAATAATATTTCAGGTTTCATATTTTAGTTCTGTTTACTTAGGTAACATCCGCTGGACCGAGGTCGACTTAAGCCCAAACCTAGTCGCTTCGTGTGATTTCAGGAATATGTGGGTGGGTTTCGTTAAAGGGGTAAAGTGAAAGCAGTCAAAGTCGGTTAATCAAAGGAGAACGATTATATATGCTGCTATGCTTCTTGAGAGTGTTATCTTTTGTTATGGGCTTTTTATTTATTTAACTTAATAAATTTGTTGTTTCTTTTGAACAGTTAACATTATGACATATATCTTTGGACAGCTTATCGATCTATGTGTATTCCATATATCACTCGGGCGCCTGTCAGCTGCCAAGTTTATCCAGCGATTAAGTTAAACGATGCATTTGCCAGCACAAAAGGTTTTTTCAGACAACGTAGCCACCATTTTGGGGACTCCGTTGCATTTGGCTGAAAGCCATTCAATACACTTTATTAATGGCCTTATGCTTAGCAAGTCGAGGCTTTGGCTATGGCGGCGGCAACGACAAAGTTCCGCTGCCAGGTTGAGTTTTTGAAGTTTGAGGTTTGATCATCTTTTTGTGCTGGCTTCTCTCTCCGCTATCTGTTGTCTGCTGCACTTGCACTTAATTTTATCTATTATGCTCCATTTTTGTCATTGTCTAACGAAAATGAAGATTCAATGTGTGTATGTTTGTGTGTGTACCTCTCAGGAAGTGAGCTGGGAGAAGACAGCCCGCATGGCATCAATAGGAGGCCAAAGTTGCAGGCAGCCTGAGAGGGAGGCGGGCAAACTATTGTTGTCCTCGGCGTACCCTGCCATCCTCGTACCCTTGCATCCTCGAATCCGGGCAGCAGGTGTGCGCCATGAAAAGTTTTGCCAGTACTTTGTTGTAGTAGTTGTTGTTGTTGTTGCTGCTGGCAGCTGGGCACTTGGTTTGAAAATGTGATAAAATGATTATAAAATAATTTTCGCAAACAAAAGAACATGCATTCGAGTGCTCACACGTAGAGACAAGCCGGAGCTCCAACCTAATCCTCTGTCTCGTTCTCGTTCTCGTTCTCTTTCAGCTGCTGCACTTGATACGTGCGTCCATTTTGGCTTTAACGAAAAATTCTTACAAAGGCCGCACTGCCCAACGCTCTACCTTTTCCTCCATCTCCCCTAATCTGACATTAGCTGCTGTGCTTGTACTTTTCTAATTGGATGGATTAAATATACATATGGCTTATATATAGGTTTATATTTATGAGCAGCTTTAATTGCCACTTTTGAAAATGTTTTCCATCTGGCAACTTTTGGCTGCTGTAAAGTCCTTCTCCTCCTGGCGCGATGATAACATTTTACTATTGTCATAAATTTTTTTCACGACACCCTAACTTATTTTCATGCGTCGCACATCTTGAACGCATTTATTATTTATCAAAATGCGGTGTCATAAAAAATGCCAAAATTACTTTCTGCACTGCACTTCCTTGGATTGTACGAACCCAAGACCGATGCGATTTTTTAACGTGTGTTTTGATATAAAACTACTTTTGCCTTGAAGTTCAATTGTGGTTTATATTTGCGTAACATTTGTTAAAAAATTGTTGTCTATGGATTAAGCAAGGTTGGAGCTTCAATAAAAAAGTCGGAATTGTTCTATGTTAATTGAATCATAAAGAAAGCATAGCATTTTATATTTATAAGTAAATAAAGTTGCTGTGCTCATTTTCAAAGTTATTGACAATAACACTAATAGAGAGTTAAGATCAAATTAATCAAGTTTTATCTCAGATTTTCGGCAATGTATGATTTATGTACATTTATCTAAAGTATGAAACATATATAAATTATTAACGTAGCTTCTATAGATTGTTCTTCCATACCTTTGATTATCTGATTAAATAATTTAATTTAGTTGGATATTTCTCCTCGCTCAGCTTACGGCTTCATTTCATATTGGTATTTCTCACGTACATGTTAATCATCGAAGCAAATCGAAGAAGGCTGCATAAAATGGAAATCTTGGTTCATCAATTCTGGTAATTAATTGTTATAAGCCTGTCATTCCGACAAACAATAACACAAAGCATACCTCCTGGCCAGGCCACACACAATGCATAAGGAACTCCACCCACCTCGGGCCACACTCCCAGTTGAATCGCAACTGCGTTTGTATACAAAGTGAGGTAATACGAAGAAGAGCAAGAGCAAGAGCCACGACAACAGGAATATCAAAAGCCTCTGCCATGGGCGATGCAATAAACAAGTCTTAAGGTCCTAGAACATTGGACCAGTTTCTAAGCCCCGCACACACAAACACACTCACACACATGCGGCAGACCTTCAATTTGTATGAATGCGTAGCAGCAATTTGTGGCAAATTGCTGTCAGGCGGACATACAAAGTGCACCTCCTATGCATCGAATGGATGGGGCAGCAGCAAAGGGAGTATCGAGTTGCCTGCCAGCTGATGCAGCTCACATTTGCAACTTTATTTATCGCAACGAAAACATCTTGTAAATTTTTTCACGTTATTTTCGCCCGAAGACTCTGCGCCTCGCTTCGCCTCGACTGTGGAAAATTCAACAATTGATTCCATTTGCCATTCCACCTACCAAAGCCTTCGCACCATAGAGCGACGGCACACGAAATTGATATGAAAATTCGTTTAACCAAAAGCCTTTTAAGCTCAACGCGGCGCGGCGCGGCGCGCACCCGGCCACGCCCTCGCCAGAGGGGCCGTCATCCTTGAATTGAAGCTAGACTCTCAGACTGACCTCCTTCCCATTCGAATTCGTATTCGAATTCCCATTTCCATTTCCATTCCCAATTTCGCATTCTCCATTTCATGCCTCGGTTTGTTGCGATCATTTGTTTGTGATAAATTGTGCCATGTCGCTTGGCACTCTTGACTTTTATTGCTGGCCATGGTCAAAGCGCCATCTTGTTCGTGCGCCCTGCCCATTTTTTGTTTGTTTTTCTTTTCTGCCAGAAAAACTGGGTAACTCGGCCCAAATACATTGCTAACTGGCTGCCATTCTATCCATATGCAGCTTTTGCGGCTCCGGCTGCTGCTGCAAAAATAAGTTGCATTTTATATTTGATATAATTTTTCAACGCCAGTTTGTGTCGTGAATTTCCGTCGCGCCTATATTGATGTGAGCGTGTGGGCGTGGCACATATCTATGACGCATGGGATTTATGTTATGCACCATTCGCATCTGTGCTTGAGTCAAGATGCAGTCAACCAGAAATGCTAAAGAAATAGCGAGCGATTTCCAAATTCTGTTTATCGAATTCTAATTTGTTTTTGAATTTCCGCGTTGAAGTTATTTCAAGTGACTCGCTGAGCAACTGAAAGGCAACCAAATGTTATGCGATTTGCCAATTTGAATGGGAGTTATGCTTGTCGAAATCATGGCAAGTGGAATATTTCTTTGTAGTTAAACTGTGTATTAACATATTTTGTAGATGCATTTTTAGTTATTATTTTCCATGATTTCATTTAAATGGAAATTCAACATGAATTGGTGAAAATGAATTTTTTTATCTTAAAATTTGTTCATTTCCTAGATGATATCTTAATCGCAACACAAATGCTTTAAAATGATTTATGTAAATTGCATTGCTTATCGCCTGATATAACACGAGTTCATTAGTTCACATGTCGAACTTTCTGCTTATCGATTAGCTAGATCTAGATGTATATATATTATATATGGATATCTCGTTATATATGGATATATTGTCTGGCCCTGCTTGACGAACTGCATCCATTAAAGAAAACAAAGCGCATTTGAAACAAAACAAATAGAAAATACAGGGCTTACTACGCCCACACATTTTCCATTTCCCTATTGTGTGGATCGCTCGGCGAGAAATACATTTCGGTTACGATTTACGCACTGTAAAAACAACATTGACAATGGAGCGACCCCGCTCGGGGCGCAGTTCTGGAAAATTATGCATGGGCGGGCACCCAGTACCAGAATGGGTAGCATTGAGTTTAACAGGCACTTCTGAAAAGCAAGAGCGAAACAGAGCGCAACCAGGCGAGAGGCGAGAGGCGAGAGCCTGAGCCGAGCGTCAAGCCGGCGAACAAATGGCAAATGGAGAGGCCCAGAGCTGTGGCATAATAATATGCACTTTTGCTTTTATTATTCTCTTATATCATTGAATCACAATAAATTGAATAAACTGACGAAAATTTCCGGTTGCATATTGTGTGTATGTAAATATAATAATCCGTAATGACAACGTGTCCCATGTTTCTTCGGACGACTCTTAATTTTTTGCTGTTTCGTCTGGGCTGTCTTTTTTCTTCTGAATTAATTTCAGAGTTGAATGCACTGAGCAGAGTCGTTGGCTTGAAGAGTCTTCGCATTGTGGCTTGGCAATTGCTGAAAAGAATCATCCAAATTTATTACACACAGACTGATTACAAATGCCAACAGCACAGCTCAGTTTAAAAAGTTTTCAATGAATTGCGAGGGGGAGGCAGACTTTGTCTTAATCAATCAACAATTATCTGAGGCACGTGCCGCGGCTATTATCAATAGTTGCAGCGGCATAAATTCACCACTTCGCTGTGACTTTAACTTGGCTGTAAGTCTCGCTTTTGTTACATTATCATTTCGGTCCATGAATCAGCATTTCTATTGTCGCAGTGCAATTGCCTTGACTTTCCATGCTTGAATTATTGCTCGTATTCTTGTCACGGTTGTTGATCTCGGTCGATCTCTCTCGCTCTCTCTCTCTCTTTCGATGTGTCTTGAGTGTACACCTCCTCTATCCACATGTGCCCTTTTGTTGGGCGATCTTAAATCTGAAAAGACACCTGGGAATCGTGACGAGTTATGTTTGTGACCGCAGGCTTTCTATTCGCATTGTCTACGGCCCGGGGGCAAAGCTCTGGCCACTTAATTAGTTTTTGAAGCAGCTGTTGATAAACAAAACAGAAATCTATTGGTCGTCAATGTGTTTTCTTCTTGGCGCAGGTAAACGGATTTACCATCTGGTTGCTGCCTGTGGTTTCACATAAATAACCAAATTTCGGCGAGTTATATATATTTAATGACTCGATGTCTTATTGCTTGTATACAAATCAGCCACTAAACCATTTTGCAGCCACGCATGTGCCGCGCATTTCGTATTAGTCGAGCTGAAAGTGAAAATATTTAGGTATTAAATCTACCCAAGTCGCCATCGGATAGATGAAAGATAACATATTGTAAATGTGCTGCGAATTGCAAAACAGTTGGCAAGTTTTAAATTTGTAGGTATCAACAATGCAGACAAGCAAACAAAATATACAAATAACAGATTATTGGTATCCCTTTTAGAATATGTAAATGATAATTAGTATAATGCGAATGGCAAATATTTGAAATTCAATATGAATTTCTACTTAAATGCAGATAAATATTTATTTTCTGCGCCAATGCATCAACATTTTGGCCTGCTGAAGTGCCTGCTGATTGAAAATACAATTGTGGCTATGGGACCAGTGAATCGACCCATTTGTAGCCAATAAATTCTTTGCTTTGAGTATACCTCATGCTATTCAATTGCAAAATTCATAGATTGAAATCCATTCCATTTCCCCTGATTTGCAGCAATTGGTAAGCACTTTTTTACTTTTAGTTGCTGCTGCAAAAAGTATTTGCATATCAAAAGCAAAACGCAGTGTCCAACATCACCGGCAACAGCACATTCCAATATTCATCCCGGCATTTATCCATACTTCAATGCGGTATTCTGTCAAACCGAACACGGATTTCGTATGCAAGGCAACGTCCCAGAGTAGATACCGTATGCATATATTAGAGAACAACAGCAGAGGAGCACAGGAAAAAAGTGAGATAGAGAGCAAAAAGTGAAATTCATTGGCATTTTCCACGTGTCCAGAGCATAGTGCATCAATCAAATCCGAAATGCATTTTCTGCGTAAATAATTTGTAATGCATTCAAGAATAACAATAACAGATGATAAGTCCAATAATAGATACTAATTTTCTGCACACACGTATTGCTTGTGCCACAACAACATGTTGTTGCGCATAAATCGCAATCAAGAATGTTTGTGCAAAAATTTCAAATTGCGTGTGGCACATTTTCAATTACCTCCCAAGTGCATCTGAGAGCGGCTTTCGGCTCGAAACAGTGGAAACTCCGGGCACTGAGCATTAATTTATGCATGTCCCAAACAAACAACAACAAAGTTGCATACAAATGGGGAGGGGGCCCATGTTGGCGCAACTAATTAGACACTTGTCATTCGTTGTAATGTTGTAATAAATACCGTTACAATGTCATTACCGGCATTACTTGACGGTATTCCGGTTATTTTGTTTCTCCATTTTGTTTAGGAACTTCTTCTTTTTTTAACTGGTCGCAGTCGTCGCGTCGCGTCGGGTATCGTCTGGCCCGACTGTCTGACAGTCTGACAGACTGACTGTCAATGGCTTGTTAGCTTTCTTTCTGACGTGAACTCTCGCTCCCCATCGAGAGACGCCCCGGTACACGGTACCACGTACCGCTCTTGACTTTGTTCAAAACTTTGTTTTGCTTTACGGCTTAGAATTTTAATGAGCTTTCGTCTACTGCGCTTTTTGTCACTTCATTCTGAAATATCATATTCTTCTGTTTTTCATGCCGCTCAAACTAAACACGTTCTCTTATGTAAGATATTCTTATTTTCTGTGGGGTCATTGCTTAGTTATAAGTACCGACTCCTTGACACTTTTTTCGAGTACATAAAGTTAAGGTTGTCGTAAGATTGCTTTTTTGTTGACAGCTGGCTTCTTTTTTTTAGCTTTCTAGTTAAATTTAAAGCGGTTAAAAGAAATTGCCATAAAAAGTAAACCTTGACTTCGAAGCTTTCCCGCCCACCTTATACATACTAAAGTATACATTTTAAGTGATCGTTAGAGTTTAACATAAGACCGTGTACTTTCAATGTCAAGTTCCTGGTTGTTGTGCCTGCTCGCAAGGTCATTGCGAACCTTTTGACACAGCTTTGCAACAATTCGAATGCATTCGTGGCATTTGGACATCTACCAATATTAGGTATTTATAATTACCACATGCATCAGTTCAACGAATGTTATGTGAAATTCAAATTCCTTGGCCTCATTTAATTGATTCACACCCTTCACTTAGTTAGTGAAGCTAGTTTCAAAGAGCACAGCTTTACTTTCTCATATACTTGGTGGCGTTCCACCAAACTTTCCCACCTTTTCTGTTGGTTTTGTACGCCAACAACATCCTCTTGCCTCAGCGTCTGGGTGCCTCATTTCTGTCAAACTCATTGTCAGAGAACATCTTAACTTGGTGTCTGAAACATTAAAGAACTTATCTATAGGCAAATATTGCCCAACATAATTTACACACGCCCAGCAATTGTGCAAACAAAATGCAGCCGACAACCTTTCGCCCGACTCCACAAACAGCAACAACAACAACAACAACAACAACAACAACGACAACGTGTTTAATAAACATTCCAATATGTCTAGATAATTAACGCTAGGCTATGTTTACAGGGCGGGAGGCCCTGAGAAATTTCGGCGTAATTGAGTGGCTTATTTGCTTCGTCGATTACATATGTATATATATATATATATATGCACATATGCATATATAAATATATATGCATGTATGTACTTGTAGATAGAGACGAACTTGTAGTTGTAGTTGTTCGGCTATTTGCCTAATGCGTTGCTATATTTGTCCAGCTAAAAAGTAAGTAAAAGGAAACGAAAACAATCCTGTCTAACCGGTCCATAAAAATAGAAACGTTCATTACGCAAGAATGTGCCCTAAAACGATGCAGCCAAGTGCCTAAGAACAACAAAAACCTGAAATCTGCATAGTAGTAGAAAGATTAATTAACCCGACGCAAGGCGCAAGCAGAAGCACCAATAACAACACCAACAACAACAACAATAGTTGCAACAACAGCAACATCGACAAGCAACAACTATGCGACTATTTGCTGCAACGACGCCGGCAGCGATGTTGTCTCACAGCTCCAGCGATGAGGCTGGCGAAATTATAGAGAACGCGCACATCGATGCCAGCAGAAAACAAAGGCAGTCTGCGGGGGCGGGAGCGGTGGCGGGATCGGTAACGGGAGCAGGAGCTGTAGCTGGAGCAGGACGGTCTGCAGCTGGAGCTGAGGCTGGAAGGGAAGTCGGTGCCACGATCTACAGCAACCACAGCAAGTCAAGGTCATTGGAACGCTATGCAGGCCCGCCGTCCCAGCAACAACTGCAGCTACAGCTGCCGCCCTGTGCCACGCCCACGGGCAGCACGCGTCGACGCTTGCTGTCGCCGTTTCGCTCCATGAAGCGGCGCAGTCGCAGCAGCAGCAGCAGCGGCGAATCACAGGCCTACAATCATCTGGCAGTGGTGGTGGCCAATGCAGCCGCCGCAGCCGCAGCTACCACTGGCCAGGCCAAGGCCAGCTCCCAGAGCGGCGACAGCGGCACCGGCGGCACGGAGCTGGAGCACGAGCTGGAACTCGATTTGGAGCTGGATCACGATGAGCAGGAGCACGATGAGAGCAGTCAACTGAGTCTCAGCTACTCGCAGCTCAGCAGCAGCGGCTGTGATGAGGCAGATGCCGACGACGAGGCAGCAACCGTAGCAGCAGCGCAAACGTCGCAGCTGGCGTCGCATTCGACTGTTGTTGATGTTGCGCTGCAACATGTTGCCGACGAACGGCGGCGACGCAACATCTTGTCGCTGTACTCCTCCTCGTCCGAGGAACAGCTGCACTGTCGAATCGGTGACATCACCCTCATGGATGACACCTACTCCAACTGCGATCCACAGAACGATGCGGAGCGGATGTTTCTACAAATTGTTGGCATGTTGCGCGATGAAAATGAGGTTTGTGTATTGGCTAAGTGCCCCTAACAACATGTCTCTCTGTATTTACTACTATGAGTATACTCGTACACTCGTACATTCACACATATGCAGATAAATAATTTGCGGGCATCGCCTTACAATTTCATTTAAACACATTCCTAAGCCTCCCACTCTTTCACTTGGTCGGAATTAATTTCTTGACTACAGTTCAGTCACGGCCCATAATGGATTGGCCATAACTCAAATTTGGTTTAATAAATGAGCATTTTCTTCTCAATAAAAAAGCGATGATAACTGAAAATGCATCTGCAAGTGCAACTGCATCCCATCAATGGAATTGCACGATTAACCATTTGATTTACGGCTTGATTACTTAAATTGAAGCCGAAATGAAAGCAAATGAAAGTTATCTTGCCATTTCGTTTAATGGGCTATTGACCCTTTATATCTTAAAGGTTTTCCTTTGACCCTTTAATTGTTGACAAAATATGGTTTTTTATTAAATAAGTTTCTATTTGGATAAAACATGTAATTTAATTCAACCGAGAATAGACGAGCTGATGCGACAGCACCTGGTCTCCTGCTAATCCGTTTGACATGGCAAATGACAGCAAACGCCATAAAATGCCCGCAAGTCACATTTCCAGAGCAAACAAAGGCATTTTTAATAAGCAAGCGGCACAAGGCTGGCTGGTGAAAGCCCTAAGGTGGCTTGTCCGCCAGCCCGCGATCTCGCTGGGATGCCATAGAAAATATGTGCACAACTTTTCTGGCTTAGCTGGCCAGCGGCTGCCAATACGAAGAAGTCGCATTAGCTGCTGCTATGCCTGGCGAGTGGCACGTATAAGCTTGCACCATGTTGCACACTTTTTTTATTCGCATATGTTTTTTGTATTTGTTGTTGTGATTATACAAAGCCAGACCAGGCTCCGCCCTATTGGCAGCCATGGTGACTTTACAAGGATTCCCGGTCCACTTTGACGCATCTTTGGGGCTTTTGCTTTGTTGCCGTTGATTAAAACTGAAAAAGTTTTACTGCCATACGCGAGCTACCAGAACGTGCCGTAAAAGTGCATTGACCTCCTATCGGCTCGTGTAGTTTTCATAATGACTTCGATATCAAACGCTTTCTTGTCTTTGTTGTAGCAACGTTGGCTTGTTGCCACTAATTAGTGCTGCTTTCAACAGGGTAGGTGGGGCCGGGTCGCGTTGCATTTTTGCAGCAAGCATCAAATTATTGATTGCAGCGGGCAACAATTTGCGGCGACAAGTGAAGCCTAACCGTCGCCTCTCCTGCGGCCTTTGTTGTGCTCCCCTTTTGCTAATTAAACAGAAATGCAAAACGGGAAAAAACTCTGCCATCAGTTTTTGTTGTCGTTCTTTGAGGCAAAAAAATGCACAGTCAATTGCAACTTCAAATTGTGTTTACACCTAATTAGCTGAAGCACGAAACTTCAGAAAATAAGTAAAAGAAAATAAAATTATGCAACATCGCAGAATAATAAAATATGATGATTGATAAACCGAAACGCAAGACCAAATGATTAACAAGAAAGCCCGAGGTTTAAATACATCTTTAAAAATATGGCTAGCATGAGAATTGTGAAACTCGTAATTACTGTCTTGCAAAGCAGAAGAACGAGCATAGGGAAACTAATAAATGTTGAGTTTGGTCAAGATATCTTGACATATTTTAATACGTCAAGGGGTCAAAAGTCCAAGACACAGCACAGCAACATCAGCCCAATTAACATTTTAAAATTTATGCTTAAAAATATATTTCTTAACTTTTAATATCCTAACTAAATTAAAAGTAATCAAAGCAAAGGTCAACAGCAGGAGTGAAAACCAGCCGAAAAATGTTGCAAAAACTGCAAGTAAAAGTTAAATGGCAAACAATGCTGGGGCCGTCGAGACAGGGCAGCACATGTAAAATTGCCCCTGCATGCATTATGAAGCATAAACTTGCCCCTGGGAGCTAGCAGTAGCTGCAAAGTTCAAAATCATAAACACAAACTTCAAGAAAACTGAATTACATAGAGAAAAAAGTAGGTACAGCAGCAGCAAGCAAGCAAATAAGTATAACTAAATAAAATAATAGAGTAAATGGGTCGAGCTGGGCATGCCGGATGGTATCCTTGCATATTGGCATCCTGGTGGCTTGTTGTACTGTGGCAAAGTTGAAAGTTGAAGTTGTGCGCAGGTAAATGCATTTTGCTTGTTGCATGCATTTTACATGCAAAATGGCAGCAATGAAAGTTTTTGTTGCAAACTCCAAAGAGAACGACAGCAGCCCCGCCAAATGGTCTGCCAAAGCGAAAATGATGAAAATGTGCAAAATGAAACGTGTGCCATGCTGCACAGTGCAGCAGCTGCCACTTTCCACCTACTACAAGGCATTTAAATTGGCAACGGCAACGGGGGGCAGCCACCAACGCCCAACCAACAACGGCTGCCCGCTTGTCCCCTGTTTACACATCAAAGTTAAAGCGCGCCCTTTGCCCTTTACGGCTAATGAAGAGTGGGCTCACAAAGCGGCTGTGACAGCGACACGATGGAAGCAAAGAATATGCCTTTGATTAACTTATGCCCAACTTTAAATTACAGCTCGCTCCATTGAGGCCCAACAATGTCCAACCATAAAGACATTACCTCATTATTGGCGCAACAATGCGAACTATGGGTCGTATGCTTAATATTCTCATAATGAATATAGTGCTCTTGCCTTTGCCGCTGTCGTTGCCAAACAAAGCCATGTGAAAATTAAACAAGCCAGCCGAAAAGTAGGCAACAAACAATTTAGGACAATGGATGAGAAGAGTTTAATGTGAGCTCTATGCATGAATATGTGTGTGTGTGTATGTCTGCTTATATAAACACAATTTGAGTCTTCTGTTGTTGTTCTCTCTTATTTTATCTCTTCTGATAGAGCATTGTGCATATAAACCAACTAAAAACTGAAAATCAAATTAAAAGCTTATTATATATTCACAAAAGTCAACCTAGGCAAAACTTAATTGAACTTAAGCAGAGAGCGCAATTTATATTTTAATTAAACATATTAAAGTATCTTCATAAGATAAGCAAAATGTTGATAGCTCAAAAGTAAACTAAATATTAAAATTGTAAAGAGCTAATATTTTGTGGCATAATTAAAAATACATGCATGAATAAAATTGTGTATCCAATTACACATAATATGTATAAATTATCTAAATCCATGCACACACATAGTCCGAAATTTATAAAATTTTAAAGGCATAATATGCCACCCAAATTAGGGAGGAACATGTACATATATGGATTTTATAGTTTTTGTGTTATACTTATCGATATTATGGAAATGTTACGAGATATCGACAGCAAATGATTAAATCGACTGAACTTGTCGTATTGATCAAGAACATGATCTTGCGTACTCTATATGGTGGGAGATGTTTCCTACTACTTCTTACTATTATTTACATAAAAACTTTATAACCTTTTCAGATTTGGGGCATACAAATGTTAGACTTTCATATCCTTTTCATAAAGCGAGCTAATTCAATTGATGTATATTACTAAATGCAGTGCGTTAAACTTGTTATTTGCAGAAAATGCGCCAATTCCAGAAAGTGCTCGAGGACCTGAGCTCCCGAGTCGCCCTAGCTGAACAAACAAAGAACGCCTGGCAGACACCCACATCTGTGGCCGAAGCTAATGAACAGATGCAGCAGCTGCAACGGCTTCGGGACAAGATGACCACGGCCAGTGCTTTGTTGGATGACTGCAACGAGCAACAATCCTTCTTCACCGCCAACCAGGTGCTCGTACCGACGCCGTGTTTGTCCAAGCTGGAGGATTTAAATACACGGTAAGTATACGCTATGGGCTTTGGCAGCTGCAACAGGACGGCACTCACAGAGATTTTACCTTGTTTTTTTGCTATCGCAGCATGAAACTGTTGCAAATTGCAATGGACGAGCGTCAGAAGGTATTGTGCCAGGCGGGTGCAAATCACACGCACGAGAACGGGGACGATGGACGCAACACATCGAACAGTGGCACCATTGGGCCATTACCTAATTTGGGACAGAGTGTTAAGCCGCCCTGGGAGCGTGCCACAACCGCCGCCAATGTGCCTTACTACATCGAGTAAGTATCGACACCTAACATCAGCCAATCAAAACTGAACCCAACCTCCCAACTCTTCTGCAGCCACGAACGCGAAACCACTCATTGGGACCACCCGGAGATGATTGAACTAATGAAGGGACTTGCAGATCTCAACGAGATTCGCTTCTCAGCCTATCGCACGGCCATGAAATTGCGCGCCGTCCAAAAGCGACTGGGTGAGTATCCGCTGCAGACTACATTATTTATGCTGACAGCTTCGTGAAAGATATGCTCAAATTTAAAGCGCGACAGCAGCAACCCAATGCCAAAATGTTTGAATATTAGAAGATGGAAAATCGACCATAGACGATAGATAGATAGATTTTTAAAAACTCTGACAGACTGATTATCCAAGTGGATTTTATGGAAATGGAAGGCTGTATCGAAAGCTCGTTTGGTGAATGCCACTTCAAGTTTCTGGCTTCCGAGCTTTCGGTTTTTGCACACTTAGACTGACCCGGCTAGAACGACTAAGCTGGCTTGTTAGTCCACCTAAGCCACGCAGGCTTTTCATATAAACTTCGACCTCCGCTTTCTCCAACTTGGGTGGCAATTTTTCGTCACATTGTAAAAACTTCAGCAACGAAGCTCGTTCGCTTTTAGCCAAGCGTTAAACACCAAAGTCAGCTAGTGAGTCTGTCAGTGAGGTTTCTGATTTATATGTTGATATACATATTTAGCCCAACTATATACAGGCTTACCTTTAAGTGCATATTTAACAAGTTTCCATGTTTTTCACTTAAAGCACTCGATCGCATCTCAATGGCCACTGCCTGTGAATCGTTCGATCGGCACGGACTCCGGGCCCAGAACGACAAGCTGATTGACATACCGGACATGACGACGGTGCTGCATTCGCTCTATGTGACAATCGATAAAATTGATTTGACGCTAATGCTCGACCTGGCCATCAACTGGATACTGAATGTGTACGACTCGCAGCGCACCGGGCAAATACGTGTGCTTAGCTTTAAGGTGGGTCTCGTGCTGCTCTGCAGGGGTCACCTCGAGGAGAAGTACCGCTATCTGTTCCGCCTGGTCGCCGACACCGAACGGAGGGCAGATCAGCGACGCTTGGGACTTCTGCTGCACGATTGCATACAGGTGAGTGTTGGGTGGCATTAAGGCACTTCGCATAATCCTGATTGCAAACTGATTGCTGTGCCATCTTTACAGGTACCGCGTCAATTGGGAGAGGTGGCCGCCTTTGGTGGCTCCAATATTGAGCCCTCGGTGCGTTCGTGCCTGGAGCAGGCGGGCATATCACAGGAGGCCATCGATGGCAATCAGGAAATCTCAATAGAGCTGCAACACTTCCTTGGCTGGCTGCAGCACGAGCCGCAGAGTCTCGTCTGGCTGCCTGTACTGCATCGTCTGGCTGCTGCGGAGGCGGCCAGGCATCAGGCCAAGTGCAACATATGCAAGGAGTATCCAATTGTGGGCTTCCGCTATCGCTGCCTCAAGTGCTTCAACTTTGATATGTGCCAAAAGTGTTTCTTCTTTGGAAGAAATGCCAAGAACCATAAATTAACGCATCCCATGCACGAATATTGCACAACGGTTCGTATGCTTAGTGAGCTGCCCGACCATCGGCTATAACAGCACTTTTCTCTTTAATCCTATAGACCACATCCACCGAGGACGTGCGCGATTTCACGCGGGCACTCAAGAACAAATTCAAGAGTCGCAAGTACTTTAAGAAACATCCACGCGTCGGCTACCTGCCCGTGCAGAGTGTTCTAGAGGGTAAGCAGAGCATCAAACTGTCATCGCTCATTGATTCATATTTTCTTTTGTATAATACGCAGGTGATGCACTTGAGAGTCCGGCACCCAGTCCGCAGCACACGACGCATCAGCTGCAAAGCGACATGCACTCGCGGCTGGAGATGTATGCCTCTCGGCTGGCGCAGGTGGAGTATGGCGGAACCGGCTCGAACTCAACGCCAGACAGCGATGATGAGCATCAGCTAATCGCACAGTATTGCCAGGCACTGCCCACGAACAATGGCAGCGCGCCCAAGTCGCCGGTTCAGGTGATGGCCGCTATGGATGCAGAGCAGCGCGAGGAGCTAGAGGCCATCATACGTGACCTTGAAGAAGAGAATGCCAATCTGCAGGCCGAATACCAGCAGCTGTGCAGCAAGCAGCAAAGCGGCACACCCGACGAGGCAAACGGCATGCAGCACTCCAGCTCCAGCATGACGGGCCTGTCCAGCCAGGGCGAGCACGGACAGGTTAGCCCGAAAAATTGTCATATATGTATATAATAATAAATCTATCTTTTGTTGTACTTGGTTGCAGGACATGATGGCCGAGGCGAAGCTGCTTCGCCAGCACAAGGGCCGCTTGGAGGCCCGCATGCAAATACTCGAGGATCACAATCGCCAGCTGGAGGCGCAGCTGCAGCGTCTACGCCAGCTGCTCGACGAGCCCAACGGCGGCGGCTGCAGCAGCGCCAACAGCAGCGGACTGCCCAGCGCTCCCGGCTCAGCACTCAATTCCAAGCCAAACACGCTGCAAACTCGCTCGGTAACCGCCTCGCAGCTCAACACCGACTCACCAGCCAAGATGAACCAGCAGAATGGCCACTACGAGCACAATTCAAGTGAGTAGCAGCAGACAAAGATGTTGTAGCAGGCTCTGAGCCATCGGGCGGGAATCAGACATAGGTCTGCTTAGCTTAAGTCTTATAGATATCTCGCACTTAACCCCTGCCTGTCCGCATCTAACTGAATAATATCTCATTGCTTGGCCAACTCTTGACTATTTACTTTTTATGTGCGCATACATAGAGGGCATTATGCTTCCCGGTCTCAGCAACGAGCTGCAGCAGCATTCACAGCTGGCCAGCCTGGCCGCCAAGCATCATCAGCATCAACTGAGCGGCGCCTTGAACGCACTGCATCAGCAGCAGCAGCAGTTGCAGCACTCCCAGAGAGGCGTTCTCACCGGCAACGGCGGCATCGACATGCCCAATAGTGGCATGCAGACGTCCAGCTATTTGGGCGACGACGGTCGTCCGCCGCCTCCACCGCTCTCCAGCTTGCTACAGCAGCAGATGAACGGTGCGAAAATTGTCGTCCATTTTTATTTTTTTTTATGTTTTAGTTGACTTTTGGTTTTCTCGGTTGGTTCAGATGTGGCGATATTTTGTTTTAGCTAGTGACAACAAATCAAAAAGTTTTAATGGATTTTTATTTCGTTGCTTCACTGCAGCTTCGTGCTTTTTATGTTGTTTGTGTTTGATGGTCAAACTCTATTTACTCAGAAAAACTAATGTGAACTTTCTCTTGCTTAATCCTCCCTGCCATTGCCACCTATATGACTATAGATCTTACCTAGAGCGTTCGGAGTGTATGTCAAAGCGGTAATACAAACCTTTCTGTTGTTTAAATTGAAAATCCAAAAATATTATGTATGTTCAAATATAATGTATACCTGACGATTTTGCTTGTTTTCACCTTGAAACAGAAACAGCTGAAAATTTGGTCACTGTCATCACGGAACAGGAAATCGAGTCTAACAACGATGACTTGGATGAGACGAGCAGCTGCACGACTACAAATACAACGACGACGACGACCACAAATACGGAGAAAACCTGTGTGAATTTAAAGAAATAAGTTTCGATATCTAAAGCTGAAAGGCAATACTAAAAAACTAAAAGAACAAGAATGAAACAAGGAAGCCCAACTTAAGGATTCTTCACTGTAATGGCTGGCGTGCAAGCAAATTCTAAACAGTATACATATACTTACATATATCACTATAAATAATTACAAAACGCAACTTATACATATAAATGTCGTGGTACATATAATATATTTATACATATGAATATAAAAAAAAATACAAATATTTGAAAGCTGAAAGTTTTTTATTAGCTATGAGAATATATCAATACTAAGAGAATAATACATATTAAAAGCTGAAAATAATGCAGAAATATAAAATGTAGTTAAGAGTCTTATACTAAAATAAACTTCGTAATAACGAATGCATAACCAACTGCGAGCACTTGCAAAATTGTTATAGAAGCACTTTTTTCAAAACAATGCAACAATAGATTTAAAGCCAATTTCGAGGTTCCCCTTTACTTGATATACAACAAATTGCTAAGGTATATTTAGTAAGAATTGAAATGCAATCTTATTTACCCGTTCAACCTGAATCAAAGATACTTTATTTCAGTTTAATTTGTAATTTATTATATTCCATTTATGTGTATTTTGTATTATAATGTTATATGTGCTAACTAAAAGTGTGCTGCAATGTAATTAATTAAAGATTTAGTCATTATTGAACAACTTTTTTATTTGGTTCGTTTGATTCATTTCACCTTTTCAGCTTTGATTTTTTTTAACAATTATTTTGATTGTAGATACGATATTTATTTGTGTTATAAATGCATTGATGACGAATACGATGACTATATGGACCACCTTTTCTATAACCTTTACTATCAAAGTATCATAAACACATGAGATGTTCACTAGATAAATCAATATAATTCCACTTAATACTACTAGTCAAATTAAATCCATACTTACCTACATATGCATATATGAAACCGATAAATACAACTCAAATCGCTTTACATACCAAACTTAACGAACGTTTTTAGATTTCTAAAGAAATGGAACTAATATAATCACATCATAAATTACATATGCAAAAATATTAAATACATACAAACATATATCAACAAAAGTACCATTTATTATTCATGTAGAGCGAATGGCAAAATATAACACTCATAACTATCCAAGCCAGAAATAGAGCTTTTGAAAAAATCAAAAACATAAAATATCTTCAAAAATACATTTTTATTTTAATTTAACAATATTTGAATCGGTTACAAAAAGGTCGACAATATTTAACACAAAAAATAAAATCTCTGACATTCATTTAAATTTTTCAAACTGCAACTGAATGCAACTTTTAAAATAATAACAAATTCAACGTAACAATTTTTAATATGCATAACAAGAACTGACTATATAAATACATACAGACTAATATATGTACTACAATTCTATTCCCCACAACTCACAATCAGAGTAGACATGTTACCCACTATGAATATTTTTCTAACCGATGCAGACAAGGAAGTCCTACCAATAACCTACAGTTTAAAACCCTCCGTTTCAAGTTAAAAACGAATGAACCAAAAGAGCTAAAGTGAAAAAGTAAATCATAAATCATTGAATAAACATATGAAGTTATTAGAAAACATATCCCAAAAAAAAAAATACTACAAAATAAATACACTTATAAATAAGCTGAAATAACATAAATATATATTCAACACGAATTTAAATACACGCATGTTACTTAAACTTAAAGGTCAACAATAAATGAATGTTCGTGTTCTTTTAGATTCGATTCGCAAAATACTCAAATTATTGCTGCTGATAAGGTGAGCCATAATTCTGCCAGCTTTGATATAACTTGTATATTTATAAAAACTAAAAAATAAAAATAAATAAATAATAGGAAGTGAAGCAATTCAAGCATATCCCAAAATAGTCTTCAGTGCATCAAGTGGTTGTCTATGATAAATATGGTATTCTATATGCCATTACATCAAATATATGATATAGAACTAGACAAAAGCCAAACAATCAACGAAAATTATACAAAATATACTATGTGCTATATTAGGCTCTTTATTTGATAAATATTCATACGTATGTACAATATATAATCGAAATATTTTAGCGCAACTCAATGTCACATACATACTTATGAAGCTTATTAATAACTACCTAATTCTAAGTTCACTTAGAGAAATTGTGTCCAATTGTAAAGCATCAGAGCACTCACTCACTTTATGCTAAACCCTTAGTTTAATACTTACCACTCCACTAGAGCAACGGCTTATTATTGGTATTGCAATTATCGGATGAAAATTGAATTGAAGTTCTCGCTTATTTGTTTCTCTACTACGTAGAACCGAAGGTAGACAAAGGGCTTGACTAAGCTCCAAAATTATTTTAGTGGTAGCTTGTGCATGAGCACGGGCAAATTCAATTGTACCTATCTTTTGATACCGTTTACTACAAAACTAAGGACTATAATCTTATTAAATTGTATATCTGATTTGATGCAGTAAGACCAAGGCAAGAAAATAAATATATATACATACATATATATACGTGAACTTTATTTGTAACTTGAAGCAGATGAAATCTATGATGCGATCTTACACATTTCAATCTGTTCTACAAATGGTAGAAAGTATATATACACACTTATATATAATGCATTCATATACATACATACATATACATGTGCAAACATGCAAAAATACTAAATAATAATATCAACAAATAATACTTAAATGTTTATATACAAAACACACATATATTTATACATAATGGAATAATTATACTATGTCATACAATACAAACAAATATGAACATTACAAAAAGTTGATGCAATAAAAACAAAATTAAAAAAAAAAAACACATTGAGTCCTTATATATTTTTGATTTTCTGCCAGCTGGTATTCTCCGGGCTTGACCAATCTAAGAATCTTGCTTCAGATTTTTGTACCCATTTCCAGCCCATGGACAATTTATATCTACTTACGCGGCCATTAACTGCATGTCTAAAGTCATATTTTTATTGTATATGAGTTCAAAGTTAATCGAATTAAGATCACGAAGCTGGAATCTATATTTTCCGTTCATTATAGTCTCGTGCTGTGAAGCTTGAAATCCAAAATTAAATTTTCGGTCACATCCAAAGGGAGTAACTTTAGCGAAAAGTGTGAAACGCATCTTATATGAATTTTCACAGAGATCTTTGAAAATGAGATTGCAGTCGATTTATTGAAGACCGGCTTAGCAGAGACCTTCATTACATTCGGTTACCACAGCTGACAAATTCAACTTCCTAGCTCTGATCGGATCGAGCTGTATGTTGGGAACCAATCAGTCATTCATTAATAGAAGTAAATAAAAATATAGTTTTAGCCTCGTAGCACTTACCGCTGAGGCTGTTATGCTTGATCGGCATACCTCAAAACCATTTAATGTCTTGCTTATGATAGAATTAGACAAATAATTAGTATAACTTGCTATTGTTAGCTTTATAGACTCAGGTGTTCGCAATCCATCCAAAGCTTTCTATTCACAGAAAGCAGCAGGCAATAATATATAATAACTCAAAATATATGTAAATAGAAGCCTACATCTTTGAGCCCAAAATATACTTCTTGATCAACTCACCAAATACTGATATGCCGATTTTACGTTTTTATTTTTATTTCAAGTTCAAATACCTTAGCCGCGAACTTAAGCTTCTACTTCAAATATAACGTCACATACCCAACATAGTATATGAACCTATATATTAAGTTAAACTTATGAGATAAGCCCGCGTATTGAGAACAAAATATATGTACGTAATACCAACATCCAACGACGAACACAACAATTGATAGAGAAGACCGTTTAAGGAGTAGATGATATGAAGAAAAGCACAAAGTCAAAGAAATAGATGTTAGAAATATAATTGAGCAGTCAAATCAAAGCAAAGAACAGGGGAAGCTGGAGTGCTAGATCGACTTCTAGTTGCCAAATGCTTGTCAAACTCAGTGGTGATAGTAGGCATGTGGGTCAGCGGCGGGTGCGGGCAGAGCGGCGGGATAGTGGCCGTACGGAGAATGGGCAAGTGCTGGATAGGCGGCTTGGAAGTGTGCGGTGGGCAGGTGAGCGGGTACGGGTGCGGGAGCAGGAGCAGGTGCTGGTGCTGGAGCGGGTGCAGGTCCTCCATGATGTAAAGCGCTCAAGGCATATGGATAGGAGAGCAATGGTAGCGACGCCTTGGGCACTGGCGGCAACGGAGGCGCTGGCGCCGGTCCTGCAACTGGAGCATGCGGTGCAGGTGCTGGCCCGGCCAGTGGCTTGTATGCTAGCGGCTCCTTACGCACAACTGCATTGAAGCCATTATGGGGATCGGCTGTGTAGTCAACGGTGCGCTTGGTGCCATCCGGATCCACAACCGAATAGCTGCCCTTGACCACATCGCCATGGCGTGTTTCATGCTGGCTCTTCAGATCCCCGGTGTAGCCGTCCTGTATGTCATAGCCAAAGGAGTACTTGGGATCAGCATCGTACGGTTCCGGTGCTGGCTTGGGTGCTGGAGCTGTGCACGAAATAATTTCACGTTGCACTTAAATTTCTCCAATGTCTCAATCCACTCACCAGGTGCCAAATATTGCGGTGGTCCGTGATGCGGGCCATAACTTGCATAGGCATGTAAGGGTCCAGCTGGGCCACCATAATAGGGTCCAATAACGCCTGCATAGGCAATGCCCAGCGCAGCGCTCAGCAGAAATATCTGCAGGAAAGATGATCAGATGATTTTCAATACAACTGGCACTCAAATATCATTCATATAGCTTTGTGTTAGTTAAGAGTTTATGGACTATCACAAGGTTAATAATTGAAGCAGTATTTCCATCGAGTGGATGCATTCTAGTCAAGTATAGCTATTATTAACACACTGCCATTAACACACCTTTAGCATTACACTGCTTAGATGTCCTTGCGCGTCTCTCCACTTGTCGATCCTTTTATTAGCCCAAACACCGAACACCACTTGGAATGTGGCCAACCGACTCTTAAGGCTTGGAGCACAACGACGAGCACACTAGATGAAGAAACAACAACTGCAAACGCTTCGATGGCGTTCTGGCAATTTATAGTAAAACTGGCGGCAAATGTCGCCTGCTTCACATGGCGCAAAAGACCAAGCGAACAATAAACTAATTGAAGATCAACACTGAGAGACCAGTTAAGAGCCCCAGACTGATCATGCCACATGGCGCGCACTAAACAACAACAACAACAACAACAATATCAACAACAAGTTAGTATATATAATACCAAGACTGGGCAGCCACCTGGCTCTGAATCGAATCGTGTGCCTGGGTTCAACTTTGGCGCTGCCATCGCAGCCGTCTTAGAAAGGTTATTCTTCCGCCAAACCATTTAAAGGGACCCGGGGAGACCCGTTCGTTGTTTGCCCTTTCACTTTTGTGTGCCATGTTTGTGATTCGTTTGCGATTTAGCCAATTGTGTGAAAATTTTGCTGCACACACAATTGAAATGTTAATTTATTATCGGCTAGGACTTTGGCCAAGCTTAAAGGCGCGTAATTAGTTCCAGCTATGAGAAAAATCCAAACGGCAAACGCCAAATCCAATGAAATGGCAGCCGGCAGCAACAACCACAACAACAACAACAACAGCAGCAGCAACAACGTCGCGCATGCACAAAAGGTCAGACAGTCGACAATTAAATTACAACAAACCAAATGTCTGACTCCAGCAGCCGCCGAATAAAGCGAAAGGTCAACTTGCCCACCGCTTAAGCAACGGCACATTTGCGCCCTGACACACACAGCCACGTTCATGCATAACCAGTCCCCAGTTGCCCGGTTCCCCGGTTGCCCGTACCCAACCAATCCTTTAAGCTCCACGCCAGAACGAATAATGTCATTTGTTTCATGTTCATTTAGTACTCTTAATTTATTATCGCAAATTTGTTGCAGTCCGCAGATATCCAAAGGTATTGACAGCTCCAGCCATTGTGGCAGATATAGCAATAAATCGTGCAAGTTGCCGTTATTCAATACAACATTTGCAACTTGAAGATCAAAACAATTGATCAAAACAATGTCCAATTGTAGATTACTCTTTCTTAAGCACAAGGTATGATTTCGCATACATACTCTGCTAAATCAGCTGAGTGGAAGAGTAGAAGTCGATCAGACGACAGATCAGAAATAAAGTTCAATTTGTTTCTATACCCTATTACTATTAAATAGATACAAATTCATATGAATAAGCTAAAGACTTTAAATTTAAAAGTATGCCATCGACAGGCTTACGTTAGATAACTCGGCTTTATAGCAAACTAAAAGTAGTATGCAAATAGTTTCAATTGATATTTTTATAGTAATTGATATTCTGTGCCAAATATATTCTCAACCAAAAATATAGATTGGAAAGCAGTTCAAATTCATACTACACCCAAAAGCTTGGTTCCTTCATTCGAATGGTCAGAAACGACTTCAATTGTTTTTTAACTTTTTGTATTACATTTTTTTTTTATTGCTCTCCCGGGATAAGATATATGATTTTCATGGTCAGCATCATCATCTATTCACATGAACGTGGCTAAGTTTACCATGCACAAATCAAGTTATTATCGGTAAGTTAACCAAACCTTTTTTTTACACATTCATAGACTCTCCTAAAATCGAAAAATATCAATGTCCACCCAAGGTTATAGGGATAATACACCTATGAGGGAAAAACACCAAAATTGGAATTGCTGCCCACTGATCAAGAATAATTAAAAAATTGTTGAACCTAGTTACTGAACCATTGGTTACTCTGATTTTTGTGAAAGTACTTATTAAAACAACCAATGACTGGATCAGTTAGCCTGCCGCATTTTAATTTAATAATTGAGAGAGTATTTACTATTCGTTAACGCACAGAAAGCTGTCAATGTGGATTGGCTGGCGGAATTAATTGTGATAAGCACTAACTGTCACCAAGAAATATGCGCTATTGATACTTGAGGTTCTTTCCATTTTTGTAATTACCAATTAGACGCTGACTCGAAAATGTATTAAAATGTGTTTATTGATGGCCTAGGATGAATTAACCAACTGACTGAATGCATTTTCTGTTAATAAGGCGGCGGATACGAAAGCAGTTGATGGTGGGCCGCAGTCCCAGTTATCAAAGTGGGTCAGCTGTTTTCTTTAGTAAAACATGTGTCATTATTAACGCTTTTTCATGGCTCTGCTGGGCTAATTTAGTGTTTAAACGGCAGATCTCAGCGCTTTTAGTTAGTCCTCAATTGCAATTTGTGAATAGATGTCCAAGCGGTGGAAACATGGACTTCTCCACTGTGCTTGAGAAATGCGGAGACTTTGGGCGATTCCAACATGTGATCTTACTCTTGTACGGCTATACGAATATACTCAGTTCCCTGCACTACTTTTCACAGACTCTTATAACATTTACTCCAGAGCATTGGTAAGAAGGTAAGAAACAGCGATTTCGCGGATCGTATTCAATATTTAAATATGCTTAGGTGTTACCATGACGATCTGCAGGATTTGAATATGTCAGAAGTTCGCTCGATATACGCAAATATGACCAATAAATCTTGCACATTATTGGAGGGAGTGGTCAATGGAACAGCTGTTGCAGCTGAGACTGGTCAGTGCCAGGATTGGATATTTAAGCGCGAACAAGGCTACGAAAGTGTCACAACTGAGGTAATTGGGTAATCGGATGCGACGTAAGCAACAACAATTCATCGATTTGCAACAATTGCAGCTCAAATGGGTTTGCGACAAATCGCATCACTCGGCCGTCGGCCAATCGTTCTTCTTCATTGGCTCAGTTGTGGGCACCGTGATATTTGGAAACCTCTCTGACCGCATTGGACGTCTGCCAGCATTGCTGCTGGCCACAATCGCAGGAGCATCAGGAGATTTTCTCACCTCGTTTATTTATAGTTTTCCATTATTTGCGTTTTCACGTTTTGTTTCCGGACTCTCCACCGATACCATGTACTATTTGATGTATATTTTAGGTGAGTTTTGCTTGAGTAATATGGATATATTTTGTGATCTTGTGGATACTGAAAAAACACTTACAACTTTCCAGTGTTCGAGTACCTCAGTCCCAAACAACGCACATTTGGTCTCAACATTATACTCGCCTTCTTTTATTGCTTCGGACTGATGACCTCCCCTTGGGTGGCCATTTGGATTGGCAACTGGCGCCACTATCTCTGGCTAGCTTCGTTGCCCGCCCTCGGGGTGCTCGCCTACCCGCTGTTCATCTGCGAGAGCGCCCAGTGGCTGCTCACCAAGAAGAAATACGATCGGGCCGTGAAATGCCTCAAATGGGTGGCTAAGTTTAATGGGCGCCAGGTGGAGGACTCTGTGTTCTACGAGTTCGTCAAGCACTACAGCGAAAAGATAACCGAGCATCAGAAACTGACAACCCATGAGGACACATTCATGGGAATGTTCAGAACACCGCATCTCCGACGCTGTACACTCTCCTTGCTATTCAAATCGTGAGCTACTGCCAATAATTCGCAATATCTAATTATGGCAATTTTTTATTCCATACAGTGTCATAATCACACTCTCCTACGATGTAATAAACCGCAACATGGAAGGCCTTGGAACCTCCCCATTTAAACTATTCTCTTACACTTCAATCAACTATTTACCAGCCGGTTGTACTATTCTCCTGCTCCAAAACAATATCGGCCGGAAGGGCATGGCCTGTGGTGCGCTTCTGGTGGGGGGCATTATCACCACGGTTACGGGCTTTCTAATTGCCTTCTTGGACCCCAAGGAAAATGCTCTCCTGCTTGCCATTATGATTGGCCTAGGCCGCTATGGCGTCACGGTGTCCTATGATGCTGAGATCCAATATGCCGCCGAGATAATACCAACCAGCGTGAGAGGGCGTGCTCTCTCCAATATACATGTTGTGGGCTTGGCCTCCAATTCGCTGGTGTTCTATGTGATCTACTTGGCCAAGTTCTATAAGCCATTGCCATCCATCTTCATAAGCTGTTTAATGTTCCTTGGCGCTGGCTTATGTCTTACTCTTCCGGAAACTTTGAACCAGTATGTTTGTAGCTTGATTTGTCGTGAATTATGCCATAATTCTCTGTTATATAATTTCCAACTTTTAGAAAGCTGCCGGAAAATCTCGCCGAAGCGGAAAGTTTTGTTAAGAAGCAACCTAGCCTTTACTTTCCATGGTTTCGCAACCGTGAAACAAGTTCGTCAATTACAGTTTAAAGCTGACAAATTTGCATTTGCATAAGTAGTTAAATGTGGTGGACTAAGAAATAATAATTTCAAATTTGAAATTTGTTTTGCAACGTGCGGGGTACATACATACTGTGTATGCATTGTGTGCTGAAAGACGACTTGTAATTTGCATAAATCTTTTAATTGACAAATACGAAGGATAAACTGATAAACTTTAATATTTGTTTTAAATATTAACGACCTTCCTCAGGATATTATCATATTTAATATCAGATTCCAAATCTTAAATTCAACACTGATTTCTTAATGTTTCTTTCTTAAGACCTCCCACTAAAATCAACCTCTGCTTTTTTATAACCTTTATTTCATTTCATTATTTTATTCAACACTTTTTGCTTAATATGTTTAATGTTTTCTGACACCTCCCACTAACATCAACATCCACTCTTCTTGACAACTCAAGGCCCATTTAAGATAAACTATCGAGCTAAAAAATAGACTCCTGACGGTTATCGACTGAATCGGTAAAATTTCTTTGAAGAATAAAAAATGACGAATTATATTAAAAGAGTTGTAACGCTGCCATAGCTAATATGTCTTTACATATATATATTTATATATATAAATGTCCAACTTATCTAGGAATCGAAACTTCATATAGTTGTAAACTTTTGTGATGAAAGTGCACGCCAAGACGTGGCTTTGAAAAATTCTACTCGCAAACATGGAAAATTGTGGGAAAACTTCTACGAAACATTTTGGATACTCATTTTAGTCAATTTTATTTGTGATGTGTTTTGAATAATCCGAACTTTCTGCGTGATAATGGTGCCAAAGTATGTGGACGGAAGATTAACTTATGTTAACTTATGCATCACAAAACAGTAAATAATAGCACATACCCGCTTGTATTTATATATATAAAGAAGGCTTCAAATTTAAGAAGATTATAAGATATATTTTTGTACCAAAACGATAAGTCGGAAAGTAAATATTGAGCAATAGCTCCCGCATCACAGTAAGCAATTCTTTTATTTATCTTAGCTAAATTCCCTACAAATATAATTATCTTTATATTCCTCTCTATCAAGTGTGGCATCTTCAAAAGATCTATATTGTGTCGTTGACCGACTTGAGTAAATTTTGGTTAAAAAATCTTAATTATTTACAGTTTGTTGGCTGTAACCAACATTTCCCCTTACCCAATATTTGTAGTTTATCGGCTTATGAACAAATAACAGTTATTAATTAATTGCAAACGTATCTTATCCCAAACACAGTTCATATTTCAGCTACACATGCAATATCTAATGATTGTGAAAATTATATAGAATAGCCAAAAATATATGAGACCCATACAACAATTCGGTATTGACGCACTTCTTATTTATGAATAGCACTTGTTTCAACATGCATATTATTATTTATAATAACACGCGAGTAATGACAAAATATTTGTCGAATATGTCTTTGCAAGTATATTACTTTATAACCCAGAGCCAAAGCAAAAAAACAAAATAAATTTCAAAATCGACCAATAATCAAACAAAATTCTTGTGTAGCACCGAATCCAAAGTGTACCCTAAAACCATGAAAAACATATTTTCGCTTTTAAAGATTCCAACTGAATTCATATAAAACGTAACTAATTTAAGTTCAAATGAGTTCTCAACATTTCCTAAATATTTAATAATATAATGGTATCTACGAATAAGTACGAAAAACTGAGATCAGTTTTGATTAGTTTAGTTCATCTTGAGAGCTATCCACTCTCTTCTAAGTCACAAATTTACTTATAATATTGAAATATAGTTAAGTAAAGAACCATAAGTTGGAATTAACGCTTTGGCCCCATATCCACCAAGAAGGGATGGATTTTCCAGAAGTGTGAAATACACCTTAAATTCACACAGACGAAAAGACAGACTGAAATGGCCAGATAGACTTAGCTTTATTTATGGCCTCGGACGTGTCTCCTTTTGCCAGTTACATACATTTGCAGATAAGCAATATACCCTTTTTTACACGCTTTCAATGAATACACGGTATACAATTCAGTGGGTGGAAGGCATTGAATTGTCGACTCGACACCGACCGACACGCACGCACAAATACTCACAGCTAAGTCCCGGAGCCCAAGCGCGATATAATAACTGTAAGCGAATCGCATCGCATGCAAAAGTATTTCAAGTCGGAAATCGCATCGCGCAAAATCTATATTTATCTTCCAAAATCACAACCTCCCTCCATATACACCCACATATACAAATTGCAGCTGATTTCGGCTGGCAGTAGCAATGCACGGGCCCGGGCAGGCGACATTTCAAACTTGACTTCGGTCTTCTACGGTTCACGTTTTAAGTATTCTAGTCGAATTATATACGATTATCACAGTCGCAGCTGTTGGTGGCTGCCCCAAGCGCGGGATCAATTCACCCGGGCCTCAGCTGTTTTAGGATCGTTCGGAAAAAGCTGTTTCTTATCGTCAGCTCGTTAGTCGCACAAACAGTCAACGCAATCATTTCGTATTCGTAAGCACATTCGATAAGTCATCGCAGCCATAATATTAGTGTAACTCAGTTTTGTGATCATGCAAACATAAAAATCGCATACAAGAACTGAAAACTACATTTTAGTAACTAAAGTGTTTATGTGCTCGGGAAAACTGATTTCAAACGAAAACCATAAATAAGTTCTGCTGATAAAATATATTGTAAATTAGTGGAAAAACTCATATATTTGCTCACGCAGTTTACGTACCTAACGTGCAGCCTAAAAATGAAAATATAAATTAATAACAAGAGTGATCCAGTCGGGAGTGCCAGACTAGGCGATACCATCTAAACAACACATTCATCACACATACACACACACACAGTGTGCAGCTTACGTGGCTGTGCTGCTTCTTCCATAATCCCAAATCAGCATCCAAATATGTGTCTATTTCCAAGCACAAGATCATAAGTTAAAAATCGAGCTTATTCTTATTCTGTGTACACAAGAGTCTACATACTTCTAAAGCTCCGAGGCTTTCCTACTACTTTCCTTACTTCAGGTCTCTAGCTCTTATAGTGTCTGAGATCGACGTCGTCTTGATCAAGAATATGTTTGCTTAATGCTTTTGTCTGTTACATAAATTTGTACGTGCTAGTAATAAAACATTTGAAATATTTTCAATTGTCTGCATATACCAATAATGAATATTTCTCCTCGCCGGCAGACCAATACAAATTATTAACGAATCGTCCCAGGGCAGCTGTACAATATAGCGTCTGATGCTATATTATAGTAGTGAAAACCTAAGAGTATTTAGACTCATATTTGATAAACTTAATTGGGATAAAAGAAAGCGCTAGTTCCTAGAGCTATATAGTTGCTCAGAGACACAGAGTAGACTCTCAATTATTGTCGAATCAATGCAATGCTTCAGCAAGACAGCTTTAAAACAGAAGCTTTGCTGCCGATTGCTATAAACAATAATCGTGTGCAGTCCGATTGACTTAATGACATAAATATACTTTTTTGTAAAAGTACTCAACCCAATATTATCCTCTTAGTTCTGTATTTATTTAAATTTGGTTGTAGAGTTAATGCAGAAGAGGAGGGGTCCAAGAACGCTCCGTTGAGGGACTCCAGCCAGAACTTTATGAGACAACGCTGCCTAGCCCTAACTTTAAGCGTATGAGCCCTTAGGTAATCAAGTGTTACATGCTTGTTTTCATCTCGATCCCAAATATTCTAACTTATCATTAGACTTATGAACTTATGATCGATCAAATTATTGACTTATATAATTGACTGTTAACGTAAATTGCAACGTTAACGTAGTTAAATTTTATGCCCTAACAATAAAAAGCAAGTACCATATATTTGTGTATGTAACAGAGGAGGAGACATCTCTGAATCTATAAAATATGAAGTGTATATACGTGACTATCATTAATATGCGAACTTATCGAGCCATCGATCTCTGGCACTAATAAGGCTGGAGATGCCAAATTTGGTGTGCGGTTATTTTCTCGAAACTAACTACATATACTATAAGCAAATGATTATTTTACATCAGAACTGAGAACGGGTACTATCGAATAGAGTTTTCTTAGTAAATTTGATAAATTAAGAATCTCAACATTAATCAATCGACGACAATTGCCGGAGAATATCTAATATATATCAGGTATATATTATCACTCCACACTTGTCCCTGGGCAATTAAATTAAATAGATCGCTAGCAATGACATTAGTATAAAAAGAATTTGTAAACAAACTGCAACGTTCTTGAGTTGAAACATAATGATCTTGACTTTCTAAATTGTATCTAACAAACATTAGGCACACTTCTGACACTTTTATGTGAAAGCTGTCAAACCTAAATTATACATTTTTGTTTTGCATGAAGCTTAGACGTTCCGGGAATTCAGAGCGCTAATTGACTTTAGTAATTAAACGAATTCCGCGCAACACGAAAAAAGGCCAATTAAATGAAATGAGATGCAATGCACGTGCCACAAGTTCAGCGGTACACTAAGGCCATAGGCTAACGAGGGTCAAGTTCGGGAAAATCCTTACACTGGACCGCGGCGGCTGGTAAATGTGAATGCAGCTGATGTTAGAAACAAAAATATCACAATGCTGGAAGTGGACAAAATGTTGGAAAAATGCGGCGACTTTAGTCGGCTGCAGGTGTTAATGCTGCTACTTTTCAGTGTGATCAATTTGCTCTCGGCCATGCATTACTATTCGCAGACGATCATAAGTTTTATGCCCAAGTACTGGTATGTATAAAGAACATATGAATAACATGGCGTATACTCAACGTATATCAATAATACGCCTAGGTGTGCTGATGGTATGGAGTCGGAAACAGCAGCTCCAGATGTATCCAGCTGCCGCCCACTGAACACTAGTGCAACAGGGCATGAAACCTGCCATAGCTACAACTACCAGGCATACATGGGCTATCAGAGTTTCACCAGCGAAATGAACTGGATATGCGGTGAGGCGTGGAAGCTAACCTTGGGCCAGTCCATGTTCTTTGTTGGCTCCGTGGTAGGCACTCTTGTGCTGGGCTATCTGGCAGATATAGTAGGTCGGTTGCCCATACTTATTTTGGCGAATCTTATTGCCATGACGGGCAACTTATTGACCATTTTTGGCACGAGTCTGCCTCTTTTTTGTATATTTCGACTCATTGCCGGCTTCGCCACTGACAGCAACTTTTTGATGATGTACATTCTGGGTGAGCACAAGAGTTTTAGCCTTTGCTAATATTTATTTTAATCAACAATTATTTCGCAGTTATGGAATATATGCGTCCCTCATTACGCACCATTGGCCTGAGTGTCTGCATTGGGGTCTTTTACTGCTTGGGCTCAATGGGCGCGCCCTGGGTGGCGGTGCTCATGGGTAGCTGGCGTGGCTTCCTGCTTGTTACCTCGCTGCCGTTCGCATTGGTGCCGCTGTTCTATTTCATTGTGCCGGAGAGCGTGCACTGGCTGATATCAAAGCAAAAATACGACAAGGCTATGGCCTGCCTAAAGCGTGTGGCCAAGATCAATGGCCGCCAACTTGACGATAGCGTCTATGCGCAGTTCATTGCGGACTGCAAATTAAGTCAGCAAAATACGAAGACTACGCCGAATCTACTGGACCTCTTCAAGACGACCCGCCTGCGCCGCAACACTTTCATACTGTTCTTCAAATCGTGAGTAGACAGCTGTCCCAGTCAAGTGGTTCACTCTTACAATCGCAACGATCTGTTTCTATGCCCTCATCCGCTCGCCCACACAGCATGGTCATTACCCTCTGCTACGATGCCGTCTCACGAAATGTGCAAGGCCTTGGCATTTCGCCATTTATCATGTTCTCACTGAGCGCAACCACGATTCTGCCTGCTTGCCTGATACTCATTGCTCTGCAAGATCGCATCGGGCGCAAGGCAATGGCTTCCTCATCGCTGCTCCTCAGTGGCGTTTTCATCTCGGTAACGGGCATCGTTCTCTTTACCGCCAGTAATCACAGTAAGTCAAAGCTATTTCAACATTTACTTCTTTATTTGTATATATGCAAATTTTGTAGAAAGAGTATTTAATTTAATTGTATTTGACTTGTTCTTATCTGTTCTGCTAAAAGCTCAAGTTTTATAAAAAATCTTATTTTAAACGCATATCACAGGGAAATTCGATTGTTTACTTTTTCGGCCTTGTTATACCCTGAGCCCATTGAAAATGTAGAGAAAGGGCATAATGTTTTTATGGAAATGCTTGTAGCAGGCAGAGAGAAACATCTCCGCTCCAATAAAGTGCATGTACTCTTGATCAGGACGACGGGCTGAGTCGATCTAGCCATGCCCGTCTGTCTGTTATTGTGGACCTGTAATATTATAATTCTTCTATACCGAGACCGTTTACAATTTTTTTCCATAGTATCTATCAAAATCGACTCTCATATCTTGGTTTCGTACACTGATCAAGAATATTTCACGTTTTAGATACCTCCGCCCGTTTTCCACAAAATTGTAAAAAGCTCATTTTTTTAAAACTAGATTCTTGCCTTCTGGCACTTACACTCTTTTGGGTGGCATATGATGCCTATAACATTTCATAAATACGCAACCCAATTTATAAATGAAAAGGCTTTTGTCTAAAGATGATTGTTCTATAAATATAATTGCAATGTTTGTTCATAAGTGCACTTGTGAATTTGAGTTAGCAATTCGAAGAATACATTTAATGAGATTATTACTTTAAAGAACTTCTAGACAATATTTAATATAAGTGCACTTTATTCAGATATAAAAAAGTCAAAAATACAATGAACGTATCTGGTTTCTGCTTTTTTTAAATATCTTTTCGTATACTCTCCCATAGACACCACAATAGTGGTAACGCTTTCCGTGATTGGACGCTTTGGTGTCACCGTGGCCTACAACTCGGCCGCCCAGTACGCCACGGAGCTGATACCAACATGTGTGCGTGGCCAGGGAGTGGCTGCTGTGCATGTCATGGGCTATGCGTTCACATTCTTCAGTGCATACATTTTGTACACGCGTACAGTCTTCTCGCCGCTGCCGGAGATCATTCTGGGCGTGCTCTCTTTGCTGGGCGCCTGCTTGTGCCTGCTGCTGCCGGAGACGCTGCATCGCACGCTGCCCACCTCACTGGAGGATGGCGAGAAGTTCGGCATTAACGAACACTGGTACACATTTAGCTGCATGGAGAAACGCTCGCAGTCGGTAATGAAACTCGCTCCGGCACGTGGCAAGTCGCTTTCCGCTTCCACTGATTCCTCCTTTTATTTTTAAGGGCAGATCATATCAACTCTTTTTTATAGAAAATGTTAGCATACTTTTAAGCTCCAACTTAAAGTTGTAAACTAATTAGTTACAATCGAAAATGGAATTAGCTTTAGATTAAGTCCTTATGGTTTGACATAACTTATTGGGCGAATATTTGTGTCAACCCAAATTTTAATTTGAAATTTGAATAATTATTTTAAGTCTTAAAATAAATATACATTTTAATAGTCAGTTCAGTCAGTCAGTTCTACCTTAATAAAATGACATTTATCATTTGAAGTTCAAGCTGATAAAGATGACGACTACGAAGTTTAGAAAATTATGTAATATAGTATAAAAGCGTATTAAAATCTAACATCTAAGGTTATACGAAAAAAAAACTTTTTAAATAATTGGTTGGTATGCCTTAAGAAAATAATGATACTCTTTAGCTTATTGCGGCGGAGCTGGACGTTGCCGAAAGAATGACTCGATCGTTAGAAGAGGTCCTCAGTAGTCGAGCTGCTTAATTTTGTGGCCTAGTCTAAGCCTTGCTAAGGCATAGATATTCTGTGCTTTCGTTCATATGGAGGGATGAAAGGACGGCGAGACGGACGGTGCACATAACCAATATACTCTTTTTAGCTTGGGGAACAGAGTATAGAAATTAAATATTTTAATTTATGCCTTAAATCGAACAAATTTCGCTGCCTTTGATAACCTGAACAGATCAATCGATTCCGAACTGAGCAGACGTGTTTTTTTGTGCGTTGCGCATTGCGCCTGATTTTTATTAGAACTTATATTTTTGAGAAACATCTTCATTTATCAGTTTGCCTTCTCGGGGAGAGTTGTTGTATCGCGAGTGCATGTCTTGTGTACTTAAAAAATTTAACCTCTGAATTTGTGCATTTCTGCTTATTGTTTTTGTGCATAGCATAGTTGAGTTTTGTGCTGGTAAGCCGCTCTAAAATACATGTTTTTGCTTAACTAATCGCTTTCGCGACTTCTTTTCAACCCGGTTTATCTTCTTTATGCGTCTAGCCGCTTGCTGGTGTTGTTGATCAATCTCTTACCTATTACTAATTTCTATATATTTTACGCTTTGCTTGCGTGGTTCTAATTACCTTTAGCAACAACATAAGACCGCGTTTGGTGGAACAAATATTTTCAATTTGAATTCTGTTGCATAGTGTTTGCCAAAAGCATGTCCCAATGGGAGAATGTTGTGCATTCAAATTGGTTTGCATTACGGTTGCGACTCTTGTAGGGCGGTTAACGGTGAGATGCCGGCGTTTAAGCGACAGACTAGAACTGTCTTATTGGTTATCTGTTCATTGGTTTCCGTAAACTCAATGATCAGCCCACATACCTCAATTCACTGGCCTAAAACTGTTGGATGAGTCTTGCAAATCAGCAGCTTACAAGTTTAACGATCCCTCCTATCTTCGGGCTTGGATTCCACATTCAATTCATATGAAAAAATTCTCATATTTAACTAATCGTAAAATTACACTTGGAGTACTATATATATTTACTGGTTTCGCTTCTCTATCCCAACTATACTAGCGAAAGGTGAAATAACTAAATGGGTATATTGGTTTTGTGCAAGTTTATCTAACGTATAGAAGTAGACTTCTCCAAACATATAAAGTAAATAAATCAAGAAGAACGATCTGACAGTATTAGAGATCACACCGTTTCTACGAAATCGATAAGAAAACTTGATTGCACTAAATGTCGTCGTCCTCCTATGCGATTCTCATGGCAATCCCATAAGCTTTATCTATGCTTTCAATAAACTTTTAATATCATGCACTCTATTTCAAATCCTCGCCCTCTTCCTCGTTCTTTTCCAGCTCTTAGTCTAACCTGCTATCTATACCTTTTCTTCCCTTAGTGATGTGTATGTAAAAGTCCGCCTCCCCCACTCTGTGTGTTTTTTTGGGTAAGTAAATATTTTCATATACATCAATCTATGAATATGAATTAGGCTTGAGCAAGGGATATGTCCTAGGAGAATTTAATGCATATATAGCATACACCCAATCTTCAGAAATGAAACATAAGGAATTAAATTATAAAATAAAAAAAAATGGCCTTTTATAAGATTTTCATTCCTACTCATTTTCTTTGTGACTTTTATCATATGTCATGAAGGTCATAAAAATATTCTTTTATCATATCAGAATATGGCCATTTTAAGCATTTATAAAGATAATAAGTAAAAATGATCTAGTCAAAAGTGATTGCCTAGGAAGTACCCTTTAGAACTTAGCATAGACTTATCAACGAACGTAATAATTTTAATTTTAAGCTTAATGAATTTTACAGAATTATAAACGTCTTACCAATTGAAATAAAATTTAAATGGCCTCTTTTCTTGAATATAAGTGAGCTTGTGCCCGAATTTTCTTAATTCATATTACCCTTTTAGCCCCTGCCTTGTGAGTTCAGGGTATTAGAATGCATCGTGACAGAAACGTGTACACCTTAACTTCTTATCAATATATACATATTACATATGAGTGATAAAAATAAAAAGAATCCCCACCTGCGGCACGGAAACCCATTCCAGACTTTATTCAGTGGCAACGGCTTGTCGGGTTGCTGTTTGCATAGACTCTACTTTGAATACTATAAAATATTGCAGGCTATAGATGCTCGTGTAGCTAGCTTTACGTATGATGTATGAATGTATGTGCGCTTACTTACATATGTACACTTTTAGGAATATCTGCAGCAATTTTTTGGCAAACGCTCGACAGGCAACGAGCAATGTAGACGTTGTCGATCGCGAGAGCTACCTAGAATTCTGTTGCAATGGACTTCGAGAGTGTGTTAGACAAATGTGGCAGCTTTGGACGCTATCAGTTCGTCTTGCTGGCTCTCTATGGCTATACGAATATACTTTCGTCATTTCATTATTTCTCGCAGACCATCATCAGCTTTACACCGCCACACAGGTAAAATCTAAAATTAATTTTCAATTCTTTAAAAAAAAATCTCTTATTTTATTCTTATTTTGTAGGTGCCTACCCGCAGATGCACCCGATGTTTACGCATTCGTAAATATCACATCCTCTGAAAGATGCAGGTACATTGAGTGGAATCCTGAGCTGTTAAGACACGAGGAAACCAAGTGCCAGTCTTGGCAATTTGAGCGCGAAAGCAATTATGAGAGCATTACAACGGAGGTATGTCAGCCCTAGAAGTAGGCAACACTTTTTTAAGTTTCACCAATTACACTCGCATCCCGATCTATTGTGCACAGTTGAAATGGGTCTGCGATGATGCCTACAAATTGGCCGTGGGTCAATCGTTCTTCTTCGTTGGCTCCGTACTGGGCACCATATTCTTTGGCTATCTGGCGGATCGCATCGGCCGACTAAAGGCATGTATGCTGACTACTTTGACGGGTGCCTTCGGAGATTTTATCACATCTTTCGTGCACTCGCTGCCATTCTTCTCGGCTGGCCGTTTTATAGCGGGCCTATCCACGGATACTCAGTACATCTTGATGTACATATTGGGTGGGTCTGACCTACAGTTAATTCCTGAGAAAGGTATATTTAAAGCCTTTTTTATTATAATTGCAGTATTTGAGTATCTCAGTCCCAAACGTCGTACCCTGGGACTCAACATCGTTCTGGCTGTATTCTATTGCGTGGGCCTGATGGTCTCACCGTGGCTGGCCATTTGGGTAGGCAGTTGGCGGCACTATCTGTGGGCTGCCTCATTGCCGGCATTGGGCGTGCTCTGCTATCCGTGCTTGCTATTCGAGAGCGCCGAGTGGTTGTTAACCAAGCGCCAGTTCGAGAAGGCAGCGGACTGTCTGCGTCGCATCGCCAAGTTCAATGGACGTCAGGTGGATGAATATGTGTTCGATGAGTTTATCAAGTACTATAATGAAAAACTGAACGAGGAGCAGAAAGGCACAACCGATACTTTCATGGGCATGCTGAGGACTCCACGATTGCGCAAATTTACAATCATACTGTTTATTAAGTCGTAAGTTTAGCGAGATCGGCAATGCTGCCCAAAAAGACTACAACCATTTATCTTCAGCATGATCATCACGGTGGCTTTTGACATACTCAGCCGCAATATGGAGGGCATGGGCACCTCGCCGTTTAAGCTCTTCTCATACACGGGCATTACGTACCTGCCGGCCGGCCTGACCATCATACTGTTCCAGAACTACATCGGTCGCAAGGGCATGGCCTGCGCCTCTTTATTTGTGGGCGCTGTCATTACGGCCTTGACGGGCTATTTGATAGCCAGCTTGGACCCAGCGGAACATTCAATTGTCTTGGCCCTGATGGTGGGCTTGGGCAGATATGGCGGCGTTGTAGCTTACGATGCGGAGGCTCAGTATGCCGCCGAAATTATACCCACTAGTGTGCGCGGTCGAGGCATGTCCAATATACACGTTGTGGGCTATGCATTTGGCTTCTTTAGCTCATATATCATTTTTCTGGGTACTTTTTATAAACCTCTGCCGTCTCTTTTTATCAGCTTGCTAATGTTTATTGGCTCCGCCTTGTGCCTGACGCTGCCGGAAACTGTGAAAAAGTAAGCTTTAATCTCAGTATTCTATTCAAATATTAATACAATCTTTTTTAGGAAGCTGCCCCAAACATTGGCGGATGGTGAGACCTTTGGTATAGGCGAAAAATGGTATTACTTTCCCTGCTTCAGTCAAAAGAGGAAACTGGACGAGCAGACGATGACTGTTGCGTCCATAGAAAATACTCATAAAACAATTGTAGCCAAACAGTTCTGAAATAAAGTTTATAATTTATGGTATTTATGATATTTACTTTGCAACTGCATTTCGTCTCGAAGTTTCATTATGATGGAATCTAAGTGCCTCACGTCGATTTCATGCCAGCCAAATGTTTGACAGGAAGGGGCGTGGGCTTGAGCCAGCGTGTTGGTAGTATATCGCAGTGTCAATAGAATTGTATTCTATACTATATACCTGCACGTATAAGCCGAGCTATAAAGTTGTCAGGCGCCAAATTAAGTCAGCGGTAATTCCTTTGATATGTTTACTGTACAGGCGTGACTTACAGCATCCGACGCAACTAACTCTGGTATAAATCTTAGACTAAGCTCTTTTGCGACTGCCAGAAATGCTAAGTCCCTTGCCCGCTTGGTCGGCCGAGTTAAATGTCTGATAAGAGAAATTGCGAAATATTCGCTTCTCGAAAAAGCCCCTCAAAACATTTTTTAGGCACCGCATCAACAACGCCATGGCAACAATCACTGGGTCAGTCAATATTTGACAGTTACAACGCTTCGACTGGAAGGATTACTTTAGATGCCAGACTTAGAGGCATTATATTATGTAAAGTAGGCAATTAAAAAGCGAACAGCGTCTGACTCTTTGGCACTCGCTTTGTCTAAACGTACGAATACTGTGTTTGTGCAAGTCTCAAAGTATTATAATACAACAAAGATAGCTGAAGTCAATCTTTGGCACTAATTTCGCACCCTAATCTGAGCAGACGCCTACCGGCGGGTATTCTATATAAGGCAGCCACTCGAGATCCGGGCATCAAAATACGACGCGCTTAGCCAGCTGCAACAACATTTAGACGTTTGTTGGGCACTGAGCATGTTGTTAACGGGGAGCTTTCAAGTCTTCGATCTGCCCTCTCCAGCTGTTGTATAAAGTGTGTTTCATTCATAAAAGTAGATGAATTCAATCTAGCTCACGGACATATTAAATATGGAATTCGATCGCGTGCTCGAAAAGTGCGGCAGCTTCGGGCGCTTCCAGTTTGTTATCCTAATATTATACGGCTATACGAATATACTTAGCTCGTTGCATTATTTTTCTCAAACATTAATTACGTTTACCCCGGAACATTGGTAAGTACAATACTTAAATGATTTTAATATTTTGCTAACTCCAAACTGTTTACTTGATCGGTGCAGGTGCTCCCATGATGACCTTCATGGTCTCAGTGCAGACTCGATACGCTCTATTTATTCGAATATAACCCATCCCTCATGCACTTTACTCGACGGCGTGATCAATGGAACGGGCATTGAGGCCGAGGAGGAAACTTGCCAGGATTGGATTTTCGAACGAGAAAGCGGCTACGAAAGTCTTACAACAGAACTGAAGTGGGTCTGTGACAAATCGCATCAGCCGGCCGTGGGCCAATCCTTCTTCTTTGTGGGCTCTGTGGTAGGCACCATTACATTTGGATATCTTTCGGATCGCATTGGCCGTCTGCCTACCATGTTAATGGCAACTTTAGCTGGCGCTTCTGGGGATTTAATGACCTCGTTTGTGCACACCTTACCTTGGTTTGCATTCTCGAGGTTTGTGTCGGGTCTCTCCACCGATACCATGTACTATTTGATGTATATTTTGGGTGTGTTTTGCTTCGCTAACGTGGCTATATTTTGTATTTTGTGGGTGCTAACAAACAGTTTAAACTTTCCAGTGTTCGAGTACCTCAGTCCCAAACGTCGCACCTTTGGTCTCAACATTATACTCGCCTTCTTTTATTGCTTCGGATTGATGACTTCCCCCTGGGTGGCCATTTGGATTGGCAACTGGCGCCACTATCTCTGGCTAGCTTCGTTGCCCGCCCTCGGGGTGCTCGCCTACCCGCTGTTCATCTGCGAGAGCGCCCAGTGGCTGCTCACAAAGAAGAAATACGATCGCGCCGTGAAATGCCTCAAATGGGTGGCTAAGTTCAATGGGCGACAAGTGGAGGACTCTGTGTTCGACGAGTTCGTCAAGCACTACCGCGAGAAGATGAACGAGGAGCGGAAACTGAATTCCAATGAGGACACGTTTATGGGAATGTTCAGAACACCACGTCTGCGACGCTTCACCTTGACCTTGCTGCTTAAATCGTAAGCGATTGCATTGCTCATCATTGATAATTATCAAATGATATTTATGCCTACAGGGTTATAATCACACTCTCATACGATGTGATCAACCGGAACATGGAGGGCCTGGGCACCTCGCCCTTTAAACTATTCTCTTACACTTCAATCAACTATTTGCCTGCAGGCTGCACGATTCTGCTACTCCAAAACATCATCGGCCGAAAGGGCATGGCCTGCGGTGCGCTTCTGGTGGGGGGCATTATTACCACAGTTACCGGCTTTCTCATTGCCTTCTTGGACCCTAAGGAGAATGCTCTTCTGCTGGCTATTATGATCGGACTGGGCCGCTACGGGTCCACGGTCGCCTTCGATGCTGAGATCCAATATGCCGCTGAGATAATACCAACCAGCGTGCGAGGGAGTGCCGTCTCAAATATACATGTCATAGGGCTGGCCTCCAGTTCGCTGGCCTTCTATGTGATATATTTGGCCAAGTTTTATAAGCCACTGCCCTCAATTTTCATAAGTTGTCTTATGTTCTTTGGCGCTGGACTGTGTTTGACGCTTCCAGAAACTTTACACAAGTAACTCACTCACACTGTTAATCCAAAATGCGCATAACATCTTATATTTTGCCTTTTTTCTAGAAAACTACCTGAAAACCTGGCCGAAGGGGAACGCTTTGCTATGAACGAGAGCTGCTTGTACTTCCCGTGCTTTAATAAACGTCGCGAAAGTTTGGCCCCCAATAGCGATAATAAGTCTGATGCATAGGACTTTTGGTTAGCTAATGCTGAACTAAAAAGTAAACCGATAAACCTGAAACTGATTAAGCAACTAATTAACCTGATGATGAGCTTAACGTGAAGTTAGTTCCTGTAACTGAATGGTCTGATAAGTATTACTCATGTAGAGAATGCATAGTAATCGGGATTTAGCCGTTAAATTTTACTATACGTACTCGTATTCCACTTAAGCTATGCTGTTTGTAACTAAACTGAACTGAACTAATTAAATATATATACTACATTTCCATAAAATATAACAGTATTTACAACTTAACGAAAAGTTTTACTGCTAAGCATGTTAACTTGTCGCATATATCTACTTTTACCCTGTATATGAATTTATCGCCGCGTTTCTACGATATCTATCGACATCGATAACAACGTCCCGTTTTCTGAGCAAATATCGATAAAAAATACTTTATTGCCGCACAGTTCGAATTCATTTAAAATTCAACGAAACTTCACCCCATTTCTACGAAAACCATAACCGATATTAAGGTTAAAGTTGAAGAATGCATTTCCCGTTGTGTGTGGCTAATAGAAGAAGAAGCACATTCAGTTTATAAACAGCTCAGCTTAAGACGTGCTTATGTCTTTTTCTGTGTGTATTTATAGAAGGTAGGTAAGCTTTTTGTTTTGAAAATTAAGAGACGCCGAAAATTCTTGTATTATCTTGATGTACCATATATTTGTTTGTTTCTATGTATATGCATAGTTATGCTTGAATGTGCTGATAAGAAAAATGTATAATAATAATGTAGGGCCGTTTTTTTTTTTTCGTAAAGCTTCCTTCCCCTGGGAAGTATTTATCAACGAAATGAAAAATAATGTTTTAGTTGAGAGGGGTGGTCCAGTTTCCGTATTATTATACAGTTCAGTACAGCATCCCAAACTTATTATAATATACCATAAAATGCAAGTTATTCATACTTTTGTGGCATATTCAAGGCTCTAATGCCACATCAGGCACATGCTTATAGTATTATCTACAAACATTGCCATATAGTATATTTGAGAATGATAATAAAGAAAACTTTTAAGCAAAAATGCCTTTCAAAACTGACCGACTAGGATATACTCTGTATCCAGCCTTGACCTGGCTTCGCGTAAATTCTTTCTTTCTCACACATATACTAAAAGCAGGGATGCTGAAATCTGCATTGTGACATGAGCGCTACGCTTCTTCTTCCGATTACTCTTAGATTCAATTCATTTTTTTGTTATTTTTCGCTTTTTAAAGTAACTTCTGTGCATATTATCCAACCATTTCTTTTTTTGTACAGGGTATACCACGATAACAAGCCTGTGCGAATTCCAAGCTCTGTTTCATTTGGTTGAGCTGAGTGGGTAGAAAGAGTTTCCGAACGGCGTATTATACCAAAGTGAAGTGTCAGTGGAATATTTTTCTAAAATGTCGCGTTTGTTGATTTTTTTAATATTTTTACCATTCATTTTCTCAAATCTGATAAATTTGTCAAGTAACTTAGTTACTCGTTCCCAAAACAGTTACCTAAAGCCGATGCCTCGTGATCAAAATACTCAACACAACATTTCTTATAACGACCCAAAAACTATTGCAAAATCGAGATCGAAAACAAAAAAAATAAATACAAAACTAACAAGTAAGAGACACTAGTCGGGAGATCCCGACTAGGATAATAAACCCGCTTCTACCAACCTTCTATACGATAGCTTTGTATTCTCAAGAAGACAAAATAAACATTAAAGCAGTGCTTAAAATTAGTGGGTACTTCCAATTGGTTTGTTTATTTGATTCATATACTTTTATTGTGAGATAGCGTTGAAGTTGCAGGCTGGCGATATCTATAAAATGAAGAATACTATGTACTATTCTAGAAGCTGCACGCCAACTTTGGTGAATCTAGCTCTTAAAACCTACGATTACCCAAGCCCAATATTTCGTTATCGATTTTACTTAATTGCTTGCACCCGGAATAAGTTATCGATTATCGGAACCAAAGCTCCCTAGCTCATTCTCAGATTAACGCGGACAGACGGACGGACAAACGGACATGGCTAAACTCACTCGGCTATTCGTACTGATCATGAATATAAACAGTTTATGGGAGATTCTTCCTTCTGCCTGTAACATACATATGCACAAAATGATTACACCCTTTTTTAACCATTTTCAATGAGTTTAGGATATAAAAGTTAAAATTAAAATATATACCTCACACAGTTTTCAAACGTATGGAATTGGAAAAAAACACCCAAAAACAAAAGGATTATTTGATAAAATTACTAAAATATAAAATTAAAACAATGCAAAATGTTATTCGTAGCTTGGAAGATTCCCAAAAGAAGATGAATACTAAACTGCAAAGCTCTCAAGATAAAATCAGAGGCGCGGAGGCAACTTTAAGCAACTGTCAATCTTCTTTAAATCTCAGAGAAATTCAAGTCGAAAAGTGCAACTCTAACGTTAGGAGCAATACTGAAAACATTCACGTCATGGAAAGAGTATGTCAACATAATTTAACAAATTTACAACACAGCAACATTGAGCTAAAAGAAAATCTTACATTATGTATGATTGAAAATGAAAGGAATACAAAACTTATAAAAGAAAAAGAAGTATATATTAGTTCATTGCAATTAACACTTGACGACAGAAACGCAAAGATTCGTAGCTTGGAAGATTCCCAAAAGAAGATGAATACTAAACTGCAAAGCTCTCAAGATAAAATCAGAGACGTGGAGTCAACTTTAAGCAACTGTCAATCTTCTTTAAATCTCAGTGAAAATCAAATCGCAGAGTGCAATTCTAAAGTAAGGAGCAAAAATGAAAAGATTCTCGACATGGAAAGAGTATGTCAACATAATTTAACAAATTTACAAGAGCTAAAAGAAAATCTAACACTATGCATGATTGAAATTGAAAAAGGTACAAAACTTAAAGAAAAAAAAGAAGTCGTTTGGGGAATTGCAAAGCCAAAACCAAAAGAAGAATACGACAACTGTCCACCCTTTGGCAACATAACAGGTGCTAAGTTAATATCCGTGCCCAACCAGCAACCTTTCAGTGTGCCCTGCACCGTAGCCAGTGATAACTATGTCTGGTCAATTATTGAGCGTCGGGTGGACCAAAATCTAAACTTTAACCGTGGCTGGCAGGAATACCGCGATGGGTTTGGAAACTTTAATGGCGAATTCTTTATTGGACTAGAAAAAGTGCATCTGATGACATCGTCAAGACCTCACAAGCTGTTAATACGTTTAGCTGCTGAAGGTGAAATTCGAAACGCCAGTTACAGCAACTTTAAAATTGGCAGCGAGAATGAGGGCTATCCAATAACCTCACTTGGCACATATTCAGGAGACGCTGGCGATGGATTGGGGGAAAGCCTGAATCAAAAGTTTAGCACCTTCGATCGCGATAATGATCAAGTTGACGATGTTAACTGCGCCAAGGATGCAAAAGGAGGCTGGTGGCTTACAGATTGTGGCCAGTCGTAAGTGAATGTTATTCGAATAAAATGTAAATGATTTATCTCTCATTTTACATATATCTTTAGAAATCTGAACTTTAATCGACATCAATCAGTGGTCTGGAACAATCTGCTGGATGGTCCAGTTTCTGTAGAAATCTCGATACGGCCAACAGATATTGATTACAATTAATGTGGTACACACACAAATAAATAAAGATAATTGTATTTTTTTTTTTTTAATTTTTTCTATATTTGAAAGTATCAGTTGCATTTGCAATTGCAACAGATCAAAATCAACTCTTTCTAAATAATAATACACTTAGAAAAACTATTACATACAAATGTATATACGTATTTAATTCAATCAGTTAAGTGAAATTGTGCCGCTTAAATGTTAACTATACGATTCCGATTCCAGTTTTGATATTTTACACACATTTGGAAAATATTTTCAGAGGCTAGTTTTTGAGTTAAGTTATGAGTTATATATATTGTAAATATATATATATATATATATTTATATTGTATATTATTACTTAAAAGTCTACATAGATAAACAAGCCTAAAATATTACATATATGTTCATATATTTCATATTATATATGCATAGCGTGTAAGCGTGCACGTATAGAAAGAATATGTATCGAAAAAGATGTCCAGATGCTGAGCACACATATTTGAAGTTTACGTTTAATTTTTAAATTGTTGCTTGTGAGGTATTTAAACAGCTGAATAAGCACTTTTCCTTCCTATTTTCGTTTTTATTTATAATTTAAAGGGATAACAGCTGCTGGATTTTTTCGTTGAACAAGCTACAATTTGATTCCAGATTTAATGCCATAGAGCTGTTTACTTGGGGCTATTATTGTTTGAGTTGTTGTTAGTTTGATAAGTTTAAGTATCTTTAGTGCTTACTTAGGGGCCTATACAAAATTGTTTAACTAAACTACAAACTAGTCATTAGCATTACAGATTGGCTCAATGCTTGGCATCCTTGAGGCTCTGCTCCTCACGATCGGCATCGATCAGAGACTGCTTGCGCTTGGTATACTGACCGGACTCCATCTGCTGCTTGGCATCAATAAGCGAATGCTTGCGTTTGTATTTCTCCAACTCAGAGTCCGAGTCGTCGTCGCCGTGATGCTGTAGGCAGGGGAAGTCGAACATACGTTCGCCCTTACCAAAGACCTCACCCTCCTCGATTGTAGTAGGTAGACTCCTGTCAGGGCAACAATAATCAAAGTTGAACAGGTTGTTGGCTATACACAAAATTCGCACACTTACCGGTTCAGCGTCTCTGGCAGAAGCAGGCATACAAAGGAGCCAGCAAAGAAAAGTACGCCCAATATAATGGAGGGGGCTGCCTTGAAGAAGGTGCCCAGCCAAAGGATATAGGGCGCCAGGAAGGAGGCCGCGAAGCCGGCCACATGTACCGCAGCCACGCCCTGGCCGCGCACACACGTGGGTATCAGTTCTGTGGCATACTGCGAGCCCGATTCGTACGAAATGGCCACGCCGAAGCGCGCTGCAATCGTCAGGCAGGCCAACAAAATGGCATTGTGATTATGCTGCTGATAGGCAATGGCAATGCCAGCGGCAGCCGTGAACAAACCGCCAACAAGCAGCGAGCCCGACGCCATGCCCTTGCGTCCAATGCGATCCTGGAGGAGCACCAGTAAAATACTTGAGGGGAGGACAGCCAAAGCGCTCAACGAGAACATTATGAACGGCGAGATGCCCATTCCTTCCACATTACGCGACACGGCGTCGTAGCATAGTGTAATCACCATTCTGTAATACGCAGCGTATAAGTAATGTGTCGGCTTGTTAAGAACCTTAAGACTTACGACTTGAAGAAAAGAATCAGCGTGTTCTTGCGCATGCGTGGCGTCCTGAACATGTCCAATAGCGTCGCATGCTTCTTGTCATCGCCGCCTTGCATCTCGCGGGTTATTTGACAATGGCGCCTGAACTCATCGAAGTCCGCCTGCGTCACATGGCAGCCGTTGAATCTGGCTACGCGCTTGAGCCGCATGATGGCCCCATCGATATCATTGCGCGTCACCAGCCACTGGGCGCTCTCCTGCACCACAAAGTAGTAGAGCACCACCAGCAATATGGGCAGTGATGTGCAGGCCAAGTAGATCTGCCAGTGCCCGGCCAAAACTGCCAGCCAAGGCGTAAACACCAGGCCCAGGCAATAGAACAGACCCACCGCCATATTGAGACCCAATGTGCGCATGCTGGGGCGTATGTATTCGAGAACTATGGATACAAACGTTTAGCATAACTTGATGTAGGCTATACAGGGGATGTATTTACCTATAATATACATGAGATAAAAGTTTGTATCGGCCGCCAGGCCTGATATGAAACGGCACAGCGTAAATGTTGCCACGCTCTTAGTAAAGATGGTTGAAAAATCGCCAGCAAAGCCGCAGAAGTTCGACAATATCAACGCTGGCACACGTCCAATTTTATCAGACAGCAGGCCGTAGAACAGTGTACCCACAACGGATCCAATGAAGAAAAGGGACTGTCCGATGCGCGCCTTATACGCTGAGTCGCAGACCCAGTTCAGCTGTCGATTGATTGGCAAACAAATTAGAACAAAAAAAGGTTAAATTTGTAAAAATCTTAAAAACAATAAGAGATAACCATCATTTTCACATCTTAAATAACAACTTCTAATTACTACTTAGTCGGAAAAACAATAGAAATAATCAAATCGATAGTCAAGTCTACTCGACTGAGAGTTGCCCTGTACTCATCTCTAAAATAATCTAGAATTCAAATTAAAGAATATAATGATTGGTTATCATTGATTTACACGTGGCACAAACTAATATATTACCCTAACAAATGAGTTTTAAATTCCTTCTTAATCGACTTGGGTGAAACAGACAGTTAACTAAACTTTATGTAGTATATATCGGACAGTGTTCGATCCACCAAGTTATGCAGATCTAGAATTTACGAAGACACTTATAGGACGAGAAAGATATTTTGAGTAATGGACTTCCGTTATCTTCTTTGGCTGTGAGACTCGCCGATATAGTTTTCTAGATTTGTAATAATTTTAACATAAATATTAAGTGCAGTTTTAAAAGTCTATATACTTAATAGTAAACGAAAGGTTCGTTCTGACTCCTGAATGGGCATACCATTTATGTAATTAAAATGAATGCAGGGTGTTTTAAGTGATCCGTGGAACAAATAAAATTAGGAAAATGATAAGCTATTTAATATGTTGATTATAGCAACATTAACCCAGTAATGAACTTTTCAATTTTAATTTTAATCTTAAAATTCAAATAAATATCTCTTTAAAAAAGTAGATATTCAGTTATCAGATCAGTATTCCGTATTCACCTCGGTGTTCATGCTTCTATAGCCAAAGTCATAGTTATAAATCCATCGTTCGCACTTCTCAGAGCTGACAGTGACATTTCCACCATTGATGTCCGCTAGACGCGTGCACGAGGGACTCTCGAATTTGGAATAGATGTCAGCTATCTCCTTATACGTCATGTTAACTAGCTTTTCGTGATAGCACCAATGATCCGGCACGAAACTAATCACAGTTTGTGTGAAGTAATGCTGCGCCGAATGATACGATAATTATAATTATAAGCTAAATCATAATATAAAGACTTTGAATACGAACCATTGAAACGATAATATTAATGAAGCCAAACAGTGCGAGTATCATGAACTGATAGCGATTGAAGTCGCCACATTTGGCAAGAATTTGATCGAAATCCATTGTGGCCTTTACTGAGTGGCTGTCTTTGATGTATTAGATGGGTTTGTACTCGAATAGGTGTGTTGATGTTCAATTTGTAATTGCCTGAGCACTCCACGTGCTGCTGCTGGCCGTTGGACTTTCAATGTAGTGTATCACAATTTGTTCTGTGCGTGTGCATGTATGTGTGCCTGTTGTGTTGGTTTTGTGTGTTGTGTGTTATGTTTTGTTATCCAAAAAATAAATATCTATGCATTTGGTTCACATTTGTTTTGTCTGTAAATACAAAAAACAAAATATGTTTATTGGTAATATTATAAAGCCAGAGCTTGGAACATGTTTATATATTTCATTATTTGTACAGACAAGCTTTGGCCGCATACGTAAATAAATTCAGATTTAATTAGCAAGCGGTCTGGCACAAACAATTTATACATACATATATACATATCTAAAGCATTTTAAATTTAATTAAATACATTTTAAGCATATTATTCTTAGGAAACCAATTTATTTCTTATTTTTCGGCATAAATCGGCAGCGGGTCATTTTTAATTTTAATTAAAAATGCAAATATTTAGTTGAAGAGAAAGTTGATTGAGCTAAAATCGTTCGACTTTCTCAAAACAAGTGCACATTTTTTTTTGTCGCTGTAAATTTTTTGTTTTGATTGAACTTTCAGCTAACCTATGTACAATTATCTTGCTCTTTCTACAAAATAACTCATATATGCACTAATGATAATTATAATTTGCTATATTATAATGTATAAGAAACATATTATTTTAACGAGTTAGGCCTTAGAGATTGTTTACTTAAATGGAATATATCTAGAAACAATCAGGCGATTTCAAAGATTTATCATTTATTATATAGTAGACGAACATTAAGCATTGAGCTTAAATGGGGCTACATATGGCAACCGCTGAGTAAGAATCCAGATTCTTGTTATCGGGCCACTTTCGAGCCCTGGGAACTATGGAGTGAGCTATTCCGCCTATCAGTAACATAGTGTTCATATTAGCAATCGGTTAGATACAACTTTATTGTTGAGGGGGAGCTGACTAACGGGCAGCAGCTGCTGGCTGGCAACTGCTGAATGCCGATGGCTGACTAACTTACAACCCCGTCGATTAGAGTATTGCTGGCAATAATTGGAGTCTCGTCAATGGTTGTCAAGTAGTCCAAAGTAATCTACTTCTAATTGAGTCGAGGCACGTGTTTCTGCTGTCGACTTCATTTTACCTTGTTTCTGAGCTGCTTGAATAACATAAATTACAATGATTTATCAGAGTACTCTCGTTTTGCATTGAATGGATTTGAATTGAGCTTAACTCGATCTGGAATGCTAAGGTAACATATGCAATGAGTTTTGTATATATGTCTACATATTTCAATTTTATTTCACGCATCAACTTTGAATAATTTACATTTTGACAACTGGTTTCAGTTTGAGGCGATTGCAAAGATCTGCCTGAAGTGCTGCACTTTTTTTTTGTAAGAAAACTCGTACAAAGATTAAGCACAGCTGGAAAATTGTTCAAGGTCCTAAAAGCTGAAAAGTGAAACGCAGATGATTATTTTGGCAAGTGATTTTTAAATCCGAATGCATGCAAAATTCAAGCGGAGTTAAATTCATTTAAAAAACACAATCGCTTAATATTTGCTTATTCCAAGCCAAAATAATTAAATTACCTGATTTGCAGCTTTGAATATGTAGAAATTCTCAAGATGTTTCAATCTTTCCACACATGAAAACAAGAAACAAATTTGTTTACGAAGAGAAACAACAAAGCGTAGAATAAATGCGTATATGCGAGAAATTTATACACAATTTTCAAACAGACACAAACAAATATTATTTGTTGTTTTCAGAAGCAAGTTCTATTTCGCGACAACCGCAATTAGTATAGAAATATATATTTCCTATTTTTTATGCATGGATATATCAAAAAAGTTCAACGGCTCGAGCACTCACAAATGCGACGGCTAATGAACGGAATTTCAATTTTCTGCTTTTGTTAACATATATATGTATATTCTTTGGAAGCGCACAAAGTGTTTGTAAATATTCGAAATAAACTGAGTTTCTGTTTTGGTTTACGGCAGCTGATGTTTTGGGTCTGTGTTCTGGCGAACGGCCCGTTTAGCGCGCACTTGTAACGTGCCGCACGAGTATCTTTAGCGATGTGTATCCACGAAGTGTCTTTTGCGTACTGACTCAACCAACGCCGCCGTTTGTTTATTAAAAACGCCAAACAGCTGTTCGGCTGAGCGCTGCAGTCGACGCCGACGCAGCAGTCGGGCCAGCGACGCCAGCGAGTCCAATAAAATCAAATCAACAGGCGGGCCAGGGACAGAGTTTTGATCCAAATCATTTTCGAATTTCGGGGGCTGTACTCCAAACGGTGGATCAAACAAGTTTTGGCCCGTTGGCGTTGGCGTGGGGGGGGCCGAAAACAGGTCAGACGCTGCCAAAAAACGAACAGCGCCTGAAAGTCAGAGTCAAATCGGGCTTTTGACTTTTACGGGCGGCCACACGGCGTATACGCGTTCGATAGATTCGATGCGATTTCATTTGATTTACATGCTCATTTGGGCCTTGTGATGCGGACACGCAGGTACCACTGACTATAAGAAATTGCCCCGCTAATTAGTTGTGCTAAACGTATCTACAAGGCACACACTACACTGGATTATATTTAAGCACAATTAGATAGATTTTGCCACACTTTAACCACAATTTTGCCTTCTTGTGCATATAAACTTATAGTTCATTTTATACATTTGTATATCACAGTGGGGGAATTACTTGAGGCGCCTACATTCAACTGATTCATGCATTAGGGAATCGCTTGCTAATTTTTCATATATATGTATATTCATTTATGACTGCTCAAATTTGATTATTTAACGTATGCGCTTTTTTTTTTTTTTTTTTTCAGGAGCAGCTTTCTTTTCATTACATTTTTCAATTTATTGCTTTCCCGTGCCGACCATACACAGCTGTGTACTTCATGTAGAATTTTTCAATATTTTATATTAATAATAAAAGCTGTTATAAAATTGTAATAATAATGGCGAGCCATACTACGTTGAGATCATTTTGGGTTTTCCTATGATAGACTGAACTGCAGAATAAGTTTTATTATTATTTAATTATTATTATTATTATATGTTTAATAACAGACAAATTAATTTTCAAAAGAAATGTATAAAAAAAATTAAGTAAAATTAATATTTAAAAAAAAAATTTAGCAAAAAAAATAGGAATCTTAAAGCCGAAAAGATATCTACAATCTTTTTAGTGCAGGTTCCATTTATTTCAATTGCGAAAAGTGTAAAGCACGTATCAAATTAAATTTTACTAAAATGATTTAGAAGCCAAAAAGTAGCATACAACTTTTTTTTTGCCAATTTTCCACGGCAAATTTTGTACGCGATTTCCATAATCGTAGGTTGGCTTATTTGTTGGCCCGGGCGACGCCGGGTAAATTCTTCTAGTTACACATAAAGAACCCATAGAAAAGTAGAATCTTCAGGTAACACTTATTAAGACAATGCAAGCACAACTGTTTTAAAAGAAGACAAATACGAACTTTTATGATTTTAATGCCCACATTTGTGTAATCATCACAAACTCCTCCGATAAGCTGTAGACTCATTATACGAAAAGAACATGTGAATATCAAACGTTGCAGCTTCATTAAATTACGCAATTCACAATCCACTGGCATTTCGGGTGGAACCCTTCATATGGTCGCGAGTCTGCGAGAAGCCTCGGCAGCCTCGTCTGTTGCCATTCAAAGCAAATATTTGCCGTTGCCAGCGCTATCAGTAGAGAGCCGAAATCAAAGCCCATGGGAAATGGTTTAATTGTGGAATTATAGATTAATAAATGTTTTCAGGCAAAACAACAACAAAGTGCGATTAGATAGCACAACACAGCACCGCAGCATAAACACTTAAGTAGTTGAAAAGATGTTCAAGTGCTAATGGATTTAGTGCTTAAAACTATTGGATAGTGTGAAAAGTGTGCGTGATATCGAATACAACAGATCTTATCGCATTTACGCCTTACAGACGAACCTCACATGTGCTGTAGATCAAGTGTACCGAGTGGGTGAACCAGGACAGCTGCAGGCAGTAGTGTCGATCCCAGATAGAGAGGGCGGAACAGAATTGCGCATCCAAATATTTACATATGGTGCTTTTCTTTGTTCGTCTGCCGTTGGCAACTCAACAAAGAACAAAGAGAACACTCTACATGCTACAGTCAGCGTAGAGTCAAGAAATGCTCCCGAGGCACATTCGAAACTCTTATATCAAATGTCCAAACAAATACTGAGCCCAACTAAGACCACGAGACCAGCAAGTGCTGATGACAATAGAAAAACTTATCACGCATACGCACACGCGTTGGCAACACATTTGTTACAATGTTCAAATACATCTTTAGATAAACGCAAGCTGATTATGATATAACTTATCGTGATTTAGTACATATGCATGCGTAAGTTTTGTGCATTGCCAGCTGTGACTAAGCGCCATCGAAAGACTACCTGCTGGACTCCCGAATAAAGAAACTACAAAAGCAATTGACACATCTGATTTCACAGTTGCCAATGCTAAATTTAACACCTAGTTGTCGATAAGGAAAATCGAACAAAATGTCCAAAAATATTATTAATGTGCCAGCTTAGACAAATAAAATGGCCTAAAAAAATTATTATTGGTGTAAAAAGTACGCCAATAAAAGTGAAAATAACTTTGTGCCAAGCAAAAGGCGCGTTTGAACTAACTTTATTATCATTTTACTTACATGCTTGATTATGATTCAAGCAAATATTGAGATAAGCAACATCAACAAATATAAGACAAATTAAAACAAAATATTGTTCTTAAGGTCAGGTCATTTCAGACTCAAGTCAAAATTCTGACATATGGTTATCCATGTCGCTGGCAGCAACAAATGCAAGACAGCAACAAAAGTTGACAGTCAACAATAGCTCACTAAGGCAATTATTTCAATATTTATATTGATATGAAGCATTTGCGCAAAGTCCCAAAACTGAACCGTTTGAATTGAAACTCTATGCGATGCGGTTTTTTTTGGAGGTGCGATAGCTACATTTCACACATGCTTGCGAAATATTTTATTATAGTCAAAATTAGATGCTCAAATTTAACTTACTAATTATGAAATGTTTACGATGTTTTGCGCAGAAATCAGTCCAATTTGTTGGCAGGTTTTGCTCTTATGCGCAAGGTAATAATCGGGCGATCGGGAATATCCCCATTCGATGCTCCTGAATTGACACCACAAGCAACACACACGCACAACATAAAGTCAAATGCTCTCGCATTCACTTGCTGCACTCTGATGTTCGATCTGCATCTGCATCTGCGTCTGCATCTGCATCTGCTGCTGCTCGCGTGACAATTGAATTCGCTTTGACTTCAAGTTCACGAATGGCTTCGGTTTTAAATGCCTTGCGTGCCAGTTTCTGTAAATTGCCCATGTTTTTACTTTTTGTAAGCGTGTGCCAGAGAGAAAGAGACAGCGAGAGAGAGAGAGGCAGAGAGTAGTACTTCTTACAACTGCTCGGCATATATAAACTACTCGTAGAATCATGTACCTACGCTTTCTGCGGGACCAACAAATCAATGGCAGCAGCACTGCACGCTTTTCATTTAGCTCTCAAGTGTACACACGCATATGCCCATACATATGCATTATTATATGGCAGCTCTGTCTGTGTCTGTATCCGAGAGTTCTAAGAAGCATGTCTGTGTCTGCATGCGTGAGTTCTCCTATAGACATGGCGTCAGTATGTCTCCAACACGCTTGCTGCATTGTGGAATAATATATCCGTCAAGCATTGCAGCTGAAAGCCCCTCTTTAGCGAGAAGCTCAGAAAAATGAGATGGACATAGCACATCATATAACGATTTCTCACCATACCCTCAAGTATGGCATTTCCATTCTATTAATATTTAATTGTTTTAAATGGCAAATGTTTGTATTTGTTTGTTGCTGCCTAATTGCATTTAAACATTTGAATTTTTAGCGTACATATGTTTCAGCTTGAACAGAAATACAGAACACTTGGCGTCAATTAAAGTGCTTTTTTGACACATTAATAAAACGACAATAAAATTTAGATTCGCTTTAATGAAGATTGGCAGATGTGGGGTCCCTTGTAATGCGGCTTACATATGAAACAATTGAAAATATGAATAAGTTTATGCACTATTGGTATTTTTAAGAGGCGATGCGGGTCTGAAAATTGAAAGAAACTCTCTCCAGGCACATTTATTGAAAAAGACAAATATAATACTTTTTGATGAAAATTTGTTTATCCTGTAGTGAGGGTATTTTCAATTGGACTAAAAATCCAACTAGTTGAGTTTATTAGTTCTGCTCGCAACCAATTAGTCTTAAATCCACAAAGAATTTCTATGCACCGCATTAAACATTGTGATCTCATCAAAACACTTGAGAGATATTTGACGAGTAAGTCAATTAAGAAAAACAAACGAATTCTAGATGATAAGTTGACTGAATCATGTTCTTAGACTAAAGAACACAGTGCCCAATAATTGTCTGAGTTGGGTAGAGATAAGATATTGTAGTAGCGAAAGCAGCTCGGATTAGTAAATCAATAAGGCAAAACAACAATCTAAGGGCACAGACTAACAGATAATTAGTTGACTGAGAAAGCGACAATAGATGCAGCTGATAAGATGTCTCTGGGCGTGCTTACAGCGTAGTTTCTGGCCCGGCCAGAGCCATGCGAATTGATAAAGCTCGCTGAGAACTGTGCCCAGACAAGTCAACACTGAACCAGACTGGTTAGCTCCGGTTGTAACCAATTACCGGACGCTGCTTAGCCATACATATGCTAGGCTGAGAGTGCCAGAGAGATAGAGAGAGAGAGAGAGAGAGAGAGAGAGAGCGTACGCATTGAATGCGTTGATAATGGCCAGAAAATGGCTAAAGGCCAAACTCAAAACAAAAATGTATTCAATTGCGTTAGGCGTAGCTCCGCAGAAAACTTCGCAGCCAATTTGACAGCTCAATCAAAACAAATTCGATTGCAACCGATGTTAGCCAAGACTAAAATATATAAGCCAGAAGCTCAGCACGACATTTCCAGCATATCAAGTAATAATTATATACATATGCTTATATATTTATGGCTTTCATGCGGTACTTGACTCAACCACGCTAATGCTGAAGTACTCTCAAGTACGCCCTTCAATTAAAATAAAAAACAAACATCGACCTGCAATACGATGTGAAAAACGTGCTGCTATAAGTTGTTCTTGAAATAGAAATCATAGATTTGCATACCTTGGACTCTAACAAAAATGTACTTCAAAGAAACAAGGGCCCCAACAGCTCATAAAACTCTATTCGAGCAGAAATTATGTTTGTATTACTGAAATAGATTAATTACACTTATCCTTTAGTTATTCCAACGAATTTGTTCTTTGCATTAATTGAACCTATTAAACGTTTTATTAATTTGTTTAAATAGCGTACACTTTCATGTATTATTAGTATAAAATATCAGAGTCCAAATGCAAATACCTATAATTGATTTGTTTTGATACCCTTTACTACGCAGCTTGGCTCACAGTGTATTAAAAAATAAATAAAAATTACTAATATTGTAAGCTTTTTGTTAAAAGTATTTCCCCGTTTTTTCATTAATCTTTTTTTATATTGTGTATTAAATGAACCATTTTTGTTGTAATTAAAATCCATTAAGAATAGAAAAACAAAACAGAATACTCTTAATATTCAGATGTCGCAATCCATGCACAAGTCATTTAATTCTGCGAAAAAAAAGTAAAAACAAAAAACGAGAAACGAGAAACGCGAAACGAGAAACCACAATCATATGGAAATATTATATAAGCGAACTGCGAAGGAGAGCGCCGATATCAAAATAAATCAATTGAGTTGCGGCCGAAAGTCGAGAGACGTCGGGCACGCGTATGCAAATGATCTCATGTTTGATTATGTTGTGCCAGCATAAATGTTGGGAATATTCCATGGAGCCATGAAACCGTGACGCAAACAAATTGATACGCGCCGGGTGTGGCCAGCAAAATGTGGCAAAAACAAAATAAAAAGAAAATTAACTGAAATAGAAACTGAAACGATCAACCAGCTAACAAATTCGATTCGCAGTAAAAGAGAAATGTCGATCGATTGATTTTGCTGCGGTGCCGCATTGTTGTCAATTCAACTCAACTCATGGCAGCTGAACCGCCTGAGTTTGGTTTTAGCCCAAAAAACCGGGGGTTCTGCCACGCCGTAAACAAAGCGAAACTGAGCGACTATCGCAAAAATTAAGCAAAAACAGCTGATAGCCTGACGGACGACAAATGCAAACGATGACGAGAACGACGACGACATCGTTTAGCTAGCAGCCCAGTCAAAACAGTCAAAACAGTCAAAACAGCTGGCCAGTCAGCGCCCAGGCCCACAGCCATACCCATACCCATACCCATACCCATACCCAGACACAGTGCCAGTCGTCGTCGTTTTTGTCGTTGTCGGCACACGTCGAGATTGCGCAATGATAAGCGCCAGGCAAACACGTTGAGCAACTGTTGAGTGAAGCGTTTCGGCTGAGGGGGGCGGGACTAGGATTCTAGCCAGCTATGACCAGGCATATATGGTGCAGGCCAACATTAAAGCTACTCACACTGACCCTCAATCGAGAAGCGTGGCGAGAAAGAAAAAAGAAACTATAAGGCTTGGCAGCAATGTTGGCCGCGGGCCACTTAAACGCTTGACAACATCGACTCTCAAAATTTTAAAAATATACTTAAATATACTCAATAGTTTATAGTATAAACGATGGGTAATGTATATAAATATATTATCAACAGTCGGCACAAGCGAACGGCAGCAGAACGCACATAACTTTTGTTCTTGTTTTCGTTCAAAAACGTGACAAAAGTATTTTTTGCTAAATTTATTTATGTGCAAAAGATTTTTGTTGATGGTTGTTAATTGTTTTTTTTTTTTCTTCTTTCAAAATGGTTTGTTGAGCTGAAAAACATTTAGATTAATGGCTAGTCCTCGCATATGATTTTGTGTATTTTTCATCTTCGCAAGTACTTAGTTTTTTGTGTGGCCAAATCCGAGAGGAAACCTGTTGCCACAGATCAGTTTTTTAACTGGCAGCTAGGCGTGTAAAGTTCAGCTAATCAAATGCCATTTATCTACTCTCTCAGAAACCAGTCGGAAACATGGGCAAAACACGTTATTAGGTGTCTCTAGCCAGGCATCGTTGGTTATGGTTGTGCATGGCAGATAAGTTCCAAGAACACAGCCGACAATTATCATTATCATATGCTGGCTGCCAACTGGTTGGTTAACAACAACAACAACAACAACAGCAGCAAAATAACATTTCTTTTTAACAATGCACTTCGGAAACAATTAATTGAAACTGAAATTCAATTGATTGCACTCTCAATGTTGTTTACCTAGAAGTACAGTCATATTTACAACGAGCACTTGATCAGGCACACACTCATTGATGAGTTTCTTTATCATTTATAATTATCAATTCCAATTGGATACCTTATCCAATTGTACCTACAAATAACAACACCTCAACGAAGACAACAGTGTTAGGTAAAGCAAGCAAGAATGATTGTGAATACACTCATAATTCAAGTATAAACATACCAATTTTCAACAAATGCTTTTTATGTTCAGTGCATGAGTCTTAACTTATAATGAGATTAATTATGTATATATAGTATATAACTTTCACATTAATAACATAACATATCTGACTGTTTAGGCAAACACGGTGAAAATGTGTAATAAAAATATAATTTAAGTCCACATCAAACATTTTATTCATTTTAAGAAATCGCCATTGAACAACAAATTTCAGAAAAATTAAAAAAAAAAAACAAGTAACGACTAGGGAATACCCTGAACCCTCTTTGAGGTAGTAGCGGGGAGGTGGCGATAGGTATAAAATGAAAGATACTTGACATATATGTATATAGTATTCTAGAAGCAACATATCATGTTTGGTGACACTAGCTCTTATTATTTACCCAATTTGCTCAAAAAACAGGATGTCGATATCGATTTTTACCGATTACTTGGAAACGGAAGTAAGTTATCGATTATCTAGGAGAACCCACAGCTAGATCGACTCGGCTATTGATGCTGATCAAGAATATATATACTTTATGGGGTCGGAATTGCTTTCTTCTGCTTGTTACATACATTTACATTTTGCACAAAAACATTATACCCTTTTTCCCATTTTTAATGGCTTCAGGGTATAAAAACGTCATTTTTGGTGGCAAAATCTCAGGCCTTGCCTTTTGCACATATTAATAATTAAACTTATTTGCAAAATCAATAAATTGTAAGAACACATCAGAATCAAGATAGAATATATTCTAATGTCCCAAAGCTTGCCTTCTGTATTTTAAAATTTTCTCAAAGACATATGGTGAAAATTTGCACATGGTAAATGTTTATAACAAATTCTTTTACATATGGTAAAAATAATAAGCTTGGGAAATGATCTAATAAATGCATTTGCTTCAGAACTTTTGAAATCCAAATTCTTCACGATCCTATTAGTTGAACAAGCGATTCGATATAGATTTATATATGAATATATTCCATATACATTTTGGAAAGATACTCAGGTACATAAAGTATGGAAACATATGTTTTATAAACGTGTCTATAACTGTTTAATGCCTCACTGTATACTATTTTTCTCAAAGATTTTTACTGTCTTCTATTGCCACTATTTTAACTCTTTAAAACTCTTTTCACCAAAAACGCGCATAGTTATAAAAACGTTAACAATTCCTTTGCGAGTTCTATAAAACGTTTGTTGTTGTTGTTGTTGTTGTTGTTGTTATCATACTCAGCTGTTGCTTGCCCTGTCCCCGTTTTAATAATGCCGCGCTACCAGCACAGAATAATAAACAACTAAAATGCGGGCGCCAGCTGAGGAGTCGTAAAATGAAATGCGAACTGACAACGAGTTAATATACAAGAAGGGAAGTCCAACAAAAAATAATTTGAATGTCAAAGGCAAGACAAGTGAGCTGCCTAAGAAAATAACAAACATTTGGCTGTAGATCAATTAGCAACTAAATTTTGAAAAATCTATTTAGGTGCAGGCATATATGTATGTCCATTTGTTTGTGTGTGTGTGTGTGTGCATGTGTCTATGGTTTACTTATGTGTTTTGTTTATTTTTAAAAAGCACACTTACACGCCTAAATAGTTTGCAAAACACATACAAACACACACATACACATGCACACTGTCAGATGTACATATGTGTTGGAACAGTTGCCACAGTGGGTTGCATAAATTTGTTAATTGCTATTTTTATATGCGCCGCCAGGCGACACAAATCAAATCGAATTGAATATTGAAAAAAACTTTCCGCTCGCCTGTGAGAAATTTTGCATGATGCCGCCGCTGCACCACAATTGTCGTCAATTATTTAATTGTTTGCTTATCAGCATGCATGCACGCATACATATGTACATATGTATGTATGTGCAGGCAAATGCGTATGTAAATAAGTATGCAGATATATTAAACATTTCACTCTGTCGCACGCAATTTGTTTGTAATTGTTTTATTGGTTTTAATAGACAAACTATTTACAAGCAGCGCACTTGAACTCTTAAACGTCTTTTAATTTTCTAATGCTTGAATCTATTTGCATTTTATCCATTTCGTTGCAGCACACATTCACTGTTTACCGTTAGTCCTTCGACTGCGCCTGGGCCATGTACCGACTGCACCCCGTTTATCTTGTGTGCTTCCTTTTCGTGGTCGTCTGCTGCGCGAGCGCCGTCGTGTGACTGTTCGCCGCTGATGATATTGCTCTTCAGGTATTCGAATATCGGCCATGAAGAACAGAAGAGCAAGAGCACACGTACAATAGACAATATGCAAATGATCGACTACTATTTACCCTTCATTCCATTTGATTAGTTTGTTAACAAACATTATTACAAACGAAACGAATTAAAAGAACTTGAAGTAACCTAGAAATTAGAATACTAAAAATATACATAGGCATATGAACTGAATAGACCACACATAAAATATTATAAATTAAGTTACTTAATAATAGTGTTTGCGTATACAAAACCTAATTATTTTCTTATATTGTAAACCTAGTCACCCAAAACAAAATGTATCTTTACACATTGTTAATGTGTAAACTTCCTCCCATTTTGTTTGAATTGTTTTCTATTCAATTTAGTTATTTTCTATTTACATGTACAAAACTATTAGCAACCTGTTACATAAGGTATTATTATGTGACAGGTTGCTAATAGTTTTGTACATTTTTAAATAAGCCCGCAGTTTTATATAATTTTCTATAACTGTAAGTGCATCTGAGCATACCCTACGCATTGGAAAGGGTATTCAAACGGATTCGATTGTATTTGCTCTTCTTTGCTGCTTTGCACCGCATCCCCCTTTCAATGCACATTGAAAATGCACTGTCTTTGCCATTGCCAATGCCATCAGCTGTTGGCGGGGCATTTTGTTTAGCTTTGCTTTGCTTTGCTTTGCTTTGTTGTTCATGCGTTTGCATACCGTAAGCACATCGTGCTGTGCTCAGGAACCAGTTCGATCCAGCTCAAAGCGCACAGTTCGACTCAACCTGAGGCAAATATGCAACGTGTGCACTTAACGGCATAATTCAAAATCTTTATGATTGTGCCATGTTAAATTAGTAAGTCGAAAAGCGGGCAGTTTGCCAGCAATTAGTTGGGCATTGACAAACAAATGCCATAATTGTCTTCAACATTCTCCATTCGAATATGTTCTGCACACATCTGAAGGCCCAGAATTCGCATACTCTATAATTACGAATGTCTCAAGATTTTTGTAATTTGTATACCCTGTAACAAGACGTTAGTTATCAGAATATTATCTATTGCCCTTTATTGTGAAGTTCTTTTTAATATACTTCAACTAAATTTGAACACTTAAAGGTGCTTAACCAATATATTGAAATGTTGTCAAGACTTACTACAAGTTTACATAAGTATCCATAATTTTAGTATGTGAATTATCAATTTCTGCCATTCCATAGGCGATTACTAGACAATCTGCAGATCACAATCTCATCACGTTGAGTAGTAACTGCACATGACCCCAAATAACCTTTGAATTTTCCATCAAAGATATACATATATAAGGCGCTAACTATTCAAAGAAAAACTTCTGCGCAATAGCCTGATGCAGCTAAGTTTTAAACAATGGCACAAAATACAGCTCAAAAAATTACAAAGGGTTTTACATAGGGAAAACCACCCTCTAGGTAAATGCAAAGAAATAAATCTCACAACAAGGGAAATCCGCTGCATCATGTTGAGAAAAACATTGAAAGAAAGAAAAGGCACGAAATTAAATGACGTCGAAAGGGGGTTGGAAGAGCTCATGAACTCAATTAAGTACAGTCTGTCATATATGTAATTAACCCGTCAATTATTGGATATCGGAACCGCTTTAAGTTGCACTTCATATTAGTTCTCGAAGCAATAATGCTGTATAAATAAATAAATATTCTTTTCAAGGGGATTTATAATATATAATTATATTTATTTTGATTTAGATTTTGCGTCAGTGATTTGCATTTTGAGATCATTCACCGCCCTCCCCCCAATAGAGGAAAACGCTAATTAAAATGCCGACGACCTTCGCCGTGATTTTCGTGACTCGGAAACGAGTGAATTTTTGTTTTCATAGGATTTGCCGTCTTAACAACCGCAAGAATTATTGCTTACTCATTAGTTGACTTTATATATCATTTACATACAATTAATTGTTAATGCGTCAGAAAACTTTAATAAAAGTTTTTTTCCTAAACAAACAAATGATAAAACGTACCGTTGACAGCAAAATCGTGATCTAGAATGTTGATTAGTTTATTTATTATTACTACAAAAACAAAATGAGTAAAATAATAATTAATACGATTTCTTGCCCTTAGGTCTTCGGAAACCTGAGAACAAGTATTCTTCATTCATTCCATTCATCCAATAATATGTAGGTATTCTAATAACTGTCTAAAATAATGGTTGTCTTCTATTTATAGTTCTTATAAGACTACGAATTGTGTAAATAATTTACAGTAAAGCTTTTATTATGGCGCCTGCAAGTCTCGGAAGAAATTAATTAAGTGCGCAACAATTTAAAGCTGATAAGAATTGTGTTATAAATCTCCAGGCTCAGAACTTTATCAGTTGTGTTTGTGTGTGTGTGTGTGTTTAGTATAAACAATTATATTGGCATAGGTCATAGAAAACCAAATAAGCTCTTGCAACTAAAATGTTGGTATTCGAATTAAAGTTTGAGCTTGATTAAGCCGAATATATTTTTTCTGTCAGGCTCTTCTATTTTATTATATGTAACAAATACAATATTTATTTAAGAAATGATCACGGTTATTTTCCAGTGAGTGGTCAAATTTGCGGCTGTCAAAATTGTTTTGTCTTTGGGTTTTTTCTCCTTAATTTCAGTTTTAAGTCGAAATTTGGTTTATGCTCATGTTAATTTGAAGATGAGATAAACAAACTAATTAAGTCAGCAATGATAATACGCAATTCAACCAGGACTGCTTCGAACATAAGGGTGTTAGTCTCTATATATATCGGCCTTGCAGATATGTAAGAACAGCGAAGCTCGTTTGGTCTAGATATCTTGAAAATCAGAAATATTTTTCAAATGAGATATCATAATTTTCTATCGATCGTTTCTATGGCAGCTATATGATATAGTAGCCCGATCTTAATAAGATTTGTCATACATCTGAGAAGCTTAATAAAACTAATAATTGCCGAGTTCGGTTGAGATAGCTTGAAAAAAAGTCACAAAACCAGCCTACTTCTCGACCGAACGTTACTATGGCAGTCATATGATAAAGTGCTTCAATCCGACAGGCAATACCTGCAACAAAAAAAGGGACATTTGCAAAGTTTCAAGACGATAACTTCAAAACTGAGAGCCTAGACGGTCATGGCTATATCAATTCGGCTGTTGATACTGCTCAAGAATATATATACCTAATGGGAGATGTCTTCTTCTATGTGTTACACATTTCACGACAAAATTATAATACCCTCTGCAAGGGTATAAAAACTACGACCAGCCAAGTTCGCATAATACCTCCTTTGTATCTGTGTGCTTTTACACCGTACTCAGACTAAGATAACTTCACCTTTGTATCTATGTATCTATGTATACCTGTATGTATTCCTTTATTCCACACTCAGACCAAGTACTTCCCGCTGCGCTGCAAATTAAAGCAAACAAATTTGTATATGTGGCCCTCCTTTGCGAATTCCATGAATTCAATAGGACTTCAAATAAGTATAGATTTCATGCTGTTGATATTAAATGTTATATTGACAAGTTGCATAACTTTAGTTTTATTTAAAAGTATTTCTCCCTCTCGGCAATACGATATCCGTTTGTGAATATTTCACTTTTAAAGTTAAGTTTTGTTATAGTAATTCATGCCTGGGATAATCAGCTATATAAACATATAGTATGGGTCTTGCATTTTGGTGCTTCAATAAAGATTACCCCTTTTACATTTGCGCAGGTCGCGGAATAATTTAATTATCCAAAGTGCGTAAGTAATGGAGTACCTTCATTAATGTATTATAAATCAATTAACGTTTAATTATCCTACAATAAATTACACTGGCATGCAGGGAAACGGCCTTATGGCATTTGCCATAAAGTCGTAATCCCCCTCAGGTGTTCTGCAGCATGAAGCCTTCTTATTCAACAGAAATGCAAAGGCATTTTCAATTAGATGGGATGTGCATGCCTATGATGAATGTGTAAGACCAAATACCTGCAAGTATATGGACTTTACATTCAAATCCTTTGGAATGCAAATGCAATTTTCGATTTGAGCGAATGGCCCTCACATATGCACATGTAAGCTACAAATTACAAGCAAAGTAACTTTTAATATCGCCCTACTCTGCGATTCTCAAGAATTCAGGTAAGACCTTCCAGCTTTCACTCTTTGATGTGAATTGGAATATTAACAAAATCTTTTGCAACCAACTTAAGACTTTCAAGTCATTTTTATGCTGAACAATTTTCAACATCTGACTGTAAATCAGCAATTGAACCTTGTGCTATAAAAGAAGCAACATTTCTCAAACTAATCACTTGCCGACAAGCTAACGCACGCACTCAAACATCTAGAGAGGCGGTTCCAGGGGGAAGCAGTCGTTCCTGTCATGTAAATGAAATTGGCATTGCTTGTGACGGTGCTTGGGACGTTGCGCTGCTATATAAATAGCCCCCAAGGACAACTATAGTACATATGGCGTTGCAAGACCGAAAACATTGCGTTAAATTATAATAACGCAAATCGCGTGTGCCTCGTTACAAGACTGTAGATTATCTAAAAGATACCTAAGGAACCATCTTCGATCCCATAAAGCGTATATATTCCTAATAAGGAGTACAAAATGAATCAATTTGGCCTTTTTCAAGTATATTCTATTCATATATTCTGATATATCATATGCCGCACGTTCCTAACTTTTGTCGATATAGCCCCTGTTGCTATAATAAGGATAAATATAATTTTCAATGTCAGGGCCCTGGGCTTTTCGATATATACTACACACATATTGGTGTCATATTAAAGTCCTCAAAATAAAAATCGGACTTTATACACCGAACTTATTAAAGAATGCATTTGCCACAATGAGAGCCACGACTTGGAGCTTTTGTATGAAAGAGAGTTCTGCGTGCAGGGTATCTCCTAGTCGCAGACTCCCAACTCTTGTCTTTTCGCAGTATAAACACGCTCATAGCTACACCTACTCTAATTGTACATTTTTGGGGGAAATGCATATGAAATGTGTTATCCATTCGTGAGTCAGCACATTTTCAGCTTTTCCCTTATGCAAAAGCTACACAAATTTATTTATGCCCTGCTGTTGGCTTTTCACAATGATGTTGTTGAATTTGCTGTTGATGTTGCTTGGCTTCGTGTGCGTGTTGTTTATATATTTTCGTACGTAACTTATTTTGGTGTTTGATTCGATTTTTCTTTGGCGGCGCACAATGATGCGTACAATTTATGCGAAAGCTCTATTAATTTATTTGCCTAAGCAATATGTTCGATATGTTAGGGATAATTATCCTCGAATAGAATAAATATTTCATACAATTTGACCAAACCTTATCCAGAAGAATACAAAAAAAGTGTTTAGTGTGGCTTCAATTAAATTTAAAGGGTTACAAATATTGCGTATACGCCATGTGTGCACTGAAAAAAATAAACGCTTAAAACTTTAAAGCCTTGATATATCTATAATGCAAAATCTTTATGGCTTTATTGATGAAGCACGCTCTGCCAGATTTATTTGTTCAATTCGTGCTGGTTTTATTCTCTGCAGCATATTTGCTGTTTATAGCCCAAAATCAAAAACAAAAAAACCCTGATTATATTATATTTAACGTAATTTATTGATCATTATAAATGAGTAGAAATGTTAATTAAATTAGCAAACCATGCGCAGTGCTCAGCCTCAATTCAAAAAAAGTACAAATTTATGTAACCATAATTAATCGCCAAAACCCGCCATGGTAGCATATGGATGCACTACGTACAAACATTCCAATCATGCCTCTAGCACTCAAGCCACTCGTTAAAGCAAATACGAATAATTTATAGTTGAGTTGAGGTATAATTTTTAAATCATTTGCAAGCAATCGTTAACTCGCAGTTGCCCGTACCTGTGGCAGCGCATTCGATTGCCACATTTCCGCGCCATTATCAAGGACTGTGCCGGACTAGGAAAAGTTAATCGGAACAGTTGCCCTGTGTTTGCATTGTAATGCGAGTATGTGTGTGTGTGTGTGTGTGTGGCAAGTCGAGGGGTCGTGGACATTAGCCCATATGCCGTATGGGCCATTAAGTAGCGAAACACAAGAACGCAAACAGATTGTAAGTCAACAATTTAAAAGACATTAAAGACACATTTAATTACTGCAGTAATATTTGATACCGTACGATTATATGGAGTAGACTAGAGGCTAATGCAAAAGTTCAGTTACCCACTTGATGGCGCTTATTAAATCGATAAAATTATCAACAACTTGTGAGTAAGCAAAAAGTTTGAATATAAATGTTAATGCCTTGTTATTATATTCATCTGTGAAACTTTGTCTGAAATCAAAATGTGGCCTTTTAAAAAAATTAACTTTAACAGCTCAAGGACATTGTATATATTATTTAAAAATAAATCTCTGAAAATATGCAAATGCCTTATGTAAACATTAATAAATGAATAATATAAGCAAAGATTATACTTATATCAAAATTAATAATATAATTCAAATACATATATATGTATATAGGGTAAATTCATATTAATCGCAGCTTTGGTAGCTTCGGTGTTTCTTGTCCCAGCTTTATGAAAGTCCCAGAATGAAATATGTTCAGGGCCCAAAAATGGCATCACGATAAAAGTATGTCAAGACCAACGCAATGTTGATGGACCGAGAAGAAGTATCTGGATCTATGTGTACTATACCGAAATGGGTGTCTTTCTCTCTCTTATTTTTTCGAAAGATGTTCAGAGAACAGATCTGAGATCGACGCGTTCAAGCAGATCAGACAGACGGACATACATATATAGACCAACCCGGCTACTGATGCTGATTATCGGGTCGGAGATTCCTTCTTCTGCTGGCTGTTACACATATTTGCCCAAAACTCTTCTGCCCTTTTAATCCACTTTCGATGGGTTCAGGGTAAAAGAACAACGAACAATGCTTTCCGAATTGGTAAATGAATTCCTTTATTCAGATGAACATATACAAATAATTATTTATTCGATCCACACAGAGGCTCGCAACAAACACAATGGAGTACAAAGAAAAGTCAAGTTATTTTAAGACAAGTAAAAAACTTGTCGAAATGTGGCGTCCAACCAAGTCAAACAAAGAGTCGCCATGGCGGCGCAATGCAACTGCAGAGACGCCAAATCCGTAAGCACACACACACACACGCAGACTCAGCAGCGACCTCAAGGAAGGAGCAAGCACTTCCTTAAATATCAGCCGGCGCCGGAAACTAAAATCAATAGTCTAGGGATATGCAGGACAATGACCAACAGCATTCGCATGGGCTGAGAGTCAACTGTGATATAATAAACCCGTATTTATTAATTAGAACATACTTGTGATTTCCGCCTAAGTAGCCTTGAAGTATGATTTGCACACTGCTGTGTCGGCGGCTTCTGCCCCCTCGCCCAAGTTGCCAGGACAACACACTTGCACTTAGGGCAATGCACGCTGCAACAGCACCTGCAATAACCCGAGCAGCGGACTCGAATGGAGGCAGCAACGAACTTCAGCTACGGCAGCAACAATCGCGCCCAGCATTGTGCCGCGTCCGGCTGCGGTTTTGTTGTTTAAACGCGAAATCCGTAAGGTAAACTAAAGCGGACAGCTCAGAACTGAATACACAACACGCACCACAAGCGGAGCAGAGAGCACGGCGAACAGCCAGTCAAATGCGCACCACACTGTGGAAAACAAAATAGACGAATGAAAAATGATTATTTTTATGAACCCTTGGTGAACGGCAGCGACGCCATCGAAGCCAACGCCATGTGCGCTTGCCGCCAGCGCAATCAGCTGCGCTCCCTGTTGCAGAGCGTACGCGTTTCTCAAGTGACGTCATAGTTTGGCACATGCGCACGCAACGGGAGCACAACAGACCATCGGCCATCCCATATCCGCACTTGGCCAACTTGGCGCACTCACAATGTGGGTGAGAAGTGTGGCTATGTGGCCATGTGGCCAGCTAGAAATGTGCTCATAGCTGCATGCTTGTTGCGCCATGGGGGGCCCGTGCACACTGGGGCATATGATATTTGATGGTATACGCTACACACTTGTGGCGAATTCGGGGTCTTTACGACTGTGCAGAAGCTCAAGCTCAACGTTCAATTTAATTCCTTAAAATGTTGAATTACATGCGAATTAATTGTGGAAAAGTAATGAGAGGTGTTTCAAAATTAGTTTGTTTTTTTTTTTAGAGATTTTCTCTTAATTGAATAGTTCCTCTTAAAACTGAAGATTTGTTTGTTTACAGCTTTGTTAAATTTGTTAACTACAACAGCTTAACCATTTATCTTATTTAATTATCGAAGAAGGCCACATAAAGTATTATGTTGCCGGAATATCAACTTCTCATTGATAGCGACATAAACGAAACTTTAAACCTTGCAAATTATTGATAATCTGACTTTTAGTTATGATGTTATATAGATACAATTTGTTAAGTTGAAAAAAAGCATATTGTTTTTTTTATGGTGACTCTTCATTGAGACAATTTTTCGAGTGGGAGTGATTAATTAATCAATTAATTAATTAGGCTACATAAATTGTATCGATAGGATGCAGATGCGAGTTATTCAGTTTTTCGCTTTCACGGAAATCATAAAATCGATGCAGAAAATATCCAAAATATTATACAGACAGGTTTAAATTAAGTAGTGACAATTCTGTAATATTCCACAATTAATAGACATCATTTTGGTTTATTACATAAAACACTTTAATTAAAAAAACTATAAGAATAAGATACATTTCAATGCACAAACTCAGTTTGTAGTTTTAATAACATTCTTTATACATTCATTTGCCCAGATAATATAATAAGAACTTTATATGTATAAATATATATATATATATATAACTACTTTATCTAAAATAGATTCACATTTTATGTAGTGTATGTTTGTATACATGAGAATTCAATGGGTCTTTCGAGAGAGCCTGAGATTTAGTACAAATAGCTGGTTTTTGAGAATATTTTATATATGCAACTCTTGACTAAATAAATCACAACAAAACAACATAATATATTTAAATAAGAACGTGATTAAAAAAAAATTGAAATCTATTGATGTGATTATCTCATTATTGACAAGATCGTAAAGCTAACGTATTTCCCTTAGATGAATATGTAAATCACATTCTTTTTTCAATTAAAAATATGCAATTTGTGTTACATTTTGTGCAAGCTTAAAGTTTGGCACTTACTGGACTTGAAGAATGGTGATTAAAGTATAGTTAGGTACCCATTAGGTTGCACTTTAGTATCGTGAATTTGTATCACATTCGCGATTGTTTTCAACAAATCCGAGATGTTTAATGGGTAAAGCTTAAAACCATATTGCAAGCATTTGCAAACAAAAAATCATTTCAAAATTATTTGTGTAACTAATTAAGTTTTTAAAAGGAACTGGCATAACACAATGAAGCACTTTAGAAACCTAAGCTAAAAATTCAACTAGAAATTTAACAATTATGTGCGGATCACTGAGCATTTTGTGCTTTACAGAGTAGATTCTAGCAGTCTGCACCAGAGATGCCTGTGGTCGGGTTTTCGCCATGTAGAATTGAGTCCATTTCAATTTGAGACAGATTCGCGGTGAGTAGCTTTTCGATCTGTATAAACTTCGTATTTGGTTCATCTACAGATGCAGCATCCACATCTTGTTCGCTGGGATTTTGTACAACTGAATAGTTACGTTTCGCACGTTCTGAAAGACAACAATAAATTATTCAAAGATGGTAAATAAACAAGAAAGAATAACTATCTTCAGCATGCCGAAGATTACATATTCTTCTGAATAATGAGAAAAACTGTGAGCTTGTAATTGCTGAGTTTTCTGAGGATATCGACAAATTCTTCTTCCTATAGAGCTATATGATATAGTAGTTAGATTTTGGATTGTTTTGTGTCAAGTATGTGAAGCATTTCAAAATTTAGAAATGGCAAGTTTCATAAAGATATAAAAACAACACGTTTTATAAAAAAGAACTTAAGTTAACTGATTGTACCTATGGCCGCTATATGAAATATTGGACATACGTTTATAAGATTGTACTTATTGGAATGGAGGTTGGTTAAAGTAATATTTAATATATAACTTAATTTCCGGCCGATCATTCCTAACGTAACTGCATGATATAGAGGTCAGATCCGACCGCTTCCAACATTCTGCCAGCAATAGAAAGACAGACCTAGACACAGTTTCAGGTCGATAGCTATAGAGCTGAGAGACTCGACAAGGCTAGGCATAGCCACGGACAGCTTTTGGTATACTTTATATTGCCGGAAAGGTCTCCTACACACTTCATTACAAAATTAAAATACCCTTTACTACAAATATTCGCAAAAAAAAGGTGTTTTTCTTTACCAAAACGCGCGCGTTGTGCTTCTTGATCTATGATAATCTCATTGGTTATGTACACTTCACGTCGGATTTGGTCCCGCAGTTCCACGCTCATGTCCGGAATACACCAGCGTACCAATATCATCACTAAGGCCACAAAGTTCTGAAAAATATAACAGAAATTAGCTAAAGTATAATTGAACACATTAATTGCTTAACGAAACGAACTTATTTAATAATAATAGAGAACAACCTTCGAAGAGCTTTTACATTCAACTAATTGCTAGACATCATTTCATTAGGCCTTTCTCTTTAGTATTGTATCTGGTACAGTTGCAATATTTCATCACCCTAAGCGATTGGGGCCATTAGCTCGAGGTAAAACCTTAAAAATGCGTCAAACCAATTGAAACTTAGGTTTCTAGTTAATTTAATTTCTTCGCTAATCAACCAGCGGGCATGCCTTGTTTTATATACATTAGCTTCTATCCTAACATGGTCGAGAATTGGAGAGATAGCTGCAAAAAATGTAAAACCGCGATATTTACTGCTCCCACTGCCCACATACAGCAATCCAAGCTAACACCTAACACTAATATGGACAGACGAAGAAGCCCACAGATCTAGTTCATGTGCGACAAAGGTTCAAGCAAAAAGCATATCTAGAACTTTTCAGTCTGCAGATACAAATACACTTTTACATTTAAATATATGTGTATGTAATTGGCAAATGCTGAATGCTAATAGTGAAAGTGAAAGTGAAAAGAAAACTCAGTGAAAATGGGACTTAATTTTGTCACACATTGCAACATTTGGATTTAGTTGCGGCAAGTACTTCGAAACGAACGCACGCTTTCTTTAAAAAAATTTAAAATAAATGCAAGGATAACAAAAAACTACCTTAAGGAAAATAAAGCAATAGTTATTTAAGCAACAAAACTATAGAAAAGCACAACTTAAATATCAAAAATATTTTAATAAAAAAAAAACGATATTTCATTAATATTTGAATACAAAAACCAATATTTTAACAATTCGAGAGTCCAGCAAAAATGAAAAGATTTGCTTGCTTGAATCTGCGCACTTTGGGCCTCAGCATAGCCTGTTTGGATGCACTAATTGCTCTGAGCATCCTGAGCCTGTGCAGCTATCATCTGTACAATGACTTTATGGACTTGAACCAATGGCAGCAAAATGATGTGCAGATCTTGAGTCCCTTTGGAACATTTGTGGCCACATTGGGTAAAGCCAGGAGCAAGTGATGCACACAAATGTCTTAAAATAACACATATTCATTTTGTAGTCGACTATGTGCTAGTCCATGAATTTTCACAGGCTTTTTATATGATACTCACAGTAACCGTTTGGGTTAAGGCACTGATCAATCTGGTGGTGGCTGGCATTCTAGTCGACGGCATCAAACAGGTGAGGCATTTACTAACGAAACTACTTTGTGAATATCTCTACATATTTCTCTTTCGACTCAATAGCAACGACTTATTTCCATTGCCCCATGGCTGATCAATGCGTGCGTATCGATGATCATAGAGGTGGCCGTATTCGTAAGCTTGGAGCTGAAAATTGACGAAGTGGATGCCTCCATAGATCGACGCATAGCACGTAGTGTGCTCTTTGGTGTTTTTACAAGTAAGTTTCCGTTAGGACTAAAACAATGATTAATAAAATTGCTTTGCGTAGTTCTAAATGCGCTGTTTGCATACGCCATTTATGCGCTCTATCGCATGTTGAAAGCATCTACAAGTGAGAATCGAGCCCTGCAGGAGAGCATTGTGGAAACCTCGGGTATGTTTCAGCATATCAAGGTTTGAATCGTTGACTAGCAATTAATTGGAATTCTATACACATCTGAACGAACAGAAAGCAAAATAATTTAAACGGATTTCATTAAATAAAGGTATTTTCTTAATTAATGTACAAGCATTTATGTAATGGAACAAATAAAACGAACAACCCAGACCATGCTCCACAGAACTTACTTCAAAAACCACAACAAACCCCAAGCGACAAGCTAAGATTATATAATACGTGCTCGTCAATTGATAGTCTTTACGTGCTGAGGGCGGCTCACGAAAGTCCGTGTATCTTCGGGTAAAGAAAGGAGAATGTCATTTAAAGTGAATAGCTGAAAGATATCTTAGTTTTTTTTACCTGCACGTGGTAATGTTGGAAGAATCACCTGCTAGGCTTTTTAGCGTGGGGGAGTCTGATATATTGAACTCGGACAAGGTAAAGTCCAAGTATCCGTTCAAAGTACCATCTTCTGACTTTAAGCTACGATAGACCAAACGTGGTATCATATCTGAAGTGAACGCAATGATGAAGCCCTAAATAAACATGATAGTTCGGTTTACATCATCATTCCAAATTATACTCCAACTCACATTCGTGATGACACTCAATTTGCCAATGCAATCCAGTATGCGATACCAGACACCAATGTCCCTGACACGCTGGGAAACGGGCCTTTTGTGATGTGTCAGCAGCTTTTTGGCGTCCAAGCGCATTTCGAGTATGTTGTTGAGAAGCGCAAAGAACGGAGCAAGCGGAAAGGCAGCCACAAAAATGGTGACAAACCCATATTGCAAAACCATTTCCAGATACTCTGGAAACAAGCTACGTGCACCCCAATCGAGAAGCTTGAAATCGCGCATCCAGCGCTCATCCTTGGTCTTGTCTGGCTTAACCGCATTGCCAAATAGCCGCGAAAGGCCCACCTGAATGGCCAGTACTTTCCGCCAAAACATGGGCAGATATACCTCCAATATGGTATTGAATGCCTGCTTGCCAATCATTATAATGGCCAGCTGTATGCAAAGCTCCGTGAGACAGCCGCCCGAGGAGCACTTCAAATAAGAGGCCAATTAGATTGAATCAGACCTTAAATGAAATGCAAACTTACCTCCTCTTGACGGTATTTGAAGACCGTTATATACTGGCCCGGATGGCCGACAAATTTACCCTTGAAGAATGCTATATAAAATATAGAGGCATAATAGTTCACAAACTGCAACAAGTAAATTTTAAGCGTCAGCGAATCGTCGAATTGCGTTTGAGTGCGCCACATTTCCAGCTCAGTCAAATACTCAGCCAAGTGATTATACAACTAAAGAAGAGATCAACCGGATCAGATATATATAAGTAGATATGAAAGCTAGCTACTTACATAGTTCAGTACGTAAAGCAAGCAAAGATTAACAAATGCCGCCGATGCAGCGGCCAAAACAATCGCTTTCGACGTGGTCATGCCGTTACCGTCCACCTTTAGAGCAGCCAGCATGGACATGCGATGAACGACAACCGCGACAAGGGCAACAAAGGCCAAGGCTATGAGTAGCACCACAACTGAGAAGCTGAATACTGTCGCTGGCAGCTTCATGCGCCAGAATGGCACCGTCGGTTCCTTCATATTGGTCACATAGTCTGTGCGTGTGGGTTCAATGTGCTCCAGGCGCGCCAAATACTGCGGCCGTGGGTGTTCCTCGTGCACATCGAAGCCTGTCAAATCCCAGCGATGTGTAATCTCAGCCGAATATCGTTTCCAAAGCTCCAAAAATAACGTGGCCCAAAACGACATAAAGACGGCAAAAAACACCGTACTTGGATTATCTATTAGGTATGTTATCTTGGCATAGTTGCAAGTCTCTTTGATATTCCAGAATTCACACCAGTCGCAAAGCGGGCACATTGTTATATTTAAGTTTGAGCGCAAGCAAATGTCCTTACTGCAAACGAGAAATGTCAATTAGTTATGGCTCAGATTAACTGGCCTGCCAGCAACTTACACGGGCACATAGTTTTTCAGTGAGATCCAGGAGTAAATAAAACAAGCGACGCCCACAATGGAGGCCAGCAACAGCATATACGTATAGTAGCCCAGCCAAGCGAAGTACAGGCCTGATATAAAAGAAAGTGTAAATTGCGAGTGAATCTCTTAGCCGCTTTAGAGGCTTTACCAATCTTAACGCCAAAGTACTCTTTAATATCATCCAGCGGCTGATAACGATACCATTTTTTCACCGACGCCCAGTTTGTGTACAGCAGTTCGCGCATGGTGCCCTGCTCATTAATTTCGCCCTGCAAAGTAATTGCCATATGATATATTGAAATTTGTCGATCAAACCTACTTACATCATGCAGTGGATAGGCAGCACAGTAGACACCCTCGGCCACCAAACGCTCAATGCCAAAGGCCATATCGCTGTGGCGCTTGGCAGGAAAGCGCTGGCGATCCAAAATGAATTCCACAATACGCGAACGGACTGCGGTTGTAAAGAAGCAGTCCTGCCGTATATCGAACCTATTAATAATGACAAACATATATTTAAATAAGTAGGTCTTTACAACTAATCTCCAAGCTGACTTACAGATACTCCTTATCACGGCTGTAAATGGCCGTGAAACGATGCGCACGTTTTGGAAAGTATTGCTCGTCGACATAGATATTGCGCAAGAAGAATTGACAGACTGTTTTGAGACTAGAATATACACTTTTCGTGGAACGATTCACCACAGATAGACCGGGTATCTGAAAGAATTAAATTATGCTGATTATTTACTCATTATTAGAAGAACAGGGAAGTTGTAAGTTAGTTAAAAGAGAGTAGGATAACAAAACGATAGAAAAATACAATTATTTTATTTTAAGTAGGGTTAGAGTTTGGGTTAACTAGAACAAATCGAACTAAAAGTTCACGACACATTCAGAACGGGATGCCAACATATTTTTAATTATATATATATGTATATACAATTTCAAATCGAGTGTACGAAGGTATTTACATTGGATATCGAGTAGGGCTAATAGCTGAAGCATAAATATAGCAAATACACAAAAATCGAGACACATTTAGTTGAGCAGCGCAAGTAAGGAGCATATCTGCAGATAGATTGTTAATTATGTTAAACTAAGACCTGGACACTTTTGCAGACCTTCTTGGACAAATAATGCGCCGCATTGTGTAGTCGATTTGATCTTTCGGATACGCGCATATTACATAATGACTAAAATAACATAAGACATGTGTATCATTCGAGTGTATCCAAAGTTAACGATTACAGAAATGGGTACACACCTCCTTCATGGGCATACGCAGCTTAAGTATCTCCGCATAACGGCGCAGCACCTCCAAAGGTGCATGTATCTGAAAGTGGGCAAACCAATTGCTATGAGTATGAATGTCGGATATTCAATTTAGAGGCACGCACCTTGACAAAGTAGATTTGGTCCCTTTGGCTGAGCTCTATCTCCAGGCCTTGCTGCACCAGATTCTCCTGAAATACGCGTCGCTTCTCCGCATTTTCCGCCTCCGTCGGTTCGTGTGCATTGATCGTGTGGGCCAGCACAAAATCAATCGAACGCGTGCAGTCCTCAAAGAATAGTGAGGTGTTGAGCTCGGCTCTTTGGTAAAATTCACGTGGACAACTGCATTCGCGGTCATCGTAGTTGCTGGGCACCAGCGTGGGTTCAGTCATTGGCAGTAGAGGAGTCGAGTGATTCAAGGTGACGCTCCTATGCTGGCTGGACTTGCCGTTGGGCAGTTGCCCGACAGTGTCTGGCAGTCTTAAGGTGGATGAGCTGCTGTTGAATAAAATATTGCATTTTGTTAGATAGTTGCTCGACAGCTTGGCGAATAATTTCATTAAACAGAGCCAAAGCACACAAACATCGCCAATGCTTCCCTCTGCTCTCCATGTGACCTTTTGGCTCAGCAGGGACTTCCTGCGGCCTGGCGTGTCCAGCGCTCATAAGAAACTCGCACCACGCCCCAATTAAATAGGTCAATTTGAAGGAGAGCTGTCAACATTTAATGGGTCGCATACTTAATAATCGCCCAGCCAGTACATTAAATTTTAGACCAGCCGCCAGGCGCCTTGTTTATATGTGTGTCGAAGAATTTAATTATTTATGCAGCTGTTTTATAGCGCAAATAGGCGAGCTGTGAAAATGCAACTGGAAATAGGCCATAGATGAGATATCTGAGTATCTCGTTCGAAAGTTCTCAGCACTTTTAATACATAAGTATATATAATTGAGCGAGAGAGAAATGCCGATTCGCTGACACTTGCTAATGAGAAAAGCGCCCGCACATTGCATATATAAGTTAATACTATATACAATATTTTTAATATTTGCTTGTTAAACACATTTCATTCAATATCGCTTATGATTCAGATGCAGTGGCTTTTACTTCTAACTCTACTTAACACTCATCCATGATGAATCACAATGGCATTCAATTATTCAGAAGTACCTAAGCGCTGGTACTGGGTAGTTAGATAAACGGGTATTAACCATAGTTAGAAATATAAAACCTATATATGTCTCGACATTCCGGTCTTATCAAGATGACTTTCAAGGAATATGCCTATTGTTGCCTTTACGATGCGAAAGATAACATAGTTTGCCAAAAACTGACGTCTTAAGAATCTGCGAAAATACCGCGATATTCCCAAATTCCTTACATCTATTGTAAAGAACCTCCACCTAGGTTTTCATAATGGAATTCCTTATTGTTTTATTGCTCACATAAAATCCTTATATTACTGTTTACATTCAATTTGAAATCTCAGCGAAAAACTTGACTTGCAAGCATCCAAGAACTGAAGTATTATGCATGGCTGCTAATCAAAATGAACTTATATTATACTTTCGAAATGGAGGGCATTACTGATAAGAACATTTTAAATATAGCACATAGGGAAACTCGGTATATGTGCTGTATGTTTCTGATCTACAATCGCATAATTAATTGTAACATATTAATATTGATTCAATCCTTAAATGTTTACAATCTGTTAATATCAAACAACCTTTCAATTATCTGGGCATCATTCCATTTTTCTTAGGAACCTGCATAGTTTATGGTTTATTCATCATAATTAATTATTGTTCTCTTTAGGCCATGATTCGAACAATTTTTTTTTCTTAGTTAACCACGAATATTTTTATTTTTCTTAGTTGCAAACACAATGATGACCTTCCAGCACAAGGTAATTAGTTTGAGGCCTTTTCAAAATTACTCAAATTTACACACAGACAAGTTTGATGTAGACTTTTTAACTATTACAAACCCACTGTTTCATTTCGGAATTTAAAAAAAGTTTTTTTTTTTTTTAGATTTAATCAAGGCCAAAGCATATAAATTTATTCAAGATTTTGTACGATGCGCTCGAAATACAACGTGAAAGAGGCGAAAATGTGCCAAACATTTTGAACATAACTTATATAAGGCATTGTTAATGATATATGTATTCATGTAGTTCAGTTTCTAAAGATATCGGGAATTTCGATACGGGAATAATGACACACGCAACTTAAGCGCGCCCACACAACTCTCCAAAAACCAACCAAATCAAAAAAAAAACAAAACAGATGCGAGCGATACAGAGAAATCTTTGTGTGATGTCCCCGAGCTGATGATTAATACAATCGGCAACAAGGTGAATGATAACTTTAAAAAAAAAACGCCCGTAATAAGGGAATTAAACGTGTTTCCGTTTCCTAAACCGACCCACTCGGACATTGTTTACCTGAGAACTGTGCCGAAAACAAATAAAATAGCTTAGAGCTTATGATGATGTCTGCCCGTTGTCCACGCGAATTATTAATAAAATTAACATTTGAGCGTCGCGCACGAATACAAAGAAAATGCCCAATGCGATGGCGACGACCAACGCGCAGCAGCAACGACAACAAACTGACACAAAAAAAAAGAGCCAGCGCCAACAGCTGAGCGGAGAGTACGTTTACCGGGTAGTCTCCCCAAATCTCCACCTCCCCCTGCACGCATCTATCACACGTGTCTACACCTTGCTCAGACACATACAAGACAGACCAGAGCGCGGCAGAAATCAGCTGTTATCGGCGTCTGCTGCTGTATCACACACGACAGCGAGAGCAGCAGAAAGAGAGAGAGAGAGGAGAGAGAGTCGGAGCACTTGTTGAGCATAAGAGATCAGTGTGAGGTCTACTCATACTCATACACATCTGGCAAGCTGTGAGGTGTGCCTGTGTGAGGTGTCGCATTCTGTCCATTGGAATAATTTATGAGTGCAAAAGTGCTTGCGTTTCAAGTTTCCGATATGCAACAACAATTATTGAAAAACTGTCCACTATTTTGACTGTTAGTTCTAACAGTTTCATTCTGTTTGATAACATCAATTATATACGAAGCTCGAGCGAGCAGTAAACAGTTATTTGTCAATTGCAAAAATACATTGATAAATTACTTTATATAAGGTGCTACAGGCCGGGTTTCTAGTTGCCGCATATCTGAGAGCGTTTAGTTATATAATTATTTAGATTAACATTTGAGTTCAGGTATATTATCATCAGGGGAATAAAACATTATATATACGCTTATTATGCACTTAACGGGTTGTTGCTTCCTCATCAAAATGCACGTGATATAATTATTATTATTATTTTAACTAAGGCTTTAGCTAAATATTGTTTATGAAAACCCATTAAACAAAAGCTTCGAACTGTAATTTAACAAAATACCACCTGATATACCATTTATTTGTTTTAAATGTAGAAAAAATGCTGTAGAATATTTTCTATAAATATATCGAACTTATTTTCAACTTCCTCAAATTCAGCTGTGCATTTTAATCATATTAAACCTAAATAAAATCACGATTTCAAATGGGAAAACGTTCTCCTTTGAAAAAGCATTCTCACGGACGGATATTGGAGATTAATTTCAATTGTGCAGTATTTTATATGTTCTTCCACATAATTTCAAGTCACGTACTTTTTCGGGGATTCAGAATTTTGATGTCGAAAATTGATCAAATTTTGAGGGAAGAGACAACATTTAGCTACTATAAAACATAAGAATACACACTTTAAGAACTAAGGACAAGATTTATATCAATTTTATAATGTTTTAACAAATCTAAACTGCAGGTTGTAAGAATTTTATACCCAAAATATTGTCGCTCTTTCCACTTTTATCAATATTGTACACTTTTACACACCTTTAAAAATATGAGAACTTTTTTATCTGTCGAAAGGGATGCATCACTACATTTATTTAGAGTACTCTTTCCAATTAAACTATAGTTTATTTTGAGTAATTTTCCGATCAGTTTGATATGAAACTTATTACAAAAACCACCCTGTATCTGTCCACAAACAAAACAGCACAACAAAAGATAGAAATGAACGAAATGTAATTAAGCTAATGAACGTTTCCTCTATACAACATTGATAGTATAATCCCCCGGCTTACCTCTCCGCAAATCTCGCTCGTTTCTCGTGCAAGCTCAGTGATTCACTCGATGACTTGCTGGCTTTTCCGGCATCGCCGCCCCGCTCGAGTTCCACGAAACGGGTCGTAGCTTCCGCGCCCCGGTGGCTCCGCTTGCCCGCGGCTCCCCAGATGCTGTCTTCGGCTACCAGCTTGCCCTTTAGGCCAACTCGCTGCAACAGCTCCATATCGTAGGGGGCCAATGGCGCCGTGTAAGGCGGCTCAATCGTAACATCTGGCTGCTTGTTCTGCTCTGCCAGCAGCCGGGTGGACTCCTCTTCGGGCTGAGCTGCCGGTTGGGGCAATGTAGGAGGCGTTTCCAGCTCATCAGCATCGCCATCGGCATCGGCATTAGCTAAATTTAGCATTTCGCTTTAGACGTATTTGGTTTTGGCTACACTCTGCTAATTTCTCGACCGACTTGTTTACTTTCACATGACATGTGCGTGTGTGAGTGTGTGTGTCTGTGTGTGTGTGTGTGTGTGTGTGTGTGTGAAGCAAGCTGAATTTTCGGGTCGCGTTAGCCAAGTTAATCAGCGCGAGGTCAATTTGCGAGCATGAGAGATTTTAAAACCTACTAAATCTAGCACTTTATATTATACAGTTGCATTGCAGCGATTGCGCTTTAAGTAGCGGCATTCAGACTCGCGAGCAGCTCGGCATCACCGCGCCAAGCAAAAGGAAAATAAACACTAACGATTGCAATATGTACGCAAAAATATAAATACCGAATAAATGTCCTAAAAAATACCACAAAAAGTACTAGTTTGACATACAATGAATCGTGCAACATACGCAAAGGCGAATGTGTGATTACAGTCTGCTGACGGATAACTTGAATAGCTGAGCTGATGGAGTTAAAAAGTGTTAACGAGATATTAATCAACTGTTGCCCCGCTGTCATGCATGTCTGAACGTGTCTGATATCGTATCGTATTTGTTCATGTCAAAACAGAGTATTTTATAGGAAAACAATAAACTTAAGGTAAAACATGTTTTTAAAGAACATAACAATTTGTATTTATACGGAATAGAACATAAACAAAATAACACATTAATTAACAATTGCGAATCGCAAAAATGATCAATGATTAACACGTAATTGGATTTTAACTGCACCGAGGCTCTAGCTTGGTGAAACAACAAATTTTTAATATATGGAATAATAATACAGCAGTGTTTAATATAGTATGCACTATTATTAAGGGGCTAAATTATGCATTTTGGACATCGAATTTACAATAGAAACGAGCATATCTTGGATGTGGCCAACGCCGTTGCCCATGCACCAAAAATTTACTTCCTGTTGTAGTTTTTGTGCACTTCGGGCGAGATGTTGTAGACGAATTGCAAGATCTCCTTGATGACGGGTTCTTTGCGCGTTATGATGGCGCCCTCCATATCGGCGAGCTTCACACGAGTATCTGCGTCAATTTTGGCTGCAACGCCTTCGCGGCTGCCCATGTGCTGTTATCGTAGGGGCAGGAGAAAAGTTCATAACTTTATATTAATTGGTATTATTATGGGCAACTAACCTTGGCCTCGAATTCTTTAAAGGAACGTTCGCGCTCCTGGCGGAATTTCTCAATCTCCTCGGTGGCCTCATCCTTGGCTTGCTTCAATCTCCTTGCCTTGCCTGCAATTGATGCAAAGATTTTCTCATTCTATCAATATTTACTTGAGCACACAGAAATCATGTGACTGCTCGACGCGCGTAACGTCGATAGCGAAAAAGTCGTAAGGTATTTGTATCTATCCAATTGGAGGGTTAATTGGTTTTTTGCTTACGTTTTCTGGCCTCGGCAACCTTCTCAGCTGCCTTCTTTTCGGCAGCAAGTAATTGCTGGATTCCCTGCGTTTGGCTGGCCATTTTAAGGTATATTAAAACTTATTGTTTTTCTGCTGGCTGCAACCGTGGTATCAGTGCAAGTTGAAAAAAGCAAGTGACGACGACGACGGACCTAATACAAGCGACGTGAAAAATGTCATATGACGAAGTCACACACACGCATACATACGAAATTAGCTCCAGAATCGATTTTATCGAATACGAAATTAGAGCTGCCAAGTATTTTTGCTATCGCTTTAAGAATCTATCGATACTATTTTTTCTTTATTGGACTCCACCAACTAACAGAATACTCCTCCGTCTATGTTCTTTGCAGAAAATGCATTCACTTAACGGAAATTTGTAAGCCTGAATTTTGATAATATACAAATGGAAAATGAATTTAGCATGAGTTACTTTCGACAGCAAAAATAGAAATCACATTGGTCTACAACCTAGGATATAAACAGACTGCTTCAGTTTCAGATGGCGTTAAATTTTATCTACACTATGTTGTGTGAAAAAAATTCTACACCAACAATGTATAACTAACAGATTGCTGTAATATTTATTTAAAACAGTATTTTTGTGTTCAAACTCGATCTAGCTATTTAACGGTGATTTTAAATTATCGAGCAGCCACCACAACTTATCAATCGAGGCAAAACTAATATTTAGTATATAATTAGTATTTATTGTTGCACACTTTTACGTTGATAAATGAATAGCAGCGAGTAGGTTATTTTTATTCAATTCAACCTAATTTTATGTAAAAATACATATATCAAGTGATCAAGTTTGATAACAACAACGTATACATGATTATGCCCTACGCAAATTTAAAATAAGGGTCAGTATTTTGAGTACATTTTAATAGAACACTTAGGTTTATTTAAGTAAAACAGCATTTTCTTCGTATGGGGATTCGGTCACGCTGTAACAAGCAAACTCAACAAATATAGTAAAAATTTGAACGAACAGTATATACACATATATAGAGCGATAAACCATGGAGAAGGGGAGCAAGAGTAAACGCGGAGTACGCGATGAAAAACAGCGGGAACTTAAGCTTGAGGATTTGGTAAGTTGTTATAGCGATAGATCGAACGTTTGGCAACACCAATAGGAATAATAACATGCTGCCCGTTACCAGGTGCTTAAATCCTTGGAAGAATGCACCACAAGCGAGGAAAAATTGAAATTATTGCTACAGCGGCACGTGGAAAGCGAGAAAACAGTGAGCCGACTGACATCAGAGATGCGCGCACTGCAACGGCACACGGAGTCCCAACAGCGCGAGAAGGAGCAGGTGCAGCGGGAGTTGAACAAGAGTGTTCTGATGAGGGACAAGCTGCAGGAGGTGTGCCGAGAACAGCAGCGCATACTCAAGTCGGTGAAAAACGAGAGCATGCTGCAAATCAAGGTGGAGGAGGAGCGACGCAAGGAGAGCCAAACCAAGTTTCAGAGCTCGCTAAACGAGGTGCAAAAGTCGCTGGCCAAAAACAACGAGGAGAACATTAAATTACGTGATTACAACATCGAAATGACCAAAAAGTAAGAGGCGCTGCCATTAACAGACAAACACCGGCGTGCGCCGTCTATTTATAGGCACTGCATGCCTTGTGCCTGTGGATGTATCTGTGGCTGCCACACACAGACATAAACCGACCATATGTTCACTATTTGCGTATTTGATTTGCTTTTAGGTTAAAGCTGCTGGCCGAGCAATATCAGGCACGCGAGAAGCACCTGGAAAAACTCAACGAGCAGGTCCAACTCGAGTCGCAGCTGCATCAGGCCAAGCTACACAAGGCTCAGGTTGAAGCGGCTATGGAAAAGGAGATACTGACCAAGTCGGTATTATATTGTTAAGCTCCTTTATATCTGTTCTATATATCACTTCCTGTTTCTAATACCACACAGAGAAAATCAGATTGGCCTTGAGAAATTGCTGCAGGCGCAACGCGCCATTAAGGATCTGACAGAGCGCGAGCAACAGCTCAAACAGCAGCTCAACATCTACACCGCCAAATATGATGAGTTTCAGCAATCGCTTAAGAAGTCCAATGAAGTCTTTGGCAGTTACAAGGTCGAGCTGGAAAAAATGTCCAAGCATACCAAGAAAATCGAAAAGGAAGCACTGGTTTGGCGCCAGAAGTACGAGAAAGCTAACGCTACGGTTATTGAACTGGCCACAGAAAAGCAGCACCGTGATCTGCTGTCGGAGCGTCTGCAAAAGCAGGTTGAGCAACTGCAGAAGCTTCTGCGCGCCCTGCAACTGGAGCGCACAACTTTACACCAGACACTGCGGGATAAGAAAATTGAGATCCCCGCCATGCCGCAGCTGCCGCCCGAGCCGGAACCTATCAAAGCTGTGCCAGTTAACACGGACAATTCCAAAATGGAACTGATGACCCGCAACTGTGCTGAGCTTAAGCAAACGCTAGCCAATTTACAAAGCCAAATGAAGCTGCTGACCACAAATGATGCCAAAATAGCCGCCGCCGAGGCTGAGAAGCGGCAAGCAGCCGAAGAGCAACAAAAAATAAATAATGCCAAGAAGAACAACAAAAAGAAGGCCAAGTCAAAGGCAAAGGCTGCAGCAGCGGCAGCAGCAGCTGCGGCATCGGCTACGGAGGTCGAATCCGACACAGCCAAAGAAGAACTGCCATCAACACTGGAGCCACAGTCAGAGCCAGAGCCAGAGCCGGAGCCAGAGCTAGCGCCAGAGCTAGCGGTATCTGACAATGTGGAGCAGCTGCAAGCGTCTGCTGATAACTGCAATGGAAAGGAACATAATGCCGAAATTGTGCCAGAATCTCAGGGAGATGTAAGCGATGCTGCAGCAGCGCCTATTGATGTGGAAGTGCCTGGGCTGATCGATTCCAATGACGTTTAGAGGCCTTGCAATCGCTTTGCGAATCCTCGACTGTTTTTGTGCTTTTACTTGAAATGTATGCCTCCTTCCTATATATGTGTGCATTTTGTCATATTCATTTTTTAAAAATATAACTCAAGCTAACAATTGTTAACCTCTCAGTTATACAAAAAAAAAACAGAAGCAATATTGCTGCTAAATAATTATTTATTTTATTTTATAAATTCTATTTATTAATGCGCAATTTATGAGCTGTAAAAAAAAGAGATCAGAAATAATTAAATAATTTTCCAAAAAACATGTACATATACTTTATACATATTCGGTTATCGCCCGGAAACTAATCAATGTGAATAAAAAGGGTAGAATGTATGGACACATCTTCGATCCCATAAACCTTTGTTAAGGTCGAGAGTCGATCGAGCCATAATCCTTTGTCTAGAGACTCAACATTTGAAATATATATCATAATGTATTATACACTCTCAGTTATCATGAAGAATATAGACATACACAGAAGTAGTTTATAATACGGGGCCCAGTAACACCTAAACATATCCGACAATTGAGAGAAGGAATCAAACAAATTCTAAGCGATTTTCAAAATATAGTTAATTATCGAATGTTCAATGGGAACAGGTATGATATCGTAAGATACGCAAAGCAAACCCGTTTATAAAAAGCAATAAAAAATGCAAATAGGTCTGCAAGCTCGTCTGTATATCATTTATGCATCATATATAGCTGGTACATACAAATATATATATTTGCTGGTTCGAGTCAATTTTTGTTAACAAAAGAAAGTTATTATATATTTGGGATTTTTATAAAACAGTAAGACAAATTCCATATAATTTAAATATTTTAGGCTTCTTTTATTTGCGTAAAAGTTTTTTGATTATATTATTTCGATCAGCGTGTTGAGATCTTATATAATATTTTATACTAAGTCTTGCCGGGTCTTGGGAGCTATTGTCAAAGATAGCCTAAGAGCTTGATTAATTTATTTGTGTTAGTTTATTTTCATACTTGCAGCTGTGCATTTTTTGTGATCTTCTGGTGGAGGTGATTTCATCATCTATCTTTGAGTTTCAGATGAGTTTCAGATGGTTTTCGATGGCGTTTTTGACGGACCATGTGAGACCTCTTCCTGCTCTTGCAGTGGCCCACAGTTGAATGCAATAGGTACATATAAAGGCTGCTCTTTAATTACACGTATGGTCCGACATTTTAGACGATTTATCCTATGGCAGCTATAAAAAGTAGAATGTTGTGGATATTTAGCACAGGCAACATTAGATCAAAAATTAGTGAAATACATAATAACATACACACATAATACATACAAAATACTTAGTTTAGTAATCTTTCGTAGGATCGTAGCCTAAAGATGCTACGAAGCTCAAATTTGTAGTAAAGCTTTGGACTTTAGAGAATTTAACCTTTCAGTCGTGCAAGTCAACAGCAACGCCGTGTCGTCAACGCCTGCGTGGCTTAGGTGTCTGAGAAGCGAGAGGTCGCTGGCTCAAATTCATTAAAAAGTTGCAATTCTTACACATGATTATTTAATATGTTATTATATTCGCAAGGAAAATGCAATAATGGTAATAATAATTTAAAAAACAACAGGAATGGAAAAGGAATGTGATTTAGCAATAACAATTGAAATTTTTGTCAAATGTTTTCTTTTGTCAACTATAATGCTGTCATTCCTTGGCAGGACGGGTTCGAGCCTGTGATAAGACGGAAGACAGATTATTTTCTTTTAATTTCAAGTAGGTCCGGACGACGCCGGGTAATTTCTTCTACTAATAGTTGATTGTCAAAATAAACAAATAAACAATATGAACAAAAGATAAAATGCTTTGTCAACTTTTGTTAAGCAAAGTGCAGAACTTGGTAAGATAGTTGTGAATAATTTTGCTTCAGTTTCGTGTGCGTAAAGTTGTTGCAACAGTTGACACCTTGCCACATCGCGTCGACTGTTGGTGCCACAGCGTCTGCCACGGAATGCAACACATTTCAGTGACTGCGGCCTGGCTCTGTGGCTGGTCGAAGTCAACATTTCTTCATGTTCTAAACAATCGCACCTTAATTATTTGCAGCACGCAGCTGTCATTGTAGTCGGTCATGCTACACTTTCGTGTGAATATTTTAGACACGTGCAACGTGCAACGTGGCGTATGCGTAATGCCACTAAGCTGGCCCACAGACGCACGGCAGGCAGACGCTAATCCCTGGCATTTTAAATAAAGCCATTTAAGTGCGCCACTAAAATAATTACAGAAATTAATTTAAATTGCGACTACAAGCATTGGCCTCAATTTCCCCCACGGGCCGAGTCTGTATAATGCCAGCCACAGCAGTCCAGCCAGCCATGTTGGCGACACATGTGCATATTTCACACCCACACACACACCCACACACACACGCGCACACACGCGCACGCTTAACAAATGTGTGCACATTTCGCAGGCAATGAGCTTTTGAACATTTAATGAGTTAATACGCTAAATTTGAAAGGCGCGCAAGCGCGCGCTAAGTGCTTGCCCAGACTGCTTCCTGCCATATTCGCACCTTCCAAATGCCCATTATACGTTACCCGATGCCCTTTCCGCGAGCCCATCAGCCAGCCTCATGGCCGCCGTCCCAGAAGTTGCCCATTTTAGAGCTTGAAAAATGAAAATGAAAATGCAAAAAAAAAAAAAAAGCAACAAGAGCCGTATACACGCGCGTGCACACACACACACACACACACACGCGCACACTAAGCACTTGTCATTTGGCTGTAAAATGTCCGTCCGGCTGTCGCTCGTCCGTTGTTGGTGAAAAGTGTGGCAATGCTCAATACTCAACAATACCAGGACGCGGGGGCGGCATACAAAGGATGCTCATCCTAAGCTCTTGGGTATAATTTCTCAGGCACTGGCAAAAGACGACGATGTCGGCTAACAGCGAAACGTAACAGAGTCGTTGACTGCGACGCCAGCAGCACAACATGAGCCCAACATATGCCTGAGACAGAGGCAATACTAGAAGCAGACCAGAGTTGTGACGAGATGAGCACGAACCGAGCTACATAGTTTTGCGGTGCTGCCAGACTGTGTGACTCGACAACCTGTGATGGGGCGCGGCCAAGTGCGGGTGTGTTGGAGGTACACGCTTTTAGGCAGTGTGTGTGTCGGCACAGTAGGCCGCGCCGAATGCGGAAGGTTTAGTTGAGACTTATATTTTGCATAAAAGACGCAACTGTACCAAATTTAAAATCAGAATTGCAGTCAAATACATTTAATTTAAGTATTAATTTGATTTGCAAGAGAATACCAAAGTCGACTTTAAAACTGACAGTATGTTACGTGTGCGCCCCATTGTACACGCGGGTGCCACCGCACATATACCAACCCCCCTAGTGAGCTGCTGCCCGCCTCTCTCTCCTTCGCAATCTCTCGTCTCGTGTGCTCTCTCAGCCGCTTTCTCTCACCGCAAGAAGCCCCGCTGCCAGCGCAAAATTTGAAGCTGTCGACGCTGCCGTTGCCTTTCCCGTTACAGTCTCTGTCGCAGTCTCAGCTGTCAGGCGTCAGGCAAAACCAAAGCTGTGCTTAGTCAAATTTTGGTAACGGAACCTGGCCGTCATCGTCGTCGTCGACGTCGGCGTCGACGTCAACGTCGTAGTGCCGACACGAAAGCAAAGCGAAATGAAAACGAGCGTTAGCGTCGCTGCCTAGCTAGCATTCGAGCCGCAGTCGCGTTCGGCTCTGCCGCAAGGACTATAACTGTAATCAGTTGTGTATAGGACACTCGCGTGTGCACGTCGACAGGCTCCTGGGTAACGGCAACGACAACGACAACGGGTCGACTGTAACGCAAACGAAATCTGGGACTGCTTGGCGGCAACGCTTTGCGGTTTGTTCTTAGTTTTTATTTATGATATGCTGCTTTTTTAATTGTTGTTGTCGTCGATTGTTGATTGTTGTACTTGATGTTGCTACGAAAATGTTCTAAAAATGAGCGTTGAATTTTCGCAAAGCAGCGTTAACGAAAATTTTTCCAGCTACAGCTGCTGGCGGTGCCACGGCCGCAGCTGCTAACGCTGCTGCTGCTGCTGCTGCTCTGCTAACGCCGCGGCTGCTGCTGCTGCTGACTGCGCTGCTGCGTTGTCCGAGATAAAGGATATGCCCGGATCTAAAAGATACAGTTTTTTTTACTTGTGCAGGCTGCTTGCTTGGCTTTTTGCTTTGACGCTGCGTTTGTAAGCGAACTTAAGCAACAACAACAACAGCGACAACAACAACAAGGATAACGGCAAACGAAAATTTAGACCGTGTGTGCGTGCGGGTTGAGAGCAGAATGATGTGAGTGACAAGTTGGCAAAAACCGAAAATGAAACAAAAATGTGCGCAACTATGCAAATAAATTAATAAGCCAAAGTCATTACCAAATTAAATCGAGACACGCAAAAGCCAAAGGCGGGGGGGAGAGAGAAAAAAAGAAACAGGAATAGCGAGGACCTTGTGAAGTGCGTCGCGTCGGGTCGAGTGTGGAAAGTCAAGAGGTCCTGACTTGGTGTATCGGAGCTTGCTTTGAGGTTAACTCGTCCGTTGTCCGTCGTCCCCGTCCTCGTCCTCGTCCTCGTCTTCGTCCTCGTCGTCATCGCCGCCAAAGGCATCGAAGGTAAATATACGCACATCGCAGCGCAGCCAAGCCAAACAAACTAACCTACAAAGTAAACAATAGCGTAGCGATATAAATGCAAATTTATCACCTACTCACACTAATACATTTAAGACCGAACTATAAAGAACAACTTATTTAACGGACGCACAGTGGAACGAAAGTAGCCGCTAAAGTCGAAAATGAACAACAAATTAATGTTAAAATAGTTCCGAAATGAACATATCGAAAATGAATGAAGTCGAAAATGAACAACAAATAAATGTTAAATCAGTTCCGAAATGAACATATCGAAAATGAACAACAAATTAATGTTAAATTAGTTCCGAAATGAACATATCGAAAATTAATGAAGTCGAAAATGAACAACAACTTATTGTTAAAATAGCTCCGAAATGAACATATCGAAAATTAATGAAGTCGAAAATGAACAACAAATGAATGTTAAATTAGTTCCGAAATGAACATATCACCTAGAAAGATATATTTATAATAATCTGATAATAAGAACAACTCGCTTAAGTATTTTATTTTGATAAAAAGTAATAATTATAGAAATACCAAAATATTATTTTTTATTTAATTATTTCTTAATTATTTTTATACTATTTGATTTCATCTATAAAAACAATAACATATCGCAAATCAAGGCTCTACCCATTTTTACTTTCGCATTTCTGAATAATTTTGAATGTTTTGCTCCACTGTGCGGCTGCGTAACATAACATAAAACCAACAAGCATGAAAGCAACTGGAAAATGCAAAAGAATTTGAAAATGTAATAGAATCCGAATATGAAACAACACAAAAGCCAAAACGTATGTCCCCAATATTTACGTGTGTCCATAAATTTTTAATCGCATGCGATTTATTTAACTAGGCGCCTTCGGCAAACACACGGTAAATCACACACAAATGAACACAAAATAAAGCACCTGCAGCGTACAGTGGGCTTTATTAGTTTACACACAAGTGTCAAGACAGGACTACGAGGCGGGAAATCAAAAATGCGATAGGCCGTGTTGACATGCCATTCATTGTCTATTCAAATAATTGGACTTTGATGGGCTTGAGACTAATTTGTCTTTAATATGTTTATTATAGCAGGATAAACATTACAATATATACTTTTTCCAACTTTCCTATAGGAAACTTTACTTAATCCATTATTCGTTTGATAAATGAGACAGTTTGCAATAAGATATTCAACTCTAAAAATCTGCATATTCACATTATCCCAACACACATGTGTCTCACATATATATGTGCATAAAATGTATATGTTTTAAGTGATTGGTTCGGAGTTTATTTAGCACATACATACACAACATATATAACATATATATGTTCACCAACAATCCAATTAAATTCAACAAACAACATCCATTTCGTGCAGAACAACAATTTTCATTTTAATGGCAATTTAGATTTTGATGCTGATATTGTTAGCGTAACAAAAACTATAATTTATTTATAGTATGATTTATATGAGAATCTCTTGATAGTTTTATTGAATTGAAACTATTTTATACAAATGGAAATTTGTTGGACTTTAAATGCATATTCGTTTTTTTTTTAACATTTTAGTGCTCTTTAATGGCCTGAACGCATGTAAATGGATAAAAGGGGAAAACGGATTGCAACAGGCAGAAGGCAGCAGCGCGGATCGTGTAAAGTATATATATACTCCTGTTCAGTCCGATAAACTTAGTTGATCTAGACAAGTTAGAAGGTCCAACTGTCTGTCTATCGGTGGGAATAGTAGATCCAGATCTTGAAAACAAGAAAAGCTACAAGCTTGAGGTTGAAATACAAATTCTTTATACATCGAGCTGGATGCGTCGTTTGGTATTTAGGTTTTCGAATAGTATATACAGATTAAGAACAGTTTAAGAATTTCTTCACTTTTTGGCTCATAGACAGGGTATCCCCTAGTCAATATTAATATGCGATTCGTAATGGCATACTCAAATATTAATATATACTATTGTACTTAACAGTTATTACACAGTTTCGCCTGGGGCATGTTTTTTCTTCAAATTTTAGACATTGGCTTTCCTTCCATATTCCCGCGGAACTCGGCAGTTCGATTTAATGATATGTGTCAAATCCTTTGCAATCAATTTTCACTTTCGCGTGCACTTACTTTACATAAGGTAACTGGGGTAAGGTAACTCGGGCCATGCCACAGTCGGGACACACTCTTTTCATATAAACTACTGTATCATTGTATTAAGGGACATCCTCATGCCGTGAGGGTTCTTCAGGTGCATTTCATTAAATAATACTTGACGTTATTTACCTAGCTTGTTTTTAAGTGCTTGCAACTAATGGCAAGAGCACAAACAACAACGCGTGCTTGGCCTATGATGCTGCACAAAGGATGCGGCGGCAACATGGAAAAAAATAAACTGTTAGCGCCAAACTAAACGGCATTTGTTGCTGTCGCTGTTGTTGCGTTTAAAAATAGCATCAAGGTGTGCTCTAGATTCATTCACAAATGCAAAACCGCCCTGCCCTGCCCTGCCCTACCCCTACCCCTCCCCTTCTATCCGCCACAAACATACGCATGCATATACACATACGCCCACATGCGACTCTTGTGGGGTAAATAGAAAACGTTAAAAATAAACTCACCTGCACTGAACTGAACTGAACTGAACTGAACTCGCGGTCCACATCCGCAAAGCCTTGGTTCAATGGAACATGATTTTCATCAAATTATCATTTGCAAGCCTTGCCTGATAATGTAGTTATGTAAGTTATGTAACTGACATTTGGATTTGATTAAGCAGCTCTTCGCCCTTGCATTTGAGTGTTAAAGTCACACCCTGAGCAGGGCAGGTGCCGTGACCTTTTGTGCCTGGTCAAATATTTGTTACCTAAGCGTTTGGACACGCAAACGGAAAGCGGCAATAAGAAGGCGTGAAATGATTCAAACGCTTTCTTCAATTGCCTAATCACCTTGGGCTTTAGGGATATCAAAATACATAGCTTAGCACACACTGAGACTTTACACAGGCCGACAAGCAATTATATAAGTTTCGAGCAGGCAAAGACATTGATCCATTATTTATTCGTAGCCCCCCAAAAATAGTGGATAAATAAAACCTAAAATAACTACAAATAAGTCATTTCATTAAAGATTATCTCATTTCTTTGCTCTTTTAATTTTTTTTAATTTATTTAGAAGTCGAACTCTTACAGCGGTAAAAAGCTTGATTTGTTGCACAGTGTTAATATTAAAGTGCAATATTAGTTAGAAATTTAATACGAACGCAATTGGACGGAAAATTTCATTTAGCAGCAACCCAGCAGCTGGGCATATTTGCAGCGTCAGCAGAAATTAATTATACATATAATAATGCTATTAATTTTAATAGCTTTAATTATCAATAATTCTCAGCTTCACCAGCCCTTAGACAATCAAATTCAGGTAAGCTGTGACATTTGTTTCAGCCACCTTTACAGCGCGAGCTTTTCTCTATTGATGCAAAGGCTAGACTTTTTGTCGGATTCAGAAGAAACTATATATATAGTAGTCCTGCCTATTTGTACGATAAGAAGGTTCGATGAGAATATACACAAAAGACTCTTATCCTAGTTTGCTTAAATGCCAAGCTTCTAAGAAATCTGAACAATCCATGCAATTGATTTTGAGATTATTATTAATATTAACTAATATGAATCTTAGCTGTCTCATATAGTTAAAACGATTGAACAGAATAGGTATTTGATTTCCTAAAAACTCAACCTGTCCCTTAGTTATTTAATAGCTGACCTATTAGTTGACCTATTTTATCGCACTCGCGTTGATTGCAAGAAATTACGTATTATTGGTCAACTTATTAAGCGCAAACATATCAAGGACAACGAGAGAGGTGCCCACATGATACATATAAGTACATATGTGTCTATTAAAGGAATGCTTACACATACATGCACATTAATATGTGCAAATTTATGTACTTTTATGATACCCAGTACCTAGAAAAAGTTTATGTGGGGTGTAATGATCTTGTCATGTTTGTTTGCTCCGAACCAAAGAATTCATGTCCGACAAGCCAAGTCAACTTACCCGATTCCCTCTAAAGAGATCGTTGTCAGTTATTGGAAAACTCTGTTGCTACTTATAAATCAAGTTCGAGTAATTACAAATTGTATATAATAAATGTTATACAAGGGGGTATATTTGAGGACTGGCTATAAATGTTATCACTTAGTCGCCGTGTGGAGAATTCTCACAAGTTTTTTATATGGCTTTCCATTGTTGCTTTTATGGCCAGCTGATGAATGTGAAGTTGCGAAAAGTTTGCTGCAATACGCATACGCCGTGTGGCCGTGTGTGAAAAGCAAATGCAAGAAAGCGAGATGGAAAGAGAGAGATTTGGCTGTGGCTCGCACGACCCTGTTATAAAGGTTTGGTAACACTTTTTAATTGCCGAACATTTGCAGAAATGTGGCGACGCAGGTGGCGCCGAATTCACAGTTACAAGCGAACATATGTGGCCAACATGCAATTAACAAACGGCACCCAAAAAGCCTGATAGCGCAAATACTGAAAATGTGGCAACGCCGCGCAACCTACACACACACACACACACAACACACATAGCGCGACGAGTGGCACTTACAAGCATTAATTACTATGCAGGGACTGGCCGAGTAGACGGCAAAGGGCCTCCAACAGCAGCCAAGAGACCGCCAGTCGAGGAGTCGACAGTCATTGGGCGATTTAATAAAACAAAAAAAAAAAAAAAACAAAATTATATATATGTATATACATATATATAGCATACTTCTTCGCGCAGAGTACAGTTTTTGCATGAGTTGTGCCTTGAATGTTTCCGTTTTATTGGCATTGTTGTTGCTTTCTTGTTGTTTTCTATTGCTGGTGGCGTTTTTGTTGGCTTTTATTTTTAGCGGAAAAAGTTTTTCACATTTTTTATTTGGCTTCCTTGCCGTCGTTCTTGTTATTGCTGTTGAGCAAAAACACACAAAGAATCTAAAAAAAAAAAAAAACAAAATAGAATAATAATAAAAAAGAAAGAAATAAGCTTAGCATTAATGCAAGTAAGTAGTGTGAATAATAGTACTTAACACACCGCATGGAAATTGATCTTGATAAGTAATTAGACCCGAAAGGAAGCTAGGCTCGCATATTTCAAGTGAGCCGCAAACATACACACGAGTATCTGATGCACTCAATTCTATGCGTCCCACAATAACGAGCTGAGAACCGTATTCACATCAAGTGTGGGCACTCGAGCCAAGCCACAAACCAAGATTCGAATTAAGTGAAACGGCAATCAGTTCCATGATACGCTTCCGTAACAGCCGAAGTGCAGACAGGGAACTACAAATGTCAGAGTAATTTCGCAAATATGGAAGAGCTCCGGCTCTATACAGTTCTCCGGCTCAGTTGTCCTTCTGCGAGTAATCGAAGCGGAAACTTGTTAGTTCAATTGTATCGCATTGAAGTTTCATTAAGGGGTCGAATGAGGGCCACTTTGGTGCGCAGTCCAATTAAAAACTTGCACCATGCAATTGTTTTCATTACTTTTCACTAAAAATGCAATCAGCAGCTAGAAATTAAAGCAAAACATTTGCAGCTGTATGCAAAAAGTCGGCAGCCCCAGAAACTTGGCGCTGTACTTCCGTTACGAAAGTTTTAGTAACTCCCACAATGAAAGACTCGCAGTTACTTGGCACTGCCCAACCGACTAAAAAACTGACTTCATTGTCGGCCAGCCAACCTAACAAACTGCCAAAATAGTTGTGCCCCACCCCCCCTCTCTCTCCTACAGAGTGAAAGCAATTGTGCGGGTGGATTCATATACAAATGTAATCCTACAACTGTGCGAAATGCTCAACAATAAAACGCCATTGAACGTCGTCCTGCTGGCGACGCATACATATGTATATACACACACCCACGCACACACACACACACACATAGAGCACTACCAAAGCCGCCCGCTAGTTTTTATGACCCCAGCACTTCCGGTTCGGCGATATGCGCCAAGTTTTAGACAATAATTTTCTTTATCGGCCAACAAAGCAAAAGGCGAAACGCAAATGCTTAGCAATTTCTGTAGCTCGTTGTAGGTGGGGTAAGGGGAAACGAGGGCAAGTGGCTGAGTATTTTGGAGGGCAGTCACTACAATAATTTTCGGCCAAGTTATATCCATTTTCCATGTATGTGTGAGTTGGAGTGAGGAGGAGCACAAAATGTTGACTGGACGGCAATTTTTTTGCTTTGCCTGATCTGCTTTAATTTATGAGCTGGCCTAATTTATTTCCGCCGGGCATAAATAATGCTACAAAAATAAATGTAGACTGAGAGACGCACACAAATAGTTGAAATAATTGCCAGTAAATTTAATAACTAGTTTTGGAAATTTGTTCAATTTTTTCACTAAGAAGATTTTAAAAAGTTGACAGTAGGTGAATGTGATTATTATGTCGCGTACTCCCCAACTATCGAGCTAAGTTGGACTATCTGTGCTGGAAATAAGCTTTAAATTGTTTGTATTACAAATTCGTAACTGCTCGAAATGCTCAATGTCAGGATTTTCATATCAATTGCAACCCTGAACATGTTGACAATGGCTTAAAAGGAGTTTAATCAGAAGACGACGAGCTAAAGTATGTCTATCTGTATGTCCCTTCTTTCGTCCGGATGTCTGAAGATTAGTTGCGCCCATAGTCCACGCCAATTGGTCATATATCATTTTTTGGCCACCATCTCCCCAACTCGCAAAGTCTACTAAATAATAATAAATGCAATTGAAGCTAAAGCCACACTTTTAGCTCTGTTGGCTTTTTGCGAACATTGGCATATTCCATGGCACAGTAGGATCTGCTCAAAGTAGTTCAAAAACACACAAGCCCCAAGAATTCTGTTAATTAAATTGCGATTGCTTTGTATCGAACGCTGTTTGTATTTGCTGCTATTTCAATTCACTTTTTCCCTTCAATTCTTGTGGCGGTAAGGTCTAAGGCAATGGTGAGCAGTTCATTTGTTTGGTGGACGCAAGTTCAAACCTAACAGAGAGAGAATTGATTGAGATATGCGCAAAAGACTTAGGTGAAGTCAGCTTGGTGGAAAGTGGTTCCAAAGCTTGGCATACAAAAAGGAATATTTTCTTCATTTGTCGCCCCGATATATCAAATACCAAAAGTGAGGTTGATGAAACATGACCGCAGAAAAAAAAAGTGAAGAGCATCGCAGCCATCGAGATCCTGTTGCGGTTTTGTTGAGTCAGAAGAGATACGAAGGACATGCACTCCTTATGCGTGTGGCTGATGGGTTGCCCAAATTGCTTGGGGCACAACATTTGACTAGAAAATGGATTGCAAATGCCGCTATCCACTAGCCCGCTGCAAGGACAAGAAGCAGCAGCAGGAAGAGGGATACGAACGCTGCTCCAGAAATGCTCGAGGGTGTCATTTGTTATTGTTTCTTGGCACATCTTAGGGCTCCACTGGGGCCAAATGCTGCGTGCATGGCAGCCGGAAAGTGTGCCCTTAAATTATCACAATGTTCTAGAGTCTTTCCTTTTTGTTTATTAGCAAGCCAAACAAAAGTTTCCGCTGCCTCAGAGCCAAGTTTCCATCAACACTTTTTGCCTGATTTCTCCAGAGAGGCAAACTACACTTTAATGACAAACTAAAATTTTAAGTTCAGATCCATAGTGTAGCGGCATTTCGCAGTTAATAAAGGACACCTTTCAGAAAGGCATCCCGATAATAACAAATGGCTTTCGCTTTCTGCACCAATCTTCTGACATACCAACAATTTTCATAGGCCATTTGTGCTATTAGCTGGCCTTTATCCAACTTTTATATAGTTTCGTTGCCAAAAATTTGATTATTATTCACACGCATCTATGTATATATGAATATATCATGTAAGTTGAAGTTAATTTTTCATATTCTGGGAATGCCAAAGTATTTAAATGTCACATTGATTGTTCTCTGTAATTCCATGTATATATAAATTGAAAGTTCATTTTTCATATTCTGGGCAACTCGACATATTGAAATGTCAGACTCGTTTTTCTGCGTATTATTACAGATACCCACAAACCTAAAAAAAAACGAAATAAATTGCAATTAATATGCATTGTGATATTGAGTTAAGCCGTGCAAAAAGGTAATCAAATCCAAAGAAAAAAATTGTATAAATTTAATACTTTTATCAAGGGAAAAACCTTTGGTGCAGTGCAGCAAAAAATCAACAAAAAACTATGGTCAAACTATGACGTAGATATACATATGTCAAGCTTTTTGCCAAAGATGCAGCTCTTTGTTCTGGCTGATTGACTGGTTGATTGACTGATTGACTGTTTGGCAATATCATGATATCATGACGGAGCAAGTGCCGGGTAGCTGAAATTTGCTTTAAGGATTTTTTGGAAATTCCAACCGCAAGTGTGGAAAATTCATATTAAACTGTCGCTGGTGAAAATTCATTTGAGAGCTATTTCAGAATTTACGCAGAATTCATCCGTTCGATGGAAAATGCTGCTTGTTTGAACAAAAGCTCACTTTTCGGCTTTGTGCTCATGTGTTAAGGGTAAAACAAGCGGAAAATGTTAACACAGATTTGTGACTAGAAACTCATTTTTAAATTTCTATGTACATTTGATGAAATAGAAATGATTTTTCAAGTTTGTGGTTACCTAGTTCAGTTACATATATATATTTATTTATATATAGATATAGAATGATATATATATAAGAATTTCATGTCTGGGCATGGGTTAACTGCACACATGTGTTGAATAATGCAGTCGCCTTTTGAACTTGCACAGATTGCGGAATAATTGAATTATCTATTGTGCACAGGCATTGGGGAATGTCCTTAAGTGCAGCATAAATCAATTAACGTTTAATTCTTCATTTAATTATTGCGCTTGCGTGCATTATTACAAATCTCAGTCGCCCACAGGCACACTTCAGCATGAGGCCTTATTATTGCCAGCAGCCACAAGCCCACACAGAAAGGTCATTATCCGCCTCTTTTAAGCCAATTAAGAGAGAAGTGCATGCCAATCGTTGAAATGCCCACGAGTATATGGAGCTCGCTTGCATATCCTACGGAATGTCAATATGGAATTTTCAATTTAAGCAAATATTTCTCACATGTCGTCACGAAGTGTGCTGTGGCTTATTATACGCTCGTTTCTCTTTGGCAAACTTTTCAACTGATTTTATATTTAGACCACGAATACTTTTTAGCCACAGGCCAGAATCGGATTAGATTGAAAAGTGTTGCAATTTTTGTTGGCCCGTTGCTGAAAGTCGTTTATCATTTGCCGCCGCGTCGGCCCAGAATGAAAAGCGAGAGCCCCAAAAAATGTACAGGATATACGGATATACACGTATAATTGGCGTTGATTTATTGTCTTTGTGGCGGGGCGCCTCAAGATTTGCTGGTCGATTCGTGTGGGCGTTTGGGGCATGCCGCAAATTCAATTGTGTAATTGTGCGCGTCGAGGTGAAATAAAAAATGCACTTTAAATAAGTAGATATGCATGTTTCTAAATAAATAAGTAGTATGTGCATATATAATTAGGTTTTGTGGCAGTCGCGTGTCGCCGCTGTCGTGCTATTTTATTTAGATAGTTACGGGTTAGTTGGTTAGTTAGACGATTGCTTTTCTAGTATGCGCCACTCCTCGCTGTCTGTCCGTGAAAATGGCATGAAAGCAGCGGGAAATGACAAAGGCTCAGCGTTGGCCATTGCACAGTGGAGCAAGCTATCCAAAACTGTACGTTTCTATTGATGTATGTAATACACCAATAAATATATTGGTACATTCTTGCTCTTGATACCAACTGAATCTTTGAATATATCTAAAGAAATTCGGGAAGGTAGCCCGTCCCGTTTGGGGTAAGAAAAATTTTGTTTTTCTTCGTGCTCATAGCACAATAGAGAATCCAATTAGAACTTTATCATCATGCCCTAAACTTCGTGAAGGACCAACTAATTTCTACACATATGCGAACCACTGTGTGCACAAAAGACGGCGTAAAGGGCTTGGCTTGGCTTGCTTTTTTTTTTGTTTAGTTTTTTTTTTATTTCAAGTAGCATTGCATGACTGCATGCAAGGCGAGCTAAGAAGCGGCAAGCCTTGTCCTTCGTGTGGTTGCTCCTGCTCCTGCTCCTGCTGCTGCTGCTGCTGTGGCTGTCGTTGCTGTTTAGAAGTGAAGGACCTGACATGCATACCATTCCAGCATACAGTATGCCATTCCCGCACTGAGTCGAAATTCCAATTTCCATATTTGCAGGTTTGGCTGTGCACCGACCGCACACAAAACACAATTAAACAAATGAAATACCACACAATATAGTGCACGTACTTTGCATATATGCCAACAAATCGGAGTCTAGTTTTGGCCTTCAGGCGATTTAAGTGCATTTCAATGTTTCAGGGCTTTCGCTTTACCATTTGTCAATTAGCTAATAAAGATTTACGCATTAAGGCGTTTAAGCTTTGACCCGATTTAATATTTAATTAGCACGCCTAACATTAAATATGTTCGTGTGCTCGCTGGCGGAAGCACGCGACGTATACGTCATATTTGACAAACACATGCACATATTTCAGGCACTCGCATTGGAAAACCCCAGGAAAAGCACCAGCCAAGCAGGCGGCAGCAACAGCAGCTGGCCAGCTGCATTTTAAACGCGAGCTGGCCGCATGGAAGGGGGCTGCTCTCTAGGCTCCCGAATAGGGGCGTTTGCCTTGACTTCCGCTATTTAAACGATATGAAATGTGTTAAAATGCAGCTTTTGCTGCTGCTGCTGCTGCTGCAAACGTCTTTGATTTGTGCAAATAGAGTCATGCAATTAGTTAGCCCAACTCTTCCCAGCTGTTGCTTGTTATGGCCAAAGCTAAAGAGCACGTTTTCGCCGTAATGACTTTTTCATGGCAAGCTGTTCTTTCTAAAACGTTTATTCTTAAGTGGCAGAAGTTTAACAAAGAGGATGTGTGCAATTTTTGAAAGGTTAGCATAATCTTGACTTTGATGAAGCAATTTGACAGTGTCTCAATTATTTTACTATTATAATACCTTTATTAAAACGAGCTGCAACACTTATGCAAAGAAGCTGCACACGACTTTGGAATGGTGGCCGCAGGGAGGAAAAGCTCTACCTTCTATTTGCTAGACGAGGGAAGTACGTTCTGACAGACATCTTGATGCAGTTTTTAACCAGTCTTAAGCGAAAATCAGAAGAAATATGGATCCATTATTTTCTTCTTTTTATACCCTGAACCCATTGAAAATGGGTTAAAAGGGTTTAAGGTATTTGTGCAAATGTATGTAACAGGCAGAAGGAAGCATCTCCGACCCCATAAAGTAATATATACACTTGATCAGCATCAATAGCCGAGTCGATCTAGCCATGTCCGTCTGTCTGTCTGTCCGTCCGTCCGTCCGTCTGCCCGTCCGTATGTTTGAACGCAAGGATCTCAGAACCAGTAAGAGCTAGAGACTTGAAATTTAGCTGTAGGTCCTCCGAGTGCCCGCGCAGATCGAGTTGGTTTCCGATATTCGATAACTTGCCCCGTTTCCAAGTAATCGAAATGTGTATCGACATCCTGTTTTTTGAGCAATTTTGGTAAATAATAAGAGCTAGAGTGACCAAACTTGACATGTTGCTTCTAGAATAGTACATATATATTTGCACTTGGTGTTGGAAGAAGAGGGTTCAGTGTAGCCCATAGTCGGGAGCTAGAACCTCTTACTTGTTAAACAAAGATCTGGAATAAGTTTTTATTTCACCTTGACTCTTTGCATAGTTTGAGCTTCAAAGCAATCCAGATTACAACATTTTACCAGCAATAACTTATCATTCGACTTTGGGAATTTCATAATTCGAGCACAGTTTGTCCAACTCAAGATTTCGTGCTGCATTTCATGCAAAAGTTGCAAAGATTAATAATTTAAGCAATTTGAGCTGTCTGCCATATACACGACACTTTGACTATCTAGTTATATACATACGTATATGTACTTATCGATTCGATTTTGTGTGAATAGCATATAGATGCGCCTGGTTTGAGTTGATTGCTGCATTTGGAAGTACGCTGCGATACTCAAACGAAGCGCAGGCTGCGGCATTGATGAATTATGTATTTGATTTGGACAACTGCTGCAACTTATTTAAATTGTAAAAGCGCTGAAAGTGCAGCAAAGACTCTTGAAATGTTTATGTTGATGGAGAGCTGAGTTTGTGTGCCAAAAGGAAATTATCGCGCCAAATTGGAGGGCGATGGGAAATATTTGCTTGGATCAAACTGTCAAAGCTATTTCCGCCGCGCCTCTGACCTATTTGCCCATCCTTTCGTCACTATCTGCTGGATTTATTCATTCCGACTGTGACGTCGGAAATAACTATGCTGCCTCCAGTTTGATAACATGGCCTCGCTCGAATACGAGTATAATGGAAATGGCATGGATAAAACACCGAAATCAACCAGAAAAGGAGCAAAATAACAAAAAGCTTTTGAGCTCTCAACGTCGCAGCGCTATTGCATTTTGTCCAGTCAAAGAGGTCAAGTTGCTCACTCGAGTAGGCGAGAAGTGCGATCAAGTTCTTCCTGAGGATGTCTCTAAAATATCTCAAAACCAGTTTCAATTTGCGAGCAATAAAATGTCATCAAGTGCCGCACTTTGCCAAATGGCCTGCACTTTAAAGTTCACACTCAATGGAAAGCAATGCATCAAATTCACAATTTGCAGCAGCCTCAAATTGCGCTTCAAATCAATATATCAAATAGCCAAGCTTCCAGAAACCAATTACAATCAATTTTGTTCTTTCGATAATGTCTAGAATGTCAGCTGCATTTCACAGACTTACGATTCTTTTAGTGAATTCGTCGCTTTACCCGGGTTTTATTAACTTTCAGCTTGAAATGTTATTCGCTTTGTGAAACTCTAAAGGGCATGCTAATTATCGCCAATGTTATTTATATTCGCATTCAACTCTCTTCTAAAATATTGCCAATAATTCTGGAAAGCAAAACGTGGAATTCCTGCCATTTATATGATTTCCATATAGACCCCAATAAATTATATATTTTTCGCTCAATTATTTTACTTTAGTAAAAATTAAACCATTTATCTATATATAATCGGTTGCTCTAAACATATATATATTCACTGGCATTTCCCTGACTTGCCAGGTCCAAGTCTCTTGCTTTACATTTTCGACAACAATTTTCCACCCATTTTCCGTTAGTGGCAATTTCCAATCTACCCGTACTATCTTCAACTCTATGTCCTACGTTCTCTTTTACATATACATTTGAAAATAAGTTTAAATTCCATCGAACTAAGAGCCAAGAGTTGGAATCAAAGTTTCCGCTCATTTTAGTCTCTTTATCTGAAGCTTGTAGTCGAAGAAGAAACTTTCGTGCATGCAACCACTTGACTCCCAATTCCAACCAAGCAGAGTCGATTTTGCGAAAGGTGTGGCAAATGTATCAAAAGAACTTTCACATAAATCTTTAAAAATGAGTTGCATGCCAATCGATTGGGTAAACAAAAACTTTCATGCAAGCGTTTTCCGCAATTTTTCCACAATTATGGAAAGAATTTTCTTACAGTAAGATCTGTGCGTTGACCACCAAGATATGAGTCAGTCAATCAGTCAGGGCAAACTTTTTATTTATTTGGAGCTGAAGTAGCTTACATCCATTTAGATATACCCCACTTAGCACAACAATTAAGCGGCATCAAAATGCACACTCAATTTAACTGCATGCAAAATGCTGATTATTATCATCCGAGTTAGCAACTGGCAAATAGCTTTATGCAGCAGCAGCTGCTAAAGAACCAACAACTGATTGCCTGCACAACCCCAACCTAAATCACCTTCGGGCTTAATCTCTACCCCAACTGGGGAAGTGAGAAAGTAGGTGCTGCATGCGCCAAGGCGCGCGCATAACTCGATTCGCTTTGATTTATGGCACGCAATAATAATCAGCATTTCCATGTTGCCGACCGGGATGCATTTACACAAGCACACAAAAATACACCAGAGCAAGCGAGCTGCAGGCGAGTTTCTGTATTTGTGCAAAAGCAAACACGGCGTATACGCAATGCTTATGCTTATACGTACAGATATATACATATATATACTTGTTTGATGGCTAGTTGGTTAGCAGCTCGACAACAACAAGTTGCACTTCCGGCAGCTGCAAGTTGGCCTTAACAAGCAGTCAGGAAGATCAGACCGCAACTTACGCTGATGACGGGCTGCGTCCTTGCGGCGGCTTCCGTCGTCCACTTGGCTCGCTGCCTGCCCGTCTGGCTCCATGATTTATGTAACTTTTTATTCTGGCCCATTGCTCATGTTGCTTTTCCATCTCTTTACAGCGATGCTTGCCTCATTAGCGACTTAGCGCACAAAATGCCCTCGCTGCATGGGTAAAGGAACAGGAAGCCACAACCAAAAAAAAAAAAACCACGAAGGCCCAAATGAGTTTGCATGGACATATGTAAGATGCCTCAGCGCCCAGCGAATTCGGTTAATGAGTTGCTTTTTACGAGCGAATGGAAATGAAAATTGATATTGTGCTGAGCCTGAAGCTATAAATAACCGCAACAAATTAAAATTAATAAGAAACCCAAGCTTGAAGTACATAGCAACAGCAACAGCAACTAGCATCAGGCAGCTTTCGCATTAACATTTAGATTTAACAACCATGGCCTCACCGCCGGAAAGCCCCATCGAGGAGGTGGTCTATGAGTTGGAACACACACGCGTGCCTAAGCCCATACCGGTCGCTCTCGAAGATTTGTGCCGCCAAACCAAGTTCACCAAGCAGGAAATCCGCGTCATGTACAGAGGATTTAAAACGGTAAGTGGACACGCGCTTCATATTCGCCTTGAGTACAGCGCAATCCATTTGCCACATTCGCCTCCAGTCACAAATAAATATATACTCGTATCTTCAGTTATGTATAAGCCGCACATACATACATATTTAAATGAATATGTCATTTCTGGCTACGGCTAAATACTCGAATTTATGAGCCAAGCGCGCAGCAAAGCAAACCAAAGCCGGGTTGCCTTAGCGAGCAAATAATGTCACCCAATTTGTAGGACACGCATCTTGAATTTCATTGCAATATCATTTCGGTGGGTGTGTGGCTGTCTATATGCATAAAGCCCACACATATGCACTCATGCGTTCACTTGTCAAGCAGCTCTTTCAAATCTGTGTCAACAATATTTCGAGTCATTAGGAGCCCAGGCATAACTAAGTAAGAGCTCAAACCAAATCATTAACAAACCAAGAACTATTAAGGACTGAAAATTATAATATATATTATAAATTCCCCAGTAGATTTGTGATTTATGTTTCAAAGTCAACCGATAACTTGTTCCAATTGCGTAAGTCTATTGAAAATGGTTAGTACTTTTTGGAGGCCTTCGCAACACTGGCTTATTTCTGAGGTGTTGTGTAACGATGTAATACCGAAGATTATGCTAACTGTACTTTACGTACTATTTAAGTCAACCATAAACTTATTCTTTTTTAAACTCCCAATTGAAAGCCTTTGCAACACTGGCTTATTTCTGAGGTGTTGTATAACGAAGTAACTTAGGTTATGTTTGAAGAGCTGAAAAAAAGTTCCAACAATGGAATAAAGACAAATTCCTTTGTCGCAGAAGCTAAGAACGCAAAGTATACTCAATTTATTAGATAAAGACAAATTATTTTATCAAACAAGTAAATAACTTACAATAAATAGACCTGATCAGGAGTATATAAATATATGGCAATGAGAATTTTATCTGCCCGGATAAAGATATACAGTTAGCAAAAACATTTGAATAGAACTCGAAGACATACACGCATTACATAGTAATAGGTTCACAAGACACTTTCCGCTTTTGGCCATTCCATTTGCGCTCATAATTTTCATTGATATTGTGTTTTTTGTTTTGCAGGAATGTCCCGAGGGTGTGGTCCACGAGGATTGTTTTAAGGATATTTACGCCAAATTCTTTCCACATGGCAGTAAGTATTTGAGTGTGTGTGTGTGTGTGTGTGTGTGTGTGTATTCAATGTCCTTGCTGGCGTTTCGCTTTTTCTCTTTTCGGTTTTTTTTATAGCTTTTCGCCATAAAGCGGCACTTAAGCCCCCAACATTTCATTTATATACGCAAGTTTTCGGTGCTTGCACAGTTCAAGTAGTAAAACGTTCCCAAAATTTTCTATTTCCGCAGATTCCAGTTTATATGCTCATTATGTGTTCAAAGCCTTCGATGTTAATTGCAACGGCGCCATTAGTTTTCGGGTAACTACTTATGCTCATTATTATAATGCTACTGTTATTTCAATATACACTCTTACACCTACATATTATTCAGGACTTACTTGTCACCTTATCCACTCTGTTGCGCGGCTCCGTTTACGAGCGTCTGCGCTGGACCTTCAAACTTTACGACCTCAATGGAGATGGTCGCATCAGTCGCGGCGAGCTGAGCGAAATAGTTTTAGCCATACACGAGCTTATGGGCAGGAGACCCCATCAACCCGAGGAGGATCGCAAGGCGAGAGATCAGGTGAGATGCAACTGAAATAAGACGAATATGGAAACAGAATTGCCTAAAATAAATGAAGCTATATTAGTCTGGCTTGTTTCAAGCTAAAATGTTCGAGAAAGATATTTGTTGTTACCAATACTCAAATTTCAGTTTGATTGACCTTAAATCGATTCCAAGCGGACACTGAAGTTCATTATACTTGTTAAGTTTTATTTTTCCGGAACCAACTACTAAAAATAAATATATACAATAGATTGTAACAAGTTCTATTGTAGCTAGCTTAAGATATCTAACCGTGAGGGTAAATAAATTATACGAATTGTGCAAGATAATTATAATATAATATGATTTATTTGATGCAAGCCATAAAGCAATTTCAAAAGTTGTCTGAAGTCATTCTGAATTCATTCCGTGAAGTATTTCAACATTAAATATTCCATGTAAATGTAAACTATGTTGCAGGCTCTTGGTTGTCTTTCATGTTGCGGGATAATAAGATTTACCCGAACGCGATTGCCCAATTTAGTAACAATAGCAAGTTAAAAAATTACATTTTAACTGCATTTGTGAAATGCGGATAGTAAAATTCTTTTGAATTCCTTGATGAATGCAGTGCATTTCTGGCATTATTTATACCCCGAATCCGTTGAAAATGGGCAAAAGGGTATGATGATTCTGCTCAAACGCATGTAACAGGCAGATGGAAATATTGCCGGCCCGATAAAGCAAATATATATTCATGATCACAATCAATAGCCGAGTAAAGGCAGCCATATCCGACTCTCCATCTCCATCTCTCTGTCCGTCTGTATGAGTGCATCGATCTCAGAGACTTCTGGAGCTAGGTCCCCCTAGTGTCCACGGAGTACGAGTTTGCCAAATCAGCGATAACTTGCCTCGTTTCCAGGCAATCGATAATCGATATCGATAACGATATCCTGTTTTGAGCTTTCCGTGTAGTATATAGTGTGCACAAGTATCAAGTATCCAGTATCCATTATCCACTAAATATCTTAAATCTGTTTCTGATGATGATGATGATGTAATCGGAGCTCTTTTCCTAATTCTGCCCTGAACCCGTTGGAAACAGGCAATTTCTGAGTGCGTTAGCCTGCCCCTTTTGTTAGGGTATCTCCTAGTCGGGCAAGCCTACATGTTTTCACTTGTTGTGCATACATTATTTTTAAATGCAGGACCCGCCATTAATATAACTTGCAGCATCGGTTGTCGACGACGTTGACGCGTCGCAACAGAACGCGGCTTACGCTGCGTATGAGTAATTATAATTGTGCACATAGCGTCAGAGAGTCATGCATGAATGAAGAGTGTGTGTTTGTGAATTCAGCTCAAGGGAAATTGATTGGCAACGCGAAGCGGCGGAACTTTATTTAATGATTAAGGCTTCATTGCACAGGTGGATCACCATGGGGCTGTTAATATGATTGACAAGTCCTCGAATGGGAATTTATGCTTAAAAATAACTATATATATAAATGAACAGCTATAGATAAATGCAAAGCTGAGCATAAACCTATAGTATTATGAAAAGCATTGTTAAGTTGTCTTCTCCTTTTTGCAGGTGGATCGAGTTTTTCGCAAATTGGATTTAAATCAGGATGGCATCATAACGATAGAAGAGTTTCTTGAGGCATGTCTCAAGGATGATTTGGTAACGCGTTCATTGCAAATGTTTGACAATGACCTTTGATGACAAGCGGAGGAGCCCGAGATACGCAATACAAGGACTATAATACCGCTTATAGACCTATAAACAACTTAGCATATGCTGCGCGAGTTAGAGATAAACCAATTCCGAAAATCCATACATCAATACATCAATAATTGTTCATCAGTCAGAAAACAATGATATAAATGAAGAAACCACATGCTAGAATTTAACGTTATTTTAGGCAACTACAAAAATAATATTGAGACGAAAAAAATAATTATAATAATAATAAACCGAAGATAAATTGAAAATGTATAAGTGTGTAATTGTACAAGTACTTAAAACAAGATGCTAATGAAAAGCGAATTAATACAATTAATAATAAATGTCAGTTTTTAAGCATATTATGAATTTAAATCCTGCCGTCAGAAGCGTATTGAACTTATATTTCATACTTGATAAATGTATATGAATATATTTAAAAAAAAAAACACAACTTTATTTCATAATATTAACTGAGCAAACCACTAAACTAAACCACCAACTAAAGTGAATAGCGATATAAATTTGAGACAGGAATTGGATAGAAATGCGACACGATTTACTTTACACGAAATAACATTTAAAAACAACAACAATTTATACACATTCAAGTATTTGCAGACAAAACAATAAACGATTGCGTGTAATTTTAATTACTTGCCTCGACAAATTGCATTTAATTTTGTGTAATTGTTAAGTTTCAACAACAAAAACGCGTCTCTTTTATTTATTGCCCAATATCCCAGCACTCGAATATGCTTTATGCACAATTTAAGTTGCGAGAAATGAAATATTCGACATATTAAATAAGCTGGATTAAGTTAAGTTCTTCCTTTTTTTTTTTCATAAGCCGAACACTAAAAATATTTTTAAAAACTATTTCTGAATGCAAAGCAACCACCGATAAATTAGCAGTTGACAATTAAAGCGACGTTCATTAATTATGGAGAGCCCAATGCTCGACATGAGTTTTCAATTAAATCTTAATTACTTTAATTAAATATTCAGCATGTGCGTGCATAAATTAAGAGCACGGCAAAAACAAGAACAAAACCCATTAAATACAACCAAAGCCTAAAGCCGAAAGTCCTACACTAATTATTATGTTGGCTAATGCATATTAATAATTGTAAAATTTAATTTAATTATTAGCATATCAGCGCCCAGAGATGAGGCTAATACAATTGCTTGAGACAGCAGAAGAAAAAAAAAAAAACAAAACAAAACAAAAACAAAAAAAACCAAAGAAACAAAAGAAAAGTTCTTTTTACATTGTACCTTCCATACAATACAATTGTTGTTTCAGCTAAAGTTTTATACTTATCTATCTAATACGCGTCGCGTTCATTGAATGCCGCCGTGCTTGGAGTCGAGACAATCAATGTGGTTTGATATTTCCTCTTAGTTGTGCACATTTTGTTCTATTGTTATTGTTTGAAACAATATCTAAACATTTATGCAACACACCTGGATACGCCAGGTGTATTGTGTCCCGTTATTTGTAACTTTCTCATTAACAATTGGTTCTTAATAATCGCAATGTGAATCGCCCGCCACAATGAGCATGTTTCACATTTTCAGTATCTCTCTTTTTTTTCTTAGCAATAAGCCAGATTTTCTGGTAAGCGTATATCGAGAATATTATTTGGAAAATTTGATGCACATGCTTCACAGGCCAGGCATCAATATTCATTATTATTGGCAAGTTCTATTAGGAGCTTGTCTAAATAAATGGCAATACTAGCGAATGCGCTTTAATAAGTGTTTATTAACATTAACATATTGTAACTAAGTGCTGGATTTGAGTGTCATTGAAATTGCAATTTAGAACTTTGAACTTGAAAAACCAAAAACTAAGCGACCTACTTGATAATCCACCCCAAGATTCAACCTACCTAGCATGTATGGATATTGTGCAATATATTGTATTTATCGACTTGTCCAGCAAGGAAAACTCTATCTAAGCGAATTACCATTTAAATGTCTAACTAGTAATATACTAACTAATTGAAACGCTTAAAACTTTATTCATTAACTAAAGAGTTAAAAACAACTTTACGCTAAAGCCAAACATTTTCATTGTTTTTAGCAGCTGAATGTTTAGCAAGAGTAACTAAATTTGTGTAAATGTCTACTAAGCTACTCCCAAATCAAACTACAATACATACAAAGATATATATACTTAATTTGAGGACTTGACCTATTTTTATGATGTAAGAGCGTAGCTAGTTAGCCTCCTAAATGTGCGTAGCGACTGTTTTTAGCATGATTAATATTGGCTAATTAAAAAAGATGTGGCGCATTATTTGACTACATATTCCGTTGAAACTAAATTGAATCAAAAAGTACCTAGTAAATGTAAATTATGATAATAATTTTCTATTATAAGCTATTTAAATTACGATTATGCGTCAAGGAATGAAGTGAAGCGAAACGAAGAAGAAGAAGAAGATGAAAAGCCATGGCATCTGTTCTATTTATTTATTATATACTTGATTGAGACACGATTAGGAAACCAAAAGAAAATACTTTTAAATATGAAACTTAACATCAGCAAACGTGGTTAGTGATTCGGATACTATAATAGGAGACCCATACACATGCACACACACACACACACACATATATATAATACATATGATCTAATACCTAATACTAATCGAAAAACCAATTCTAGCAAATGTATCTAATTGTCTAATTCACATATGGATGTATGTAGAAATGTGCGAGTACTTGCCGTATATAATTCTCATAATATTTGTGGTCAATCTTTTAATTAACATAGGCATATGGAATTTAAAGCATACGACAAACCAAATACTCTACTCTCAAACCAAACCAAAAAAAAAAAAAACGTATTCAGTTAAATGAACTGGTCATAACTTAGAAAAAACACGTAACTTGTTAGTTTAGATTTGGTGTCATTTTGTTTGCCATTCAAACGGAATTCCATATACTATATATCTGATTGTTTAAGTTCTAACTGATTAATTGTGTTGTTCCTCAATAATGATAACAGAGAAAATAACAAATGAAAACTGGTCGAAAGATAACAATTTTAATAAACATCAACATTTAATAATATAGCTCTTGCATTTTTATTACAAATAAACGAGAGGCTATGAGAGGCAGTTCTTTTTCAGAACTCTGGACCAGAGGGGTTAATTTGTGACTTGGCTTGGATCAGAGCCACCTGCACAGGGTGGCCAGTGCCCCCTCCCCCTCCAATGGTGCCCTTCGTTGGACGATTGACGGAGGGGACAAAAGCTTTTGCCCTGTCGGGAATGATTTCCCGAAACAACTTTGGGAAGACAACCGGCCTGGCTCTCTTGGAACTCGCTGCTCCTGCTCCTGGCTTATCTTGGATTGTTGACACCTGCTTCGAGAATACTGAGTCCGAGGTAATCCCCTAGCGCGGCGCACAGCAAGATCCGGCTCTGGTAACGAACTGTTGGATGGGTAGACCTTTAAATTGGATGGTCCGTGCATGTTGGCAAACAATGATGGGTCTGATACTCCTCAACAAATACCAGATGTTACCACCACAAACGGTTAGAGCCTTCATGGACGCACTGTCTACCATCAAAGATATCAGGATCATGCCATCCTTGACGTGCATGCACCTAGATTCCCCTGTTCAGTTGGCTTTAAGCTTTAAGAGCAGCCTCAAGCTCTACTTTTAGCAATTTAAAGTTTGAGTTCAATTTGGAGAAAGGAAAGGACGTCTACAATTTGTTCAAAATATCTTCACCAAAGTCATCAATGACGAGCTTCACTATTTTCCTCACATTTTCCAAGCCAAAAGCCACATGTCTGCAAGGGTAATTGGACAGAACACACTTACCTGTATTAATTCAACAAGAACCTGGCCTAATGCAAGAAAATCAATGCAATCAATTATTAGGAAAGGGAAAAGCTGGCTCAATTGGATTGCGTCTCAGTTAATGTTAAAAGCCCCAACTTCGAATTGAATTGGAAGACACTTTGAAATATTTGTTAAATAGATGTTTATTTAGTTATGAAATATCAATAATATGTCACTGCTTAAATACATTCTTTTGAACGTATTGTTTTCATGTTTTGAATTCTGCATTTATGCATCTGGCTGTGAATATCTATACTTAATAATTTATTGCGATTTTTGAGCATCCATTTCTATGGATTTCTGAATATTGCTTCCATTGCTATTTTGTGCTCAAATTTAAAGCAACAATATTTGAAGACATACCAAATGGGCTTTAGATTGCCAGCCTTCGAATTTGATTAATGCAATATGATTTATGTATTTTTATGTATTTTGATGTATTTTGATGTATTTTGATGTATTTTGATTCTGAATGTTTGATGAGCTTGAGGTTTTATGACATTTATGTTATGTGTTAAATGTTTTACTTGAGTGGTTCGTTAAATTTCTATATATATTTTGTTTTATAAAAATTGTTTGCTACAATTTGAACGCATTAATTTTGTTACTTGGATTTGTTATACATATATGTATGTTGTGTGTGAAATAGTTCACTTAGGCTACATTTTCAAAATTTAACTCCATTTGCACGAACATTTTTTTTTTTTACTTGACTAAATCAAAAATTGGCTTAACTACTATAAAATGTAAATAAATGTTTGTTACTTTTTTTTCATGTGTAAATTTAAATATATATATTTATTTATTTATTTAGGTTTATTTGTAAAGTAATGTAAATTTAATTTAATTTTGTCATTGGATTGGTTGTAGATTTGATTTATTTAAACGTTGTGAAGGGTACAAAGTATGACGCTCAGCTACGTTTAACTAACAACAAAATTCATATAACAACAATAAAAATACAAAATTCGTTTAGTTTCGCATATATGAGAAATCAAAATACATGGTTAAAGAAAATATATATATATATATATATGTATATGTATGTATATGTAAAAATATATATGTGTGTGTGTGTAGATGCATGTATGTATATTCGTATGAGTTTGTATGGAGTTTCGAGTGCAATAAGTATACAAAATATAAAAAATACGTTTCGTACAGCTAGTTAAAATAAATTCATGATGTTGTTTCGTTTATGTTTGTTTAAGTTACATATTAATTGTACTTTGATTAATTAATAATAAATAATATTTTGATTCGAGAATTTATTAGTATGTGTATTCGTGTGCGCGTGAATGTGTGTGTGTGTGTGTGTGTGTGTGTGTGTGTGTGTGTGTGTGTGTGTGTGTGTGTGTGTGTGTGTGTGTGTGTGTGTGTGTGTGTGTGTGTGTGTGTGTGTGTGTGTGTGTGTGTGTGTGTGTGTGTGTGTGTGTGTGTGTGTGTGTGTGTGTGTGTGTGTGTGTGTGTGTGTGTGTGTGAGTAAATGTTGTTTCGAGCGTATTTAATAAATGGCAGGGTATTGTACAGAGCGCTGCTAATTAACAGCATACTTAACAGTGCTTGAACTACAGCGCGCCTACATCGGCTACAAATGTTAATTAGTTAACAGTGCGCTGTCAGTTAACATTCGAGGTTAAAACAAATTTTGTAAATAGATAAAATATTTGGCATTTAATTTCGCGAAGCTCAACGAATTTCATTTAATAATTACTTATTCCTTTAGCACATGATTTCACACAAGAGAAATGATAAGAGTTTTTGGGTTTGGATCTTTGGATGGCAGCGCCGAATCAGAACTAAACTGTGGGCATTTAATCATTTCACACTTGTGGAATGCTCATTAGATTGATGCTTATCAAATAATGCGTACGAGTCAAAAGTGTTTTACGAACATTAAGTTTGAAAAAGAAAAAACTCTGATTGATTGCATTTATAATTCCGTGTTTTTTGGCAAATAAGTTTTACGGTTGTGCTTAAATTGCTAATGAATGATTTCTATATAGTATGCGTGTCTTACTATATTTATGTATTCATAAAACATTTTTCGTTTTGTTTAATTTGAAACTTTTTGCCTTACGCGGTCGGACTTTTCTAATATTTAGGTGTTTATTGCTGTGTTTAGAGTTATGTTTTTGTTGCTAATATATAAAATGTGATTTGTTTTTGTTTTCGGTTTGTTTATGTAGAAATATTTTAGAAAAGTTGTTGTTGCGTATCAAGTTCATATAAAGTTCATTCAATTTCTTATATCTTCATTTTTGTTTTTTTAATTGCGTATATTTATTAAATGGCTTGCAAGGTCAACGCCACCTCGTGCCCCATTTCAATTTCTTTAACCCTTTGTCGATTTCAAATCTTCCACAATTGCTCAGTTGTTTGGTTTGTTAAAGTACTACAAAAGTGTTTTAAAGTATTTGCAAGGACTGACAGCCTTCAAATGTAGCCCGCTACAGCTGTTGTTGCCATTGTTGTTGCTGCTATTGTTGTCAGTGCTAAATGCATTTCATTCGCACCAATTGTTGTTGTTTTTAGTAACGCTTATGCTTCAGTTTACATTTGGTTTGTTAGTACTTCTCATCGTCCGTTATTTCCCTATGGGAATTCTGTAATTCTCAGGCCTTGTAGTGCTGATTCCTCACCGCACAGCACAGGCTCAGGGCAAAGGTCAGCGACAGCAGCTCCAGCAGTATCACAGCGGCGGTAATGGCAAATATGGTAACCCAGTTCTCATAAATGATCTCGATCAGCTTATCAACGCAGCCCTGTAAAGCACAAATTAAAAAACGTAATATCATTACCAAGAACGACAGTGTGTAAGCACACGCTGTGTGTTTGTGTGTGTGTTTGTGTGTGTGTGTGTGTGAGTATCTGCTTCTCATTTTCATCGCAAATGTTTATTGATTGTTTATTAAACGAATTCCGCTTAAGAGGAAGTTTCTGCACAGACATTAAAAGTGCGTGCGGTATATCAATAATAATTAATACATGTTTATCGTCTTTTGTGTCAGGCGTAGAATTTTTATTGGCTTAGGCGTTGACCAACAAAAAAAAAAAAACAATTAACGGAAGGGTTTATTAATTTTTCATGCTCAACTGCTTGACGGTGCTTAAAAACCTTAGATAACCCTCAATGTTTAAAGATATATTTATATATACCACAGAAAACAAGAGGCTTTAGTCGGGAGCTTCCGACAAGGGGATACCCTGAACCTTCCTCTTCCAACACCAAATGCAAATATATATATTATTCTAGAAGCTACATGTCAAGTTTGGTGACTCTAGCTCTTATTATTTACCAAACAAACTCGATCTGCGCGGGCACTCGGAGGACCTACAGCTTAAATTCCAAGTCTCTAGCTCTTATTGGTTCTGAGATCCTTGCGTTCAAACATACGGACGGGCAGACAGACGGACGGATGGACAGATCAAGTGTATATATACTTTATGGGGTCGGAGATGCTTCGTTCTGGCTGTTACATACATTTGCACAAATACATATACCCTTTTAACCCATTTTAAATGGGTTCGGGGTATACAAATTAAGAGATGGCAATTATACAAAGTGTACGCCAATCACACATATTTTAAAAAGTCAAAGAGGAATAATAATATTCCTTTGTAAATAAAGCTTTAAGCCTAGATGCGAGTTATTTGAAATATAAGCTAGAAGTTATTTATTATTTTGAAGCCCGTTTATATCTCTTCCTAGATTATTTTAATTGCTGTCAAGCGAAGGAACAAAATGAAATTCTCACTCATCACTCGATTTTACCTGCTGATAAATGTAAGTGTTCAAGGGACCTCCGAATTTCAAGATACGCCACTTCTCGCACTCGTTATCCTTGATATCCTCTTTGCAACACGATTCAGGTATATTGTAAAGCACATTCATGGAAGAAACGGCAATGTCAACTATGTTGGTGCGATCTACGTTATTGAAACGACTCGTGGCCCAATCGCCGGGTCCATCTGCGCCGCAGCACTTCAACTGCAAGCCGAAAATATATTAAATCAGTTGAGATATGAAGTACGACCTATGAATATAATATTTACGTTCTTTTGCAGCGTATCGAAGGTCACGGTGCGCGAACTCATGCTCGACTGTCCGTACTCCTCCTGCACAGATGATTTGACCGCCGCACGCACAATGTCATCCAGTTTGTCTTTGTTGTGGAAGGCCCAAGCACCGGCTGCGATTTGCGCCACCATCACGATGAGTATGACACAGAAGAACTGCAAAGAATTGCCAATTTATGAATGGGCGTAAATATTTTTGAGCATGCAGTCGGAATAATCTAACAAATTGCGGCTTGTGGGCGAGCCAGTGCAGACGGCGTAGGATGTGTGGGTAGATTTCCGAATCTGGGCTCCACTTACCGAGACAAGCAGACACTGGGACTCGCGACATACGCCCAAGCAGCCAAAGAATGCGCCCAGGGTGATCAGTATGCCAATGGCCAGGAAGACATAGAGCGCTATATGATAATGATTGTACGACTGTGTCATCGACAGCATAAACGTGGGATCCGTTAGCATCCACAGCGAGGTGATCACAATGGTCAGGCCGATGAGCTGCAAAAGGCATGCAAGAGATTCAAAATTGGATAATTAGCCTTCGTTCATTTACTTCTGCTTCTTTTTTAAATAGGTCATGCGGTCATTAGTTTACTTGGTGAAGTAACGTCGTGTTTTGCTCAATCTCATCAATCGAAATGCTACAATGACGCCATACATGTGTGTGTGTGTTTGTGTGTGTGTGTGTGTGTGTGTGTGTGTGTGTGTGTGTGTGTGTGTGTGTGTGTGTGTGTGTGTGTGTGTGTGTGTGTGTGTTTGTGTGTGTGTGTGTGTTTGTGTGTGTGTGTGTGTGTGTGTGTGTGTGTGTGTGTGTGTGTGTGTGCGGCACGCCCCACTGGAGAGGGCGGCAATTAAAGCGGGCGGCAAAAGTCGTGGCAAGTATTTGAACGTATTCCCCCGCCAGAAAATTTAGACATGGGCATTATATGTAACATGGTTCGTTTGTAACTCATGATGTCAGCAGACAGCAAAAATTGTATATTTTTCATCATTTCCAGACGCTACGTTCCTGCATTTGTTTGTGCCAATGTCTGTGTTTACGTTTTAATAAAATTAACAGCCACATTTTATTTCCTTTTTTTGTGTTTCGTTTGGTTTTTGACTTGGCAACATTTGCCAAGAGACATTGAACCAAGCCCCGTTGCCCTTATCTACGGGCTGGGGGATTATCAAGAATGCGACGGCAATCTCTTAATACGCCAGCTAATATGTTCAGCTGTGTACTCATATTACTTGTGTACTATATACCACGCTCCAAGCTGATTATATTCCCAATAAGCACTCGCACATCTACATCAATTTGCATATTGAGTTACTCACTTCTCTACGATTGCCACTGAAATCGTCGTCATGTTCATCTCTGGACTATTTGGAAATGCATTATGCCGATAACTAAATACCCTTTATACATTGTTTATTTAGAGAAGCTTTAAAATATGTACTACTAAGATGGCAAACTGAAGGTTTTTACGCGATAAATCGACTGCCAATTTTGATAGCTATATATTGCATAATAATCGGGGATCCATCTGTTTACAATAAATACATTTGCTCGACTAGAAGTTACCGTGTACCGTCTACCTTTACTAAATTTGAGAATATTATTCCAGGCATGGCTCGATCCCTAAAAGCCGCTTGTTTAACATCTTACAAATCAAATCTCTCTTAAATTTTGAGATAAATGTAAAGTATGCCCTGAGAGCATAATCGTTGATTGTGTGAGGGTTAATATAAAAGCAGCCTTTTTTTGATCTTATTTTATGTCATAATTTTTAGTTATAGCATTTATTTAATTTTTTGCACGTATCTATCTATCTGGCAGAATCTTTGAATGCCGTTCACATATAAGATAAATGTTACATTTCTATGGAAATTGGACACATTTTGCACATTTGATCTGATATCAAAATGAATTAACTTACAGAATTAAAGTTTTAAGTATTTAACTGAATGCTCGACGTTTCTTGGAAAGACTTGGTCAAATATTGTAAGAATTCGTGTATTTCAAATGGGAATCTACAGAGCTCACATAATAAAATGTGAATATTTATATGCACAAATGTATATTTCCACAGAGGCAATGTTTGCTTCATTTATGTGCATTATAGCCCCAACTGTGTACATTTTTTAATATTAAAGTTTTTTTTTTAAAAGCGAACTAAACTTGCCCCCGGAACAGGTTGTAGCTGAGCTGCATTTGCAATGTTGCACTTTGCCTCGCACTATGCACTATATTGCCGCATTGTGACATATGAGGCATACGAATACCGCAATAAGCGCAAAGCTCAACCGCTAAAATGTTTACATTTTTGAATATTAACTAAGTCATAATGCAGTCACAATGCACTCTAGTGAGTAGTTGGAGCTGCGTCAATCTCTCGACTGTATCCATACGCTTTCACTTGCCTTTCCATTACTCCTTTTACTAGATTTATGATTATAGAGCAAAGAACACCTGGAAAATAAAAACAACGCTGCCTCACGGCTATAACAATAACAATTTGCCGCTAACAATGGTCTGATGCAAAAAACAAATACGAACGATATGCAATGTTTCTTTTCGTCTTGCCACGAATGAACTACCCTGGCAAAAATATGAAAGATTTGAAAAATATGAAAGATGATTTTATTTACAGCTAAATTTTCGTTTGCTTTTAATACTTTGACAAACTGTTGCTATTTAGTATTTAATGAACGCTTTCAGGCATGGGAATTGTTAAGAGATTAATACATTTAAACACCATAAAACGCATTAAATTCTGTTTTTTAAACTGTTTTGAATAAAAAATTGTAAACGCCATGAATTTGATCCGAAAATAACAATTTATTTATTTTTCACTTACTGTTTAATAAATAAGACTTTTAGAAATTAGAAATTTAATATTTAATAAACTAGCATTTGGCCAAAAAGCATTTATTCAACTATTTAGCTATCATTCCTTTGGCAACTATTTGATTAAGTAAATGATTGGATCCAAACAACATCAAAGATACTCCAAAACAGACGGAAAGAATGTAAATGTATTTAGTTGTGATAGAAATATCTAAAAACAATTTGCTCAATTGGAAAATACAATTTTCATTTGATGTGTTTCGTGCAGTTTACGGTGTTTCAGAACATACAGTGTCAATTTTGTACCTAATATTAGGAATAAGGTACTTTTCGAACTGCAACCGATCGATTCAAAATCCCGTTATTACATTTCATCAAATGAAAACATTTGCACTTCTTTGGTTTTCAGCCGTGGTTAAAACGAACCAGTCGAATACAAAAAGAACCAGTTCTGAAAGATTTGTACCACAAAGAGTAAAAAACTCCAAATATATCTAGCTCATCTTATTTTTGAGTTAAAAACCATGTCTTCAAATTGATATTTGTACAAATTTTGTATCGATTGCAAAAATGTTTATGCTTTAGGCAGTCGGACATACTTTTTGCTGCCCGTTACATGCACATGCATAAACACATTATACCCATCTTAAGCACATTCAATGGGCTTACGGTACACAAACATAAGCCCAGCTCTGCGTGCGGGTGGTCTTCGAGTTGCGCTCTTAAGCATCTTAAGAGCGGACAGAGTTTGCGCGAAGACAAGAGAAAAAGAGAATCGTTGAAAAATAGGCCAAAGCAAAGTGCATTCAAGGGGCCAGTTTGTAAGGTGTGTGTGTGTGTGTGTGTGTGTGTGTCTGAATGAAGGAAAAAACAACAAAACACTTAAAGTTGTAATACAAACGTTGTAATTGGCAGAGCATTGATTGCATATGTATGCACACACACACACACACACACACACATGATCGCATGCATGTATGTACACGATGCATACAAAACTGACAAAATGTCGCGTGCAGGCAAAATGTATGTCAAATATTTAATAAAGAGTGCAAACTCCTTACACGACCTACATCACAGTGGGGCAGAAAGCACAGAGGCCGAATCGTGGATAAGTGTCCTCGGTTCGTTTTCCTCGTCTTATGCAATATTTATCGCAAATTGGCTACACGTAATTTTTCTCTTTTGTATATGATGCAAGCATACGTATGAATAATTGTGCGAAAAATAGCTCAATGAATTATGAGCAAAAAGAATAAGAAGGAGCGGCAAATCATCATCTAAATTAATTGCCGGCCAGGCAAGAGACGCAAGCGAATGATCATAGCTTCCAACTAAATGGCGGCATCTGTGGCGGCCAGTCGGGCAGTCAGTCAGTCGGTCGGTCGGTCTGTCCGTCTGTCGGTCGGTCGGTCGGTCGCGCAGTATCAATGGAACGTCAGAGCATAAGCGTCAACTGAAATCGTGGCGCTTGATCACGATCACGAAGACCCGCAGCGATGTTCATGAAAATGGAAATGCTATGGAAAACTATGTCACAGTGTTGCAAATATGCATGGAAAAACTAAAATTCAAAATGCCGCCAAACTGTTTTTAAACATATTTTATTGTCTTAATCTAATATGGGCATCTCTCTCGAAAAGTCCGGCAAGGCCAAAGTCTAAAGCAGCTAAACTTTTCTAATAAGATCCAGCAAAATCCACTTAGATAAGTTAATAAAATTGCAAATGTGAGATAAAGGCTGGAAGGCTATTGGAAAGATATGTATATAAGAGACGTATAATCTCAAATCCTTCCAAAATCGATATTTAAACTAGAATACCACGAATCTTAACGATAATTAAAGATATAGAACTATAGAAATTTATATAAATTTATATGTAGACAAGAAATATGGAAAATAAATGTAATATCTGATAACTAAAATTTGTCAACTTCTGAAAGTATTTATATTTATATATATTTATAAATTTATACATGTATATTTTTGTATATTTTATAAATGTGCATGCATTAATGAATAAATTTCACCACTGTGGCCAACAAGAAGATTCTCCCACCTCCTCCTGCCAATGGCTGAAGCAAGACCAAGAGAAAAATCAACATCCACACGGAACGAAAATAGATTTGACTAATAAATACTATAGGGTAAAATCGAAAAGGCAACAACAAAATAACAAAAACTAAAAACTAAATTGAAAATGAAAATTTTACACGCAAGGCAAGAACAACATAAAACACAAACGGAAAGGAAATAACAATTAAAACGATGTCTCAGTGTGGAAATAGTAAATTGCGTAAAACGAAAAAAAAAAAAAAAAAAAAACAAAAATACACACACAATTCGTTGAACCCTTTCAACGAGAAGTAACTGTTAAAGAGAGAGAGAACAGTTAGTGGGGAGTGGCGCACCCGAAAGGCGCCAAATGTAGGTCCTGCCCATACACAACAAATGTGCATGTGAGTGTGTATACAGATACATACAGATACATACACGTACACGGGCGTTAAAGCAATGAATGAGCAGTTGCTTCATTTTTTTTTTTTTGTTGATAAGAAGAGAAGAAGAACACAAGGTGTAGCAAGAAGCAGAACTCAATCTTAACAACAAGGCACGCATATAAAAATAAAAGACCAACAGGAAAAGGCCAACAAGAAAACAAGAAAACAAGAAAAACAACACAACTCAATGTGTGGGAGCAGCAGAAAAGGAGGGGGCAAAAAAGAGCGCGATGCTTTCGCTGCCTGTCTATCTGCTGTGTGCGTGTATGCGTGCGCTCGTGTGTGGGTGTGTGTCGCATAATCTCCACCCACAGCGGAACTTCTATTGTTTTTTGAAGTAGGGAGTGAGCAGCAGCAGTTGAGAGCGTGCGCGCAAGCAAAGGCATCGGCGTAGGGAACGCGCACGCATACACTGAAAAACGCGCCATGCAAGTTTCTATTGATGTGTTCCAGTTGCTGTTTGTATTAGTGAGCTGGCTGATTCTATTGTTGTTGTTGCTGTCTGCTTGCATACCTACCCAAAATAAGATGTTTATAAGGACCATCAAGTATTTGACACACGAACAGCACCCGTTGAGACCCATTTTATGGCTTTAGTTAAATTTTTTCGCACAGTTTGCGTTTACTTTGACGGCTTTTTCACCACCGTTGACTTCCTGCCGTATGAAACTGAGAAGCTGCGTTCGCCCCTTGCAGCCTTTAATGCAATTTCTCTACTCGTTGCACTTGCACACTTTTGAAAACAATTCGGTTGGCGCCCGATTTTTCGAAATCGGTTAAAAACACTTTTGGCTTAAATCATTAAAATCCGTTTTATTTCCGTTAAGCGCGTTGCATTTAGCAATAATTTAAATTTTTATTTGTACATCGAAGCAGCAGCGGCGCTCTCTCAATCGCGTCTGAATCAGTGTGGCCGTTTATAATATTTTTGATAATCCACTTATCGCTTGAATATGAAAAATCGTTATCGATTGAACAGCTCGTTTTCAACATTGTCCAGCACTGCTTCAAATATTTATTCACTTTGAATACGATAATTTTAAAATGATTGCACGTTTTGATGGGGTAAGAAAATATGGTAAGCCCCTATTTCATAATTTTCAGTAAATTGTTGAATATATCGATGATTGCACAAAATCATGTTGTTTACCATAATCGATACACAAACATCGTTAAAGAATTGGCAACATTTATGGCTTCGCGGTGTTGGGTCACACTCGCAGTTCGTTGTTTTTCTTACAGAAAAAAACAGTAAAAGAGCGCAGAGAGAAATAGTGAAAAAATGCATTATTAGTAACAAATCTATAATTGAATAATCAGTGAAGTGTGCATTACCCTGCAGCTATTTCACAAAAATTCAAAATGCATACACAAATTATGTAGCTGCTGTGGCTTTTCCACCAAATCAAAAGAAAATCGGTACAAAAGGAAAACAAAATACACAGCCAAACGCGAACGTAAATGTGAAGCACAGGGCAAAGTAAGCACAAGCAATACCCCAAACAGGCGTCCGCTCACAGCCGCCCCCACCCACCCAATGGTGCCACAAATACTGTACACCACATCGAGGTGCACTGTATTCGAAACAGGCTGCTGCTGCCGCTTGCCTCTAAGTTTTAAGTAATTAAAGACCTGCACCCTGATACCCCCGCCCCTATCCCAGCCATCAATATACACATGCCCCCACAGTGAGTGTTTGTGTGTGTTTGTGAGTGAGTGTGTGTGTGTGTGTCTTGTAATTTTGTTACGCAGTGGAGCGGTGCGGCAGCCGTTCAAGTGAAGTCTAAGCATTTTGTATACGAGAAAAACATATAAGCCTTGCCTGCGCTTTAAGGTTTGTTGTTGTTACGGTATTTGATGTTGTACATATAAAATTTCACAAGTGTTGCATTTGAAGCCAGTTGCGGGGCCACTTCTCGCTCTAAGCCAAGTTGTTGTTATGTTTTGCGCGCATGTGTGTGTGTGTGTGTGTCTTGGCTTGGTAAAAAAAAAAACAAAAACGGCAAAACTCAGCAACTTGCTTTGCATACATACATATGTGTATATGTATAAGACAAACACATATACACATGTATATGTATTTAGTGATGAACATATAATTAGTGATATTTTTATAATCTTAACTTAATGTTTGTGCAAAGCTAATATATGTAAAGATAGCTGTGTTTATTAACACGAAAGTTATAAATTGATAAAAATTAAACAAAAATAATGCTTATAAGGCTTAAATAAAAAGCCATTTTCAATGGGTTCAGGCTATAAAAAATAGTGTTCCTAATTATTTGGCCCACACTGTAAACATTGTTTTTGGGTTTTCCGCTCTGCGTTTGAGCGTGTCTCATAAGTAAATTTCACTTTCACCTTCGATGTGGGCAGTTTATAGTTGCGGCCACGGCTGGCCAATTACTTTGTACTTTATGTTCAAATTGGGCGAGTTTTAAATTAGAAAGTGAACTCTTTCTGCGAGTGTGGCCTGTTAATTTGCCTTAATTAATTAATGCTTGCCTCCATTCGAGTATGTACATATGTATGCCCACACTTTACTCGCCTGCCTGTCTGTCATATAATTGAATTCTAATTAGCCCCATTCTGACCCACCAGAAGATTGCATCTAATTATCTGACTGTCTGACCGTTCCCTCGGTCTGACAACTTTAACAAGCGTGCAACGTGTGGGAACTGTTAAATTGTTGCATTGAAAAGGGGGACACACATTCAGATATTTCAATCATTTGCAAGCCACACACACACACACACACACACTCGAATACACACAGACAGCATGTAACACTTTGCATTTCGAACAAAGCACATAATATAGAGCGCGCAACGACAACATGCGGCAACAGCAACAATAAGTGGCAACTAGGAAGTTGTTGGCAATTGTTTCGCTTTTGTCTAGTGCTTCATTTCTCTATTAACGAACTGCTTGATTATCATTAACAGCTTGCTGTACACAACATTAACAGTAACATGACATTAACATAGCAGAAGTGCAACAACCCAACAACAGCAGCAGACGCATTTACATGTCATGTCTTGCTAGACCATGATATACCCTGCTTTTTTTTTAGTTGTACGCATATGCTTAAAAGTATGCTATGCTTGCATTAGGAATTTGGTATAGAGAATTTTGAATAGATCGTGTTTCAGAATGTGCAGCGTCCGTGATTGTTTTTTCAGGAAATCATTTCATACACAATTTACATGCTCATACAAGCAATTATATTTTGCTAAAGATCTATCATCATGCATACCCTATGAGCCTTTCTAATTTAATGGGTATCTAAATAGCAGATTAGAGGGTGAGCCATGTGTGAATATGCCATAGAATTTCTTGCAATAATAACAATGGACTGCAACAACAACAACAACCGCAAGTGGGCAAAGCATAGCAGAAACTAGGTAATACTTTTATAATTTATTCTAGCTACTTTTTATGGCCTTCTTTTTTATGCTGAGACCCGTTTTTATATTCACACACTGGCTCTGCTCTGTTCCGCTTTTGTAGTAGGGTGTAAATCTTGGGCCAGCATGAAAGTTAACCTTTCGGTTGATGTTTGGGGACTTTAAGGTCTTTCCAGCGTTAAACGTGTACTCAGCATAAATCACATAATTTGTTGTTTGTTTTTTGATTGAGTGTGCGTGTGTGTGTGTGTGTGTGTATAACTACCGTGGCAGGGCAGCTGTTTAAAGTTGTAGCAGAAACAACGGCAAATAGATGAGTGCAAACAAGGAAAAATAACAAGAATAACAGCGTACAATATTTGGGGTTTACCGAAGCAGGTCTCGAGCAGACCGCACCGCAAGCTTATCACTATCCCAATAAACCAAAACAAATTTCAGTTTCATTGCAGCCAGCAGCGTCGCAGAGACAACAACCTAGCAGCAGCAGCAGCAGAAGCAGAGATAAGCAGCTAAGCAGCAGTGGCAGCTGCACGCACTGATAACAATTGATACTGATTACCGAATACCCGAATACTGGTGCCGATTCGATCCACGTGTCTCCTGCGCAGCGGCAGCGGCCACCTTCTCGCTTATCATTGACCGAGCATGTCGCACGGCAGCGCCGGCGCGCAAACTGTTGGCGGTGGCGTTGGTGGCGGCAGTGTCGGCGGCGGCAGCTTGGGCGGAGCAGCAGCAGCGGCAGCAGCTGGCTCTGAATATCGCGAACTGCATTGGACTGTGTCGAGCGTGATGGACTCCTCTCGCGTATCCACCTGCCTAATATCGATGCTGCTGATTGTCTATGGCAGCTTTCGCAGTCTCAACATTGAGCAGGAGGCGCGGGAGCGAGAGCAAAAGAAACGCAATGAATCCATGACGAATCTGCTAACTGGCGAGCACGTCGAGAAGGATCCAAGTAAGTCAACATCACATTGTTTCACTATGCTCCTTACTTATCGGTTCTCTATATCATATAGGTCGGTTGCATGGAAAACTTTTCATTATGTTAACCTTATCCCAACCATGCTACTATATCATATATTTATATAGGAGAAGTAGGGAACATGTTCTGTTTTTTATCTTCACCAAACTCAGATCTTCAGCCTTCTTTCTTGTTTTTTGTAATCTTTTTCATTTTCGTTTGTAAAGTCTTATCGCTGGAAGTGTTACAAATAATTTTGTATATTTCTTAATTAGTCGGTAGATAAATGCTTGAAAAAAATGTAGAAATTAAGGAGTTTTATAACAAAGTTTTTAATTATCTCTGTTCTTTTGTAAAGCTGGTAACAACAATAATCGAAAAGTTCGGTTTTTGTCCCTTGTGCATATAAATATATATCGAATTATATAAAACTATCAGAAAGATATTCAAAGTCTGATGCCAGAACCGATTATCTGATATTTTGACAACATTTTCCCATAGATACTTCTCTGATTGCAGGCAATCTTTGACGACCGGCTTAATAATAGTTTATTTTATAGCTCTTATATGCTTAAAAACCATTTAAATTTCAAGTTTAAGGCTCAGTTTAGGTAGCTTTATATTTACAGGGTTTGATAATTGGCTTGGGTTTAAAAATTCAATTAGCGTGACGAAAATTGTAAATAATATAACTTGATTACCTCCACTCTGTTGCAGCGGATAAGTTTGCCACGTTGGACACGATGCATGCGCTGTGCTTGCCACTGGGTGCTTCCATATCGCTGCTGATCATGTTCTTCTTTTTCGACTCAATGCAGCTGCTCTTTGCCGTGTGCACAGCCAGTAAGTGGAACATGTTGTGTTTTATGTGCCCAACTGCTCACATTATCCGTATATTCACAGTTATTGCCACTGTGGCGCTGGCATTTCTGCTCTTGCCCATGTGCCAGTACATAATACGTCCCTGCACGGACGGCAAACGCTTCTCCTTTGGCATCTGTGGACGTTTTACGGCAGCGGAGCTATTCAGCTTTACACTCTCCGTCTCCATTGTGTGCGTATGGGTGCTCACTGGACACTGGCTGCTTATGGATGGTAAACATCATTTCAGCATATGGAATTTCAGCTTAAATGTATTAAACTATCTGTGTTCATTTTAGCCATGGGCATGGGCCTGTGTGTCGCCTTTATTGCGTTCGTGCGATTGCCCAGCTTGAAGGTGTCGACGCTGCTGTTAACCGGTCTGCTGATCTATGACGTTTTTTGGGTATTCCTTTCATCGTACATATTTAGCACAAATGTGATGGTCAAGGTGGCCACACGACCCGCCGAGAATCCCGTTGGCATTGTGGCGCGCAAATTGAATTTGGGCGGCATTGTGCGGGACACACCGAAGCTAAATTTACCGGGCAAACTGGTTTTCCCCAGCATTCACAACACGGGTCATTTCTCGATGCTCGGCCTGGGCGATGTGGTTATGCCAGGTCTACTGCTGTGCTTTGTGCTACGTTATGATGCCTATAAAAAGTCACAGGGCTTTACATCGGACCCAACACTATCGCCGCCAAAGGGTGTTGGCTCCAGGTTGACATATTTTCATTGTTCCTTATTGGGGTAAGCAGAGCGCAAGTGGGCTGCAAGTGAATGGGTTTTCAATTAAGTACTCGGTCTTCTTCAGCTATTTCCTCGGTCTGCTAACGGCAACGGTCAGTTCGGAGGTCTTCAAGGCCGCACAACCCGCCTTACTCTATCTGGTGCCGTTCACGTTATTGCCACTGCTGCTGATGGCCTATTTAAAGGTATGTACAGTCCGTTCTAATGCCATGAAATATGCCCTAACTATTATGTTTCCCGTAGGGCGATCTGCGACGCATGTGGAGCGAACCGTTCATAGCGCATCCACCCTCAAAACAATTGGAAGTCTGAGTGTACTCTATCTTAAATCAGAATTAATGAAAAACTTAAAAAAAAAAAAAAAAGAAAAAGCAAAAAAAAAAAAATACGAGAAAACAAACAGAAAACAGCAAATTCTCCCTCGATAGCATACGTATTGTTTACTTATACGTATCAAGGTTTTTTTAAGTTAGGTGATCCACTTTTTAGTGAAGTAACAGCAAAACCGAATAATAAATGTACGTAGTTTTAGTATAAGTGGGAAAGTTTTTTTGAAAACCACACAAATGTACATGTATGTATATGTTAATGTAATTTCGCTTTACGCTACGCAAAGCAAGAATTAGATACAGTTTATGCTGGCCGTAATATTCAATTTGATGCATATGAAAGATTTCAGATGCGCTTCAATCTCATACAGACTCAAGCTGCATTCTTACTTACATACTAACCTGCATATGCTATAGTAAGGGTTTAGTATTATAGTCTTTTTTTTTTTCATTTAGCTACTACTGTTGAGATTTCATTTTGTTCATTTAGATTTAATGCATTTTCAACATTTCCAATCACATGATAAACAAGCATAAATTCACAAAATTCACAAACTGTGTGACAATTTCTGTAAATACTTAATTTTAATATCACAATCACAAATAATAGTTAGTAAGTGCGCCGCATTTGAAAATTCACATTTCGTTTTTCTTTTAACAAACACATTTGCGTCCCCATTTCCATTTCCATTTTCTGCATTCGAATTTTCACACATTACATACATAAATGATATTTTGCCAAAATGCATGTGTTCGTTTTTAAAGAATAAATATAAAATGGAGAAAAACAAAGAAACAAAAAAATGTTGCACTCGGGTGTTTCACAAATTAAGTTTCAAGAATTTTAATTATTTATAACGATCAAGCAAAACTAACAATAATACATAACTATAAATATATGCATAGTAGTTACATTTTAATTGTAAGTAAATGCAATTTCGAAACATATAGAAACAATAAAAATGTGAGATTTGAACATAAACAATTAAAATTAATGTGTTCACTTAATTACTGGGCATTCAAGGTCTGTCTTCTGCGGCTGGAAATCGTTATTTGTTTGATAGGGTTAAATCTCGAAAATCTATAAATTGAAACAATATTGTGAATAAATGTTATGGGAAATAAACATCAGATCTAATATTCCTGCCACTGAAAGCAACAGTTTGGTATTTATTAATAGTTAATTCAAAATTGCGCTTAAAACACAAAATACTAAACACCTAATATTCGATTAATCGACTTATTCGATAATTTTGGGCGTAATGGAGGTGTACCGATAAAATTATAAATAACGATTGATAATATTGGTGGTGTCTGGACGATAGACGATTATATTGCGTTGTGTTTTTCTTCTGGAAAATAAATTTATATTAGGAGAAATAGTGAATAATTGCAACAACAAAAATAAGTAAAAACCTGCATGTTATAGTTACTGTGTTCGCCTGTTAATGACTACATAAACAACGGGCAAATGTAAGTTGAATCACTACAAAATATTTAACGCCGAGAACGAATGTGTAGGTGTGCTACGCACACATACACACGCTGACCGTAAAACAAGTTGCATTTCAATCACAAAGTGGCAAGAAATATTCTAAATGGCATTAAAATTGTATTTTCTTTGAATCCGCTGACTCCAGCTTATCATCAAATTTGCAAAACAAAAACAAAACAGCAGACATCACACACCAACACGCATACTACATATTTCATGTGTATGTGTGTAGAACGTAATACGCCTACGCTTAACGTAAAGTCCCATTTACTATAAACCGAGCACGTAAAAGCAAACACGCAAAATGAGCAACGTAAACGCAAAATGAGTAACGTTGCACATTTCGGGAGCTTGTTCATAAGCACCCAGTGGGAACTTGATCAAAGGGCCGCGAAGCGTCATATATAAACCCAACAAGGAATTTTCAGAATGGTAGCGACATTTGAAGATAAATATATCTTTTAAGTGCAACAATTTAGATATTGATTGCCGTTAGAGCCTCGTTTTTGTTAACAAAAGCAATTTTATGAATTCTTATTAGAAGACGTAACCCATATATAATTTTTGAAGCATATCTCAGTGAGAGATTCCTTTTTGTCTGTTTTCATACTAATTGTACCACATTATTTGATATTAAACAATTGGTAAGCTAAATATTTGTGTAAGTAAATACATACATGAAAATTTCTTTTAATCCATGCTCTAAAAGAAATCAGCATTTTTCTGCTAAGCTGTAAAATTGATCACTTCGTATAATATTAAGCCGAGAATTCATTTTTATTGCAGCACCACGGACTTCAGCTGGGTAACTCTTGCATCAAACTGAATATAAACGGGAATAGCGGGCCGGAGCCGCGCCACCACCCACACAGACAGCAGCAGAACTTTGGCCACATGGGTGGAAACAGCGCAGCTGCCAATTCGAACGCTTTCAGCGCCGGCGGCTACATTGGACCGACCACAAGTCTGGGTGCCGCCGGTGGCAGCGATTTGATACCAGCGCCAATGGGCACTGGCTCTGCATTGGGCAGCACATCCTTTCAATACGGCGGGACTAGCTGGGAAGAGTTCTGCGATCGTCATGCGCGAGTGGCCGCCAGCGACTTTGCCAAAGCGTGTATTAACTACATTAATGGCAATCTGCCACCGGAGGTGGCTCGTAGTATACCACACCGCAGCTTTGCTGTTAAGTTTGTCGAATACTTCTCGGAGCACTACGACACAGAGTTCTTTAGACGACGGAGTAATCTGAAGACAGACATTGGATCGCTGCTTTGTGAAGGCGGCGGTGATAGCGGCGGCGGTTTCGATACGGAGGAGCACGAGGTGTCGAGACTGTTTCCCAAGTCGCTGCTGCGGCGCCTCTCCTTTAAGGGACTGCGAAAGGGCAAGGTGAGCGCACTCCGAGTGGACGATGCTCAGTTGGATGATAAATCCATGTTTAATCTTAGAAGCTCTTCTTTTTGCAGGCGTTCTTTCACAAGAACTCGGACGACGTGGACGGCGTGGGTAGCAGCAAGCAGAGCAGCAAAACCAAGTTGGCCAAAATAGTGGTCGAGTGCCGCAAGGAGGGCATTGTCAACAATTTGACTGCCGAGAGCTTGGACCAGACGACGGCCACACAAAAGTGGGAGAAATGCCGCCTGGCGCTGGTCAAGGCTGTGGGCGGTTACATGCTGGAATTTTATACGCCACCTAAGGCACCGAAGCCACACAGCGGCGTCTTCTGCTTCCTCATCTCGGAGGCACGCGAAACAACCACCCTGGAGATGCCCGATCGCCTGAACACGTTTGTGCTCAAGGCCGACAACAACATGGAGTACGTAATTGAGGCGGCGAGTGCCGACGAAATGCGCAGCTGGCTGGCCACAATACGCTACTGCATGCGCACACCGCCAACACAGCAACCGATCCTCAATTCTGATGTCATTGCGGTGGCCATGCAGACATCACCGGTGACTACCAATCCGAATCCAGCAGCAGGCGCTCCCAGTGGCGCATTGGGAGGCATACAAAATCCTCAATATCAGCAGCAAGGTGGTCTTGTCTTGGGCGGCTCCAATGGAAATTTGGTCAACTCACAGTCAGCGGATAGCGCCTTGGCCGCCATCTCGGCCAGTAATAGTAACGCGAATGCACCTGCCGGCGGCAATGATGTGAATGCCATTTCTCAGGCTAGCATCGAGCTGAGCAGCACGCCACCCGAAATACCATCGCGTCCATCACGAGGCGAGCGGGGCGAACAGCGTTTGTCAGCCTCCAGCAACTTCGATGGCACCGAGCTGGTTGAAACCGAATCCGATGTGAATGTGGCCGATCTGACAGCGGAGATGCGTCAGTTTCCCTGGTTCCATGGCACGTTACCGCGTGCTGAAGCCGCTCGCATGGTGCTGCAATCGGAGGCAGCGGGCCATGGTTACTTTCTGGTCCGCCAAAGCGAAACACGACGCGGCGAGTTTGTGTTAACATTCAATTTTCAAGGACGTGCCAAGCATCTGCGGCTGACAATCTCCGAAAAGGGCCAGTGCCGAGTGCAGCATCTATGGTTTCCCCACCATACAAGAGATGCTCGAACATTTTCGACACAATCCCATACCGCTCGAGTCGGGCGGCACATCCGATGTGACGCTCACGGATTGGGTGCATCACACCAGTAGACTGAACGACGGAGCCCCCATAACAACAATTGCCGCCGCCGCCGCGCATGAGCCGGGCGCCGATGCGTCCGCTGGAGCGAGCAGCGCTGCCGGCAGCTCCGGCCATGCGAATGGCAATGGCAATGGCAATGGACATCCATCGCCGAGACATGTGAGATAGCCAAAATTTTGGAGTCAATTCAGTGTCAGTGATGGTTTTTATTTTCCTTTATTTGATTTTGCGACTTTTTCATTTCATAATCAAGAATCCGGGCAACTGCCTCAGCTTAGAATTCCAGTTTAGTCTTCAAACTTATAATAACAAATTAAATGTCGACTGAATATTCAAAACTGCCCATTCAATGGCTAAAAATATACAAGAATTGTCCGAAAACATCTATATATTTCCGACACTATGTAATATGCCTTCTTTTTCATCAAGTTGTCCGACTACATAAAATCATTTTCTCCGATAAAAAAAATAGTTACTTAAGTCAAGCATGGTAATGAAATTGAAACTGATCTCAAAAGTTGTGGATAATTTAGTTTATGTTAATTTGAAAATGATTTCTTTAGTAGTTCTTTTCTTTCATGTTCATTGTGTTTAGTTTGAATGCGCTACCAATTGTCGCATGCTTTATGTTTAACCTGTTCAACCAAAAAGTAAACATTTGAATTGTACAACGATAACTAATTGGGATCTGCTTTTGACCATTTACAGCGCAACGAAGTGATTACCATGAATCTAAGTGTTCGCCTAAAGACAAACGAAATCGAACTGCCACAGGAGCCAACACACGTCTATTTTCCGGAGCAAGTCTACTTTCATTTGGATCCCTCAACGCTGACCGTGCACAATTCGCCGCCGGCAGGTCAAGGTTTTCTAGATCAGCCGCACCTGCGTGCATCGAATGCTTCACTGCAGGCAGCCCATCCGGGCGTGGTGTCGACCCGCCATGCCGCTGACACCACGGGCGCCAATAGTGGTGCACCCGGCAGCAGCGGCAGCGGTGGAGCAACTGGAGCCGAGTGCAGCGGACGCGCCATTGATAATCAGTATAGCTTCACTTAGGCAAATGTCGCCAGTGGATTGATTTTGAACTTCTTGCGCGGAATTTGTTAGTTTTTTTTTTTATGTGCCATTGCATACAAGCAGCAGCGAAAATTCTTTGTATTCGTTTATATCCTTTTCTGTATCTTTACCTGTGTTTGCTAAAAGATGTGTAAGTCGTATATTTCTTGTTTCTATTAGTTTTAGAGCCTTTTTGGAAGACATGAAGTAACTGAATATTATTACGATTATGATTGTATACATTAAATAGCTAAATATGTGTGTTCATTTTAAGTATATATGTAAGTGTTGTATGTATAACAAAAACAAAAAAAAAATTGTAAATTTGGTGGCACCAAAGGTGCAACATTTGCGAATCCTAAAACTTCCTGCTTTACAAAAAACAAAATACATACATATATACATAATATATATAGAAAAAATATATATATATCTATATACATATACTTACACTTATAAATATAAAATCTATATATATATATATATATATTTAAATTATATCAAAACTGATAAACTACAATAAATGAAGTTATATGAATGCACATGGTTTAAGTTCTCCAGCCAATGTTGAACAGAATACGCGCGCGTTGCACATAACATTTTCTGTTAACGCTTGGGTCATCCATGTTAACTGAAAAGTTAACATCTTCACTACATTTATAATTCGAACGATCGCCTTTGACCCCAATTTTCAAAGAAACATCAATCTGCGTTTCAAAATTTTCGGAAATGTCACCCGCAGTGCATGCAACTCCATTATTCACCATGCGATTGACTTTAAATTTTCAAAGATCGTTGTGAAAATAGCCTATTTTTCGGCTTTCAAGCTTCGTAACACTGAACTAAAATCGGCAGAAAGCGTTTATTTCAATTTGTGCTTTATAAATCGATGAACGTCAAACGAATTTTCATCAGCTTAAGATGTGTTGAAGATGGTACGAGTTGATTCGAATATTCCACGGCTGGGAAATGGAAGGATAAATGCGATAAAGTCTAAAATTAGAAGCAAGAAACTTGCACAGGGAAAGGCGGTTAAGAGAGCGTTTACTGTATTTTCTTTACATTAAATTCGACTTAGCATTTAACACGATAACGGGAGTACAATTCAAATTTAGACTAGTTTAAATTCAAATAACTCCCAAACACATGCATATGTACAAATGTTGGACATGCTACGGTTGAGCTTTGTTTATATTTAATTGCGTTCTGCATAGCAGGTAAATAACCCGTTTGAGTACATATGAGTATATTTAAATGTATGTAAATGTATTGCGCTGTTATTGTGTATGTATCGCAACTGTAACTGTATCGGCATCTAGTATAACTGTGCTTCTTCCATTATTCCGTAATGCTGAACCAAGCTAGCACTTGTGAATGCGCAGATGGTTTTGCAGGGTACTCTTTTGCCGGAATTGCTTGGGGCAGTAGGAACAGTTGTAGGGTTTCTCCCCGGTGTGGATCTTCATATGGTTGTTGAGCGTGGCCACCTGCCGGAAACTAGCATCACAGATCTTACACTTGTACGGCTTCTCGCCCGTATGCGTTTTAATGTGGTTGACCAGGGTGCTCTGCTGTGAAAAGAAGCGCCGACAGACGCTGCAGCCAAACGGCCGATCCGGATTATCGCTTCTCAACATATTAATGTTACCCACACTTATCCGAGGACCCTGCTCTGCCTGGCTGGGTTCGGGTTTTGGGTTAGCCGCCGCTGTTCCCGCTGATGCAGCCGACGCTGCCGCCGCCGCCGCATTGCTGGCTACCAAAGAGCTTACGGTTGTGCTGCCTTCGAGGAAATGCAGCAGCGGATGGTGATCCAGCTGAAGGAAGTTGGGTGTTGTGTTGTGCAGGTTGTTGGGCAACAGACCGTTTGTCAGCTGCTGTGCACCGTGTCCGAGATGTGCTGGCATGACCGAGTGCTCTACTCTTGCTGGCTGGCTGGCGAGATTCGTGTGCGTCCTTATGTGGCTGATGAGCGTGCCCTGCTGCCTGAACTGCATATGGCAGTAGGAGCACGTATACGGCTTGTCGCCGGTATGAATTTTTTTGTAATTGGCCAGCGTCGTAAGCTGGCTTTACTTCTTATCACATAAATATATAAAAATATATATTTATTTAACACCCTAGTTTCTCAAGTCGAAGTTAGCCGAGCAGCTGCAGTAATCGAATAATATCGATTAGCCACCACATGCATAAGTGACGGTTCTGGTTGGCAACTATCGAGTACTCAGATAATTGGGTTATTAAGAAATCAGTGCCAGCATACAGCTGCATTGGTTATTTAAACTAGCTTGAAAATGCTTTTTTTGTACTATTAATGATTTATTATATGCGCTGGTTAATATGTTCATTCAAAATCAATTTTAAAGTAGCGCCATAAAAAAACCAGTATATCGATATGAAAAGCATTTTGAGTGAATGATATGAATCGAGTTATATTGTGAATAATGTTGGCAGCCCAGTCCCATAGTTGATTCGCAAAAATAACCGATTTCAGTTATCGCACAACAATTTTGGCGCTTTTGTTCAAATTTGATTGAAAGCCAACTAATAAGTTAAAAATGGTCAATGTTAGCAAAACCAAACTTTAATCCATTCCGCTACTTTTATGATATCAATTTAATATTTACCTTAATATAAATACCAATAGCACTCGTGCACCTAACTAGTGACAAAATCCCATTGAACGTAAAGTGTAATTAAATACACACATTCTTGATCTTAGTGCGAATAGTTGTTTATTCGCAGCATGTTAATTATTATAATATTACACAATACCCTATTCTCAATTCAAATAAAATTGATGTGTTGTTCGTGCATTTCACTTCCGCCTTACAAAGTGTGAGATTTGCAACTGTTGACTTTCAGCTTCCGCATTAAAATATTATATGCATTTGAGTTTCTTTATTAGCGATTGTTTCTTGTTCCCTAACCTTGTAATTCGATGAACCTTATCATTTTATGACACTACACCTTTATCCCAGCGCTATTAACTGGCAGGCGTGATTCAATCAATAGCTGTTGTTTCTTTCTCCATATCATCGCCACACATTATGAAAACAAACAAAAACCCGGCGAGGCCACCAAAAAACGAAAACGAAAACAACATCTACGGTGCCCGCCTTACAACCGGTGCCTGTTCTGCGAGACAAATGGCACGTAGCAACAGTTGGGACGCTGAACTAAAATCCAAATTTGTTTTTTATGCTGTTGTTTACCAGATTATTCTGGGAATGTGAACAACAGTTTAACTTGAATAATCAATCTGTTGGAAAATACCCTACAAGTATTTAAAATGCCTAAGACAATCGACTGCTGCAGGCGGAGGCGGAGGCGGAGGCGGATACAGTGGGTGTCTAAAAATAACTTCAATTATGCTATTTACTATTGCAGCTGGCGCAAAAACCGGCAACGCCGACAAACAACAATTCACCCCCAGACTGTGTGCACGAAAAAATGCATATGTATGTAAATGTGAGTGCAAGGCTTAGCTCGTCAAACCAGTTGCTTGCAAACTGTTGATCGATTTCTTACAGTTTTCACATGAAAATTTCAAAAATGTAGGAGTACACAAACACAGCGTAATCGCAACAACTTTAATACATTTTTGGGCTTATCGGTGTTGTATTTTTTATTTATTTATTTTTCGCTGTGGCTGCCCATTTTAGGCGTTTGCTTATCAAGCAATTTCGAAATGGCTTTATATATACATATATATACATATACATATACATATACATATACATATACATATATATATATACATATACATATACATATACATATACATATACATATACATATACATATACATATACATATACATATACATATACATATACATATACATATACATATACATATACATATACATATACATATACATATACACATACATTTACATGCTTACAGTGCTTTTCGTATAGCGGTTTTTTGTTGTCCATTTTTAGTGCCTAAATTATTCAGCGGCACGTGAATATCATCAAAATACGCTTATCATTTGATCAGCAGCGTCGCGGGGAGGGGTAACAGTATTGACAATTGTTTTATGTATGAAAAATATATTAAAATTTAAAGATGTCGCATTAAGCTTTAATTTTCAATCATGATCTTTACAACGATTGTGGATCTGTGAAATGATTGCCTCAGTGCACGAGCCAACCATGCCCCTGGATGAATTAATAACAATTGAAGTTGATTTAGAGGTGGGTGCAAAATTGAGAGTCAGCCCACCAAACAGATATGCATAAAACTTTCCAGGCCGCCGGATGCCAGCTTCTCAACTGACGTCGCGTTGGCGCGTGCAACCTTAGTGGGGTGGGGCGGGGTACCAAAGTGGAGCGCAGTGGTTGCTTGACGAAACCAATTACCATTTACACAAACACGCATGAGTGTGTATACATTTATGTATGTATGCAATACATACATGCATGCATATGCATAAGTATACGCTGTTGAGTAAGGTTGGCGTCTGGCCATTCTACACAGCCAAAGTCGAAGTCTACGACAAAGCTAATGGCAAAAATCACTTCGCTTGGCAACAGCGAAACAAAGACACAAAATATTTGTGCATGCATATGTATGGCTAACAGGTGATGTGTGCATTACCAATGACCTGTTGGGCGCGACGGTCACACCGAAAATTTCTCAACCTGCCACCAGCAGCTGGGCAAACTTGCCCGAGCACCCCCGCGCATTCAAAGGCGCCACTGAGTAGTACACACACATGCACACTATCATGTGTGCAAGTGTATATGTATGAGTATAAGGCACTCGAAAATAAAGCAATTTAGCAAAATAGCAGATAAGGTGTAGCAAAACAAAAAAGGCAATAGTAATACTAATACACACAAGCACAACTGCTTATATATATATATATATATATATACATTGTTTGTGTACATTTAAAAATAAACTATTTAACCTTAGATATGTCGTTGCCACAGTGACGTTAATTCTACACGGAGATAAAAAAACAACATTTTGCAATGCACTTTCGAACACTTGTCGAGAACAAAGCAACACAGAACAGATGCCGAAGATAGAATACCCTTGCTGCTGACACTTCACCTGCGCTATATTTCTGTTTATTTATGTACATACATATATATTTTCAAACAAAAGCTCAACTTCCGGCTGTTTCTTATTAATCGTAAAAACCATTGAAATAAAAAATACTGTAGAACTATTTTTGATCCATTTGAGTTATATACCAAGTTAAGATCTCCGATCCGGACAACATCCACATTACATACTGTCTGCACCGAAAATTTTGATCTATGTAAAGTTTTATTAAATATATCTTCTAAGCCGAGCAACTTGTTTGCCCAGACACAGATCGACAAAGTTTTATCCAGTCAACTGCGCTTCCCGATCAATACATACATACTTTTAATTTCTGAGATCGGAGATGGATCCTTCAACGCATCACATTTCGTGACAAAGTTATAATGTCCATTACAAGGGTAGAAAAAGATTGATGCGAGCACTTATTGAATCAGGCGGAGGCACTGGGGAGGGCTGTGGGAATTGTAATCGCGCCTTTTTACTAATTTTGTTGTTATTGCTCAATGCTGGCAGCTAAGTGCAGCTCGGACTTGGCCGGTAGCAGCCGCAACCACAACAACTCTGACGTTTATTATACAATATTTAATTGCAACAAACTATACTTAGGAAAAGCGCCGACCAGAAGCAATAAAAAGCGACTGTAACAAGCGCCAATCAGTTAAGCCTTTGGCATTATCTTATCGAGAGAAAAGTTCAAAAATAAACTCAGCTATATGTCAAATATACTGAGAAGTTAGGTGTACACACGTGATGGATCAGATGAAAACCTGCACAAAGTTAAGCACACGATCTTTATGATAGTTTCTCGGCTGGATCAAGGCCAGATTTGAAGGTGATTTGTAGGGCAGCTTCTAAAAGCCATTATTACTATTTACATATTTTATATATTTATATTTGTACACATATATATATAATCAAGATCTGTCAGCGTTGATAATCTGCTTTTGTGTCGGTCTCGTGATCATATAAATAAATAAACAAACAATTTGTGTTCTGATTAACAATTTCGTTTAATTTTACATATTTTCCTTTATGTGTGTTTTGCTTGATGTATACCAATGAATATGTATATACTATATGTTTAAATTTGATTAGGATGTATAACCTTGCAGTTTGTGGAGCCAATAAATAACAAAGCGCGACATTACAAATAGTTAGAATAGAATGCATTGTATATATATATATATATGTATATATTACAATTGTTTTTGCAGCTGCTTTTATTCTCTCTCCCTTGCTATTTACAAATTATCAAACAAATATTTACGATATATTGTTAAACTAAAACACATTTAGTTATGCTAATAGTTCTTTTTCCTTCTATCTTTAGATAGTTACAAAACGTTCGTATTTACTTTTTATTGATAAACAAAAGGCAACTCTTACTGGGACTTAAAACTAAATTTGATGAAATTTACAATCGCTTTCAATATTTAAGTATGCATGAACATAATTTGATACTTGTATATACATCTATGTAGTTCCAATCGTAATTGAAGGCACATGAACAAAGAGGAAAATAAACAACCAAGCGATGACTGCGCTTCAATCTAATGACATATATCTGGGTGTGGATGTGGGTGTGAGACGGGATGAGCTTCCTACTTGATGGCTATACAAAACTAGAGCCCATATAATTAGCCTATATCTAAACATTTGTTTCCTGCTATATGTATGCAATGAGACATGAAGTTAATAATATCATGATGATAACTTAAAGCCAGTTTAAACATTTTGAAGACAGGCGAACCAAGACGACAAGCCGAGGAAAAGCCTAACACTGATGCATTAATTGGTATGAACTATTATTAAAAAGACCCGCGCTCGCGCTCGCCGTTCAATTACTCATCTGGAGGCCGCCGCTACTGCGGCTGCCCGTGGACGAGGAGCCGCTCAGTCCAAATTGTGAGACGAGCTTATCGTAATCTTCCAGCGATGTCTCGAATTGTTCCAGCTGGCGCGACAAATCATCCATGCTGCCATCGGCTGTGACTGCGGCTGTGGCGGCAAAAGCAGATGCCGCTGCTGTCGCGGACGCTGCTGCTGTGGCGCCACAGCTGGTTAGGTTGGGGACTTGCAACTCGCTGAGGCCGCGCAGTGGCGGCGCATGGTAGCATTCCCGATAGAATTTGGCCAGATCGTTGACATGCGATGTGGGCGAGGCGAACGGAAAATGCAGCTCCTTGAGCAGACTATCATCATCTGGCGGCGGTTGCTGTGCTGGCGCTTGCTGTTCCTGCAACGTGGGTGCCGAATTGTGACGCAAGGTGGAGCTGCTGGCGGGTATTAGGAGACTCTTGATAGGTGATGTGGCACAAGGGACTGCTGCAGATGGCTTCTCAAAGCTTTTAAACGCAGTCGAGTTGTTGTTGTTATTGTGATTGTGGTTAATGTTGTTGTTGCTGCCGTTAACGTTGTTGTTGATGTTGCTGTTATTGTTGTTGTTGTTGTTGTTGACTGGCGATTCACATTTTCGATTCAGCGACTCAATTGAGCCGCTGCCGTTGCTCTCATGCCGCGTACGCCGCAGCATCCACTCAAACGGCGGCGTCTCTGGCAGCACAAAGTCATGCTCCGTAAACTGGCGCAGCTTGCCCAGGTCTGTAAACGCACCCGGCCGCAATGGCTTCTCAATATCTATGAAACGCTTATCGGTCGCTGCTCCCGTGCCCGTGCCACCCACGCCCGGTCCAAACTTAGCCGTTGCCAACTGCTGCGTAGGTGAGCTGGCATCGTTGGCGGGCCGAAAGTGATCTGACTTGAGCATAATAGTATTTTGCTGCTCTCCTTGATGTGCTGCCGCCGCCACCTGGTGACCAGCCGTAGGTGAAATGGTCAGCTTGGTGCGATAGGCAACCGACATGGTTAGGGAGCCCAAAATTGTATTGAGCTGCCCAATCTTGACCTGTTTGTGCCCCTCGCCCAGTGTATGCACCTTCGGTCGATCCACATAGATGAGATAGAAGATGCTATACGAGTCCGGGCACTGGCGACGCGACAATTTATAGGCAGGCGTCGTGCGTGTGAGCGAAATGAGGGACTTTAGCATAATGCTCATGCGGTTATAGATGGCATGGGGGGCCTTTAGTGTTTGGCTGTCATTGCAGATGTTTGTGTTGCAGCCTTCGCCCTTGCAATCCTCACCAGCTGCAGCTTTATTGTTGTCCACTGGCAGCAGATCCAACGACCACACCTCAAGTATCATTTTGTCGCCTTCGCTTGTCTTTAGCGAGATCTCAATGCACAGCGGCAGGCGTTGCAGTATGCTATCGCCTGGCTTCAGCGCCAGGGCACGTTTCGTCTCGTCCAGCACATCTGGGTGATCCTGTACGACAATGTTGAACCAATCGTTGCCACCCAGTGGATTGCATTGGGTTTGTATCTTCTCGCCAAGGCGCGACTGCACCACAACTTGTGCTGATTTGAGCGCCAGGAATTTGATGTATTTTTCCAATTCCTTGTCGACCGCGTTTAAACGTTGTGCAGACATTCTGATATTTCTGATTTTTGTTTTTAAATTTATAAATTCACTTGTGTGTACTCGCAACAGCGTACAAAGTTCGTTTTTGCGTTGCCTTTCCTATTTTACACTGCTTCCGCGTATTGTCTGTCTATGCCCATTCGCAGTATTTTGCGGAATTTTTTTTCCTTTTTTGTTTTTGTTTGTTCACTTTATCTCATTGCACTGGGATTCGCGATTAACATTGGCTTGGGCATTTTATAAAACACTGCAATTTATTATTTGCCTGAATTTGTTGTATATTGTCATTTTATTAAAACAGTTGTTCTACTAAGTTCTTTGATTTTAAAGCAAAACAAAGATCACTCCCACTTTTTTCATTAACGTCCGCCATTGAACTAAACGAATGCGATGTCGTGCTGGTGTTGCCGTACTCTATGCGTTGCGTGGGCACCAGTCAGAGTTGCCAGACATTCGTCAAAGAACACACAAGAAAATCCAAAGTTACGATTCGAAACTGTGATTTAATAAATGTATTTACTGTTGCTGTAGCAGGAGAATTTATCGAAGGCTTAAAGAAATACATTCAATTGTAACATATTTCGGCAGCCAACTTCAAAGTTATTACACTTAAAATGCCGAAATATAAATTCGTGCTAGAAGTATTCTATGCAAACAAAAATTAAAAATTACATATATTCATTAAACGTAATGTTATTTTAAACAAACGAGTCGTTTTATCAATAAATTTATTTCTTTGGATATAGGGGCAAATATTTAACTAAATATATTGACTGATGCGTAAGAATTTTTACGGACTAAGAGTCTATTGGTGAAATCTTTGGTTTTTATACTCCAAACTATATATCTCAATTGTGCACAGTAGGATGAAAAATGATGCGCGTAAACAGTGATTATATTATCTACTATACCGTGGTTGGCGTACTAGCCTTTAATTTTGTTTACTATTTCTGAAAAGTACGGCAACACTGTGCAATGTATGCGACACGTCACGTAGGCACAGGGGGCGGGTTGGGTGCCTGTATTTGAAATGCCAGCTCAGGATTTTCCTATAAAGTAAATATCCTCATATCCATATTGTTGAATTACAATATCGAATTTAAAATAACATTGGGCCAAAAATGCTTTTCTTAGTGATCAATCACGCTGTTGCTTAAACGTTTTCTGTTTCCTCTGAATGTTAAAATACTTCCGGTCCGAATCCGTAAGCGCTTGTTTTGGAAGATATTGCAGAACCGAAGCCGGCACAGAGCCTAGCATCTGCAGACGCTCTTCCTGAATGCGCTCTTCCCGCTCGGCTTCTGCCTTGGCCTTTGAATCAAAGAACTGCATATTTTCAGCAGCTGCTTCAGCACGTTTGCGATTATTGTCCTCAATCATGGATAGCAGTAGGACACCATGCTCCTTCCGCCGTTGACGTTCCTGGAAGTCCCTTTCCCGAATGCCATCGGGGCCCTCATCGGGGCACATAAGATTTCTTTCAACTGTTTCTTCGTGCTTTTTGCGAGCTTCTTCGATGTTGCGCTCAAATACTTCAGCGCGATATAGTTCCATCTCCTGCCGGGCACGCTGCCGCTTGAATTCCTCCTGCTTGAGCTGCTGCCGGTAGAGTTCATCGTCTTTCGCTTTGTACTCTGACTGCAGCAGTTCGACCAACAGATTGTAGCGTTGCCTTTTGCGTTCCTGCGGTTGTAAGGAAGCAAATCTTTGATCTTTCGGTGCATTCCTTTAGATTTTAGCACACTTACCTCAATTTCAAACACCTGATGACCAATTTGTGCACTAATCTCCGCCTGCTTACGTTGAGCTTCCATCTTTGCCTCCTCCAATTGGCGCCTTTCCTCAGCCAATTCCAATTGCTTCTCAAGTACTTTTGAAATATCCTCATCAGACTTAGCCTTTTGCAGTTCTCTGTATTCCCTTTGCTCCCTAATAAATGTGATTGTTTCGTCGCGATTTTTCTGCTTCATGCGGTTTATCTCCAGTTGCTCTGCTCTGTCTTCTTCCTCAACTTGCTGCTGCATGGCCATGCGCATCTCCCGCTCTGTCAGCGTCTCTACATAGTGAAGCTGGCGTTGTTGCCGCCTCTCTTCAATTTGTTTTGACAATATCTCGCGGAGCTCTTCTTGCTGTTCCTTCTTGCGCAACTCCTCCTGTTCTTGCCTCGCCAAGTTCTCCTGCCTTTCAGCCTCGGCACGCTGCAAGCCCACCGCTTTGGCATTTTTGGCTAGTTCTCGGTTTCTATTGATTTCCACCATATGCTCTTTGAGGTCTTTTGTAATTGATGCCAATCGGAGCTGCTCAGCCAATACCCGAAGTTCCTCGCACTCATTGCGCAATTGTTGGCGCCGCTTGCGATCTACGAACTCCTGATGCTTCAGTTGCTTAAGTTCGTCAGACATTAGAGCCTCTGTGTTGGAGGCCTGTCTACGAAGTCGATTTTCCATTAGTTTCTGTTTATTTTCACGATCGATTTCGTTTAATGTATCACAAAAATATTTGGCGTCCTTGTAAACAAGAGTTTCGTCAACCGATACGGAACACTTGGGCCTCCCTGTGATATGAATCGCGGGGGCTGCGTCCCTAGCATACATGTATGTCCTTGTCAGCGTTGTCATGGTAGTGAATCGACGTAAAAACAAACTATATAAAGAGTGTAAAGTAAAACAGTAAAACTATATAAAGAGTGTAAAGTAAAATGATGTAGCAATATATATAATAAAGAAACAAATGATGCCTTAAAAGTAAAATTCGTATTTATTGTTATATCGATATTTAGCATCTTTATATCGATATTTAAGTATCGATAGATTATATCGGAATAGGATTGATCAAGGCAAATAGGCACAGTGGGCAACGTTGATAAAGACTGTGTTCCCTCCCTTCTTAGGCAATAAGCAATATCTGTAATTTAAAATGTTTTTTAAAGAAAGGCCACAGAGTTTGGCAGTAAAAAGTTTATAAAGATATTTATTATATATTTTCAGAATCAACATGTTTGTGCAATTTTCAGCCGTTTTACTCGGAATAGGCAATAGGGAAGTACTTCTTATCCTGCTCTACAATATTCTCTAGTACATCATCAATATCAGTAGTGGGATAACGCTCTACCCAAGACTGTATGTAGCCCTCATGTGTAGCATCATAGGTCTTCAATTCAACTTTGTCACCATTAACAAATGTGTTAGCCTGCACCAGAATAATGCGTGGCTTTTTGTGCGCCAGGCATATATCACGCCACTTGGCCCAAGGATGCGATCCGCCTTCGTTCACGTTCGAGTAGTGTTCGTACATTTTCGAAGCGGCTTCGATGTCGGCTGTGGATTTATACACCTGCAGCTTAGTCAAGAACTCGCCCAGCGCTTTCTTGCCGACGGTATGGATTTTACTACGGTCCAATGTGAGCAAAAGATTTTTGCCATCCTCGGTCTCTTTGACGGTAACAAATCCTTCGCCTGCTTCGAGCAATACTTTCATGATAACGAAGCGTGCACGCGAATGTGCTTGCAGCCACAGCTTGGACTTGGGATTGTACATTTCCAGGGCAACACCCATGCCGTTCCAAATGAGGCTAAGCCAATTGATGTAAATGATATCGTCCTGCTCTGCAGCGTCCTTAAAACCAAATATCTCCAGTATGTCACGCTGCAGAGATAAATAAAGGCCCACCGCTTCAGCGCGGCACTCTTCATAGGATGAACCAATGGCGCCGAATTTTGTATCGTAAGTCTCGCCAGGCTTATACCAAGTTTTAATAGGCTCGCCAGTTATGAGGTTCTTTACTGACTTCACGTCAAAGTTGTGGGTACCATTTTCATCGATGCGGAACAATTTGCCACTGCCGTGTCCTAGCAGCTCGTGCAAACCCACTTGCACCTCAAAAGCCTTCACCTTGTATTCCTTCATGAGCGTCTGATCCTCATCGGATAGAAAAGGTATGGGATCCTTGCGATTTATATTGGCCAGCACGTTGCCCAGCGAAACGTTTTTAAAGCCCTCATCCTGACGAATTTCGTCATCTGTTAAACATAATACATTACACATTGACTCCATTCTATATGGTATTACTTACAATTGGGTATATTAATGCCAGCAGGAACGCCGCTTCCAGCAAAAGTCAGCACATCCAGCGAAGTGAAATCTGGCTTTAAATATGAATCCTTCTCATAGGGCTCAGTCCATGGCAAATACTCGAGAAGTTTCTCGGCACGATTGACCAGTTCGGAAAATTTAGCCGAACTTTCCTTGTTGACCATGGCCACAAAGCCCTCGAATTCGGCACGTCCGCCAGCCGGATCGCGGTATGTTTCAATGAAACCAATGTAGGTCTCAATAACGGGTCCCTTGTCCTTGATCCACCATCGGGAGCCATCTTTATGCTCGGCCAAAGAGCCTTCCTCAAAGGATTTGACATAATGCTCAATCATTTTTGTCTCATTATCATTGGCGGCATATTTTTTAGCTTGAAGCAAATTCTCGTTTACACGTTTCAGCAACGGTTGATAGTCGCCACGTGTAACGCGAAAATGGTTGCCTTTGTACTCCTCCAGAGCCAGGGTTATGCCCTCCTTGCTAGATTGCTCCACGGAACCGAGCTTAATGTCGTAAAATGTTTTTCCGTTCTCGGTCACTTTAAATGTACGACACATGTATGGCTCAATACGCTTCGTTGTCAGCCAGGCATTGACTATTTCCGAATCCTCCTTGGTGCAGTTGTCCGACCAATATGTAGTTACACCACTTGGTGCAAAGCCGAGAACTTCGTTACGTGCTTCCAGAGCATAAATCAGATTTTTGACCTTCTCATAAATCTTAGACACACGCGGCTCAGCAGCATAGGCAGCCGAGGAGCGCACAATCGCCTCAAATTTATCCTCCGACAAGTTGGGCACGATTTTGCTATCACCCATGCCCTTGTAGTTGCCGGAATTGGCAAACACGCCACATGCGTAAACTAGGAATGCCTACAAATTTACAAGAGGTTTATATTATTTGACAGGTGAATACGCATTTTTAAAGAAATAAATTGTAAGTTGCAGTTGTCTTTTGTGGGACTCACAGTAAAATCATCTTCAGTAGCGCCTGCTTTCAAGGCTTTGACTTTCAGCTCGGCGGGTTTTTCGGCAACAAAAATGCGATGCAGCAGCGAGAATATGAGGGGCGCCTCCGGGCTGGATTGGATGAGGGAAACGAGACCCCCATCCCATGATGCCTTGCTAAAATAGTGAGCGTACAGCTTTTCCTTGTCGGTTAGATTTTCAAATGCGTTTTTGCAATCCAAATCGGCAATGGGCTGCGTATTTGGCAATACGAAATGCGAAGTTTTGCTGGCCATTACGCTTGGTTGGGGCAAATTAACACGTGTGCTGCAACAAACAGAGAAATCAGACATAAGTTAAGATAGGTGCTGAGCGCATAACCATGGAATACCTGTAATTGACGGCTGTAAATGCGGATGTTGTTCTGAGCTGACCGAAATTCAGAAGACGCGTTGCCTGCTTTTGGAAATGTTGCGCTACAGTGTAACTGCTGGCCGAAAACGTTCGAAAACGTAATTGGCAAAGCTGGCCCAGTTGACGGCACCTACGAATTTTCTGAACTAGCAACATGACTGAGAATTTCGACTGACGCTTTTGAAATATTATATACAACGTACTACCAAATAATCAACCGAATTACTGCAGCACAACTGTAAAATGTAAAATGCTTTAATTTTGAAATTATTTCAAATAATGCCAGACATGAAATTGTGATTTTATGAATGCCGAACAACGCGTTGAAACTGTAAAGCACACACATACAAATGTTTGTATTGTGTGAACATACATGCATATGTAGGTGCCCTTTTGGAAGCTATGAAATCGTTTGATTCTTGAGCATATTACGCGGTGCATGCATAGCGAAACAAAGAAGAAAAGTGGCTACAAAATAATAGCACAACGCAATAATATATTGGGTTACGTACCTTACAAATAAGAAATGCAATTAATGAAATCAAAATGCCGACAAAGTGCAAGTTGTTACTAGAGATGAGCGATATTTGCAGCTTAGCGATATATCTATAAGCTTTGGCATTTGAGAAATGTTGTTTACAGAAGCGCTATCTTAACATAAACGTTAAATGTACTTAGCAGGAAACAATGAAGAACTATTTAAACAATGCGAACCAAAAAGAAAGAAAAGAATACCCACTTTTAAAATTTTAAGTTGGTTCATTGCCGTTGCAAATACTCTAGATTGCTACGAATGCAGTTTAATTTTAAATGTTAGTACTCTAATTGGAAAAGCTTTATTTGACCGTTTGCGGTCACACTGTCTGGCACTTTTCAAATATGTAGTTCGAAAATTTAGTAAAAATAATTCTGAAAATTCATTATCTTTATGTTGAGGTGTGGGCGTGATTATCAGATCACAATTGGCACGTATGCAACTACTATTCGGCAGCTTAAGCTGTTATCAAAACCCCACGCAATTGTGTGGGGCTTGCCACCCACCCAAACAGCTGTCCAAATCATATGTTTGTTTTCTTATCACCTTCAGGTTGACCCTGGTTGGGCAGTAAAGTTTTTTCGCAAGCGTTAACGAAATGGAACTGACTGGCTGGGTGAAAAACTATGAATGGGGTAAACGTGGCATCAATTCGGCTGTTGCCCAAATGGCAATGGCCAACGATCCCGACTTTGTCCTGAACGAGAATGAAACATATGCCGAAATGTGGATGGGCACCCATTTTTGTGGTGTGTCCATTGTCAAGGAGACTGGGGAAACTCTTGACCGTGTTCTTAAGAAGGATCTGCCATATCTGTTCAAGGTGCTGAGCATAAAAAAAGCACTCAGCATACAAGTGCACCCAAATAAATGCGAAGCAGAGCGTCTGCACAAGGAACGACCGCTTGTTTATAAGGACGATAATCATAAGCCAGAGCTGAGCATAGCCCTAACACCGTTCCTGGCGCTGGTTGGATTTCAGCCAGTCGAAGATATAATCGATAATATTGATGAGTTCCAACCGTTATCCAAGCTCATCGGCAAAGACGCTGTCCATACGCTACACCAAAATCGAAACGCTGAGGGCGTAAAGGAATGCTACGAGATCTTAATGAAGTCGGACGAAACTGTCGTTGCCAAGTGCGTCAAGGAGATAGCCAAAAATTACAAAAAAGGCAAGGCGGCGTTATTCCTGTTGCACCGCAATTTAATCCATTTCATTTGTTTTTATGTTTATCTAGAGCTTAAGCAGGATAATTTGCTGGACGTATTCAACACAGTGAATGGCGATTTTCCTGGGGACGTGGGTGTACTGTCTCTATTCTTTCTGAATCTGGTGCGTCTGCAGCCTGGTCAGGCCATTTACTTGGGCGCCAACGAGATACATGCATATTTGGATGGTGATTGTGTGGAATGCATGGCCTGTTCTGATAATGTTATTCGTGCAGGACTAACGCCCAAATACAAGGATGTGGAGCAGCTTATTGCCTCTGTAATATTTGAGGGCAAGCCCGCGAGCTGCAAGCTGTTTCTGCCGTATCGCATCGATGACACCGTACAGGTGTTTGTTCCACCTGTTGACGACTTCGCCGTGATGCATGTGGCCCTGAAACACACTGTAGATACATACAAACTGCAGATACAGCCATATGGGTCCATTATGTTGACATTGGCAGGTGTCCGCACCTTAAAGCTTAACACCAAGGAGGGTTCCAAGGAAATAACCGTTACGCGCGGAAACATTGTCTACATTCCGGTTGAGGCAGCGCCCGAAATTGAATTCCTGCATGCCGAAGACTGCGGAGATGATTTTAGCGCTTACATTGCAACATATAATTATTTTAGGCGTGCCTAGAGTGTAAATTTGTAGTGCTATTCAAAATTTTAAATAAATGAAACACACCTCTTTCGTGACGAATTAATTTTAATTTCAATTATTGCAATTTATAACAGCTAAAATAGAAACTAAACTGGCAATTTTAATCATTTAAAGCGGGGTTAACGCGTGTTTTTATATATCTAATTAAATACCATATTATATAATGTACAATAAACATATCAATGAATCATATTTTGTGCACAGATAATTTCAGATAAATACAAACAACAAAATACGTTGCACCGACTTAACCTAATGCAAAAACTGGGCTTACAATCTGGTTGACGTATATATGTCTATGTGTTATAATATAGAAAAGGGGGGGGTACATAAACATACATATAGCTAGTACGTTTCTTGTATAGTATTAACAAACTGGCGTACACAAAGAATGCACATAAATTGGCTACAATATGACACTACCCTTAAATATTTAATTGTTCTCAACCATACGTTCGTTCCGTTGACTCCTTATAAATGCCTCACCACAGCATGCACAAGTTGTAAATATTTTATCATATAGATTACATACAAAGTTGCTTAGTTTGAATCATAAAGGTCGTAAAATGCCTCAAAATGTTTGTACCAAAAACTTGAGTACAATTTATACGAAATATCTCATTATAAAATTTTGGTAAAGGTTGTTAATAGATAGACGATAGGTATACGATAGGTGTAGATACATTATATAGATGGGTTATTCGTAATTATTAATTTCTCTTCATGTTTCGTTTAGTAAGTATATACGTATAATATAGTTTGATAACGCAGTAGCAACAAATAAATCAATTAATAATGCCGCTACTGCTAGTATGTATATATTTGTGCCCACAACTTGTGTTCCCTGTTGTTGTTGTTGGTGGTGGTCGTGGTGGTGGTTGTGTAAGTTTATGTGAGATAGTAAGTTGTTTCGAGTATATGGAGAGTGGGAGGAGCCTTTGATTAGGTTAATCTTTATCGTTTTGAGTGCTTTTCATTGTGCAGCTTAGCTCTTGAGCAGATTGTTTGCGCGCTTATTAACACCATCCATGCGAGTGTTGTTCGCATCGCCTTTGGCATTAATGCGATCGACTTGCTTGTTTTGGTTCTCCAACTCGGATCCCATGTCCAAGGCCATGTTGCGCAAGTTTCCGAGCATTGAGTTCACTTGTCCCAAATTCTCATCCATTTCATCCTCGCGCGCATCGTTGGTTATGCGTGCTATATACCCGGATTGTGGTGGTGCTCCCATGCCTCCTCGCTCGCGCTCATCAATGACACGCTGCGGCTGACTGGCCACCACTTTTCCATCATCATTGGCCTTCCAGGCGCTATCGCCGTCATCCTTTATGTTGACCTTCTTCCACGGCAGAACACAGACACCGCAGCATTTCTCCATGCCGCTAAGATTCTTTTCTGCCTCTCGCATATCTGCATTGATGCGATCCATGCCCTCCTCAATGCGATCGAGCTGCTCGCCCTGATCGTCCAGGGCCACCAGAGTGCGTATGCCTGCCTCCTTAGATTCATCCATCAAACTAAGCATGCGACGAGTGCTTTCCAAAGACTCGTCGGCCACTTGAGCGGATTTAAGCTGCAGTTCCTGCAACTCCGTGCGCGGCTCATTTTCCACAACTGCAGCCATTGCGTGATGATTGATATGCGGGCTTTACGTCGAACTGATGACTTAGCAAGTGGTTGCGATTTTTTTTTGTAGCAGGTTTGGGAAATTTTCGCAAGTGACTCACAATCACTGCTGCTGACGCCACCACAAGGGGTTGACACAATAGTTATTTTAAGCTCGTTTTATTTGCAAGAGCAGGAACTTGAATTTAAGTTAAAAATGATAATCGAAAGATTTGTTTAATTTGTACAATATTTTGGCAAGTCTTTTTATGCAAATACAAGAACCAATTCTGTATATACAAGAATTATCGAAAATTGATATACACATGGGACCGATATACGATAAGTCAGGGTTGTTAAATCTTAAATCAGTGTGAGCAAATTGTATTCATAGCAAGCCTCTAAAATTGAAAATTTCTACAAATTATAGCCGAACGATAAAAATGTCTTAAAAAGAAGTAAACTTGTTAAATTGCACTAAATAAAATATAGAAAATAAAACCCTTTATTAAACACTGCGAAGCTGCAATATATTTATACCGCCGTTCGTAACTGGTTGGCGCGTTTAGTGTTGTATAATACATTTGAAATATTAACGAATAGTTGTTGGTACAGCCAAGGCTGAGCGTCAGTGATCTTCAGCGCAATTTTTTTTCTTATTCAATATCAATTAAATTTTACGTTCTCATTTTGTGCCACACACGAACGGATCAAGTGAATATAACTTTTTAGCAGTACAATTATGGACAATTCACGCCGCTCGCTTGCACCCGGAGAGGACAGCATTAGCATGTATTTGTCCTTTGACGCCGAAGCCGACGACACGCTGGCCAGCAAATGGCAGTCGGTTATGGCTACCCAAACTACTCAATATTTGGAAATGCAAAGCATGGAGCTGGATCTTAAACACGATGACACCCTAGAGGAAAAGAAAAAAGATGTGAAAACCGTACTCCAGGCTCTAATTAAGAATGACATTTCGAAAGACCAAGCCTCGCCCTTGCGCCCCTTTGACAAAAGTATTCTGAACAAGCACAACGCCCTGTGCTCGACACCAACAAAAAATATTACATTATCTGAAGTGCGTCAGGATGTGACTGCTACAGACGCTGATAACAAGGAGAACACGCAGCCAGATGAAGAGAACTCCACGTTATCGTCCACCATAGACGCCACTGCCTCGACGGTGAAGACAAATACAATTTTTAATGCTACGCTTGAGGAGAATTCAGTAAAGGAAAATAACAACAAGACTAATATTTATCCTTTAAGCGCCAACGTTGTGCTCGAAAATATTACCGAAGGTAAACTCCAACATGTAATTTGTTTGATTTCGGCTCTTTACCGATCAGTTTGAATTATTTTTCCAGTATCCACAGAGGAGCCATCTCCATTAGCAGCAGTTGCCCAAGACAGACAGGATACGGAAATTGTGGTCTCTGAGATGGTTAATGAAGTGTCAGAGCTGATTGCTAAGGCTCTAAAACTAACCGACGGCTCAACAAAACCCGAAAAACAAACAAAACTGCCGACACTTGCCTTGCCACGGCCGCGTCGCTCGTATCTGCCCACAGCTAATAATGGGACAACATTTAAGCAACGCATGTCGATTGTTGTCAAGACCACATTGAACAGTCCAGCACGCAAACTGGCTACAGGTAATCCCATTGCTCGCCGCAGCTGCCTGCCCGCGTCCAAGACTAGCCTAATGGGGAACACTGGATACCGCAAGTCCATGCTGCCACGATCCGCTGAGAGCGCCACTAGCAAGGCCAGCACTTCACAGGCCACACGAGCAGCTGGCGTATTAGCTGCTGAAAAAGTCCGTCCCATTATACATAAGTTTAAATGCCAATTATGCAGTGCCAGCTTTCAAGAGAAGAACTCGCTAGATGCGCATATGGATTCACACTGGAAATGTAGGCCAGCAATTAGAAATAAGAATTCGTTTTTCTGTAAATATTGTGACAAGAAATTTGTGCTCGAGCGCGCGCTGCACATACACCTAATGCAGAATTGTGACAAAATACCGCCAGGCGAGAAGCGTAAGCTTCAATTCACGGAGCTAAATCATGAAAAGAAAGCAAAGCTACCAAAATTGACATGCACCCCGCCAGCTGTGAGCAGTGAGAGCTTGAAGCCACGCGAGAGCACGATGCCAGAGATGGAGAAAGAGCAGCCCATTGGTAAGTTTAGATCGAGGCCAGCCAGAAAAACCTTTGTTACATTCTCTGCGTTTGTAGCCACCAACGGAGGTACAAAAGGCGTTGAAATGGCGCCGCCATCGGTAAAGAAGGTCCCCAAGAAGGTTGCCCATGCAGGCGTCTATCGGACACCCACTAAATCTGTGCCTTGCCACACCTGTAAGCAGTCCTTCAAGAGCATTCTTGACTATACTAACCACTGCCTGACAGTGCACTCGAAAAACAAGAAGCAGAACACAGCAAATGCACTGAGTGCTCGATATGAAGATTAAATCAAATACCTTAGTTTAGGTTGTGTTTACTTTAATGCTAATACGGTTAATATCAAATATACGATTAAACTGCAATGAAGTTCACTTAGTTTTCTTCTCGGGCGGCGGCTTCATGTCTATGCTTTCCGTTGCTATATCTAATGGCCCAGTGGCATGAACATCCGTCGGGTTCGGCCCCGTACTACCATCTGTGCCCGCGGCAGCTGGCAGTTGTCCAGCTTGTATGGGTTGCTGAAAGTTCTGTAGCATTGGAGGTATGGGCGGTGGAAATTTACGTAGCAGCTCGGCCAGCAACATGTCAACACGTTGCTTTTGAAATAACGTGCCACTATTGTCATCCTTGGCAGCATTTGAATCCTTCTTGTCCGACTTGGTTTTGTCCGATACTGCGAGAAATCAGCGACCACAATTTAATTGGAATATATTAAATTTACAGCAAGCAGCCATCTACTTACAAACTTTGTTGGACGAAAAATCCCAGGTGTATCCTTTGTTGGGATGATAGCGGGCATAGCTGCTGGCTTCCTCGAATGCCGACTGCAGATTAACGACTGTGTTGAGCTGCAAGTAGATCGGAATATTTGAGCACCATACAGATGTGTTGATGAGTTTACTCACAATACGCGCATTTATCACGTTTGCCAGATCCGGCGCTTTGTACACAGTGCCTCCAATTATATAGTAATCGGCAATTGGTGTCGCCTCCGAGGGGTTGTGCCGATGCTGTTTGCGTATGACATAGAGAATTGGTTCGGCTACGTGCAGTAAAATGTACTCCATGCCAAGCATATTACTGTAAAGAACGGGATATTTACAAAATTTAATCGCTAATAAGCTGCGCTAGAAACCTACTGCAAGTGTTCAACTCCCAGACGCTGCATGCGTATGGTCTCATTGTTACACATGTGATCATAGAACGGATTGCTCTTGCGGCAAAAGTAGTCCATAACGGTCTGTGGGCTCAATGTGGCCATCATCTGAGTATCGTGCCAAGATAAACGTAGATGATTTTCTGGTGCCTGCGCTATTTGTCGGTTCGCCATTGTTGCGGCTGCTGCACGTGAATATATTGGGTCTGCGAAATAGTCGTCTTTTTTTTTTTTACGCCGGCTGACGACAGAAAATAATTGCTAATCAATCGGTGGGTCAGTGTCAATGGCTGGCCGCTATTTGCTTGCTCGAGCGTCTTTCCTCTTTCTCAGTTTGTTTACAAATTATTTATAGACTGTACGCTGCCAATTTTAAAATGTTGCACTTTTTCGATATGTCTTTATTTGATTTATTTGTTGTGTAATAAATATTTCAGTGTCGTGAACAGGAAAATTCAACAGCTGCTATTAAACAATTAGTACGGCGCTGAGGGCACTGTAAGTTCACCGTTAAACTGTTAATTTTAGTATGTGTGAATTAACATTAGTGCGTTATGTACCTGCGACTAGTGCAAGTAGTACACTTTTTTTGTTATTCATATTTTGTTTATAATTTCCGATATATATTTTAAAATGTCCGATAACTTGTGGTGGCTAGCCGATATATTTTGAAAGGAAGTTGGCAGAGCGGGCCATTTATAAACAAGGTGGCAATACATTACCATCGCTCCACACATGAAAATATTAAACAAAAATGTTTAAAAATAAAACAAAACGTAACGGCTTCAGTTTAAACTAACTCATATTTAAAATAAAGCATACAGACAGGGCTGCCACACACATATCAAGACAATTCTCTTGTATAAAATCGGCGAAGCGTGCATTGTTGTTGCCGTCAACGTCGTCGCTGCCGCCACAAATACAAATACACTAAAATTATCATCAACATCAATTGTATATTAAACATTTTGCTCGGTCAGCGGAACTTGGCCCATTTTTTCGGATCGCCAGAATTGGAAACTATATCAGTCCGCTTTGTACATTTCGTCGTGGCGCCCGTGAGGAAATACAACGGAAAGAGCAGCGAGTGCTCGCAATGGTAAACAGCAGCAGTAAATAAATCAATAATTATTACGCATTGTTGAACAATGAACAATTAAATCGAGTTTAGCTGTGCGTGTGTTTGTGTGTGTGTGTGTGTGTAGTTTTTTACTAGCGCACACCCTATTTTATTACTGCATCTGTATGTATACATACTGGTTACAAATTAAATGCCATGCCAAGTAATCCCCAAGAATGTGCGCGTAAATATGTTTGTGCCTAATATTTGCCGCCGTTTTGACAGTCAAGGTCGCGCACGAAAAACTGTTCTCCTTTTTTATGGCTCACCTTGAATTTCGCGCACAAATTTATACGCATATATGTATATGTATATCTGTGTACATTTATAGCTTTGTACATAAATATGTATGTATTATCCATGTCTTAACGCCTCCACAGTCTCGGGCACTAAATACGTATACTTCGTTAATATGTGGAAATAAATTATTTGTTTTGTATGTAGCTGAACAACTTTTTACCCTTAACCCAAGGCTACATTTTCCAGTAGGTTTGCAACCTAGTTTCAAATCTGTCGCTTAAAGAATGTGAACTAAAAATCATTTTTATAAACAAACTGTTTTTCATATACACTAACGAATATCTGGACATTAGTATATTTTACAAAAACTATATCAAAACGAAACGAAAGAACTATTGTTTATAATACAATGGTAAATAAAAGCTGAATGAAAAAAAGGTTTGCATTTATCTAAACATGTAGAAATTTAGAAATGTATACAGGCATATATATATATATATAAATGTCTACATTTATTTTAAGCACAAGAGTTCTTTCACTTTAACTATACAAACCATATCAAATGTTTATTGTTCTACGTAGTTTTCATTATATGCATGTATTTTCATGTTCGTTTTCTAAAGAACAGTTTTTCAACCATGGCAATGAGGCCTTGTTTTAGACGATGTTCTCAATCCTTAGTCCAATGTGTTAAATGTTAAATATTTTAATAGGTTTTCATGGCCGCTGTGTTATATATAAATACACATTTCAATTTATCCCGTGTAAATAAATCAGATTTTTTTTTTAACAAGTTCTTGTCTTGTTGCCCCTCGATTAGAATTAAATTTATTCTTTTTTAGATTTTGAGGCACTTTCGTAGCCTGATGGTGACACAACAACAGTCGGCCCAGTTAGTTTGTCAGTTAAAGCGATATGCGCTATATAAAACCGGAGCCGTACTATGAGGTAGCTGGACCCAACCTAGGCAAACGCACTTTTTAACAGACGAGAGTCCAATTGGCATGTTGCTAACATATTTTGTATATTTACAGGGGCTTCCACCGTTCAATGTTTCTGGCAGTCCGTTCAATGTGGTGCCAATACACAACTTTCCGGAGCTAATGAAGGATACGTGCGCGCTCATTAACTCCGAATGGCCGCGCTCCGAAACTGCACGCATGCGCTCCCTGGAAGCTTCTTGTGATACGCTGCCTTGCAGCCTGGTGCTAACCACGGAGGGCATGTGTCGTGTTATAGCGCACCTGAAGCTCAGCCCGATAACATCTAAAAAGAAGGCCTGCTTTGTGGAGTCTGTCGTCGTGGACAAAACCTATCGTGGTCAGGGCTTTGGAAAGCTGATCATGAAGTTTGCCGAGGACTATTGCCGTGTCGTTCTCGATTTGAACACCATCTATCTGTCGACCATAGATCAGGATGGCTTCTATGAACGCATTGGCTATGAATACTGTGAACCCATTTCCATGTACGGACCGCGCCACTGCGAGCTGCCTAGTTTACAAAACATTAAAAAGAAATACATGAGGAAGGTCTTATAGACATCAGCACCAGTAGTAGTAGTAGTGTTGGCTTAACCAAGCTGCGAACGCTTCAAGCTTGATCGGAGCGTGCCAGCTAAACTAGTCAAATTAGGTAAACGCTCTTGGGGCTGACTATATATGTATATATATATAGAATCTAATACTGCCCAGCGGCAGAGCCGTGCTCTGCATAAATATATATACCCCATGAGCGTTTGCTTCTGATTCCATTACGATTACACAAACAAACATTCATATTACGCTCGTGTTGATTTTTAAATATTACTTTCCGCATGTATTTTTTGTTATCTTTTCGGAAAACGCTTGGATGCACAAGCACGTTAATTGCCGTGTTATATAATATATTGCTCATAATATATTCATGTTAATTTAGTTGATGTATTAATTTTAATTTATAATGCATATTCTTATGATTTGTTGTGGCGTTTGCTCGAATGCTTACTAGACAATATCTACCTACATATGATAGCTCAATTATCTTCCAAATAAACTGTAGCATAGATATACATATCGAGATCGGAAATATAGCATTAAGCAACAAATGAAAGGCAATAAATTATATTAAAGTTGTAGATATTTTAAATGCTCTATTTGCCATTTTATTAGCGGAAGACGCAACGGAAACATTCGTCTGCAATCTGTCACAAAAATCTATGACAAGTTCAAGTTCAAGGCGCTGCAACAAGCCAAAAATTGATGTGTGCCCGCCCGGCAATGTTATTTTTATTGCAGCTGCATCATATACGGTCGGGGCAGCCCAACGAGCGCGGAATGCTTCAAAAAGTTTTATTTGACACAAAAATAAACCAGAGTCGTGCATGAAACAGCACGAAAACGGCAAGACACTTGCTTATCAAATACAACATGCAAATGCTCTTGTATACGTATGTGCGTATCCATAAAGTGAACTGCCGATAGAGAGTATACTTTCATAAAAAGAATTGTAGTTATAATTTTAGACTAATAAACATCAAATACCAGCTATACGTATAATTCGAATTAGATTGTCATTGCACTAAAATTGCGTACAACATGTTGAAATTTGAATATCTTTTAATACAAAATCTAGGTTCACTATATCGAACGCGCTCTGTACCGTCAGGCATATGCTGTTCCCTCTCATATAATGCTCTCGCTATTTTCTTAATGAAATTTTTTGGCATTGGGCCTGAAAGCGGAAGCAGGTTGATCTCTGGTAGTTTTTGTTAGTTTCTGTACAATTTCTACAGGTGCACATTTTCGAAATGCTTGCCTGACGTGATATACGACAGCTGCTAATGGCTTAAAATTTCAGGTGTCTGACCGAACATGCGCTGATTGCCAATTGATACCGCACGTAATTGCAATTAAAAATTTGTTTATTCTTTATATCAAAATGGAAAGTTGATAGTGCGCATACGTAATACACGCCCATAAATGTACAAAGGTATGGATATATTTATATATATTGTATATCAAGATGGTTAGTTTGACTTTTAAAGGCTTTAATAGCATTGCTAATTGTACGTTTAGATAGAACCGATTGCAACTTGGCTCCAATTTATATGCGATGGGCACAATCTTTTGCTGACGTCATTGTGATCATCCATTGTAGCGTATAAGTTAAGCGCTTTTAACGCTTTTGGCAATGCCGCAAACCTTGCCATAATGCTCAGGCTGTTCCAAGGAATCTACAATGAATTTAGCCAAGTCGTCCTTGGAAACCAGGCGACCAGGTGCTTCGTCATGCACTACGGAGTAGCCACTGGCCGGCTCATCGGCGATATGCGGCGGCAGTATAGCAATATAGTCCAAGCCAGAGGCTTTTGTTAAATCCAGCATGCGTTGGTGCTCCTCATTTAGTTTGTGAAATACAGCGGGCACCTCGTTAAGGGAACGCAATAGGAACGACGACATGACAATAGAAAGTTTGGTAAGCTTTGCCTCCTTCATGGCCTTTATTACGTTCTCAGTGCCGCGTGACAGCTCCGTTGTGGCCTCCAGCTTATTGCGTGTGCCCAGTATAACGCAAACACCATCCACACCTCCGTCGCCCTCGATCAATCGTTTCACGTCCTCGATTTTGGTCGCATCGCCCTGAACTAATTGAACCTTGCTTTTGAAACGCTCCGGAACGGTGGGTTCTGTGCGGTAAAGTAAACGCACCTTCAGACCTAAAAAAGTGGTCAGTTAATGCATTCGTAGGAAATCGCAGAGTTAATTGTACGCTACCCTTCTCCAAGGCGTAATCCACCACACATTGACCGGTCATGCCGGTGCCACCAATAACAGCAATTCGTTGCATAATTTTCTTATTTTCTTTTTATTTCGTACTGAAATGAAAACTAGATGTATTACAACTGAACTAGGGTCAGCTTTTGAATAGAAAATTGCAATATCACTAATGCAGTTCCAGACTTATCGAGCACCAATCAGAATCAAAATGATTGTTGTTTTTGCACTGCCGCCGACTGCGCTCACCTAAATCGTCCAGCTGATTGGGTCTTACACACGCACGAGTAGTTGTGTGCAGTGTTCATAAGCGCCAACAGCTTTAAAAACTAGAAATACCAATAAAGAAGATACGTTATCAACTCCTCTCTATACATACATATATTTACAAATGTCACATTAAATATAAATTGTCATGAAGACATATCAAAATCGAATAGCGTTACCTATGTATTGATAATGCTATGTAGCATTGAATCAGTGCACAATAAATGAAATATTAATAATGCGTAGTAGATAGATTATGACATTTCATAGATTAATAAAATTATTTAATTTAAAACAAGAAATTTTTGAATAACGATTGCAGGGTGGCCATGTTATTTAAAAAATCGATTTATTTCTAGAAAGATGGTCAGCCTGACCATCGAGTCAAGTGTTGCCCAATTAGTCATAAATTTAAAAAATTACGCGCGGTTTCTTTACGCCTGCGATTCTTCCGAATTGGCATTTGCCTCGGAATAAGGATTATCCGCGGGATTTTTGACACGTCTCAGTGTGATGCCTAGTTTTAGTTCGCTCAAGAAATCTGTTGTGGGTGGTTTCTTTTCAGCACGTGGCTTAATGCCACTTATTGTCGCAGCTTTCTTATCGACTTTCTGCAAGAATATGTAACTATGAAGTTTTGAAGAGAAGAAGTCAGTTCGATTATACCCTCACCTTCAATTGTACGCCCTTGCGTATGCTGTCCAAGAAAGCATCACGATCATCAACCGCACCTGCGGCCACCTTTGGTTGTTCAGACTTTTTAATTACCAAGGGCAGTGCGCCTCCACCCATTGGTGGCGGTGGTGGTGGCATTGGTGCACCCATACCTAAAGCAGGTGGGGGAGGCGGTGGCGGCGGTGCTCCCGACGCAGCTGCAAAAACTGGTGCTGCTGGCGGTGCTGGCGGTGGAGGCGGAATGTTCGATTTGTTACTAACAGGTGTTGTAGTCTTTGGTTTCTGTGCCACCTGTACAGGCACAACTCGCGGCTGCACAGGTGCAGGCTTAACAGGTGGTGGAGGCGGCTGTTTAACCGGTGCGTATTGTACAGTGCTTCTGTTCTCACTGGGCAGAATCGTTGGCTTAGGCGGCGCCGGTGGAGCCACCCGCATTGTGCCCACCTTCCGCTGTGTTTGGGGCGCAATTGTGGCATAAGTTTCATTCTGGGGCTTAGGCCGTGTGGCAGGCACTTCTATAGCCGCTGGATACATGTGCGTATTGGCCGCCGTTACAGCAGAGGGTGGAGGTGGTATTTTCGGTCTGTTCGGCTGCGGCTGGTGCAACTGAACGGGGATAACTGTGCCAAGCTCCTGCTGCCTGTTGGGACGCTCTACGGGCGCCATTTCCATATCAGATATGTCCACAAAGCGGGAGGTGAGCGATGCATAATTGGAAAATGAAGTAGCCGGGGCAGCTGCCGACGCTGGCGGCGGCGAAGACGGTGGGGTTATTTCATTGTTGGTGGAGATGGTGGCATAAACGAGCTTTGGAGCTGTCGTCTTCGGCTTTTGCAGGTCCTGCTTCGTGGGCTGTCGAGGGAATTGAAGTACAGTAAAATGGCATTTATTGTTCGAATAGTTCCAGTTGGGTTCACTTCATACCATCCAGGTGAAATTGGAGTGCACAATCTTTTGAATCAGGTCCTGCCGCCGTATGCCGGCCACGTCCTCCTCGGCAATGCCGCGCTCCATCATGTACTTCTTCAGCACATTGTCATTGGCGCCAGCATTTAAATCGAACGCATTTCGCGTGCGATCGCGTGTTACATCTCCGGAGACATGCTGGAAATTGACGGGTCCACTTATCTCGTACTTGGAGCCCTTGTTGCTGACGACGACGCTGGTGGCAAAGCTTGGTCCTGGCACGGCACCTGGTGCCCCAGTAAAGCTGCCCAAGCTATTCGACGAGGAGGATTGGCTCATGCTGCGGCTGGCAACGTCACCAAAGTACCGGCGTTCGCTGCCGGGCGAGGCTCGCACTGTGGGCGGGGGCAGCACTGCGGGCGGGGGCTGGGCAAAGACGTCGCTGCTCACCTGCATGCACGGCGGCTATAAGAGAGCAAGCGGAGAATTAAGTTGCGACTGATACGCTGACTTACTGACGAACATGATGATGATGATGATGATGACGATGATGATGATGATGATGATTATATGAATGGCATTACCACCCAGTAACCGGGGCCTTTATGGCTTCTAATTATGTCATACACATAGGCGCGTCGCTGAATCGCCGGCATCTGGTCAACATCGTCGGCCAGGTGGGCCTTGCGCAAATACAACTGCAGCATCTCATCCGTGCCGATGCCCCGCACATCGAACGTCTTCCGAAAATCGATGGCCTTGCCCTCCAGCTGCCTAAACTCCACCGGCTCCGAGATATACGCATATGTCACACTATCCATATCCACGTTGTGATCCCGCCCTGCGGACAGCCTGAAATGCGATACGTGTGCGGGGCACTGCATTAATGGAGCTGCTTTTAGAGGGCGACTACTACCGTTGGCAGCCGTACGTATCCGTATCCACGCTGGCGCATTATCTTCCAGCAATTTGCCGATAAGAAGCGTTTTTTTTTTTTTGTTTTATCAATTTACGGATTTCTATTGTTGGTTTGCTGATGATGAATCATAGCGCCAAAGACAAAGACACGCATAGCCCAGAGCCAACTACATGGACGACATCCACATCTACAACATCTACAACATCTACATCTATGTGTACATCACGCTGTGCAATTACCGTAATTTCCAAGGCGTGGGGCCCTTGATGCAGTTAACCAATTGTCGGGTAGAACTGGGAACTGGATGCAGCGGGTAATTAGCGTGCCGTCCGGCCCAAAGCAAGGTATCGCACTGATTAACGGAGGTGGTATGTCACCGCGTTTACTCATTTCGCCAAGCTTGTTATCTAGAAACGCAGGCACTGATAACTCGACTCCAGTAATCACCTTCACCTGGTGCTTCGACAGCTTGAGCCTGCAAGAAAATATAAACAATAGGCATAAAATATAAATGGCTGTGTGTATGTGTGTGGCCAAATATTTGGCCAAGTATTGGTATATTTACTTTGATATAGTTTTAAATATATATTTATGATAATATATATACATATGTATAGCTTTTATCTCAACTATAAAATGACTGACTGGACATAACTGACGGTTTTATGTTGTTCTTTAAGCATTGGGCATTCCGGGTTTTCCACACATCCAAAAACTTTATATACCCTATACCAATTGACAGTGGTAAAAAACGGGTATATTGGCTTTGTGGACTTGGAGAAAGTAAAATATGTATCCCCAAAACCAAGTTTACCTTGTTTTTTATAGTTCATCTCTTTCCCAAAATATTGATAAACATAGATTTTGAAACTTGGTTTCTCGAAAATTGAGAAGAGCTTGATACACGAAAATGACATATATATAGGTGCATAAGCATTCGGGAACTGATATTAGATCAAAATTTAAGGACTTGAAAAATGCAAGGCGTGCTGCTAAAAACCAAAATATTTTACAGGAAATTTTGTAGTCGAGTATTTGCTGTAGAAAAATATATCTAACATAAATATATAATGATTTCTCGCGTAATCACAGCCTTCTGTAGAAGCAAGGTTATTAATTAATAAAAATAATTTAAAGTAATAAAAATACGATTTCCTTGTTTGCAGTAAATGTATCCAACATAAATATATAATTATTTCTCCCATTATTCGTATGCAAATAATAATAACTAAAGTTATAAAGTAATATAAATATGATTTCTTTGTTAAGTTGAGTTTCTTCGACATATTTGTTGTGATATACAAATCCAACTATTAATAGCACTCAGCTAATGACAGGAGTATCCGGAAGATAACATGGGGCGTAATATACTGATTCATCCGAAAACCCCGATGACTATGTCATGGCTAGTAAAAAGATTTGTATGTAAGCCTGGCGAGCCTCCCTTTTTCTCGAATGCTTCCGATTGGAACCCGATTTCCGTTATTGAATATTTTGCTGGATGGCGCGCTCTTGACAAGTTTTCAAATTCTAAACGTTGTGTGCAGCCCGAAATGTCATTAATTCTGACATCTTACCGAGTGTAAAGCAACCTTTTTCCTGATCCATTGACATATTTGTCAACAAGGAACAGAGCATTTGGATGGAAAGTCATTCGCAATCGAGCTTTGAGGCAGGACGCATTGCAATAGAATACGAAATAAAAGTAAATAAATATAAATAAAATAAAAATGGATCAGAATATGGAGTTGTTCGTTAACGGTGAGTTCCTGATGGCCGAGTTCGAGTTCGATGGGGATTTGGTGAACAGCGATGAACTGCAGCCGGGAGCCACTGTGCTGGTGTCCAATGAGACCGATGGCATTGTTAGCCACGAGGATTTGGTCAAATTCTTTGAGATGCAGGCCAGCGTTCCGATACCCACCGAGGAGGCTGTGGAACGCACACTGGCTGATCCGGCCCTGAAGCAAATCCTGCAAGAGGCTGATGGCAAGGTCGACTTTGATCCGGAGGCAGAGCAGGAGAAGTTGCGTGAATTCCTGTCGGGAGTGAACAATAAGAAGATGGTCGCAGAGAAGAATGCCGTGCCCTTCGAGGCAGCCCAAAAGAACCTGCCAGCGCCGTCCCAGCCGCGCCCTGTGATGCCGCAATCGAACGCCTTTCGCTTCATCAAGTGCTCCAATTGCAATGGCCTATTTGACACGCCCTCATTTCAGGATCACAGCTGTGAGTACGAGGCGGAGCAGAAGCCCACATCCAGCAGTCGGGGGCTGCCGAGTCAGGAGAAGAAGGCGACTTCGCCAGCCAAGAAAACGCCCAGCGAACGCATCATCGTGGAGAACCAGGTGCGCATACGTCGCTATATGAAGGACGAGCTAAAGTATGATCTGGAAACGGGTTTCGATAATTCCAAAAGCAAGAAGACCTCCACCAAGGGTCCCAACGAGTGCACCATATGTGAGCGCAAGTTCGTGCACACCTCCGGACTGGTGCGTCACATGGAGAAGCATGCCCTCGACCTGATCCCCACGCAGGCAAATGTACAGCAACAGCATGCGGCTCCGTCGGCTATGGGGCTCCTGGTGGTGCTGAAGTGCAATCATTGTGGCCGCATTTTCTACGATGTCAAGCTGGCGCTGGAGCACATATTTGTGCATCAATCGTCAGCGGAGCCAGCCGAGCCAGAAGCTGCCAATGCGGATGAAGTAGTTTTGAAGCAGCAGCTGGAACAGCTTCTGCTAGAGGGCGAGCAGCTGTTGACACTTACCGCAGAGCTGGAGAGGATGTCGCTCAGGAACGAGGACGAATACTTTACCACACTTGTGCTGGGCAATGTGCTGCAATGCGAATTCTGCGACTTCATCTTTGCCGATGTCTCCTTTCTGCTGGTCCACTCGGCCACGCATGTGCCGGAGCGACGCTTCGAGTGCACCGCCTGCGATCTGCGCATGACCACGGCCAAGGAGGCCAGTGTGCACTACCAGACCGACTGTGTCTACATGCGAGAAGGACTCAAGCAGTTGCAGGCCCAACCCAATCGCTACTTTGTGTGCAACGTGTGCGAGCTGAAGTTCGCCAATGTGGAGCTGCTCCAGGAGCATCGGTAAGTGCTTGGAATCTGCCCGGCATATATGTAACATATGTGGGTAAACGCCTCTCGTCCTGAAGCTACAGTTGCTATCACTACTTTCCGCGGCTCAGCGAGAGCGGCAAGCGTCTGGTTCTGCCCTGCGAGTTCTGTGCCACAAACTTTGAGTACGCGCACGAGATCCAGCCGCATTACGAGGAGAAGCATCTCAATAAAAAGAAGCGGGAGAAGGAGCTGCGGAACAACGGCAATCCGGCCACCATGGGCCGACTGCGGCAGTATCTGTGCGACATTTGCGGCAAGTCCTACACGCAGTCCAGTCATTTGTGGCAACACCTACGCTTCCACCAGGGTGAGTAGAGACGCAGTTGGCCATAAGCCCAGGTACTCATTGTTGCTCGCAGGTGTGAAGCCGTTCGTTTGCCAGGAGGAGAACTGCGGCCGCAAATTCACCATACGCCCGGACCTCAATGATCATATACGCAAGTGCCACACGGGCGAGCGGCCGTATCATTGTCTGGTCTGTGGCAAGCGCTTTCTCACCGGCTCGGTTTTCTATCAGCATCGACTCATACATCGTGGCGAGCGGCGTTACGAGTGCGATGAGTGCGGCAAGCGTTTTTATCGTGCCGATGCGCTGAAGAACCATCAGCGTATACACACGGGCGAGAAGCCCTACGATTGTCCGTTCTGCACCAAGACGTTCCGACAGCGAGGCGATCGGGACAAGCATGTGCGGGCGCGTCACTCCCACTTGGACGCAAATGCACGGCTGATGATGCAAATGCAGAAATTTGAATTGGAAACGGCAGCTGCGTTGAAGGCTAAGCAAATGCAGGATGGCGGAGTTGAATTTTTGGTTGAATCGGCCTCGGCCCCGTCTGTTCATTCAGCGGTATCTCCCATGACGCATGATCAACAATTTGATATGGTTGAGTTGGATCCCAGTGATTTTGGCGAGGGATCCGACTTCGTACAAAATATGCCAATGCCTATAAACAATGAGGAGCAAGAGATAATGTCATATGTGGACCTAGAGGGAGCAGAGGCAATCGAGCAGCAACCGTTCCAATTGGAGAACAATGAAAACGTCAAGGTTGTTGTGGTTGAAAATAATACTTCACAGCCGTTTTATTTCTAATATACGTGTTCATTTATAAATATATACAAAAATATAAGTGTATTTAAACCATATTAGTAGATCAATTTTAAATTAAATCTGAAGACATTTAAACTGCCATTTGCGCGGCTGCATCCCTACATCTGGCAGCATTTCATTTTCTAGTGTTGTGAAACGGGGTTAACCGTCGCAATAGCTGGCAACGTTTGCAATTGACAGTCCAAGTGTCAAGTAGCCATTTTTTGCCTTTTTCTTTCTTTTCGATTTTTCCATCGTATACGCCAACATGGGTTTCGCTACTTTATGGTACTCGCATCCTCGTAAATACGGTCAAGGCTCCCGTTGCTGGTAAGTTATATTTAGTTCGTAAAGTTGCGCATCGAAAGCTGTATAATTAGCATGTATGCCTGTTGTTTAAAGCCGTATTTTGTTGCATAGTTGATTGCTTTGAGTTATTGAGGTTAAGCACGCCTTAGTTTCGCATGGTGCTTACCGCCCGTACCTTTGTATCATTTTTGATGTATGCAAATTCCCTGCTTAAAAGTAATTTTGCCCCCGGTTGAGTACGGAAATATGTGACAATACATCTTTAACAATTTCCTTAATGAAGGGCGGCCAAAGCAAATGTTGCAGCTGGCCTCTGCCATTCCACAATTGAATGGCACCGCCTGCTGCAGCGACAGCTATGCAACTTAATCCTTTTGCAAAACAGTTGTCGATGTGAATTCTTTGCCAGTGCGAATAATTAATGTGCAATCTATTCTCAAAACTTTAGCCGTGCCTGCTCAAACCGACATGGTTTGATCCGCAAATACGGACTGAACATTTGCCGTCAGTGCTTCAGGGAATACGCCAATGATATTGGCTTCAAGAAGGTAAGCTAATAATGAAAACATTTACCCTGGCTTTTGATGTTCTTATTGTCAATCTATGCATTTTACAGCTGGATTAAATGTCCGCTTCGACTTTCGGCGTTTCGCACGCCAATTAAGCATATTAATTTAGGCAGTCGCTGAAAAGAGACTACGTTTATTAATATGCTGGAACAACAACAACAACAAAGCAACAACAACATAATCATTTGGAGATTTAAATAACACCAGAGGCAAACACTTCTGAAACAAACATACAAGCCAGGAACATGCTAGGAGTCTGCCACATTATATTCTATAAAAATATTAAGATAATGCAACCAAAGCAATATCTCGAATGAGCAACCGCCAATGCAACCGAGTTGACGAACTCCGCATTGTTACCGACGCCGCACAACCGTGTTCTTTTTGTACACTAGCGTAAATTCCTATTGCAGTTGTTACCTTCTAGGAAGGTTATTTGTTTAAATCTCCCTCTGATTAAATACATAACAAGTAATGTAAACAGATTGTCTTCATTCCATCCTTATTGAATGTCCCATGTCACTAGAAATGCCGGAAGCATCTTAACCAGTGCAATATCGCTACCATTTACTTCCTCATTTCTATAATACTGGGTTAGTGGTGTCCAGTAGGCTGCACTCGAGCTGCGCTTGTGCGGAGAAGCACCAGCAGCAGCTGGGGGCAAAAAAAGCACTGCAAACCAGTTTATTTAGTGGCCCACTAGGTAAAAGAGCGAGTTGGCGCTCTCTTAGCTGCCTACGCAGCTCGGGTCTCAGCTGACGCTGCTGCCGCTTTGGTCTGCTGTCTTTTTGCCAAAACTCACAATTTTGCACATTCGCCTGTTGAGTTGGGTTCGGCCGTTTGAACTCGCAACAACGCGTCGCGTGTGCAGATTAAAATACAAAAATAAAGTTGTTTGGCTGTGAAAAATGTAAAATTAATTCCATATACGCGACGTTTAACATTTGAGAGAGAAAAATAAAAAAGAAATAAGTAGTCAACAGAAATCAATTTTCATAGATGTGCTTTGAGCTTGTTGTTGACCTGGTTACGGTTTTTTTTTTGTTAATTAAATGAGCAATGGAATTGCCTGTATTTTTGTTGCTCTTGCCACTTCTAAGCAGCCTTTGCGTTGTAGCCACGATAAATGATGCAACAGCCGCAGCAGCAGCGAGGCATCGCAAAAATGCAACAGAGTCGAGAGTAGCGCCAACAGAGGTCTTTATCCACAACAGTAGCCGTGCCAGCGGTTCCCGCGGCCATAGATCGCGCGCTGTTGCACAATACAAACTGCCGCTTGATGCTGCACAAGCGCCGCCGGACAGCAGAGACACCACCACCGCCAGAGTGCAGCCCATGCGCAGGCGTAACCAGGTGGTGCTGCGCCGCAGGCCAACGACAGCAACAACGTCGAGCACAACGACAACAACGACAACCACCACGACGACGACGACGACGACAACAACAAGTGAGTGAGCTGCATTTAGTTGACTTTAGCACAAGTCCATATGACCGCTGCAAAGGCGAGCAAGACTTGTCGCTGGCACTGACCTAGCTTTCAGTTTTTAAGATTGGTTGAGGCAGTCAAATGAGAAGCTGTCTGATATAGTCGATAATTATGCGGCCGATAACTGGAGCAGCTTTCAAATTTGTATTTGTTTCTTTTTTTTCTTCTGAGTAGTCGCGAGTGACCCTGATAAGCGTGGCGAGACACTTTAAACAGGCAACAGTTGCAATGCACTCGTTCAAGGCTTATTGCAGTGACATGCATTTTGGCATGGCTAAATGGCTAAATGAATCGCTGTTATCAAGGATTTACTGATTACTATCACGCATTTGGCAATAAATTTAACTTTGTCAGCCTTGAACTTGGCTCACAATTAGCGCGTTTTATGATGCTCGAATTTTTGGTGCGTATTTCATTTGTCATTGAAGCTCAGAGGCAACATTTATAGAGCTAATCGAGGCAATTGGGTCAATCGATTTTCTTGGCCCATTCTCTGAGTCGGATTCAAAACTGTCGCAATTTCATGAAGTGATTCTCACGCTTAATGTTGGAGGTGGCTCAGTGAGAAACTAGAGCAAATATACCCATTGTTTCCTAGCTGAGGGATATTTTAATGAGCCAAACGCATTTTATTAATCTGATAAATATGCACATTTGAAAGCTATTCGCTTTTTTTGTGTACATTGATTAATTTAATCTAATTGTTGATGGATGGTAAAAAGTTTAAATAAGTGCTAAGCGACACGAACTGACTTCAATGATGATGCTAACAGAAATGATTTCTTAACATAACTTCAGATTAAAGGGACAGAGCAATTACAGAGTTGGAAAGAGAGCGAGACTTCGTACATGTGTATGAGTGCGTAGGGCATAAAAGTAGAAGAGAGTTAGCATAATCTTAACATAATCTGCTTTTGACATTGCTATTGATACCCTAACTAATATATATATGAGGTATATGACCAAACACTATTAACTATCTATCTATCTAATAAATCTAGTAAAAATTAAAAGTCCTCTGCTGCTCATCAGTGTCATTTTTAAAAAATGTTTACATTTGTAACTTGGCTCATGTCGTTAAAAAATAGCAATTTATGGCAAGCTAAAAATGTTGTTAAAGTTTAAAAGCTCGCGTAATTACTTTTAACTGCCAATGCATACGTTAAATTTTCAGGAAATATGCACATAAAGATATATTCTTATAACTTTGCAATAATGTTCTCCACTTGCTGTCAAATGCATATGATGATAATCATGATGGCCTTTGCAGTGGAAAAGTAGGCCAATACAGTGAATGGGCATTTGTAATTGGTAACAGGCCACAGGGAGTGAGGGGCGGGGAGGGGGTGGGGTACTGCTTTTCGCTCCAGCGCCGGCGGCAACATGTTGCCAACAGGTGCACAAAGATTCACTTTGAGCGCGGCATAAAAAGCACTTGTTTTACGATTGTGCTAACCGGGTGGCGGGAACTGCGCTTTGGTTGTCTTGCAATAGAAGCTATTTGGAGCAGAACTGGTAATGGCCATTGTTGACTAATCCGTCTATCGCACGCATAGCTCCGCGTCCGAGTTTGGCCAACGGCTTCAATTTCTTCAATCCCAGCTTTTGGAGCTTTGGCCAGCAGAGCCTGGTGCCAGTGAGTGCGCCCACAAAACATCCCCATCCGCCCAAGAAGTTCACACACTCAACGGCAACCGGCGCCAAGGAGGACAAACTCAACTATCGCAAGCAACAGAAAACAACGCCGAATCCAAGGCACAAATCGAGTACCTCAACGACCACATCTACAACCACGGAGGGCCCATTTCGCATAGCACTGCCAACGCTAACATTTCCCAGCGCGGCGGGCGGCGCTACCGACAAGGAGAAGGATAAACGAGCTGCAGCCGATCTGCGCCAGCGTTTCAATTGCCCGCGAGAGAACGAGGTGCGTTTTCAGCTATTTCCAAAGATCTGCAAGTCCGACAAGGACTGCTTGGTCTGGCAGCGAGACGAGATCTGCTGCGACATCTTTGGCGCCAGCAGCTGCGTAGCGGGAGTTGCCAAGCCGCTGGAGGAAACGGAGCACGCACGTTAGTCCATTGCACACAGAAGATGCAATTTGTGGTGCTATTAATTCATTTCCTTCTGCAGCCATATTGGGCTTGATACCGCGCAAGTGTCCGGCGCGTCCGCTGGCTGAACTCTGGTGGGATGTGCAGGAATGCCGCACAGATATGGACTGCTGGCCGCGTGTCTGCTGCCCGGACGGACGCCGGCGCTATTGCCGCACCTCCCAGCCGGAGCTGCAGACTGTTCCGGTGCCGGTCAAGCGCTCCTTCGACTACCGTACGTGAATCCATTTATTGTTAATCCATCTGATGGCGGCCAAAGCCTGCTCTGTTCTCTATCTACAGTGACGGAGTACTTGGAATGCACAGCACCGCCGCCGACCATTTTTGATCTGCACCCAAAAGCCTGCACCTCCACGCTGGACTGCTTTCCCAATGTGTGCTGCCAGGAGGCGGGCCTGCGACACTGTCGTCCGCCCAAGAAGTCTGTGCTCACACTGATGGCCAACTTTCTGAACGTGGACTTTGTGAAGCGGTTGACCCAGAACATTGTTATCAAGTAGTTACAATTCAGCTAACACATACACAGGCACATTCATCTGCACTCATGTACATAGATACATACATACATAAATGTATTTATATACACAAATCGTTTACACGATCACTTTCTGTTTTTTTCAATTGCGTGAAGTTGAAACTTTGCTTATTTTATTTATTTTTTAGTAAAATGCGCACATTTGAAAACTGTTTTTGACTTATTATTTGTAATAAACGTGCTTAATATTATTTATCCATTGCTCAAAGAAAAATGTGTTTCTCAACACTCAAAAAAACCGTTTGTGATTCACGTATAAACGAGCCTGTTCATGCCAACATCTACAGTTATGCGACTGAGTACTTTTATTTACTCAATTTCGAAATTGTTGTTATTCTTTTACTGATAACTGTTATGTGTACACACGTAGATACAGTGGAACCAGCAATGAGACCTTCTTAAACTGTACTTTTAGTCTTAGATAATAAAAGTGATTTATCAACGCTTCCACTTTGAGTTTTCCTTGTTGTTGTTTTTGTTTTTATTTTTTTTTATGGCCAAACTGCGTCTCAGCAATTGGCAGCGAGTAGCTGAGCCAATGTCGATGTCGAAAGTTTTGTACGAAAAAGGTTAAATGGTGTCTGGTTACCTCTTGGCCTATGGCATAGACGTACAATTTTATTATACTGGAAATAGAATCAGCGAAGGCCCCGTTCTTACCTTGGCTCATTGTACATACTCAAATTTACACGCATATTTTATGAACAAACACACCATTTACAATTATATGTATGTATGTCAAGCGGTGTCTCGTCTACAGATTTTTTCATTGCATTTGCATTCAGCGCTTAATTGGGTCCATGAATACGTTGTGAGCATGGAAAGTTTGTGTAGAGCAGAAAACACAAACTGAGTTCGAGTGAGGTTAAGTCTGCCGAGGTACAGCTGCGCTTATGGATAAACCATTCGGATACGGATTATGGATAAAGCACTCGTAGCACTTTATCCGTCTCATGCATACTTCTCTTTTTAAAGTGATCATTATTTATTATTATTTAAACAAAACTAAAGAAACAACACATATATGATAGCGAAAAGGGAAACCAGCTGGTACAGCTGGAAAATATCGTCGAATCCAGGATGCATTAATAATCTAAACGAAACCTAAAATGAAAGTAAAAAAAATGCTTTTTATTATAGCCTAGAGTACTTTTTTTTTGTGTTTTTCTTTTATCGAACTCGTATCGTTTTGACAGAAACATTTTTTACCTGCAATACTAAAAAGTATACTATAAACATATGTATGTACCGTATTTATACTTAATACCCAGCCAGTGCAGCGGCAGCTTTTCCGACGCCCAAGTGAGACCTGGTTTCAAATTTCCCACAAACTGAGTAAGAAATAGAAAGACTGCCCAGTAAATAGCATAGTCGCCCCACATAGAAAACAATTGAATGATTACATAAGCTGACATTTAGTGGAAATGACGCAGCGGAACTTTAATTTCAATTTCGTTTATTGCACATTATTCAATTCATTGCGAGAAGCGCACATGGGCACACATGAACTTTTCCTTATGCATGTGTAACTGTATGTATGTATGTGGGTATATGGGTATTTTTGCAAGTGCAAATAATAAAAATGATTCTAATTTTAATTTAGTTTAAACTATAAACTGCTGGCACGTTCACTTCGAGGAGCAGCCGCACTTGCTTTTGTTCTCGCCGCCGCACTTGCAATCGGTGCCGCAGTTGCAGGAGCCCTTGTTGGTCTGGGAGGCGCATTTGCAGCCTGAAAATAATAGGCAATTGTTATTAATAATCAGCAGTAGGCATGTGTTTGTTAGCCATATTTAAGGTCCTTTGGCTGACTTACCAGTTCCGCATGGGCAAGGCATCTTGTTTGTTATTGAAGAAGGCTTAACTTTGTACAGGAGAAGAAAAGAATACTTTGTTTTTCACTCAAGTGGATGAGTCACTTTTACTTTGCTGCAGAATACAACTGATGCACAAACCACGGATGTTGCCCGATTTTATACACTTTCGAAACGAGGCTTTCCACACGGCTGCCGGGCGCTTTAATTCCAGTTTTGCACACGCCAACCGGCCGGCTAAACATGTTCGAGTCGTGTGCAAAATACACTTTCCGTTTGAAAGCTTTCTGAGCTTTTTGGGTTCTCGTCTTGACTAAGCGTTTTCTTTGCGGGTCTCGGCTACGCTCGGTGGGCATCGAATGCACGGCGCATGCGCTTGTGTGGTGGATAAACGGGCGGCACTGGGCCCCTTATCGTACAACGTTCACAATGTGGGTCTCCGCTGTCTGTCTGTCTGTCTGTCCATTCATCATCGGCTTCGGCTGTGACTGTGCCCGTGCCTGTGCCTGCGAGTGGGAATGCCAATGCGCGTACGCGCGGAGAGTCAGTGTTTTTCCGATTCCTGAGTGCGGCTGCAGCAGGCAAAGTCGTGCGACATTTTAGCAACGAATTCAAGTGCAACGAAATGCAAGAACTGAAAGTAAATAATAATCGTTATGGTTTTCTTTAATGTCATCCTTGCTGACACGCAACCTAAGAAACATTTTGCGTATTTTGATATTTGTTAGGCTGGTGCGTGTGTATGTTCGTGTATTATAGGTGAAAATGCAACACACAAAATCAATAAATCCAAGCCAAAATAAAATAAGGAAAAATCAACGACGCGTGTGCATGTGTTTGTGTGTTTGTGTGGGCGGGTGCGTGTGTGTGTGTGTGTGTGTGTGTATGGGCGTGGGAAAGAAAACAAAAGAGCAAAACAGCGAGCGCGTAGCAAATTAAGGTGGCAACACTGGATGACAGGATACAGTGTGCGGAAGTGAACAATTTAAAGTTTGTGGTCACCAAAGCAAATGACACAAATACATATACAGACACAAACTGGCAGACATGTGTGGGTCGGGTGTGTGTGTGTGTGTGTGTGTGTTGATGTATTTACAGGAGAAGGCTGCAAGCGATTATTTGCTCACCCACGCATTCGACTGTTGTTGTTATTCATGTTGTTGTAATCGCCTGCACTTCAAAGCTTCTATTTATACACAATGTGTGTGTAGGCGTGGGCGTGGGCGTATGTGGCGGCTGCCAAGCTGCCCACAACTCGACCGACCTGATACCTGAGCCCAATCACAATCACAATATCACCAATTCCCTTCGTGCCCAGGCCGCCCACGCAGTAATAATAGTATGTAATCATAATTATAACGCTGATGATGATGATGATGGTGATGATGATAATATTGCCAATGACGCTGGCACTGGCCACCAAAAGGCCAACGGCGCACAGATCTGTGCTTCGTAATAATATACACAACAACAAAAAATCAATAGCGTTCCTTAACTTAAACCAAAATGGCACATGCCCAAAATTAGCCATCCGGCATCCATTCTAGGCAGACGCAATCCGACCGTGCCGTCAAAAGGTTGTGCGTGTGTGGGCGTAATATGACCAATTGATTTGCTCCTTAATCGTTTCAGATAAACCAAAGTATGGCGCTCAAGTAAAACACACACAAAGTTGACGACAACCTAACAAACAGCTAGCCGCCAATTTTGACAACTTGACCTACCCAGATAGGCCCGCAACCTAGTCAAGATGACGGAGCAAAAGAATCAAGTGACCCGCGCAGCGCCGGAGCAGAGCAACGACTATCGTGTTGTGGTCTTTGGCGCTGGCGGCGTTGGCAAAAGTTCACTGGTGTTGCGTTTCATCAAAGGCACGTTTCGCGAGAGCTATATACCCACCATTGAGGACACCTACAGGCAGGTGGGTGTCTATTTGGCCACTCAGTTAATATGAAACTTAATATATTGACATATTCGTTTGCTTGTTGCTGCAGGTGATCAGCTGCAATAAGAACATTTGCACATTGCAAATCACGGATACGACAGGATCACATCAGTTTCCGGCTATGCAGCGATTGTCCATCTCCAAGGGCCACGCATTCATTTTAGTCTATTCCGTGTGCTCGAAACAGAGCCTGGAGGAACTGCGACCTATTTGGACGCTAATCAAGGAGCTAAAGGTGGGCAACATTGATGGCATTTTATAGATGAAAGATTAATAGGATTATTTTTAGGGTGATGTGAACTCCATACCCGTCATGTTGGTGGGGAATAAATGCGACGAAAGCACCGAGCTGCGCGAGGTCTCGCAAATTGAGGGACAGGCACAGGCGACCACCTGGAGTATATCCTTTATGGAGACATCGGCCAAAACCAATCACAATGTGACCGAGCTGTTTCAGGAGCTGCTCAACATGGAAAAAACACGCACCGTCTCCTTGCAGCTGGACACGAAAAAGCAAAAGAAGCAGAAGAAGGAAAAGAAATGCAAGGAGACCAACGGCGCCATACCGGAGAACGGCGAGCCGAGTGCCAGTGGAGCCGGTGTGAAGGACAAGTGCGGCGTTATGTAACGAGTTGGCAAGCAACATTGGTGACAGACAAATACTCGCATGGGGACACTGGCAGTACTCGAAATGCATCCCACACACACACACACAGACACACAGACACGAACCATGAAAATAGATATATACATATACATATACCATATACCACTTTGGGACAGGTGTTATCAGAGAGAACGGCCGGCATAACAAAACAAATATATTATTAATTTTAGATGAAAATAATAAGACAGCATTATAAGTATATTTTGCATACATAGATTTTATCCGCAACGCCTTCTGATCTACAAGAATAGAGAAGGCAACCGTCACATCCCCCCCCCATTCCACCACACACCCATACACACAGCCACACACCCACACAACACAAAGGTCACAAAATATATGCATATTAACGCATTCATTTCTTTGGATTCTGAAAACTGCATCTGAAACGTAACGGCATACATATCAAATACATAACATACTAACATTACATGACATACTCGCACTTACATACTAGATGTGTACATTACACAGATATCATAATGCTATAATATGAACTATACGAATATACATACACACACACGCATATGTATGCATGTATATCCCAAATGAAAAGCCAAAGTACCTACTTAAAAGACATACCATTTTATCTACTTACTACTACTAAAGCTAAATCGAATACAGTGTGTATTAACATAAAAATCCATATTCACTAACAGAGAAGACTCTGCACATGGACAAGACAATTGTGAAGCATTTGTGGCATTGAATCGAGTGTCCTTATTAGATATGGATCTGTTTCGTTTGCTGCAATGTCTCCTATCTGACTATCAATCTATTGCTGTAAAACTATTTACCACCAAAAACGTTAAACAAATTGAACATCACCTATAATGTATAAATAATACTCACACAATCAGACCGACGACCGACACGAGGATCCCGAGAAGATACGCAGGCAGATCGCGTGTAATATTGCTTTAAAATTGTTTCCACTTTGAAAGATTTTACACAAAACTTGTGTTTATGTACGTAAAATGTATTTGCTTACAATTATTTGCTGAACTTAATTAACATTAAAAGAAGAGTGCATAAACAAATTAGCTTTAGTCAAAGATAATGCCACTCGTGAAGATCCGAGGTTTAAGGCAATCGCATTAAACCCTTTCCGGATCTTCATGCCACGAAATAAGCACAATTTTTGTCGCTCATTCGAAATTGTAGAGTTAGTGCTAATGAAAATAGAAATACATGTACATCGAAGGATATGTGCAAACTGGTATATAAGTTGCCTGTTTTAAACAAAAAACAAAAAAAAAAACGAACACAATGTATGTTTAACTTAAAGTAAAAACAGTTCACAAATTGTGGTATTTGCTAAATTTTAATAAAGTTGGGTTTGGCTTATAAGTAGGCGTAGGAGTTAAAGTCTATTAGACGGTTAAATAGTTTCGCGTCGTTTTGCTGTTGTTTGATATTAAAAGGGCATTCGTTTTTTAAATTTTGTATACCCTATTCAGCTGGGAGGAGAATAATTCCAATCAATTGCTGTTAAACTAATGTAATTTTTTGCCAAATTCGTGGTGAACATGAAACAAGACAAGTAATTATATTAATTATGACTTTGCTCATTTCTTATGCACACAGTAAACACACAATAAAAATGCCACTTGATCGTTGTTTGGCACTAATTTAACTAAATAGTGATCAGCTAATAAAAGAAAACATACAAAAGCATATAAAAACAAAAAATATATAACATAGTACATACATACTTATCTACTATATTGTTGAATTTGTGTAGTGAAATTATTAACCAAGATTTTGATAGCGGACCAATTTGCGTATAAGATTTCAGAAATCAATTTAGATAAATTCTCTTAGTTTGCCATAGAAAACAATGCATAAATAGTATATTCTAATATAATTCTAATGCCACAGCCTTAGTTAAATCTTATGTATGGTTAGCATGATCCTGCGTGCACTAGGTTTTTGCTTAGTTTCCCTAGATTTAGTTAAGTTTGTTGGGCTCTTGACAGCGAAACTGGTTATGGCTTAGATGTACGTGCCGTGTATTGGAGTACAATATAATACAATATATAAAATGGATAATTAGTTGCATAATAATATTAAGGAAATGTAATTTATATATAATACAGCATCAATATGTTTGTATATGTAATTCAAAAGTATCATTTAAAATACAACGAATGAATATATTTACACCGAATTATTTTTAATTTTTTTTTTTATGAATATACATTACAATATAATTATTATACAGACAACATATTAGTTGTATATTGAGCTAGTTTATTCATGATGAATATTTTATTACTGCTTACATTTCAAATATGCAGCTAACACAGACAGACACACTCAATGCTAATAAGATGTTGTAAATATGAACAAAAAATTCAGCAATTGGCATAATTGGTATATGTATATATACAGGTAATATATACTGATAATATATATGTATACAGTTTTGGAGTGGCCGATAGCAAAATATATACACATGTAATAGACAGTTTTGGGAGGCCTATTAATGACACTTAAAAAATCTTATTGTTGGAGATTTAACTTATATAATAATTATCGTGCAAAAATTAAATAATTACACGCAAAAATAATTTAAATAAAGAATAATTTAACTACGAAAAATATCAGCTGGTAACAAAATTATCTTTGACTGTAAGAACTTATGCCAATTAATTGGTAAAAAAAAAAATATATATATATAGATCATCACGAACATTACACATAATACAGCTTAAAAAATATATAGCCAAACATTAAAAACTATCAATATGATCATCATCTTGGTTATCATCAACAACCGTAAAACCAGCCTCATGAGCGATGTCAGCTGAGGAACTACTGTTATTGGGATTTTCGTTTGAAATTGGCTTTAAATTTTGTTTGCTTTTAGCTTGTGCTTCTTGTGGCGTTTGTGGGGGTGCTTCCAGCGGTTCCAGCAGCTCTTGGACACCCGACGGGGCTAGTTGTAGTTGTTGTTGTTGGGATTGTGTTATGCTTGAAGTGCCTATGACATTTAACAACATCTTGAGGTTTTCACCCGACAAACGATCTTCTGTGGTTTCATTTGCCAAGGCTTGTTGTTGCGTTCTTGTAGCAGATGCAGACGATCTACCATGCACGAGTCCCATCCACGCCTTGGGGCTTATCACGTACTTGAAGATTAGCTTCAGCAAGTACCCAATCAAGCAGACCAGTGCAAATGGAGCAATCAAGTTATATGGAAACGATAATCCAGCTGCGGCAAATATCAATCAGAATAAAAAATGTTTACAATAGTTGTTTTAATACTCACTGGTTAAACTCGTCATGGTGTGAGTTGTTTTTTCTAGTATCAGTTCAATTTGCTTGAGGAATATATCACTCGTGTACATAACGAAAACGTGATCTGGTCGACAATAAGGCATATTTAATTTGCTTGATTTTCTGTAAAGTGCATAAACTAAATGCTTAATTTGTTATTCCAAAAGATGAAAATAAGTGGTACTAACAAAAGTTTCTGCTTTTGCTGCGCCTCCGGAGACTCGTTGAAAAGATAGCCAAACATGCGTGAAAACCATGTTTTTTCAGCATCATCCGTGGGCTTCTGATGACTGTCAATAACATCAATCATAGACTCAACTTCTAGTTTCTAAATGAAAGCAATCTGAATTCAGTTAAATTCGTTAAATATGTATATTCTACGACATACCCTATTGCACTCCAAATAGGTTACAAAGTAGCCGTACAGGAAAATGCCGCCAAGAATAATGGCTATGGCCGAAAAGCGAAATCGTCTGTGCACAATCCAACCGGTAGTAATGGCGAGCAGCACTGTTAGCATGAATCTCACCTGGCGAAACAAGTTTTTTGTTTGTATAGAGTACATACCAAATAAGTATGTGTATCTAAGCCATTAATGGCATTAATGCTCACCTCGGATATGTTGAGTAACTGTATAAGATCCCTGAAAATGTCCATAACTAGCGCACGCACGCCCATTCCGTGGTGCCTGTAGCTATAGTCGTCGTCAGCCTGATCGGTTGACAGGGGCACATCTTGCGCCTCATCCAGTATTTTGGTGAGCATGATGTCAAGATCACGCACATCTTGGACTGTTTCAAGCTCGTCGACTTGTGACGGATTCAATGTAAATAGCAGCGATCGTTTAAAAAGATTCGACGTTTTGCCATACTGGAATGTTGTAAAAAGTTATCATTACAAACACCGCCAATATGACGTCATATGACAACATTTAACAGCGAAACGCCCGCGTACTTACCTTCAGTCTCTTGCGACTGAACAAAGTATTAACAAACTTTTTGAAATACGTTAATGCTAATTGATCCTCTATGGTTGCCAGGGATTTCTCTGCTGGCGCCGGGGCCTGACATTGGCAGGATTCTTCCCCTGGATTATGAAATTGCGCTGATGTCAGTTCCGACCATGCATGTGGTTCAACCCAGTTGTCCTGGTAACAACACACATTGTGGAATAACAATAATAAACAACTAACTATTGCATTTGATTGCATTGTTTTTTTTTTTTTAATTATCAAAACTATAACAAAATTAAGCAAGAGTTAAACAAAATTAACAAGCTGAACACACATGATCACAATTGCGCGGTTGCAGCACTAGTGTTAAAAAGTGCCAACATCCATAACTAGTACGGTGATCATATGAGCAAGCCGTTTTTTGCTTGTACGCGTTGCGACTAACAATAAATATCGATAATAAATTGTGTTGGTTTGTGTTAAAAATATCTTAAACTTCTTTTTTTTATGGTAACATTTGAGTAATTTTGTAAAAAATAATAAAAATAAAGTGGGTATTGGATATGAAATTACAATATTGCGCTACCGAAAATATATTGAAGCTGCATACACAGCCCAAGCAGGCCTTGCCAGACTGTTTAAAATGAAATATAAACATTGGAAGAATGCTGCCACATTCAGAACAAAAATGACTCACAAGCAGTGTTAAGCTAAATAGTTTAAACAATATTATAATAATTAGCGTACCGCTATAAAAGTGCGAAATGGGCTTATTTGGCAAAACCCCCAGCAAAGACCCCAAAGAGCAGGTGAAACGTCATTTCGTTGTGGTCCATTTTTTGCGCGTTAACAAGGCCACTTGGCAATAAAATGATGTCATATTCCAATTGTTTTGATTCTCGTTTTCAACATCTGTTTCCCCGCAACCGTAGGTGCAAGAATGGACGCACAAAATACGAAAAGAGGGCAATCAGCTCGATAGGCAGATACGCAGCATACAGCGAGAGGAGGAAAAGGTGAAACGCTCTCTGAAGCAGGCCGCCCAAAAGAACGACCGAGACACCTGTATTATTCTCGCCAAAGAGATAGTCAATGCGCGGAAAGCTATAAATCGTATTTACACATCTAAGGCGCATCTCAGTTCCATACAGATGCAGATGAAAAATCAGTTGTGTACGTATGATTTGGCACTGCAATGGATACAAGCATTACCTGTCTTATGCTCTCCTGTTTTAGCTACTTTGCGGGTTGCTGGCTCCTTGCAGAAATCCACGGAAGTTATGCAGGCGATGCAGAGTCTTGTTCGATATCCGGAGCTGGCAGGCATTATGCGTGACATGTCGAAGGAAATGATGAAGGCTGGCATTATCGAGGAGATGCTGGATGAGACCATGGACTCGCTGGAAGAGTCGGAGGAGTTGGAGGAGGAGGCAGCAAAGGAGGTTGATAAAGTACTCTGGGAAATCACGGACGGCAAACTGGGAGAGGCTCCATTACCACCAGAAGCGACGCCAGCAGACAAAACACCAGCAGCTCCGGCCCGAGTTGCGGTCGAGGACGATGACGACGAGGGCGAAGAGCTTCAGGAAATGCAGAGCCGCCTGGCTTCGTTGCGCTCATAAATTAATTAATGTGCAGTAAACGGGCTGTATACATAAAGTAATGTTTAGATTCGAATTTGGAAAATTAAGCTTGTGATTATTTATCATAGCACCTTGCGCCCCACGAAAATCCAATATATTACATACTCCGGATTCCCGACAGTGAATTATATAAACCAAAATAACAGTGAAAATCTATTAACAATTTTCGTAAGCTTAAGGTATACAATGTATTGGTTCATATTATGTTGAGCTGCACGTGTTTTAACGTTAAATTTAACAACTTTTACATATTATTTATTGCTTAATTTAAACTTGTATTAAAAGTAATAGAAGACACCTAAGCTTATGATTGGATTATAAGCAGGTCTTAGTATACCATACCTTATATGATACATGGCATATATATGGTCTATATGCGTCTTTAGAGCAGTCTCACAATATTCGATATTGTAAAGCATAACCTTAGGCTGAACTGTTAAATAAATTTCCCCACAAAAGGAATTCCAACAAGTCTTACGCACTGTAAATATGATATGACGCTCCTCTTTCAGGAACTAGAATTATACTTTTTAGCGATTGGTTCTGATTTGCAAAAAGCTAATTAGAGTTTCGTGGTTGCCTTCCTTGCAGCTTATTCAAAGATTATTATCTGTCGGTTTTGACTTCCGCTTGTCTTTAATAACAACTAAATTAAAGCTATGGGCATATTTTATTGCTCCAGCGTAGACTGTATCCAGTCCACATAAGCCCCAACTCGACTGTATACGCCTGGCCAGCCGTTTAAGCCACACGGCGTGGGTCCAAATGAGACAACGCCTGCCAGAAAATAGTAAGTGTTCACTTTGTTTGTGTCCAGGCCAATGAGCGGGCCGCCGGAGTCGCCGCGACACGAATCTACACCCTCCATGCCGCCGGCGCACATTTGCGTGTTCTCGAGCACAATGCTCTGGCGACTATAGACGGACTGGCATTCTTCCAGGGTGAAGCCATCCACAGCGGCCTTTAGCTTCAAATTGCTGGCCGATAACTCTTCCGTTTTACCCCAGCCGGCCACATCCATTGAAATGCCATCGAATGTCGCTGAACGCAGATTCGTGTCCAACGGCAAGCAAATGGGACGCACAAAGTCGGTGTACTCGATTTGGCGTGCCATGCGCAGCAGGGCTATGTCGTTCACTTGATTCTTGGAGCCTGGATCGTACGAGGGATGTGGTATGGCGCGCTCCACCGGCACATCTATATGTGGTGGCGCGCAGTCCTTCATGCCGCGCACGTCGACTTCGCAATCCGGATCGGTGGCAGTGTCCCACTCGCCCAGACGCACGCCGGTTAGCCGCCAGTCGGCAGGCAGGGATCTGCCATTGACACAATGCGATGCTGTCACCACGTACCGAGTGCTGATCAGCGAGCCACCGCAATGGTGACCTTTGTTGCCGCTGCCTTTAAGAGCGAAAACATTTAACTTGGGGTCTCATATGTGTGGGTGGATCAACTACCTTTGGTGTACTCGATCAGCGCCATCCAGGGAAATTCGTCGATCTTTGTCTTAACGCCGCCATAAATGCGATTCGATAATATATTGCCGCACTGGCCCGGTAAGGGCAATAAATTCGTGTTCGTCTTATTTGCCGGCGGTCGTGCTGTAGTTGCCGGCGTGCTGTCCCGATAACGATCCGGACAGCAAATCTGCGAGTTGTGCAGTTACCAAATCAGTAGAAAATTACTTTATCAACAATTTGACAACTTACCAGAACCTTCTGATTGAAATAGCCACATTGGCTGCGGCTAAGATATAGTTTGTCAGCATCCCGCAGGGGCGTGGTTGTCAGTACTCCATATAAATACTTGCAATCCTCGAGATGGATGCAGAGCGCGCGCTCCCGGTTGGGCGTAATGCACCGTCCATAGTTGGGCACTTGGTTGGCCTCATTGGGAAAATAAAATTCTGCGTTGAAATCAAAGAAAAAAAATAGAAATATAATCAAAAAATTGTATAATCATATCGTAAGAATGTATTGAGTATTTAAATTAATAACTTTTATTTACTATCCGATATAGAAACTGGTTTTTGAATATCTAATCTTGCGAGAGATGCGAAGGCCCCCATACACACACACACACACACACACACACACACACACAACACACACACATACATACAATCACGCCTATTTATGTGCATAATTCATTATTCTTCGCGCTTCTATAACGACGATTCAATAAACTTTCCTTTTGCTTGTCTATTTACTTTTTTCTATTTTACTTACGCGCATTTGCCAAATTTACACCAAAACCCAAAATCGCACAGGCTGTAATTATTTTGAGCATCTTTACTTTCGGTTAAAACGTCGTCAGTTATTTTGCAATGTATGTTGTTTCTTTTTCTTTTAAATATATGTAAGTACACGCCGCAATTAAGTAAATATGATGACTAAAACGGTAAAACTCCAATCAGCCGTTCATTACAGTTGGAGAGGTCAGAGCAAGGCTTGGCGCACGACTGAGACGCGGCAGGCAATGAGCACAGCTTAACAGAGAACTTTGCCGAGCTTTGGCTTGAGCTTTTTTTTTGTTTTCTTGTCTGCTTCGAATATTAAATGATAACAACATTCTGCTTAGATCTGCAAGTATTTTAATTTCTTTATTTATATTTTTAGTATTTTTTAGTATGTATAGGAATAATACAGAACGGTGTTAGTCTACATATGTAGATATTTGGCTTTGGCGTCGAAAAGCTTTGGATAAAGTCGTGCCCCACGCAACTCTCCCGTTCATGTATTTGGCCTTGAAGATTCGCTATTGATGCTATCGAAAATCCAGTTCATGTAAGAGCTGACGGCCGTGTAAACGCCCGGTATGGTGGTAACGCCGCACAGAGTCGGCCCAAAGGCGACAATGCCGAGCAGCGTATGACGCCCATCGGCGTTGAGTATGCCGGAGGTGCCATCGTCCATGAAGGGACCGCCGCTGTCGCCGCGACAAACATCGTTCATGGGCTGGCCCTGGGCGCACAGATGGCTGGGCGTGATCACAATCGGCTGCTGGAAGTTCTCGCTGAGCGTGGCATAGGTAATTGCGCAGCTGGTCGTATTGACTATGGGCAATCTGATAAATCTCACGGAGGCTGTGCTGCCGGCGGCGCTGCTTGAAGTATTATCTGTAACGGAGTAGGCGAATTAATCAGTATATAATATGTCGTCTGCTAACTGTTCTCATTCTATTCCGTTTATTTCATATTTTAACAACATACTCTCCATTTTTGTGCTCCAACCAGCCACCACGCCCATTTGCCCGATCAATCTATCTGCGAGCGCTGCTGTGCTGTTCAGAGGTAAGCATATTGCTGTGAAATCACCTGAAAAAAAACCCCCCGAATGTACCGATTCTACATATATGCTGGCTAGTGGGAGGGGGGGCGTGTGAATCCAGCTTACTCAGGCTATTGTTCAGGCCCAGCAGGGCAATATCATTCGCATACTTTGGCTGATCGTAGTTCGGATGCACCAGCACGCTGACAATATCAAATACATTTGGCCGACTGCAATTGGCAGCATTTGGGCTGCAGTCCTGCGCGCCGGATACGTCATCGCCGATGCGCACCTGAAATCTATAAATGGGTTTTCAAATGGGGGGGGTCTCATATTTGCTTAGTTGTGTCAAGGGTTAAACAACAACTTAAGATAGTTTTCTTGTTCATTTTGTAATTCTATTCGAAAAATATTGAACAATTGGCTTCACTTACATCTCCAGATCGTTCACCAAGTTGACAACGCAGTGGGCGGCGGTTAGAACATAATTATTGGCAATGAGGGAGCCCGAGCAGCGATAGCTGATGCGATTGTTGGCTGTGAATTGACAGAATTGGCAAATTGAATTAATCAATTACTTTTAATATTATTGCAGAGCTAGCAAAATGAGTAAAGGATGCCCCTGTAAGAGTGCGTCCGAAATAAGTAGTAGTTGCGCTTATTGTCCCCCGGGCAAGGCTCCATATGTTCAGCATGATAATGTGAGCCAAGATCAAACTTATGGCGATCCTGGAAGCTATCAAAATTACAATCAATACAACAACCCACCCTATAATAATAATCAATATAACAATCAATATCCATACAATAATCAATATCCATACAATAATCAATATCCATACAATAATCAATATCCATATAACAATCAATACAATAACTATCCGCCGTATGATAACAATCAATATGACAATCAATATAACTACAACCCGTATGGGCCAGGTAGCGAGTATTCCTATGGAAGCCACAAGGGTGGCCAGTTCGCAGACGAGCCGCAAGGATTCGAACTTAGCGAAGGCGCGTGTTCTCTTCTCAAGGCAGTTGCTGTTTTCTGCACTGGTTGTTTTCTCACCATGAAGATGACTGGTGTGGCAAACGAGCTGGGATAAGTGCCACACATATGCATATAGTGTTTTATTTATGCCTGTTTTGTTTTGTGCCTAAATGTATTCTAATCCAAGGACGAGGACCATCTCCGAAAATAACACACACTTACCAAGTTTATACACAAATTTCAATTGGATGTCATTAAAAATTGTTGCGTTTAAAATTGTGCTACTCACTGCGATTGCGGTAGGCGATTCGGGCGAACCACGGATATTGTCCTGGTGCGACCTCGTCACCACCCAAGAGACGTGTGCTCACACTTATCCCACAATTGGGTGAGTTCATGCGCGCAGCCGGCGGCAATGTGGCCGTTGGCGTGGACATGGGCGTCATCGTTGTGGTGGGTGCTGTGTCGCGTATAACCTGCTCCTGGCTGGCATCGGCCATTAGCTCGCCTTGTCCTCTGATCTCTATCGATTCCTGGAAACGCAAGTCGCCAGGAAACACAATCGGTCTATCTGCAGGCTTTGGACGCGGCGCTTTCTCCACTGGCTCAATCTCGTGATGATGATGATCAATGTGGTATTGAAAGTGATGACCGCTGCCAAATCCAAACGGATGATCATCATAGTCCTCTTCGATTGGCTGTGGACAGTTGCGTTGCGCCTCGAAATCCCGATAGTCATGCAAACGCATTTCGGTCTCGTGCGCCACAAATCGATTGAAGCTGTAGTTGAATCTGGGACTGCGCTTTGAGCCGCTCGAAGTGTCCCACACCCAGCGATCATTGGGCGCAAAGCGCGAACTGCGACTGGCATGCGAGGATGCCGCCTGCTGCGGCGGACAGCAAGCGAGCGGATCGAGACCGTGAAACCCACAGCTGGCTGAATGCACCATGGCGAACACAGAGGCGCGCTCCTCTGGACTGTGACTGAGCAAAAGTCGGACGAAGGGCACGCAGTCCTTAATGCGTATGCAATGACAGACACTGGCGGGACAAACGTCTGTGAAAACGGGATTTGGTAACAGGTGAGCGCACGTGCAAATAATATGAAAAACCAAAAAAACAAAAACAAAATGTTTCAACAATAGCCAAGGTCAATATCTGCAAACCAGAAGTGCCCAAAACCGCCGCCAAGACTTGAGCCCAAACAAAAGTCCGGTTCAGCAATTACTGAGTCACTTTTGCCATCGTTTTCGTAATTATATTGTAGTAGTTTATTGCCCTTCGCTTTGCGACTCGCAGCATGATGTTAGCATATTTGCTTGGGGAATTTCTAGACATTGACCTTGACCCAGTGCCGATTGGCCCCAAAGATGACGTCTGTTCTTTGGCTTTCAATTTCATATACATACATATGTACATATGTAATATACTAATTGATTTCAACTCTGCGCCATTCAAGTTTGTTGTTTAAGTCGTTGGATTAGTACTCACATTGAAAGCACAATGTGCTAATAACTGTAATGCATATGAACTTCACAAACAACAAATGCATTTTGAGCTTTCGTTAAACTAGCAGCTGCTTCAATTGATCCCACACACACACACACACACACACACACGCGCACACACACTCGCGCAATCTTTAACTTGTGCACAATTCTTAACTGTTCATTGAATGCCCGACGCGAACACAACTTTTGTCGTCGAGGTGCGAAATAAAATTGAAATAAATTGGTTCAATATCTGAGTATATCTTATTTCCATTTCCATTTCGACGGCGGAGCGCAGCTTTGTTGTTTGTGCCTTTTTAATTTTTTTTTTTTTATTATCAACAGCGAATCAAAACAAAGAGGGAGCACAAAAACAAATTATATGCCCCAAAAGCTGAGCTTATGAAATAGCGACCACTACACATGCACGCAAAGAAACACACCACACACAGACACGACTTATTGTAGGCCGATCTGGGCAAGGCAAAGCCAACGAGCGATCATAACTGGCCCGACATCCGAGTGGCACTGGCACCTCGTGCGTAAGTCAAAGTGCCGGCAACACAATGTGCTGCCACACACGCACACACACACACACACGCACACATTAAAGAAAACATGTTTTTAAATACTGCGATAGCCCATTCGGCGAGCATTCAAATTTCGACCAGAGAGCGAAAACCTTTTAGATCCTTAAAAAGACGTTACATAGTTGCACTCAAATATGTTTGTAAATATATTTTGATCATATGTTGTACTTAATTAATTACTAACATATTTAGTAAGTCTGCTTAACGTAAATACAAATGCACATGACATGAAATGAACTTTAGCTTAAAATATGTATGCATATATTCTAACTTTCTAGAAATGTGTATATATGGAATGTATTGATTCTGATGGCGTACAATGCTATGCGTATGTGGTGCCCAACTGCTCCAATAAGCCTTCTTTTATTTCAATCGCTTGCTCTCGTAACAAGCGCCACAAGCAGAAGTGTATCTATGCCACCGGGACTACCTCGGGCGCAGCAGCCACAGAGACAATGACACTGGCTGAAACGTTATTCTCGACCTGTTCTACAGGTTCGATGCTCGGTTGCGACTGCTGTATCTGCTGCGACTGCGACGGCGACTGCTCTGTTGGGGGGGACGTATTCACCGCAATCGTTGTCACTGCAGCCGACGACGCATAAATGCCATTTGTATCAGCATTGCAATCAGTGCCAGCGAGCTGGTCGTCATCATCATCAACTGGCGTTTCTTGACGCAATACCGCTGCCAAATGGTTATCATTAACTGTCTCCAAAGTCTGGTCAATAACATCGTTAACTGCAGCAGCTGCTGCCGCTGCGACTGGCGCTGCCAGTGTTTCCATTGTACTTGGCAGTGTTTCTGCGTCTACCGCCGCTTGCTCCAATTCAGTGGGCCCGTTGCCGCTAGTTCCATTTACATTTAGAAGAACAGATACGTCACCATTGTGCATGGAATGTGGTGTCTTCAGTTCATTGATGATTTTCTCTCCCACTTTTGGGTCCATTTCGTTGATTTTCTCTTGCAGTTTGCATTTGAATTCCATCGGCCATTTGGGAGTCCATTGGCGAAACAGTTTAATCTGTTACAAAAATAATTTTAAGTTAGTAAATTCAGTTTAATGACTAAGATTTTTTTAAATAGTTACGCGGCATTGAAAAAGACTCATGGGCTTTTCCTGGACACTCGACGTGGCCAGAGAATTGACGACGCCATTTACATAGGTACTACCACCAAGTCCATCTTCGCCTGCGTCAACAGACGTGTCTCTTGAGAGATACTCCACCATCTCATAGACGAAATCATCGCGTTGCAGCTCACTCCATTCGTTAAACCATTGAATAATATAACGGAACTCGCCGTCTACTGATAAATTGCTCATAGACATATTTGCTTATATTTGTGTTGCTCACTTTCTCACACTGAAACACGCCCGCACAAGAACTTTTAAATGGTCAATTTGCAACTGAGTTTGTGAGCGCGACCGATGTTTACTGAAATTCTAGTTGTAGTTAACTGATCCTAGGCTCTGGTTGTGTGTCTCAGTGCTGCTATTCGCCTGATAGTTTCTATACTAACAACAACCCGTTTCTAACTTTTCTCGCCGCTTGATTACAAAGCCCAGCTCATAACAGCTGTTGTGGCCAATGGAGCATATCGATAAACTGATATGCAGCGTTGTGCAGCACCTGCATCTGTTCAATAGAACCGATTACCATATGAACAAATATAATCAACGAAGTGACCTGTCATTATTTTTATACATTGCCAACTTAAAATTATAACTGCGACACGTCACGTAAATACACCTTTATGCAACATTTATATATAATTATTATATCGTAAAACTGAGAAAAGTCAGCTGAGTTTTAAAATTTCAGTATATCGATAATTTGCGCCTACCCGCTTGTTGCACAGCACTAATCATTTTGGCGTTTCTCAACTCTTGAAAATTTGCAGACAGTAAATAATATTAGAGAACAACTAGGCAGAAAAAATCATCAATTAAAACAAAATATGTCGTCGTCAGAACTGGAAATCCAACAAAAATTTTCGGATAACCAGCAGGAACAAGTGCCCAATGCAGAGATTAATGCCATCAAACATGATTCAGCGCCGGAAGCAGGTCAACAAGATTTTGCCGCGGCCGAGCAGTACAAAAATAAAGGAAATGATTTGCTCAAAAGTAAGTTGTCATTCATCACATACACGAGAAACTAGATATTATGACATAGTCGGTAAAGCACACGAAACCCACTAAGAAATTGTATGCAAATCCAGAGCGTCCCGTGTTGTCTGTAAGCTGTATTCGACCTAACCTTAAAAACAACAAATTACAGGCAGTTGCTCTATGCGCAAATTTGTGCAATTCTTTTGTGCTGTTTGAAAGGCAGCTAAAAACCTGCAAGCTAAAAGTTAATGTTCAATATGTAACTATGACTCATTTTGTCACATTGCAGCCAAGGAATTCTCGAAAGCCATTGACATGTATTCCAAAGCCATAGAACTATACCCCAACAGTGCAATCTACTATGCCAATCGGGCGCTGGCGCATTTACGTCAGGAAAGCTTTGGCCTGGCTCTGCAGGATGGCGTTTCGGCGGTTAAAACGGATCCCAGCTACTTGAAAGGTTACTATCGACGTGCGGCGGCGCACATGTCCCTGGGCAAGTTCAAACAGGCCCTTTCTGATTTTGAATATGTAAGTGCAGTTATTATATAGAAAACCTGTTACGCATGATATTTGATAAGCTATCTTTTTAGGTGGCCAAATGCAGGCCCAATGATAAGGACGCAAAATTAAAATTTACCGAGTGCAGTAAAATTGTTAAAATGCGCGCATTTGAGCGTGCTATCGCTGTAGATAAGCCTGAGAAGACTCTCTCGGAGATGTACAGCGATATGGAGAACATTAGTAAGTAATCGATTGATCATCCACGCATTGAAATACCTACTTTTCCGAGGGTATATTATATGTATTTATTTTTGTATTTAGCCATTGAGGATGATTATAAGGGACCTCAACTGGAGGATGACAAGGTTACTTTACAATTTATGAAAGACCTTATGGAACACTATAAGGCACAAAAGAGACTGCATCGCAAGTTCGCCTATAAGGTACTGAATGTTTTTCCAACCGCAATTGAACTTGAATTTCGTGTGACAAAATATATAACATACACGTATCATTGCAGATACTCCGTAACATTGATGAGTACATGCGTGAGCAACCATCCCTAGTGGATATTAATGTTCCAGATGACGAGAAGTTCACAATTTGTGGAGATATACATGGCCAGTTTTATGATTTGATGAATATTTTTGATATAAACGGGCTACCATCAGAAAAGAATCCGTATCTATTTAATGGAGATTTCGTGGATAGAGGTTCATTCTCTGTAGAATGTATATTTACGCTTTTCGGCTTCAAGTTGCTGTATCCCAATCATTTCTTCTTGTCACGCGGTAAGTTAATTGTTAGTTAAGTAAATTGAAATCGAAACTCATATAATATTGTTAATAGGCAATCACGAAAGCATTAACATGAATCAAATGTACGGATTCACGGGCGAGGTGACTGCCAAGTATAACAACACAATGGCGAATATATTTACGCAAGTATTCAACTGGCTGCCATTATGCCATTGCATAAATCAGAAGATTCTGGTTATGCATGGGGGCCTCTTTTCATCCGACAATGTTACATTGGATAACATAAGACGCATTGAACGCAACTGCCAGCCACCAGAGGAGGGACTCATGTGCGAGTTGCTCTGGTCCGATCCGCAGCAATGGATGGGACGTGGCCCATCTAAGCGCGGCGTGGGCATACAGTTTGGTCCGGACGTAACTGAAGCATTCTGTAACCTGAACAAGTTGGACTATATCATTCGCAGTCACGAGGTCAAAGATATGGGCTATGAGGTGGCCCACAATGGTCAATGCATAACTGTCTTCTCAGCGCCAAATTATTGGTAAGTACCACAAGTCTTAAGCTATCAAAACCAAACAAATTGCAAACGTTTTTTTATAGTGATACTATGGGCAACATGGGCGCATTTATAACAATTACTGGTAACAATTTAAAACCAAATTACAGATCCTTTGAGGCTGTGGTAAGTATTATTGCTACAAACCCATCTAATGTATGCACTAATTATAATTTTATACATTTTATTCACAGCCACATCCTGATGTCAAGCCTATGGCATATGCCAATAGTCTAATGAACTGGCTAGCGTAGTCATAGCAGCATGCTTCCTATGCATAACAATAGCTAAGAACACCACAAACTCCAGCACCCCTGCCCACGCTTAAGAACCCACAACCGCATTAGAACGAACAAAAACACAGATTCAAAAATGCTCATAGGACCTTTATGCACACAGCTTGCTAGTTACTCTACGATATAAGTCAGAGTAAAGAACTTAGTTGTGGTATATAGGGTTAAGGGCAGCAGAATAGCAATCAATTCACAACAAATTCAGCTATATTTGATACAAAAACGTTGCATACAAGAATGATTATATAAAAATGGCTTTAGAAGTCAGATGCTAAGTTTTATTGGTGCTAAGCATCTGAGTATTCACTGTACAGTGTTTGTGCGATTTAAAAAAGAAAAAAAAAAAAACAAATTTAAAACGTAAACAGTGAGCAAATTTATTATGTTTATGCATAGCATTTAGAAATTGGCAATAATGTGAGACCCCCATACTCCAAGCAAGCCCCTACCTTAAATTTTACTTCCGAAGGCTACAATTCTGTATAAATTAAATTTTTTGTTCAATCCTTGTTTATAAAAACTTACACAAGTCATTTTAATAAAAAACAAAAACTATCCAATCGATAATCGCTTTGACAATTAAAAACATTAGAAATAGTAAAAGTCTGGAACGCAATGTAAAGCAATTGTTATAAAGATTTCAAAATTTTATTAGTCAAGTTTAGGTTCGACTGGCGCTTCTAGGCGAAAGCCCAAGCCGTGAAATATTCGGTCGATACTAGCTTTGTAGTCCTTGAGATGAGCACGTTGAAGGAGCGTCACGTACACAAATGGTCCGTTATAGGTAGCTAGGTTCTCATAGAATTCCACGGCCAGCGCTTGCATTTCTTTAGGTTGCGCCTGAGACAAATACAACACAACAATGCTAAGCAGATCATGAAGATGTTTGCCCTCGAGCTGCAGGTTGCGTATAAATGATGCCAGATGCCGCAGCAACTGTAACTGCAGCTTATATTCCTGGGTGGGCGCTCGTAAAGTTTCCGAGCTACTGTGGTAACTGGCCGCCTTCAAGAACTGCTTGAGCTGAGGTATCACATCGCTAAGACTGCGCTTTAAGATAAAATCTTTAGCATGCAGGACGAGAATGTGCAATAAGCTGAAGCAGCGGCTTAGCACTATCGAGTCTTTCTGACGAAATTTCTCGACCAGCGGCTGCCATAACAGATGGACTAGAGGCAGCAGCTCGTCCTCATAATCGGCGAGCAGTGGCACACCAGTAATAAGGCATTCCAGTGCCAGAATTTGCTGTGCTTGCTCAGACTTTGAAAGAAACTTGATAGACTGACTTATAATCTCCTTAACAATTTCAATGTGTTGCGGCAGATTGGGCTTTGAAGGCTGCTCCGCTGACGGATCCTCAATTTCTACTTCGTGCATATTTATGTCTGGTTCTTCATTAGGAGCACTATTTAAATCAACAGGAGTGTCAGTTGGCTGCTTATTGAGCACATTTAGCCAAGTGTTTAGAATATTTTGCTCCTCATCCACATGCATTGGAATGTCGGCGATCTCTGCCGCAGTAGCACCTTGCCAGCTGACCGCGTGCCTCAGGAATGCATTGAAGACGCGCAAATATGAATGTACATTGTCCGTCTGATGTGACTTGGCGCATTCCTCGCATATTGTTTGGAATATACTTTCCAAATGGGGCACATTCCCACGCGAGCTGTACTGCAATACAACTGTGAGTATATCTACGGCTTCACTGCTCTCGGGTGACTGCAATGGAAGATTTCCAAGTTGGGATTGTGGCTTCTGTAACCGGACATATTGAACTTACCTTCTTTAGCAACGCATTGAGATGAAAGGTTAGGTAGTCAGTGGAGCATTCTATGAAATGTGAGGGTGCTGCATATTTCAAGGCCAGCTGCATTGAAACGAATGAAAATGTTGCTGCTTCATGGACCATCGTGTTACTGCTCGCTGTAGTAAAGGGTATATAAGGTTAAATTGTAACGCAATGATATAATGCTACTGACCCAACTTTAGCAGCACCTTGTGCAAGCTGCGAAATACATGACGATCAAACGTATCGCCAATAAATTTAGCACAATGCCCCAGAGCATCCAGAACCAGGCAAGTATGCAGCACATTGAACTGTGCGTCCGAAATGGTCACGCGATTATTGACTGGCTCGTTCTCGTCATCCGAATCACAGTCCTGTGTGCGGACCTCTATCGCGGAAGAGTAGAGACCAGGCGTGTGATCTTTAAACCAGGAGGAAGGCTGCGTAGTCTTAGAAGTTGAATAATTTATTGAGTAGCGTTTGCGTAAAATGCTTACCTTGTCGACCTTAAGTCGCCAGGCTGCATCCGGCTGCAGTGCTAAATGCCAGTGCTCTTCGGCAAGTAGCTGATCCACAAAAAGTTGTGCCAGCAATAAACGGCTTTCGCGAGCTATCCTTTGCTGCGGCGTTATCATAAGCGTGATTAACAAAATCGACTCATTCATGGCTGAGCTGCGTCGTTCAATCAAATCCTGGCAAAAGTCAAAGATTAGACGATTCAAAGACGGCTCAGCGCCCAATAATGCAACAATGTCATAGAGAACATCTAAGCAGCGTTTGGAGCTGAGATACTTGAACTGGCGCCAAGACAATTTGGAACACTGAGCCGCCAGTTCCTTAGCACTGCCCTCTTGCAGACGCCGTAGCGAATATTCCTCATTAAGCAATTCCCGCGATGTACGCTGATCAAGCGCCGTCAGCAGACACATGACAAACAACTCCAAATTCTTTGGTAACAGCAACAGCAGCTGTAACTTGTCAGCGCTGAGACTCCGCAAGAATCCCTTGAAAAAAAGCAGCTCCGATAACTGTTCGCTGTCATCACAGCGTTGTAGAATGCGCGGCCATTTGTTGAGATGCGCGTCCAGCAGCATTTCTGCATTCTCGTCAAAGATGCTTGCACAGCTCGGCTGCAGCTGCAGCTGCGCTAGGTTCTCATGGCACATTTTCGCTATATCCTTCTCCTCATCCTCCGACAAAGCTATAACACTCTCTAGCAAATGTATAAAATTGTGTTTCAAATTGTGCGCGCAATTCTTCAACAGTAGACAACACATTTCCGCGTACATTTGACGCACTGCAACAGAACTGTGGGCGCGCAAAATACTCGTTTCGACGAAGATGATGCGCATATGCTTTGATGTGGCTGCTACCCACTGGGCAGAGCGTAGACCAGTTTGGAGCTTCTTTAGTCGCTCCTCGTTCTGCTCAAGACTAAGCCGCTTGCTGCCAAATATGTTAACGTCATTTAACAGCTCATTGCTCTCGTCTTTGGCGGTGCTAAAGAGTGATTGGAATGCATTCACGTCGTAGCGTGCTTTGATAAACTCCTCTGTGGTTTCCTCGAACATAATACAGGTGATCCGGCCCAGGGCCTTAATGCCCAACTAAAATATTTTTTAAAATCTTTCATTAGAAATTTCAAATTGTGATATTTTAGCACTTACGGATTTGGTTGATTCGCCAACCTTATCATCCGCCATCGCAGTTTTGAAGAGCACAGTAACGATTTTGGGCAGGAATATGAATATGGTGTTGGCTACCTGGTTGCGCAAAACCACGTCGCCGGCATCGGCATCATCGTGCACATAGAAGAGTACCATCAAGCCTTCCAGCGCTGAATTGACCAGCTTGCGATACCTTTCCTTTGAGATAAATTCAATGAACGTGAGTAATATTTGGCCTAAGACCACGACAGCTTCCTTTCCATAAAATGTTTCGAGCACATCGCTTGTGGAGCGTTGCAGGGCCATCGTTATGCAGAGCACTGCCGCCAACTTGATTTCCTCGGAGAGATCGGGTTGCATTGCAGCGCCATTGCGATCACGGATCTGCTGCAAGACCACCACTAGAATGGAGCGTAGGGCCTTCTCCTCCGTCAAGTAGAGCTTGGATACAATGTGTCGCAGGCAATCCAACAAGCTTGTGCGCAGCTCCTGACTTTCCCTGCACAGGACACATACATATGTAGTTGGGAAAACTCACATTTGTCTTATCCCCTTTACTTACCCTGTGAGTTCGCCCAGTTTAATCACAAGCGGGACCACAATTTGTATTTGAAATATGCGTATCTGTCCAAAGTCAAATCCCATGACTTCTTTCTCTACTTCCGACAAGTTGGCTTTATTGGGCTGCTTAAGGAAGTTTTCAATGGCAGGCCTAATGCGCGTCACATACGTCTCCACCGAGGACATTTTGGCCATAATTCATATATCTAAATAAACATGTACCTTAACCAAAAACAAACTGAAATAATGCTGAGCAGAGAGAGCGGCAAGCGTAGAGTCGATCAACAGCTGGTTTTCCTGCTGAGTGCCAGTCACATGTTTACGTATGCGAAAAAGCCGTTAAGTTAAAAACGACTTTTCGCGCCATTAAATGTAATTAAGCAGTTTTGCATTGCATTTAATGGAAACAATTCATATTTTGTTTTTTTAATATCTTATATTAGGGACTTAATTATAAAATTCGTGCTGAGCCTCATCCTTGCGCACGCTCGTTTTGTAGCCTTTTTCAAAGTCCTTAGCGTGTGCGATATAACGATTTTCACGAACTGCATGCATTCCAGCTTCCTGGCAAATCGCGTTGATGTCAGCATTCGAAATCCTGTCCGGGCGAGCAATAAGCTCCTCCAGATCAACGTCTTCGGCAAGATTCATTTTGGCAGTTATTGTGGTGAAAACCAAACGCTTTTGACGGCGATCCGGCAACGGGAACTCGATCTTACGATCCAAGCGTCCAGGACGCAGAAGAGCCGGATCCAAGGTATCAGCACGATTAGTAGCCATAATAACCTTAATGTTGGTTGTTTCATCGAATCCATCCATTTGATTCAAAAGCTCCAGCAAAATGCGCTGAACCTCACGATCGGCGCCTGTCTGAGCGTCAAAGCGTTTAGTTGCAATAGCATCAATTTCATCGATAAATATGACCGATGGCGCATTCTGCTTGGCCAGGCGGAACAGATCACGCACCATGCGCGGTCCCTCGCCCAAGTACTTCTGCACAAACTCCGAGCCGACGACGCGAATAAAAGCGGCCGTTGTCTGGTTGGCAACTGCTTTGGCCAGCATAGTCTTGCCGCAACCGGGAGGGCCATAGAGTAGTACTCCGCGTGGTGGGTCAATGCCTGCAGACATAGATCAGATGGAGATAATCCGTTAGGCACAGCTTAAGTACTCACCAATTTGCTTGTACAAATGAGCGTGTGTCAACGGCAGCTCGACAGCCTCGCGTATTTCTTGCTTTTGCATGTCAAGTCCTCCGATATCCGCATAGCTTACGTCGGGTTTCTCTTCCGGTGACAGCATGGATATGGTGCTATCCGCCTCCGGTGGCACCAAATCTACCAAACAGTTGCTCTGTTTGTGCAATGCCACAGAAGCCGACGGCTTGAGCTGCTCTCTATCAATTGTGGACAGCACGCGCACATAATAATTGGAGCCTGTGGTTGAGGCAACAATTCCGGTGTTTTCATCAACTGCCTCTAGAAATTGGCCAATAACCAGTGGCACAGCCTTGGCCCGCTTAACCTCCTCTTGAGCATGTAGGTACTCCTTTTTCAGATTGCGCTGCTCCTCCTTAATGTAGTCTTCCTGAACTTGCAGCAATTCCAGCTGAAGCTGTAATTTCTTATACACCACATAGCAGTCACCCTCATCTAAAATTTTTGGCTCAACGTTTTCCATATTGTCATCTTTGGACACTAACATTTTTTTTTCTATTTTCCCTGTTTGACAGGCCGGCCGATGAGAATGACTTGAAATTTAAAATTGTGTAAACAAAAGTGTTGTAAAGAGTTGTCAACTTTTGCCATTCACGTCGATTGCAGTAGCGTGAGTGCGTGCGTGCGTGAGTCACGAGCAGCTGTTAGTGAGACCTGTTGTTGCTTTTGTTTTTGTTGTTTTTGTTCTTGTTGTTGGGTTCAACGTGGAACGGTTCTATTTTTAAATCAAATTTCGACTTTATTTTGGAAATGTAAATTCTGCTCCACAGAAAAACAAATATACATTGTATGCCTGGGTAATTGGACACACTTGGCAATGCTGAAAACCAAATAGCCTTTGATAAAAAGTACATACATTGTTGACGCCGGCCGGGTTATTTGATGGTAAAAATACGTCACAAGTGAAATATACGTGCATTTACCAAAATACGTAGCATTTGGTGCCAAAGCAATTATGGCAATTATGTAATATGCCAATTGGCTATCCAGCTTAGCGGCAAAACATATTTTGAATTCTTTTGCTACGACCGCAACTGTGAACAATGGACAAGTTGGTGTTCCTGACGGCCGCGGCGCATCTCTTCTATACACCCTTCACTAAGGTCGAGGAGAGCTTCAATTTGCAGGCGATGCATGATATTTTATATTTGCGCAACAATTTCACTCAATATGATCATCTTGAATATCCAGGAGTTGTGCCGCGCACATTCATAGGACCGCTCATCATATCAATCTTGTCTGCGCCGTTTGTGCTGCTCTTCGAGTCGCTGCACATCAACAAATTCTGGGCACAATATGTAGGTAAAAGACACTTGTAAATGAACTCTGCCTGCCCGATTCTAATGCTAGCATATCATTCACAGTGCGTCTTGTCTTAGCTGCAGCTATTTCGTTTGCTTGGAATAACTTGCGTCGGGCTGTTACAAAGATTTATGGCGTCGAAGTTCGTCTGTGGTTCACGGCAATAACCATATCGCAATTTCACTATATTTTCTACATGACTCGTCCTCTGCCGAACGTCTTTGCACTGCCATTTGGTTTGTAGTTCTATTACTTGTTGTTTAATATATATTTATTATTGTAATTTCGACTGATTTTAGTGCTCTATGCAATTGCTTATTGGATGCGTGGCCAAACCAAGCCCTTTATCATCTGCTCAGGCATTTCTATAATTGTATTTCGCTCCGAGTTGGCAATTTTTTTGGGCTTGCTGCTTGCTCTGGACTTATTGCAGCAAAAGTTGTCCATTGATGGGTATGGCTAATATATATATTGCCTGTTGTCTCCGTTTAATAATTGACCTTTCCCCACAGTTTGCTAAAGATTGCTTTGCCAGCTGGTCTCTGTATTTTGGCGAGCACAGTGTTGGTGGATTCGTTCTTTTGGCGTCGCCTACTGTGGCCCGAGGGTGAAGTGCTGTGGTACAATACGATACTTAACAAGAGCTCCAACTGGGGCACATCCCCGTTTTTGTGGTACTTTTACTCTGCTCTACCTCGTGCTATGGGCGCCTCGCTGGCCTTTGTGCCCGTTGGCATTTACTTTGAGAGGCGTCTAAGGCCCTTGGCTCTTTCTGCAGTGGCGTTTGTGTTGTTGTATTCAATACTGCCACACAAGGAGCTTCGCTTTATAATATATGTGTTTCCTGTTTTAAATATTGCAGCAGCGTGCGGCTGCGAACGCTTGTAAGTTGACCTAGTTTATGTGTTTTGCCTATATTGAAATGTTTAATTATTTTGAAAGGTGGATGAACAGGGCCAAATCGGCTTGGCACAGCTTACTGGCGATCCTTGCAGTCGCACATTTGCTAATCAACATGGCTATGACCATATTCCTGCTTGTTGTTTCGGGCACTAACTATCCAGGCGGAGCAGCGCTTTCTCGATTACATCGTCTGGAGGTGGCCAATCCAAATGTTTCGGTGCACATTGCAAACTTAGCTGCGCAGAGCGGCGTATCGCGTTTTATGGAAATAAAAAGTGATTGGATCTACAGCAAGGATGAAACGATGAACTACACTCAAGCCGAAATTGCGAACTACAGTCACTTGTTGGTGGAAGCAAAGAACAAGAACAACGCGGAGCTGTGGACAACGCTGCAGGAGGATTTTGAAATATTGGAGTTTATAGATTGCTTCAATAGCATCGGAATACAATACAACTCCATCTTGCCAGTACGCATCAAGACCAAGCCGTGCATAGGCATTCTGAAGAAGCGACTGCACGTTGAGAAGACTCCTCGACATCAAAAGAAGCCAGCAAAGGATAAGAACTCGAAAGAAAATCCAAAAAATAAACGCAAGAAAGACAAAAAAGAAGCAGACAATTCTAAGCAAAATCAGGATATGTCTTTGGTGGAAGACGAAACTGATATTATTATTAAAGACACCGAGCCGATTGAGATTTCTGAGAAAATGGCAAGCTTTGAGGACGATGACGACGATGGAATAGTAGCTACTGTGGAGGAAACATCATTGGAACAGAGTGCCGATGGAATTGAAGCAACTAAAGAAATCAACTTTCAGGAGTTGCGTAATCTGGCCTTAGACCATACAACACGTAAATCACGTGCTGCTACTAAACTCAAAATACGAAAAATAATTGAACAGCACTACAGGTCCAAGGGAAGACCTATCGAAAACGATTCTGCGGAGCAGCATAAAACAGCGACAGGAGCGCGCACTGGAACGCGTCAATCGGTAAAGTCAATTATCAAGCAAGAGAAGATCAAAGAGATGATTGAGCAGATCGCCACCATGGATCTGACTCGCATCTGCGACTTGGATAAGACATCGACAAAGGAGTGTCTGAAGCAGGTTATTGACAAGATAGACGATGGAAGCATAAAAGCAAATTAACAAAATTGTATTTACCCTTTTGAGTCTGGCCTTATTAGTAAAACTTAAATGATTGTTTATAATAAAGATATTACCAAAGTTAAATTCAAGTGTAAATTTTATTCGCACTGAATGAAATGCTGCAGTCTTAACAATGTAAATTGCGGGAACTGTTGTGGCATGAAAATGTTTAAATTTTTTTCTGATATTCACTATACAGTAACATTACCTCATGTTGAGCTTCATCAACGTGTACTAAATATATGATAAGTGTATATAATATAAGCATTGAATGGCTGCTTAACTCCATCTGAATGTAGGCAGCCATTATTAAACATTATCTAGTAGCTCAGGCCAATATATAGCCGAACCATAGATATATATCGCCAAGAGTACCCACGAGACAGAGCACAAGGGTGAGCCTGTATAGAATATTGTCCATGCCTCCACCCTTGAGGAACACGGGCTTTCCGTCGTTTTCCTGAAACTGCTTCTGCAGCTTGGCCATCTTGGGTGTTAGCTTCCCAGGACCACCACCGCATTTATTCATCTCAATCGGCGATGGTTGAATCGAACGATTAAATATAAGCATGGGTGCAAGAGAATTACACCCATTGACTTCACGCAAAAGGGGCTGTGCATATTTAATAAGATGGTGAACAAATTAAGATACAAATACAAATACTTACGCGAAATTTAGTAATAAAATTCCTCTGCATTTTGGAATAAAATTTGTAATAGCAGATAATTTTATTTGTTTTGAATCAAAGTTGAAATTTTCAGGAATGAGCCGACAGTAAACCTAGCCTACTTCCTAAGTTTTAAGAATAGAAACTGATTTTCGTTTATACGTAGAAAAAAATAAATTCAAGGCCTACTATTTATTTATATTGTTCATCGAAGAAACTGAATTCCAAAATTTTAGATTTTCAATGTATTTTGAAGGTGTGAATTAGTTTTTGAAGATCATTTTAAAGAATTACTGCTGCAACTTTACATTATAAATTACAACTACTTTTAACGAAAGCTAACTTCTTAGTTTTGACGGTTTGGGCTGTATGTACGTACAGTCAGTAAACCGCAAAAAAATAAGTCTTTTACATATAAAACAGATTTTAAAATGTGTGCGCCAAAAATATCGATAAATCGGTTTCCCGATATCGATTGCCAAGTATCGTAAATGTATATGTGTAATATCGATTATATACTAAACATCCGTACGATATAAACAACAACTGGCGTAGTGTTTGCGAATTTGCTGCTTATCTGATTATATTTATTAAATCCACAAGTATAATCAGAAAAGCAGTAATGTCTTTGGCTAAATATTTAAATCGATCCGTGGGCAAAGCGAGTGTAGAGGTTGCCTCGCGAATCTGTACACTGAAACCCATGGAGGCCGAACATTGTGCTATACACTTGGCAAGCGGCAAAAATGTTGTTGGCCGCAGCAAGGAAACCGGCATCCGCGATACGCGCTGTTCCAAGAATCAGGTTCAGCTTAAAGTTGATTTAAAACTTGGCCGCATTCAGTTAAAGGTGCTCGGGCTCAATCCTTGTGGCATTAATGGCGTGATGGCCATGCAGGACACGGAATGCGAGCTACAGCACGGCGACCTATTAGAAATTGTCTACGGGCGGCATCCATACGAGGTAGTCTTCAATCCTGCACCAGAGAATCCGAGCCAGTGCCAAGAAGGCAGCACAGAGGAGCAAGCAACAGTTCCAGTGGGTGCTGCCACAGAGGAAGAGAAGTGGGACGCGATTCCGAGTGGTAAATTGGTAATTTACAGTAGCGCCGGCTTGACTGCGTCCGCGAAGATTGCTGGCTATGATATGGATGGCACCATTATTAAGACAAAATCCGGGAATGTATTTCCAAAGAACACAGACGACTGGCAAATTATATATCCCGAGGTGCCCGAGAAGCTACAGCGTTTGCATAAAGACGGCTTCAAAATTTGTTTCTTTACCAATCAGGGCGGCATAGCGCGCGGCAAAATCAAACTCCAAGATTTTAAAGTGAAAGTCAAAAACATAGTAAAGAAATTGGGTGTACCCGTGCAGGTGTTCATAGCTATAGGCAATGGTTACTATCGCAAGCCATTGCCAGGCATGTGGGAACATCTCAAGAATGAAATGAATGACAATGTGGCTATAAACCTGGATCGTTGCTTCTTTGTTGGCGATGCAGCTGGCAGACCAGAGACGGGCAAGGGTGTCACCAAGCAGCGCAAGGATCATTCATTGGCTGATCGTCTATTTGCCAACAATATTGGCGTTTCTTTCTACACGCCCGAGGTTCATTTTCTGAACAAGCGCGTAGAGCAGTGGAACAAGCCGGATTTCGAGCCCAGCAGCGTGGATAACCAAATACCACAGTTTGAGCCCGATGATCTACAGCTTAGCACAGACAAATGCGAGATGATAGTTATGGTTGGCCTACCGGGCTCGGGCAAGAGTCACTTTTGTGCCGAGGTGCTTGGTGGCAAAGGCTACAAAATCGCAAATGCAGACACTTTGGGTAGCACACAGGCGTGTCTTAATGCTTGTCAGCGTGCGCTAAGCGCTGGTAAGTCATGTGTTGTGGATAATACCAATGTGGATGTGGCATCGCGTACAAAATTTGTAGATCTTGCCGTGGCAAAGAACATTCCTTGTCGTTGTTTCGTGATGAATGTGACGGCGGCGCAGGCGAAACATAACATTGTCTATCGGGAACTATTGGAAACTGAACACTCTTCAATTAGTGACATGGTGTTCAACATGATGAAGAAAAAGTACCAGGTTCCTACTCTGGACGAAGGCTTTACCACAATTCACAAAGTGAATTTTAAGCCGCAGTTTTCCAATGATAAGGATGAAAAATTATACAAAATGTATTTGCTTGAGAAATAGCCGTGACCATGTATTCTAATCTAACGTAAATATTCGTTTAGCAATATCATCTATAAGCCAATCCATGGAGCTTAGCAGCTTCTCTCCAGTTACTGCGCTAACTCCAGCCACCAACCAGTGATGTGTGGTGATATCATCCAAACATAGTATCTGTAAATCATAAAGTGTTAAAAAATTGATATCTTTACAATAAATATATATCGAAGTACGAGACCTCTTTGATTTCGTTTGAGTTTAAAGCGCCAGGCAAATCCTGTTTGTTACACAGCACAAGTAAAGTTGCGCCCGCCAAGCGCTCCTCCTGAAGCAGTATTTGCATCTCTTCCTTACACGATTCCATGCGCATACGATCTGCACTGTCCACGACCCAGACAAGACCATCGGTACACTCAAAATAGTTGCGCCAATAGGAACGCAACGACCGCTGTCCGCCCACATCCCACATGTTTAGCGTGTAGCCATTGTGTTCCAGTGTCTTAATATTAAAGCCCAAGGTGGGCGAGATTTCGTCAATGGGCTCTCCATTGAAACGCTTGAGGATTGTTGTTTTTCCTGCATTGTCCAGTCCACTGCAGATGTTAAATACCATGAATCACAATATTTCAAAACTGAAAGCACGTATACACTTACAGCAGTAGAATACGCATCTCCTTTTCCTTTTGACGCATCTTTTTCAATACTGTTAAGAAGCCCATGGCGCCTTTCAGCTGTTTGTTGCCTTTTAAAACTAATAAATAAATCTATACCGAACAGTTGCGGCAATACAGTTATAACTATATATTTGTTGTGAGTGGCGCCCACGAACAATGGTGAATGGCAAATCTATGAGAATGGCATTTTCGAAACGATCTGGCAACTTTGTTCTCCATAGACGTCAAACAGCTGTCATAATCTGAGGCCCGTAAATTTCTCGCTTCAGCAGTTCAGACCATTTGCATTTCGGTTGCTAAAAATAAAAATATTTTGAGCAAAATGATGAACCTATCCAGGGTGAGTATAAAATGAGAAGCATTATTATTTATGGACTATGAAGCTTCCAATTTCTCCATGGCATTCTCCTGGAAGAATGTATATATTATAAATTAATTACGTAAGATTGCTGGAGCACCCAAACTAACCGCACATTCTGTTATCATAGGCCGTTGTGCGCAGCTTTGCTACCACCAGCTCCCGTCGTGCAACTGCGACCAGCAAGGATCAGATTGAAAAGGGCTACTTTGAAATCCGCAAGGTTCAGGAGCACTACCAAAAGAAGGACGGCAAGCCCGTTTTCCTGAAGGGCTCCGCTTTCGATAGTGTGCTGTACCGCATCACCATGGCGCTCGCCCTGGTCGGCATTGGTGGCATGGGCAAGCTCTTCTGGGAACTCAGTGTGCCCCAGAAGCAGGAGTAATGCGCCAGCAGTATAGTCTAACCTTTAAGCTAAGCCATTACCAGCAAATCCGTACAACCAGCCCCGGCACATTTGTTGCAGCAATGTTCCCTTATATTTCTGTGTTTTGATAGCGTAAGTAGTGCATACATATATATATATATATATTTGTGTGGGCTTATCTAATTCCAATATCTTGCAGAGCTGAGAGACCCCTCGTTTACAACCAAATAGATTGTTGCTTGTGCTAGAATAATTAAGTTAAAAGTGTGTCTAAACATTCGCAAAAGCATTTCAAGCTTGGAAATATAAGAACTTGTCTGTAAAGTAATAAGATTACAATATGTTTTTCATACTGTTTATTTCAGCTACTTAATGAAATGCAGCTTAGGTTCGGTTGGGTTATTTGCCGAATCTTTGACTTGTCTGAATATATTTTCGTTTTGTCGCGGGCTTACAAAGCAAACATGAAGTTGCATTGACATTAAGTAAACAAACAGCGCGACAAAACGAAAATCGCCGCCGCTGTGTCAATGTGTCGGGCTGGATGTGGCGAGGAGTCCGATTTATAAATCAAAGGGCGGCAACTCGGCGCGTTGCCTTTGGCATGGAAATGTACTTTAAATCGAGCGAATCATGCTGCGCTTTAACACACATTGCCGAGCACACACACACACACGCACACTCACGCACAACCAGCAACAACATGCATGTTGTGTGTTTATTAATAACTGAAAAAAAGGAGGAACAAAATAAAAAAAAAAAGCACAGAAGTGCAGCGAAATGTGCAATTTAAGGCGTTTTCATTAGTTATTTCTCCATAAACACTTAAATAAAACTTAAGCATTTAAAATATAAAAAAAAGGGAAACACAAATATAGCCATTTTAAGAGTTTTCTGTGCAATTCACACACATACGTGTGTGTTTCTTTTGCTTTCTGTGTATTTGTGTATATGGGGGAGAAATAAGTCGAAGAACAACTATTTTGCTATTTCATTTGCCGTTACGGTACATTTACATTTTGAGATGTGCACGCGAAGCGCATTAAAACGAACGCGAGTTTACCGTTAACATATTTGGGCCGGATGTGTGTAGGTGGTACGGTACTTAGCTGAACTAGAACCGATTATTCCTTCTGGAGAACATTCGGTAAATTCGGTTTTCCGTGAATTTTCTGATTGCTCTTCAAATCTATCTTCTCTTTTTCTCGCTTAATTAATTAAACGCACAAGCCCTTTGCTGTGGAAAAAATGTGCACTTGTCGTAAACTTATTATATTTCATAGACTGTGAAAAATGTGTATATGACAAAATTCCAAGGAGCGGGTCGGAACGGAACGGTATCTGCAATATCATCAGCAGCACCATCATATGACGGCGAGCCCAACTCCGACTGGCTGTCGTTCCACGCGACTGCCCACAGCCAAATTACAATAATAACTCAAAACGCATAGAAGATGCACAGGCTAAATGTTTTGCTTCAATCCTTTGCCAAAAACAATATAAAGAACGTGCAAACAAAAAGGGCGGGAACTAGCGTGTAGAATCAAGAATCGAAAAATGTGTTTCATTAAATGTTATTTATAGTCAGCAATTTTATGCATTTAAAGCGCGTCTATCAACGGCAGCATCAGCATCTGCATCTGCATCAGCATCAGCATCTGAGCATCGCCATGCGGAAACGACGACGACGCCATATTGAAATTAACTGTTGCGCGCTCTGCTGGTTGAAGGGTGCGAGAGCGAGATAGCTGCAGCGAGAGCGCCATTGCGACCCCAATAGATCCCGATCCTAATGCATATCGTATGTATGGCATGGAAACTTTCACCTTTTTCAGAATCGTTTTGCATTTGTTTGTTTTTACTACGGCATAGATAATTTTGTAGGTTTTTTTTCTTTTCACGTGAAATATTGCCGGGCAAACGGCGCGCGCTCAGATCCAGGCCTTTGCCTGTGCCAATGCTCCGCAGTCGCAGTCGCAGCAGCCGCAACCACAAATCAGAATGTCGTTGAAGCATTCAAGTGCAACCGGCGTGAAGCGAACTCGCTGCTGCTGCGGCTGCCACCGCCGCGCCTCAGTCTCCGGCTACGTTGCGGCAAATCTGGGCAACTCTCAGATGAACGGCCGTTGAGTGAGCGACGTCAACGTTCCATCTATTGTCAGATTGCCGTCGTCTTGGTCTGGACAGGCAGGCTGTAGACCTTCAGACGGTTTTTGTGTATCGATCGATCTAGCCAGGCACGTCCCACACGTCCATAATGCCCAAAACGAAACCAGTTTGGCCTATTAACACTTCGATTACAACTCAACTTTTTGCCGCCGCTCGAGCAGCATTTTTCTGGGTGGTCTTGAGCGACGCTTTTAGTTAAATTTTTGATTTATTTGAGCTTCAATTAGTCGTTGAACAAATCTGTTTATTTGCTTTTAATTATTGTTTGAAACCACAGAGCCGTGCCCCTGGCACAGGTTAGAGGGCGACTCATTCCCCCCAACTGCCCAACATTGCCCCTTCCAGGGAGACTTGGTCGGCAACTTTGTGGCTTCATCGTTGCTTCCGAGTTATGTATAACTGGCCTGAGTAAACGCTCGTGAAGAAGGTTTTTAATTAACACCAACAATATAATTTACGAAAAACATCAAATACGCGCGCATTATTAATGCACGTTTATGTGATTTTATACACATTAAGATCGAGTATAAATATTGCTAAAGTATTTGTTAAAAACCCCCCAAAAAAAAGTGTTGGAAAAAAAAAACATTGCATGCATCATTTTTCAAGTACAATAACTTTAAGCGATGCATTCATTAAAGATGTTTCCATTTGTAGAACCATATCGAGAATTCCAAATTTAATTGTATACTTTGGATTTTAATTAACTTTAAAAGCACCTCTAAAATAAACAGCATATAAATAATACAGTATAATGGTGAGCGTATTATTTATTTTTATACCCTGACCCATTAAAAATGGGTAAAACGGGTATAATGTTTTTGTGCAAATGCATGTAACAGGCAGAAGGAAGCATCTCCGACCCCATAAAGTATATATATTCAACAGCCGAGTCGATCTAGCCATGTCCGTCTGTCTGTACGTCCGTATGTGTTGAAACTGAAATTTTGACTGTAAATCCTCCGAGTGCCCGCGCAGATCGAGTTTGTTTCCAATATTCGATAACTTGCCCCGTTCCCAAGCAATCGATAAAAGTCGATATCGACATCCTGTTTTTTGAGCAATTTTTGTAAATAATAAGAGCTAGAGTCACCAAACTTGACATGTAGCTTCGAGAATAGTATAACTATCTGCATTTTGTGTTGGAAGAAGAGGGTTCAGGGTATCCCCTAGTCGGGTGCTCCCGACTAGAACCTCTTACTTGTTATATATTAGACTCATACATGATTGAATCTGGGGATTGTGTTTTAATAAACAAACAAAAACAGACTGCATGCTTGCCGGAAAAAGTAAACTCTTCAAAATATCGAAATGCATTTTGAAAATTTATAAACCATAACGCCCCCAGACAATGTGGAATGGGATTGAGAATGGGAGCAGCGCCGAAAGCGGCGGCGGCAACAACAAAATCAAATCACCGTGAAAGATGCGCTTCCCATTTCCCGCCGCCCCAGCAAATACATACATACATATATGGTAGAGCAGAGCAATGCCTAAGAAAAGAGCGCGAGGAAGATATTTGGCCTGTGAAATTGAAACCGACGAGAAGTAGAAACATGTGTCCAAATCTTTCACACAGCCGATGACTTGTCCAGCGGAGCCTACCGCGCAATATTACAAACAACTTCATTGGATCGTTAGCCGTGCCCGGGTGCGAACCTCCCGGATCAGGTGACAGTTGCGGTGCGTTGCCTCTCAAGTGAGCCGCTTCAGGTTTATTCCAATAATTCATCGTTAACTGCAATTGCGCTGAGCCATTTTATGTCCACGTCAAGGACGCAACACTCAAGTGGCTGCGCGACCGTTGCACACAACATATTCATCACCGCCTAGTTGATCCCGTCCAACGTACGTCCAACCCACCTTAAGTGCCTGCTCGTTGCCGGCGTAGACAATTCGACGCTTCCGTCCAGCGTTTACACCCTTTGGTCGGAGTGTTATGTAAGCTGGGACGCCGACTTCGCTGCTGCTCCGTATATGTCAGTTTTATAACACATTTTGCCCACTTTACGACACTTGAACTCCCTCATCCCCCCCCCCTCCAACCACTTTCAAATCCGCGGACGCCTCTGTCACGGATGCGCCTTTTGTTTTCTCAAGTGTCGCGCATATTTTCTTTGACTTCGCGATGCTGCTGTTGTTATTTTTGCTGGGTGTTATAACACAAAAATAAGAAAGGGAAAAAACACATAATATTCATTTGTTATGCTTGTCATTTGTCGCCGCTGGCGGCAACTTCAAAGCATGTCACCCAATTTGTTAAACGCAGCTAATTTCGTCTCCATCTTCATCTGGGCTCGTCTTTACGGCATGCGGCTTTTAATTTTCGCATATGGCTAATTATTATAATTATGTTTTTTTGACTTATACACATATGTATTGTAACTTAAGTCGTAAAGTATTGGATCATATACAAAAACTTTAAATGGGGAAATTTTCCTACTTAGAAGAGGACCAGTACATTCTTCCAACAAATTTTTCCACATCAAAAGAAACGATCTACAATATGGAGGAGGTCAAAGGCTTATCTGGCAAAGCAGAGAGACATTGTTCCTAAGCATAAACTAGGGCAATAGCTTGATCAGCTTTAAATCAATTAAACGTGGAAATATATTTTTCGAAATTCCATCCATAAGTGTGGAAAAACCGCGGAAAACGATTTTGTTCAAATTCATTTAGTTGGAGCTTTGAACTTTTCGGAAACCCCAACCCTTCTTGGTGGAAGTGGAAAAGAAAGATTTGATGGATAAAGCTTCGAGATCAAATGCATTCCAAGGATCTGTATGAAAATTCATTTGAGACATTTAATAAATATGTGTTTTAGCGACTGCGGAATTTTCATCCGATCGGTCTCAAGCTTATTTGCAAAGTGTCTGTGAAAATGCATTTAAAGTGAAGAACCTATGGGTAAATAGGGGTCATTTGTATTAGCAAAAATTCAAGTTTCGTCCGTTCAACCATTTTGAATACGTGCTGAGCGATGGCAAAAATTCCACTCATAACTATGCACAACTAAGTGAAAATGGTTCAAGGAAACATTTTAGTTTATCATTCGACCGACCTTATAATTATTTTCAAAGGTCTTTGAGAAAATTCGTATTTGAGACGTATTTCACACGTTTCATCAAATCCATCCATGGGGATTCAATATTGGTCGCGCTGTGTCAAGCCAAAGACAATATATCGTCTTTGGTCAAGCCCCATCAGGTTATAAATTATTCTGGAAACTCTCCTTAATAACTTTATAAACACATGTCCGATTTAATTAAAAATAATTTAATCGACTATAAGCCCGTTTTTAAATATCTACGTGCTATATATGTGAGAAGATAGCTAACTCGTAAGTTTTACTTGAAATCATGAGAATTACATAGTAGGGCGGCATTTAAAATCCTTTCGTTATTTAATTTGAAATGCAGCGGGGGAAGTTTTCAAAAAGTGGCATTGCTTGCAAGGACAAGTTTTCAACTTGATATTTTTATCAACAGTTTTCCTATTTCCTGCTAATGGAAAAATTCACATCTTGTACTATGACAGCCTTTTGCGCCCAGCGAAGGGATTTTCTCAATCTGATAGATGATTGAAAATGAGATTAAAGACAATCGGATAAAAACCAAAAAGTTTCGATCAACTAATTTCGAAAATTTTTTATGTAGTTCTTGGCAAACTCGTTTGAATCTGATCGGATAGCTAAAATAAACGTTATATATAACCACTTTCACTTATTTTTCACGTTTGCGAATGATAACTTCCCTGCGTAGAGTGATTTTACCATGATTAAAATAACCAGTGTACAGAATTTTTGTTCCTAGATCTTACGGCTTTGATCATCAATCAGTATCAAATTGGTATAAAGCCACATCCACATTTAAAGAGGTAAATCTTTAAAAAAAAGTTCCAGGTATTATAAACAAATAGAACAATTATGTAAAAAGCTAGTTACATTTCAAATTTTACTTTAGAGAAATGGTTAATGGTATCCATAAGAAACTGAGCAAAATCGTTCACAAAAGAAACGTTCACAATGGCGATCATCAGAACAAGTCGGCGAGAGAGCAGCGAGTTAAATTTGCAACAAAAGGTACGCGCAGGTAGGCCAAACCGATCGCAGGGAGGCGTGTCCAACTCGTTGGTGAGAGCGTGTGAGTGTAGCGCACACAATCGCAACGTGGGCGCTCGCTCACACATACATTTGCGCATGCAAGCACACAGAGATTGACATGCGAATGTAAGTGTAATAGAGCGGCGTGAGACGAGTGTCATTCTAATGAGGGAACGACAACGAAAATTGGCAGCTACCATTAAATGACGAAATAAAATATTAGTGACAATAATATGAAGACAAAAACATTTTTTATAATTAAGCCTAACCATGCGAAACGCAACGCCTCGGCGAGAATCGAAATGCAGCATCTCAGCAACGCCGACAGCAGCCGCACCAGATACAAGGTGGAGCGGCGCATGGCCCCCTCCTGGCTGGGTAAAGGCAAAAAGGGACATGGCCCAGCGTCGCTTTATTAGCAACAACGATCGCTCTAACGATACGATTTTGTTAATGAAGCAAAAATAGATGCACGCGATCATCAGCTAAATGGCGATGTCGAACTAGGCGGTCTGCCTCGGCCTCGGCCCCGCCTCCCGGTGTCAGCCGGCCTCAGTATGTGTGTGATGCTAAAAAGTCATGACATCGCTCGGGCACACTGCGGAACGCTACGGATACGCTTACTTGCTTCAGATTGGCCATTCAAGCATTCAAAAATTAACTCCGCCCGGTTGCGTATGGTTAGTCAGAGTCACAAGAGCAGACTACTCGTGCGCAGCTGAGATACGAGCATACAACTACACGATATATGCTCACACTGACGCATACACACACACACATGTATGTACATTTATCGCTGTCGGAGCACAGGAGCGCATCGAGGGCGGTTATTGTCTTTTGGGCTCTAATATATTTTATAAAATTCCTATGCTTATCTTAGACTAACTAACTAAAAACTAAAATATACCGAAATCAATAATATATACTAGCCGATTTTTATCTAGACCCTGTAAGTGTATATAAGCTCTTAACTATAAGCTAGCCATAATTTTTTGAAATAGAAGAAAACTCTACACTCAATTGATAATTGATTAGTTGATTATTTGGCTGCAGCTGTTCAATATCTACTCTCTCGATTGTTGGGCGCTCGCACCTTTGAGTGCGCTCCTGTTCGCTGGCAGACATACTTCATTTTTGTTATTTTGCCAGCCAACTAAAACACGCACACCAACACACAACAACAGCGCCATTAAAACCAACAAATACAAAGCGATCGCCGCCCTCAGTGAGAGTGTGTGCAATATGAATGCGAGTGTAAAGAGGAAACACAAATCGTGCACATACACAGGCACGCACACACGCACACTGTTGCATGCAGGCAAACAGCCCGGGAGAGAGAGAGAGTGAAAGAAGGAGAGAGAACGAGATCTTGGGATGCTGCGTCGCTGTCGTCGTTGCTCGTTTTGGCTGTTGGTTCTTTTCGCATGTGGCTGTGGATTGATGAACGTGAGCGACCGTTAGTCGCAGTGGACACGGGTGACGAACAACAACAAGTTGGAGCTGTGACTGTGCAAGTGAAAGGCGCGCTGCTCCCACACGGATCACGGATCACGGATCAGTAGCTGAAAGCAACGGGCAATTGGATTTTAATGCGGAACTGCAAGTGACAAGAATAAGTGTGATCTTTGTGTTTGATGTGTGATGGAAATTCTGATTTCGATTAATACAAACAAGCATTTGTTATTAATGGCGAATTTCTGGCCACCGACTTATGCTAATAATAATATTGCATAAAATCTGAAAAGTAAATTCGTAAAGTGACCAAAGGTAACACACACAGAAATCAAGTGTGAAAAGTGCGTGATAATTTTTGAACAAAAGCCACCGATCGCTTGCCAAAATGTGCTAATCAGATTTCAGCTGTGGTTCAACAACTCACCTGTCTACAGGTAGCCCGTAACTACGATAAAGCGAAGCGTTACGCCAACCCAATCGAAATCCAATCAGGCAACCCAACTGGCGTCGCGCCGGCAACAAGCGCCGTCAATTTGTACAAATTTCATGCCTTAATTGAAACTAACAATACGTCCAAGTGTGATTATTTAACGGTTAACCCAAACTCCCTGCCACCCGATTACAATTAAATAAAAAATATATACTATATAAATATTAATTCGCAAGCGTTGGACGAGCGCACAGAGAAAGTATTGAAATTGGATTTGGATCTGGAGTAGCGTATGAGAAGCCGAGATAGCTAAAAGCAGAAACAATTGTGGAGTTCTTCAATCTGGAAATGGACCCAGGTATGTGGGAGCTACAAAAGCAATTGTTTCTTAAAGTCATAAATATCTGTCTTAAATATAGATCAAATTATCCTTATGATACCCCATACCAACTTTCTAGCATCATCAGGTCATCAGTCTGATCCATTGGAAAACCATTCTCAAATCTTGAAAAACCGTCGGTATTTCTTGGCTTGGGTACAAGATTTCTTTGACTAGAGTGGGGAAATTCAGACGTAAAGTGTTTCGGCGCATTCACATCCTGCTAACCCAGTCGCCAAGTGAACACCTGACCGGGTGTCGCAATGTCCAATGCAAACAAAGCGCAGCTACCTTCGAGTACAAGTCCAAGACACTTTTCGTTATAGCCGTTATTTGCTTTTGATTTTCGTTTCAAAGGTGAGCAGCGCCGCCGCTTGCCGCCTTCTGCGCATGATCGACAGCCTCCCGGTAGCAGAGTCGATTGTTTGCCTTGCCCGGAGATGGGCGATGCCAAAGCTGGGGCCCAAGTGGAAAATATCGCTGGTAGCGACGTTGTCAATGCCTCTAATTTAACTAATGATCGTTGTAATGTTTGTGGTCTGTGCCACACGGTGTTTGTCGTGCGGTCTTCACTTTTGCCGCCAAGTGTCCGTGTCTCTGTTTGTCCATATACTTTGGCCCAAAAACCAAGAGGAAAACTAAAATGAGCATAATACTACATAACTTTAGCTTGCCGGCCAAAATTCATGCAGAGACTTGTTTTGAGTGCCGGATTTGTGGACATATCGATAATCAATTAAGCATCTGCGCAATCTTCAAAATAAACGCAATTTCAAATATTTTGGCATGCGTTAAAACAAGTGCTTAAAGACCTAAATTATGTAATTGCCTGATGCCATCATTTGCATCATTAGCCCAGTTCGGCAAGTGATAATAAAATAGAAATATATATAAATTGGTAGTTCTATAGAAATTTCTAAATTTCTAAAATATGTCTTTGAAATATATCTTTGAAGAACATTACTTTCTCATTACTAAATATTATTTATTTAATGTTTTCTGCATAAGGAAATACTTTTATTATAAACCCAATAAGACATTATTTAAAAGCTACAACAGCTTAAGCAATGAATAATATATTCTTTAGCTATTATTAATGATGAAATACTCCAACAAATTCATGCTTGATTTATGTCATTTTTCCATCTATGCAACATGTAACCAATGTAGCCGCTGTTCTGTCGCATTTAGAGCTTGGAAGATTCTTCCACTTTGGTCCATTAATGACTTGCTTTCGATGTTTTGACATTTTGTTTGTGCACAGCATTGTTTGCTTAGAACGGCCAGACGTAGATGCAGACAGAGAAGTGCAGCCCGTGGAGCCCGTGGAGCCAGTGCAGCCAGTGGCATGGTAGATGCAGAAATGCGTGACTAACGGCAACCGGTAGCCATCTACTTCGGTAGCTGAACATAAAAGCCCAACACGGGCTGCCAACGGGCGCTGTGGCGAGATGCTAAAATCACAGAAATGGGCAGTAAAACAAAAGGCAATAAGAACAACGACAACAACAACCAAGACGACGACGACCAAGACGAAGACGAAGACGGTCACAAATGCAGGCAAACACTTGAGAGAGAGGAAAGAGTCGCGTCAATGTGTACACGTCTTAATGGAAGTGTATATATGTGCACGCATATGCCCAGGAGGAGCAGGGGGGGCGGGGGGCGGCAGGGCAATCACGGGCAGTCATCATAAAACTCCTGATATTCCTGATTGCGTTCAAGTTTTGGTCAACGCTTGACTTACTTGATTATATGGCGTCGGTCGTCGGTGGCCCGCACAGAGGCGACATTAATTAAATCAGCCGCCAGTTCATTATGCTGATGGCCGCCCACTTGGAGCCGCAATCCCGAAGGATTTGCTGGCACTTGACAAGTGCAAGTGCAACATGAGCAGCACAGCAAACGACGTCCGCTTCGATGGCAAAACTCTGCTCATTAACATAAATTTAATGATTTTCTAATCGCTGCATCTGCCACAAAGGGGGGCACGTGTTGGCGCCCCTTGGGTAGTAATTAATGCGCACTCATCAATATGATGCCAAGCCAACGCAAACCAGACATCTGGCTAGATGCTTGAGCTCGACTAAGTCTTAGACTAACCCCTTGATGCCGCTGGCTATTCCCAAAGGGGACGACCCACGACCCACGACCTACGACCCACGACCGGAACTGCAGCTCCAGAGCTCAAAGTGCGCCGGGCAACACATGACAGCGCAGCCAAAATTTATGCCTGTCAGCGGCGGGCGTTTCTCTTGTCGCACATAGCTCGGATGCCTGAGCTGGCGGCGCAGCGGATTCGGTTCTAGTACATTGGCAATGATTGGTTGGATCTTGTGCATTTGCCATTGTTTTAGTTGCGCTCGCTGTGCATTTCGGCAATGCGCGCTCGCATTGTCCACATTCTTGGTACGCGTAATTGAAGTCACCGCAGCATGTCTTGGGCGCGCCCCCTTTTACATGCGCCGGCAACGGGAACGGGCACTGGCAGCCCGAGGCTCGGGCCTCGGCTCACAGCAGACGCTGTCATATTTTCCTAGTTGGATTCGTCGGGGCCCTGGGATCTAGTGCGATGCCAGTTTGCGGTGGCTGCCGTGATTTATGGAGCCATTCATTTCTGTTGACAGACAAAGTTGTTGACGCTGAAGGAATCTATTTAGTTTTATGTACTTTTGATATCCACATGCAGAGGCCAAGGGCAAGGGTGCGGGTGAGGGTGCGGGCGAGGGTAAGGGTGCAAGGCGGAGCTCACACAAAGTAATGAGCTTAATTTATTATTTAAAGCAATAGCTTATATTGAGTTCATCTGAGATTTATAGCCAGAGATGTCTATATGCTGCGATTTATTTAAAAACAATTATTTATTTTAACGTTATCGAAACCTTGGACAGTTTCAGTACAGTTCAGAAGACAAGCTGCATTTACAAATTTACGAAGTTACTCGATCCATCCAAAACATAATGCGAAATAGTATTAGACTTCTTCATTAAACTGTGGATAGAACGAACGTAAACTAGGTCCAGAAAAGTAAAACAAATTTCTTATTAAATTTAAAAATTGTTGTTAGATCCCTTTAATTAAGGTCTTAATCCTATTTCAAGAAAGCCAAGCTGTAATTTACATGGGGTTTTTAATTAATTAGTTTTATAAACTAAATTGATATATTCTTGTTTGTAACTTAAATTTAACTTAAACTCCCTGTGGGATGTCATGTAGCGTAGCACAAGCAAGCACAAATTAAAGATCGGTTAATTTAAAGTAAACACATGACAATCCCGCACTCTTTTTGCATGATAACGCTAGGAATTGAACTCTTGCTGATTAAATGGGAATAACATTGCCACAGTTCAAAGGGACAAATCGACGGACAGTCTGCGTGGCAGACGCTTCCTTCTTCTTGGCTGGCTTGTAAAATTCACTGATAAATAAATGCGATTGTGCGGCAAATTGTGCAACGCTCCGAATGCAAAGTTGTCGACAAGCTCTTATATAGCACTTAGTATGTATATTGGCATGAAATCATGTAAAACGTGAATTTGAATCGTCAACGAACAAGTGAAAAGATTATTTTTAAAACAAGAATAATAAGTTTGGGCAGCTAACATACATTGTGTGTGTCTATGTATGTATTAGTGTGCTTAAATGGGGGCTAACATTGCGTATACGCAATGCAGGCAAAAATGAAATAAAACCGCCGAGCCTCAACAGAATTCAACTGAGTTGTTAAATTAATTTTTGCTGCAATGCAAATGCAAATCAACTTTTTTTTTTTCGTTTTAAATGAAAAAAGAAACAAACAAAGGTCTGACTAGCTAGCGGATACCCTCTGTAGCTGCAATGTTATCCCATTTTTTTTCTTAATGTCACACTGTGCACAGAAGTGAGAAATGTATTGCAGCTGTAGTGTAAAATGGCTTTAACATGTTAATAGTCTTAACAGTGCTCTAATATTTACATGATCCTAATAAATTTAGATCACGTTAGCGAAATATACAATTACTGTAATTTTAAGCTTGGTTAATTATGTAAATAAAATTAATTGATGTGCTGATAATAGGCTAAGATACTATAAAGGATGTTATAACAGATTTGTATTTTTAAATGTGTTGCTTATGTTACTGATTTCAGTATTTTCATATTGGTAAAATTTAAGAAATTCTGCTTCGATAAAATACAAGAAACACGGTCAGTCTGCATTTTTCCCATGCTTTGAGTACATTGCAGTTATATGAACTTAACTGTTATTCTGCTGCATGCGTGCACAATATTCCACATAAATGGAATTATACAGAGTATAAGGATGCACAGTTCACCCTCTTGGCTTTTGGCGGCGGCAGCACACTGTCAATCAAATTGCATGGGGTAGTCCCGGGCAGTGGCCAAAGGAAGCGGGCACCGCATGCCAAGCGCAAGAGATTTATGGCACTACCACAGCCATGTTGCAGCAAAAAGAAAATAAAGCCAAGTGAAAAAGGAAATTTAATTTGCCATGCTTTCTTTGCTGCTGTACAGTTTTTTGCAGCATTGGTAAAATAATAACGCAAATCATGTCCTCAGAAAAATAAAACAAAATACAAAAATTATAAAATCAAAACGATGCCATTTCATGCCAAATTTATATTCCATTTCTGCAGTGCGAATCCAATTGGCGGCCATTTTGTTTATCCGTTGGTCTTGTTGGTATATTTGATCGAAAGTTTGCCTTTCCTTTGTATGCGTCGCACTAATTAGTCAGTATTTTTCTACATTTAATGCATATGTAATTAAAAATACTTATAAAAATATAATGGTAAATTATAGAACGCTTCGTTTGAAGTGGAAACGTGTTAATTGACATATTGCTCATTGCTTAAATTTAAAATGATATTTTATTTAATTTATTGCATTTCTATTGTGTTTTGATTCTGGGGTTCGCTGAATTGCGAATCGTTGATTAAATGCTTATGGCCCATGGCATAATCCCAAGTCATAAATAATACAATGTATTCAACATCGCTTATCAGCTGGCCAAATGGCCAGTTGTCTGTTGAATTTGTTAATTTCAATTATGCATAAAATTAGTTTATTGCCCCTTGGCATTTGAAATCTGTCAGAAACAAATTTCAAATGAAACACATACACATACATACACATGTACATATGTATGTATGTATGTATGTAAATACAAACTATAAAAATAATAGCAAAAGAAACTGTCACAGACAGAGATTTCAATTCATCGCCTAGACCAATAAAAAGCAAGGGTATAAAAAGAATACATATACTATGTGTATGTATCATCGTTTCTTATCAGCAGTCAAGTAGGAAATACAGCTATATATATATATGTAGATATATATATTCATTTTTAATCGCAGCATTGATATGATAGGCCCTTAGCTGATTATCAGCATCGTTTATTTGAGTTATTTATAAATGTACACATATATTTTGTATAAATATATGTATATATTTCCTTGCAATTGCCCGCTATCGTTTTGTTTAGCAAAATATTATTTTTAATTAGTTATAGTTAGTTAAAGTTTGTTAATTGCTCCTGTAATTGGATTTGCATGCATCAGTGAGTTTTTGGTGAACCTTTAACGATTTTATATAATTTATATGTGCATACAAATGCGGCAGGCCCTTTGGCGCAAATTTAATTGCCACAGGAGACTCGCAGCGGTCTCTGTCAAAGCGAATGTTATATATTATTTAATTTTTTGTTATTGCAAAATTCGCAGAACTAGAAAGCCCAGATAAGTGCGTACAGAAAGGCATTTGACTGCATTGGCAACTGCCACTCCATTCGCTGAAGCATTTTGTAATTTGTTTATCGGCCGTCGCAACGGCGGCTGCTGTGGGAACAATGGCCGCCACTGTATTCGGCAATTTCCCAGAATTTATGAATTATAATTTCGCTTTATAGACAATTTTAATTGAGCTTTTTATGGCCTGCGCCGGGCCATGCTGCGCGCTCGGGGAAGCCCTCGTCGTCCACGTCGCCCTCGAGGGCTGCCACTGGAAAAAAGTGTAGGATTTCAGTGCAAACAGAGCCATTTGTTAGCCATTTGTACCCGCTACCGATAGCGACTTCCGCTGCCGTAGGACCCGCAGCAGGACTCTAATGACAGCCCGCATCGATTCATAAAACCAAAATCCAACTGCAAATATTGGCAGGGCAGGGCAGGGCACGGCAGGGCGCGCATCTTGCTTCTTCTGGCCCTGACAAAAGCAAAGGCGAAACAAAACAAAAAATGAGTTTATGATTTTTTAAGCTGTTTGCCAGAGCTCTTCACATTTTGTAGGTGTTTGCCTTTCATTAACAGAAGCCACCGCACAGCTACTTGGATCGTCAGTCAGCGATCCGAGCTAGGCCCAGCTTCCGTTTTGTTTGTCTTGATTAGCTCAGTGACTAGACTGGAAATGCCAGGATACGGCTACTCATTAGAGACAATGTATCGACGCTTGCCGCCGAGCGTATTTTTTATAGACATCACCGCAAACATGGTCTAGAGCGTGCATTTAAGTAGCCCAAGCCCAAGCCCAAGTCCAAGCGCAAGCCCATTTTATTTTGTTTTTTTTTTCTTGTGCGTAACTTAAAATTAAATAAACAATAATATACATGCATGTCTACGTTGTGTGGACTCTCTACATTCGAAGGTTTCCGAGAGCAAACAAACACGCAAAATAAACCCAACGGCAACGGGCAAACACTTCAGCTGCATCCGAGCTGGAAGCTGCCCGGCACTTGCATTGCATAGGCCTGGCCTGGCCCTCAGATCGTAACCCTCTGATCGTAACCGACGCGACTCTCGATTTTGAATCCTCAACGGCGGTGGCATGTTTGCACCTTTAATAAGACCAACACCAGGCAACATAAAATCCAATGCCGACGGCAACCTAGACACCGGGTCATTCTGGCACGATCGAAGGGTCACTGACGGCGACGGCGACGGCGACGGCGACGGTAGCTCATAGTTAAATCTTTGTGGACTCTGACTTAAGTAGTATTTGCCTACTGCACGCCCATTGCAATAGAATCTTGAAATACATATGTATTTACTTTGTTTTCAGATATTGTTTTTGTACTTCTTGTTTTTTTAACAAGATCATCCCACATTTAACAGTTAAACGTTAAATTCGATCGACAAAAAAAAAAACGTACTTTATATGCCTTTAATGGACGAAAGCAATAATTTATCTAAATTTGTTTGGATGGACAAGTAGCACGTCGCAAAAATGTTTTTTGCAAATAAGTTCTTGACTCATCTCAAGCCCCAATCCAAGGCGCACCATGGGATATTTAATTGTAGCGTTAATAGCGAAAATACGTGACTAATTTGCCGGTTGCCGCTGACTATCAGACGGGCTGAGCGGATTCCCGGATGTTGTTATGGCTATTGGTCATAAATCAAGAGTCAACATATAAATGGGAGCTCAAGCTGAAGATCAGCATTAGAGAGAGCCCAGTTAGGTGATAAGCTAGGAACTTTTGATAGCTGGGGCAGGGCTCAAGTTGAGTGTCCAATTTTTCGGGCTAGTAAGCGTGCCAACCTTATCAGCCGGCATAATTCAATATCATTATTAACAATGCAACTTTGGCGCCCATTAATCTTCAATAATTGCCGAAAATTTATGTCATGCGTATTTGAAAAGTCATTAAAATGACGCAGTAAACATTGATCTAAACAACGAAAGGAAACAAACAGAATAGAATGGAAATGCGTGCAGCATCATTCATTGGGGCAGACAACTAAAAATATTTGTGGAGACAAATTTATGAACGTTTAGCACAAAAGTCAAGCACTCGAAGATAATGTTGTTGAGCGGAGCAACAAATTGCAGCTATCACTGCGGATGCCACGAATGCCTGGCCAGGCCGGGGACCGGGCACAGATACCGACGGATCGAGGCAGACAAAATAAAAAAAATGAAGAAAAAATGTAGAAAGAACCGCAGCCAAATCCGGGTAAGGGAACATTTGTCGAATGTGTATGATCTTTGGCGTTACTTGTTGCCGCGCTGGCATTGAGAAAATTTGCTCCTGTGTGGCTCTGCCTGTACGTGGGCCCCCCTTTTGTGACTCAATTCGAAAATAATTAACGATCGCGAGATTACAAATGTCAAACATAATGTCAAGTTGGGCTGCCTTCGTATCACATTTGCTGTCACTGGGAAAATGCCAGGCAAAATGTTCAAAGACGACAAATTCACAGATACATAAAGAAAAACCACCGAGTCTGAAGCTGAATGGACCAGCTACTCCACACTCCACAATCCACACTCCACACTCTGCAGTCAAAGTCCCAGTCCCAGTCCCAGACCCACTCCCAGATCCAGACCCGGACCAGACGGCAATGCGTGTGGGTCTGCGGCGAGCGCCAGCCGATTTGTTGTGACTTATGTCAAAACAATTGTGTTATATCTTGATGTGCTTCTGAAGTGGATGCTTGAGACTGAGATTTGGGGATCTGATTATAAGAGCTCGATAGTAATTACCTGGCTTAACTTATGGTGTAATAAATATAAAGTGACAAATTATTCAGAAGGTTTACCTTTACCGAAAATTGGGATCGCAAACGCACTAAAACTATATTTGAAATTTGTCAAATAAGTACTCCTTTTCGTAATAGAAAACATATAGAAAACGATTTTTGAAACATTTATATTGAATGCTTTTATTTTAAGATAGCGAAAATTGATTGTTAAAACAAAAATATTTTCTTAAATTTTGAAAAACTTTTAGTTTGTTATTTGATAAATATTTTCTACAAATTTATATTTAAATTTTTAATACTTTTATTTTTTCCATTTTTTAAATATGAGAAAAACTTTTGTAACGAAAAAGTTTAAGAAAATATTTTTGAAAAATTTAAATTCTCCAAAGGTATAATTTCTTTATATAAGAACACATTTGTAAAACCAAGAAAGTTTTACGAAAATATTTTTCAAAAACTTAAATTTTAGGACCTTTTTTTTCAACTATTAGAATGTTTTAGAATAAATTTAGTAAATTTGGAAAAACTTTCTTTTTCTAAAATGTAGAGAAATTTCTGTGGCTTAGCTCTTTTGGTAAATAGAAAGAGTTCTAACCGTTTACCAAGATCACAAAAAGCGCACAAAGCAAATGTGGATCAGCACTTTGCAGGCTTACTTCGTATACCAAATCCCTTCGAAGAAATCTTAATCTTAAGTGCATATATCAGTTGGAAACTCCTTTCAGTCGTCAGTGGAAAAGGGCGAGGTTGTAAACAGGTAGAAATATGTTAGTTAACCATCAGTTGGGGCTGGAGCTGGGGCTGGCGCTGTGTCAGGAGCTGGGGCAGGAGCTTGATTTGGAGCTGCAGCTGAATCTGGAGCCGGGGCTGGAGCTGGAGCTGAAGCTGGCGCCGGGGCTGGAGCTGCCGCCGGGGCTGGAGCTGCAGCTGCAGCTGGGGCAGTGGCTGGAGCCGGAGCTGCAGCTGGTGCAGGAACTGGAGCGTTGGAGCTTGAGGTGGAGTTTGAGCTGCAGATGGCGCTGGAGCAGCAGCTGGTATAGGTGCAACAGCTGCGGCTGGAGCTGGCGTGGGTGCAACCGTTGCGGGAGCGGCTGTGGCATTCGCCTGGCCCACAATAACCGTACAATTGCGACAGATTACTGTAAAGATATATAGATGTATATAGAGTACCAAGCAGAATGTCACCCAAGTCATACAATACTCCTTCGAATCGCTTTCGTCGCTGTCATAGTCCCCGAATATGCCTGAGATCCAGTCATAAACATCGTTTTTCTGCAAAGCTAATTGACTTAGTCGGGAATCTCAGTCGAGCTACTTATAAAGAAAAATACCGTTCTTGCTGCACGGTCCTCGGCAGGATTGGCATGCGCTGCCCGAGACTTCAACGACAGGACTAAATAGAGCAAAATAATTAGTTTAGTTCCAATAGGCATCTTGACTTTAACTAAAATGCGATCTGGCCGAGACATCGGCTTTTATAGACACCCCAACGGAGCGCACGGAGTGCACTGTTTTTGTAACGTGCTTGGAACGCACTAAAAGTAAATAGTAAATGTTTTTATTATGCAACAATTAGAATTATGCGGGGTTTTTGCACGAGCTCAACTCGGTTACAGATCCAAGCATATCTGTATCTGTATCTGCATCTGACTCTAAGGCTGTCGAGGCATACGCGAGAGCTATTCCCAATGAGAATCAACTTTGTTGGGAGCACCGGCTAGTTTATTTATGCAGCTGCACGTTTCGCTTGGCCCATTTGTCTGGCGAATGGCCCCAACTGCGGATTACAACAAAAACTGATCGAAGTGCAATTGACAAATGCGCAAATGCATAACCATAAAGTACACGAAATTCGATGCAGTCTGTTGATGCCGCTTCAGTTGGGGCAACAAGTGTCTGAAGGGTTTCCAATTTGGATTTTGTAACACGAGACTCTGCAACAGTCCAGCACACACACCCAAACACACTCTCACACACATTATTTTAATTATGGCAATGGGGAGCGCCTCGTTAAAGTACTAGCCACAATATTTCAGTTATGAATGAAAACCAATCGAGGTCGATACACTTGTTTGTTAGTTCCTCAGACGGCTCCATCTGCACCCGCTCTATTCTCCGATTCCTTGGCCTTTGTCCGGCTCCATCCCGAGTTCTTGCACTTGCAGTTGCACTTGCGGCGCGTGTAACTCGGCAGCCCTATTGTGATTTTTATGGCGCTCTTTGGGGCACTTTGCTGGCCCTGTACGTGTTCTTAGTTAAAGTTGTACTTCTTGCTGTTGCCGTGAAACCTGAGGCTAACTACATGATTTTAAATTGGACGACTCAGATGTGCGAATTTTCTTAAGTGACTGTAATAAGTTGGCTCTGACTTCGGGGGGGGCAGAGGAGCAGGTGCTCCAACCAATAGACCAACCATTGCCAAATCAACTATTTTCATATAACAACATTTAAAACAAACGAATTCTATTTCTTTTCACGGTCCAAAACTGGACATTAAAATAGCTTCACACGGCATATTTATTTTAAGTCAAAAATACTTTAAATAAACAATTTTTGATTGCTTTTAATTTGAAATTTATTCGAAATATAGAAAAAGTTATATTTTTAATAGAAAATCATAAGTTTGCCCAGATTTAAAAAATCAAAATAATAATTTATTTTGTTGTTAATTGAAATAAGTAATTCACAGGCTTTCCGATAGATCCGTGCAGTTAGGTAAAGGGACAGCTCCGGCTAATCATTGCGTCGACATACAAAATGCATTTCCGCACGTTCGGCGCATTTATATTGCTTTTTTCTTTCTATGCCGCAATCTTTAGCATGATTCGCACACACACGCACACACACACCCACATCCGCAGTTCTGGGAAGCAAAGTGTAGCGATTTTCAGGCGAACCAGAGGTCCATAGACCCCAATCCGCTCCCGGCTTCCCAACCGGAGCTAATTAGACGCAAATGTGCTTTTGTTCGCCCTCTCGTTGTTGTTGTTGTTGCTTTTTCTATGCTCACACACACACACACACACACACACACACACACACACACACATGCACACATATTTATACAGTGCTCTCTGCTTCATCTCCTTTCAGAGTCGCAGTGCCCGCAGTACGGCGAAGTGAATCAGCTGGGCGGCGTCTTTGTGAACGGCCGGCCGCTGCCGAATGCGACGCGCATGCGCATCGTGGAGCTGGCCCGGCTGGGCATCAGACCCTGCGACATCTCGCGCCAGCTGCGCGTGAGTCACGGCTGTGTTTCGAAGATATTGGCGCGCTACCACGAGACGGGCTCCATACTGCCGGGCGCCATTGGTGGCTCCAAGCCGCGTGTCACCACACCCAAGGTGGTCAACTATATACGGGAGCTGAAACAGCGCGATCCGGGCATCTTTGCCTGGGAGATACGCGATCGCCTGCTCAGCGAGGGTATATGCGACAAGACGAATGTGCCCAGCGTCAGCTCCATTTCACGCATACTGCGCAACAAGCTGGGCAGCATTGGCCATCATCATGGTGCCGGCAACGGTGGCTCCGCATCCCTGGGCATGGGCAACAACGGCAGCAACGGCACCGGCGGCAACACTAATGCAGCCAATGGCAGCGCCGTTCAGCACACACACTCCGCGCACCAGCATCATTATCATCACCAGCATACGGCAGCCGCGGTGGCGGCCAGTGCTCATCATGCGCACGCCCACGCCCATCTGTACAGTTCCATCTACCAGCCGTATACCGCGGCGGCTGCCTATAGCATGAAGGCCGTCTCCTGCGGCAGTCCCTCGCCGCCGCAGGCGTCGCAGACGCATCAGCTGCGCAGCGTGGCCGCCGCCCACTGGCCCTCGTCGCACTCGGTGACCGACATTCTGGCGCATCACCAGGCCGTTGCCCTGCGCGCCAGCTGCCAGGGCAACACAGTCTCTCCGCTGCCGATGACTCCGTCGCCGGTGACCGCCGCCACCGGCGGACAGCCGCTGCTGGACTGCGAGGGCGGAGCGGCACAACAGCCGCCGTACAACTACTACATGTACTTCCAAAATGGCGGCATGCATCATCATCACCACCACGGAGGCATGATGACGGCCGGGGCAACTGGTTTATGAGGCGACGGCCCAGCGCCCAGCTCCTCCTGGACCGGTTGATGTAAGTTGGACTGGTTTCGAATCGCGTCCAATTGTAAGTAACTGCAGCTCGAATTGTTAGTCAGGCATGTGTGAAGGGTTTAACTACGATATATCATATATATATATATATACATAATCCTATATGATACATATACGAAAATAGCGTAAGGCTTGCTCTAAGGTCCGTTCGCCAATGTCCAGCTCGCACATGACACTAACAACTCCCGTATAAGAATTGATTAAATAGTTAGTCAGACATTGGGCAATGGGTCTAAATGATTTTAATATAATAGATAGGTGTAGTACAGGTGTGCGCCATGGAGCTCTCTGCTTAAACGAATTTGATGTAATTTTGGAGATTTTCTTTTACATTTTTTTTTTTTTTACATTTATAGGCAACTTTTTAATTGTTAAAAAACAAAAATAAAGTATTGAGTTGTGTTATAAAATGTAAAAACTTTATTATACCTAGGTTCTTGTTCTCATAATTATTTGTACATTATGCTCTTTAAGTAAATACTAGTTGACTAATTTATGCCATAAAACTCAGAACGAAATTTTTAAAATAAAATTGGTTTTTTTTCAACCAAAATATTAATGCCAAATTTATAATAACTATGCGGTAAAGAGGGCTGACAAGAAACATGCTCGGACTGAAGGCGTGGCTTCAATCAAACTTAAAAAAAAAAAAACAAACAAAAAAAAAATACTAGTTGCAGGCTTATTTTAAAGTTAAATCATACATATTGTGCTGTAAATATATACATATGTGAGCCTTAGATGAATATAGTTTGTTCAAGGGCAACACTCGCTCTCTTGCGGATCTTTCTTGATCCAACCAAAGAAAAAGTAACCCACGCCCAGGCCCAAAACCACGGACAAGCACAGCCAATAGTTGAAGTTCATGAAGACCAACATGAGCAAATAGGATATGATAATTTGGACCAGATTCAACAGAGATTGGATTATGTGCGGCGTGTTGAAAATGTTTTGCCAATATGTCTTTTCCCTGATTTCGGCCAGTGGCGTTTCCGAGCAGCCGCCTCCGCTGTCGTTCACATTGTTCTTCTGGCGCAGCGCCGCGGCCAGCTCAGCCTCCCTGCGCGCCTCCCGTCGAATCAGTTGCTCGCGCAGAAACTTGAGCAGCTCGTAGAGAAAAGAGAGCACAAAAAATGCAATGCAGGAGAAGGCGAACTCGGTAACTGTTGCTGCCACCCAGCCACGCCACAAAATTCGCTCGCAGTGGCCGCCATGGAACTGTTGAGAGAGAGAGGAAGAGACATAAAATTGATCACAGGGTGACACAGGTAAACTAGATCATAGTACATGATAGCTAACAGATTACTACATGCATTCTTATCGCCAGAGCACCCGGTATTTCCTAATATCTGCTTCTTGCTCAACAGAGCTTATAGGCAAGTGTACTCTTCGAGTTGAGCGTAACGCGATGTTGGGGCGAGAGTGAGAGTGCGAGCTGAAATTTAGCATCATAGCAAAACAATTTGTTTGCATGTATTTGTACCTGCACAGAGCGTGTGAGAGATGTGCTCTCGAAGTGTAATCTGGTGAATGCGAACTAAATTAAATGAAATCTCGGCACTCGCTGCTGAATGCAAAGGAGAGCAACATTAGTTACATCTGCAGCAAATAAATTCGAAAGCAGACGGATATATGTATGTACATATATACGCCAAACCCCAATATTTGTTGTTGCCATAAAAAGCTGCAGCTGCAGTGAGTGTAATGGGATAAGGCTTTAGTATGAAACTTACCACCATGATCATTGGGCAAGATTTGGCAGCGGTAACAGATTCTGATCCATGATCATCATGGTCCATGGTCATCAAGTCCATTGTAATTGGATTTTGCATACAATTCAATTATCCGCCAAGTGAATACGAACGTTAAGCGCCTGAGCCACTGATAACAGCGTTGACACTTGCTTAACTGCTGAGAGCGAAACGTTGACTGCTTGGGACAAACGAGCGTATGCTGTTTTTTAAAGAAAACCTGACACTAATCCCGCCAAGGCGATAGCCGGTGCGCTTATCTCTGAGAAGTATGTGTTATCAGCACGCGCGGAGTGCAGGCGGCGATATCAACGATAGCGCGCATGCGAGGAGAGCCCAACGATGTTGACACCATTGACTAACAGACACAGCGACAGGTGTGTGGGAGAGAGAGCGACAGAGAGAGAGAGAGTGACAGAGAGAGAGAAAGAAAGCAAGTGAGATGAGAATCCAAATAAATGTTAATGATAGCCCATCTATTTATCAGTTGCAGATCTGCATGCTGTCTAGCTGGCTGTGATCTGGCCTGGATACTTGGTAGAGCAATAAAGTTGTATTTTTTCTTAGTGAAATTCTATTTCAATATTGATTTATGGATTTTCTGAAGTTCACAAGAGTGGTAATTAAGATTATTGGTAATTGGCCAAAGTATTTATTTTATTGTACGCGGCCAAGTATGTTCCCATGTATGTGCATATTTCTCGAGCGATAGCAACCGTCGACGAGCGACTTTGCTCGATGTCTGCATTAGGCCCTCTTGGCTTTGCTAATGTTTTGTTTCTAACTGGTGCAGAATTGCGTTTGGATAATGGCCGTGCGCAAAAACTCTACGGCCGTGTGCAAAAGTTACGGTTATTCTTAGTTGCCGTGCGCAGATTTCGAAAGATTGGTGGCGCGTGCAAAATGAACGGTAAACGATATTGGCTTGGTCTAAATGGTTGGGTTATTGAATAGTAAATTACTAAAAGCTATTGGCCAAAACTTCAAAAGCTTCAACAAAATTTGTATGGCCTAGACCAGGCTATTCCTTTTTAATATAATGTGTTCAATAAACATTCGAAGTGCATAAACATTTAAAGTGATCCAGTTGTAAAACATTTTTTGATTAAAATTAACATGTATTACTTCAATTGATCATATGGGTCAAATGTGCTTAAAAATGATTTGCATCTTTTTATGGTTTAGATAGTAGCTCACACATCCTTGATGCTCACCCTTTTATCATTTTACCTGCATAGGCCAATGTCATAAATCAAGCTAAAAACATGATATTAATTATATATTTATTCTGTAATGACAATTTGTTTTGGCAATTAGTAGATTTCTTACACTAAAAAACTTCCTGTTACTCTGATAATTGTATAGAAATTAAAAAAATTTATGATCAATTGCTAAAACTTAAAGAAACTGAAAGATTAGTTCTCGGAAATAAGATCTTCCACAAATTAAAATTGTTTAGACATTACAATTACCCCTTTCAATGACCTACAATTACTCTTTGGAATAAAACACTTCTGAAATATCACATAAGTCAATAAGTATCATTAAATAAAAGTTATAATCATCTCTAGCATTATGTATTCGAATTTGAGAACGTCCATCATAGTATGTTTAGAGCGCGTGATTTGAAATCCTGTTTTTAGCCTTACCATACAAATGTAAAACGTTTTTCATTCAATGATGTGGCAGCATTCAAAAAGCAAGCAGCAGTGTGGCAACGTAGTTGCTCATGCAAAAGTAGGGATATTTTCTATCGTATGCAGGTAAACGATATTTTACTTTGATATTTCAACATATTTGCCAAAGTTTTTCCAAAATATGTATTTGATGCTGGCTAAAAATGTATGATCAATGATCATTGATCATGGTATCGATAACGTCAGTATTGTTTGTATCGTACATAAATTATTTTCAAATGACGATATATCGATACGATATATGAATACCCCTATGCAGAGCCCAAGCCTAGAGACAGAAGTTCTTGCCAAATTTAGCATACAGAGTGGTTCTGTATTAGATAGATTCTGACTGTATATATCAATGTGTAGAATATTCCAATAAGAAACCCACTAAGCACAGCATTAATATGTTTGCGTTACGACATTTGCGACTACAGAGCAGGGCTAAAATGCATTTGCCATACACTGCAGCAGCAGCAGCAACAACAACTGTAAAACACATGCCAGCTGTGCCGGCGCGTGTCTACATTGGGCTGCACACACACGCCAGTGACTACCGCAAGCAGAGACTGCTGATGCTCCAGGAGCACATGGCTAGCTGGAGGCTGCATCAAAGAACTACGACAACACTGTCAGAGTCTTCAAGCCCGGAAAGCAATGCGCCGCACAAGTCATCGCTTCTACAGGAATTGGCCGCCGCCGCTAAGCCGTACGCACAGCTCATGCGCATTGATCGGCCAATTGGGACGTACCTGCTCTTTTGGCCCTGCGGCTGGAGCATTGCGTTAAGCGCTGATGCCGGCTGCTGGCCGGACTTTACCATGCTGGGTCTGTTTGCCACGGGAGCGTTGATCATGCGCGGCGCCGGTTGCACCATTAACGATATGTGGGACAAAGACATCGATGCTAAGGTGGAGAGGACGCGCACACGTCCGCTAGCCTCTGGGCAAATCACGCAACTCGATGCGATTGTGTTTCTCTCGGCGCAGCTAAGCCTTGGCTTGCTAGTGCTTGTGCAGCTCAATTGGCAATCCATATTGTTGGGCGCCAGTTCGCTGGGCTTAGTCATTACATATCCACTGATGAAGCGTGTCACCTACTGGCCGCAACTTGTGCTCGGCATGTGCTTCAACTGGGGCGCCCTGCTGGGCTGGTGTGCTACCCAAGGTAGCGTTAATCTGGATGCCTGCCTGCCATTGTACCTGTCTGGTGTTTGCTGGACCATTGTCTACGATACCATCTATGCGCACCAGGACAAGCTGGATGATTTGCAAATTGGTGTGAAGTCCACAGCGCTACGTTTCGGAGCGAATACAAAAGCTTGGCTTTCGGGTTTTACGGCTGCTATGCTGACGGGCTTGTCGGCTGCCGGCTATGCTTGTGATCAGACGCTGCCCTACTATGCCGCAGTTGGGGTCGTTGGAGCACATTTAGTGCAGCAGGTGAGCCTTCCATGGAGTAAATAAATTTGCTTTCGAGTAAACTCTGACTATTTTACAGATCTACTCACTCAACATAGACAATCCCAGCGACTGCGCCAAGAAATTCCTTTCGAATCATCAAGTGGGCCTCATTCTGTTTCTGGGCATTGTGCTGGGCACCCTGTTGAAGTCGGAAGATAACAAAAGGCAGCGCAAAGCATCGACGACACCCGCAACTACTCCCGCATATGTACCCTTACCGCAATCACAGCCAGACGTTATAAGCTGAAATGTTTTATGGTTGTGATGTTAATTTAATTTTCATCCACCATTTGCGCTTTCTGTTCGCACTAGACCAAAGTCTGTAGATAGCTAAATAGTTTAATTATTGTATATGGTTTTATTTTTTTATTAGTAATTTTAATGGTATTCAATGCAGATTGTTATGACAATATTAAAAATACCTCGGGAAAAGTCAAAGAACGTTTCATCTTTGCACGCTTTCATGCCTATCGACCTTCAACGTTTGCAAACAAACTGGTTTCTGTATTAATGCTTAATCGTTAGTTTTAATTACAAATACAGATTATGACGTTTGTGTGTGTTGTAAGACAAATACTCTTCATATGTATTCTTTTCAGCTAAGAGAAATTGGTTGAAGTTGTACATAAGTGAAATAAACTAGTTGGTAGAATTGAAAATTATATTAAATCTGCCACATTCATCGGCATCTCGTCGATTTGCGTTGAATAATATTGCTCAATATCACGCAAAATGCGTATATCATCGGACTTTACAAAGTTAATGGCCACACCCTTGCGTCCAAAACGACCCGACCGACCGATACGATGAATGTACAGCTCACGATTGTTGGGTAGGTCGTAGTTGATGACTAAGGACACCTGCTGCACGTCTATGCCACGCGCCCACACATCGGTGGTAATGAGGACACGTGACTGTCCAGCTCGGAACTCTTTCATGATTTCGTCACGCTCCTTTTGCGGCATATCGCCGTGCATGGAGCTGACCGTGAAGTTGGCCTCGCGCATTTTCTCAGTCAGCCAGTCGACCTTGCGCTTGGTATTACAGAAAATGACCGCCTGTGTGATGGTCAGTGTGTCATAGAGATCGCATAACGTATCGAATTTCCATTCCTCGCGCTCCACGGCAACAAAAAATTGTTTAATGCCTTCCAGCGTCAATTCATCACTGCAATGGAAATGTGTTTAAAATAAGCTACGATTGCTTTAAATTATTCTCTTTTTACCGTTTGACCAAAATTCGAATAGGATCCGTCATGAATTTAGATGTCATTTCCAGAATCTCATGCGGCAGGGTAGCAGAAATGAGCACAACCTGCGTGGCTGGCGGCAAATACCGGTAAACATCATAGATTTGTTCCTTGAATCCTTTGTTCAACATCTCATCCGCTTCATCGAGTACCAGCATTTTGATCGCTCTACGGGATTTACATATGTTAGATATGTATGCATGGTAAGTCATCAAATAAACAGGTAAAACCTTACCTTGTGCGCAGAACACGTCGCTTGATCATATCGAAGACACGACCCGGTGTTCCACTCACAATATGCTGACCGTAATCCAGCTTGCGTATGTCCTCACCCAGATTCGTACCGCCAATGCACACATGACACTGTACGTTCATCATATCGCCCAGAGCAAGAATGACCTTTTGGATTTGGACAGCCAACTCGCGTGTTGGTGACAGACACAGCACCTGAGTCTCACGCAGCGTTGTGTCCAGGCTCTGTAGTATGGAAATGGAAAATGTGGCAGTCTTGCCCGTACCGGACTGCGCTTGGGCTATGACGTCCCGCCCCTTCACAATTGGCTTGATGCTGCGCTGTTGTATGGCCGAAGGTTTTTCAAAGCCTACATGGATTATACATACATATATTATTACCAACGAGATCTTCGTGATGCATACACACACAAGCACTCACCGTACGCGTAAATGCCGCGTAGCAGCTCCTCCTTGAGGTTCATGGCATTGAAGGTGGGTATCACCTCAACGTCTTCGCTAGTCTCAAACTCCACGTTCGAGAGATCCTCGGCCTGTGCATTCTTGCGCGCCATTTTTAACTTGTGCTTGACTTAAGAATTCACAATAATAGTTTTACCAAGAGCAACGCGAATTTTCTAAATATTTTTTCTATAACTTTCATGCGGCTTGGGGATGGAAAATTGAAACAAACTCAACTATCGATAGCGAAGCGTCGATATATCGATAGCGATTAAAATCAACTCTTCTAGAGTTGTCAATAAGATGGTGGGAATTTATTTTAATTTGATTGCGAGCTTAATTTGTTCAATTTAATTTTTGACGCGACTTTTTGCTAATAGTTGTGACTTCGCCTTCTGTTGAACTCATCAGTAAAAACTCCTTTATGCAGTTATATTACTCGTATAAATGTAAAGCAAATATATGAACACAGTTTATTTTTAACTTGAACGGAATATAAAAAATATTATTTCTTGATAAATCGGTTGAAAACCCGTTTAAATGATTTAAGGTCTTTTCTTTTTAGTTTTTTTATCTTTTTAAATATATTTCGTACGTTTTCTATGCGCTGCTTAGCCTCTTCGGCCGCACACTCTGCCTTCTTAGCGATTTCCTCGGTCCGATCAAGATCAGCTCGGGCTTTTTGCATGCAATGGTTTAAATCGTCTACCCGCTTTTTGATGTTTATTCTCAGCATTTGCTTTTCCTGTAGCTCGGTGTTGGCATTAGCTGCAACTTCCAGAATTTGCTCTACATTTTTTTTTGCTTCTTCGAGGACGTTCTGCATTAGCTCCAGATGCCGTTTGATGTGCTGGGCCACCCGCAAAGCCGTCTCAATGTTGGATTTGCTATGTCCCAGCGCCTTCTTGACCTCCTCTAAGACGGCATCGGCCTCGATCTGGCTCTGTTCCAGCTGTTCGAGCAACTGCTTCTTGCCATTCAGTGCAGCCTCTGCCGCTCGAGCGGCCTGCTCAGCCTTATCGGCCAATCGATCCATGGCTCGCTGACTGGCCTCCGCACTGGCGCCGTTTTGTGCATCCTTGGCCGCCGTAGCCTCATTTGCTGCATTCGAGGCAATTTTTGTGGACTTCAAGTTGATCTCACAGAATTCCGGATCGCCGCCCTGCTTATGACATTTCTTCATATGGTGAGACGCTTTGCGATTGCACGCGGGCTGTACTCCGATCCCCATTACGATGTTCATTGTGAAGATCAACACCAGAAGCTTGCAACGCATTGGAAATTTGGCATCTTACAAAATTCTCCAAGCTCAGCTGTCAGCATTGATTATTTGAATACAATATATGCTCGGCTGTAATCAGGAAAGGCATCTGAACTTGTACAGAATGACTGCTAAGGCTGCACTGCTTCTGTTCCTGTTGCTCTTCACTCTGTCGTGGACGCCAGCGTTTGGCTACAACACGGGTAAGGTAAGTGGTTGACAAATACTTTGGGGGCCGCTGACAATACGGTAAATGAATGCATTTCAGTCCCAGAAGCGATCTATAGGCTTATCCAGCTTACATTTCGATGATGGGCAAAATGAGGTCATGGAAGATTGTAAGAAAGAGGGTAGAGATGGTTCCAATGTACGAGTATCCCTTAATACGGTCCCAAGACAAAAGGCCTCCTGCATTGCAATAAAGGCAGCACAAGAAGCGAAGGCTGCATCCGATGCTCAGCTGCCGGCCGCGGAAAATGCTGCTCACCAGGTTAAGATGCAGCTTGCCGACAAGGCGCTGGCCGCAGCAAATGCCGCAGAGGCTGCTCTGGCGGGCAAAAAGCAAATCGTTGATCAACTGGAATCGGAGGTGCGTGAAGGTGAGATCGTCGTCCAGGAAGAGTCCGGCTCCCTGCAAGCATCGCAGGGCAACTGCAACGCAGCCACACAGGCGGCGAGGCAAGCTGGCCTACAGGTGAAGTCCTTGGGCGATGCCGTCAAGAACGCCCAGGCGAATGTGCTTAACTCGGAACAGGCTGCCAACGGTGCCCAGCAGGAGCTCATCGAGAAACAGCAGCTAGTTGAGGCCGCCAAAAAGCGCGTTGAGCTGCTCCTTCGACAGCTCGACGGAGCACGAACCGATTTCAGGAATACCCAAAAGGCGGCTGAGCGTGCCGCGGGCGCCGCCCAGGAAGCCAAACAGCGCGCCTCCCGGGAACGCCGCATGGCCGAAATACGCTTCAAGCTGCATCAGCATGTGCATCAGTAAATACATTCATATTCAAAGTACTCCTTGTTATTATATTTGTGAATAAATTTCTTTATTCTTTTTGCTCAATATATCTCTTTGTTAAGCTGTTCTTTAAGTAAATAAAGAGCTAGGAAGCTAGAACGGACAGACAGACGGACATGGCTAGATCGACTCGGCTATCGATGCTGTTGAAGAATATATATAGTTTATGGGATCGGAGATGCTTCCTTCTGCATCTTATATACATTTGCACAAATACATTAGACCTCTTTTACCCACATTTAATGGGTTCGTCGTTTAAAAATGCTTAGTAAAAATAATGGAAATAAAAAAGTCAAGCGAATATTTTACCCTAGCCTTGTTTGTGCTTGACTTTTAACAGAAAATATTAAACGTCACTTCCATGCATTTTCCGCACTCCTAATCCAATTTAACACTGAGCGGATAGTTAATAATATGGTTTCATACAACTGTATTCCACCAATTTTCCACAGTTGTAGGTGAAATCTTCGCTAAAATTCAAGCTTCTAGTTCTTACGGCTGCGTTGATCATCAATCAATAAAAATATGTAGCTAGATTTGAATATTTGATTTATTTTTTATTAGATAGAATTTAGAATTTAACACTGAGCGGATAGTTAATAACATGGTTTCATACAACTGTATTCCACCAATTTTCCACAGTTGTAGGTGAAATCTTCGCTAAAATTCAAGCTTCTAGTTCTTACGGCTGCGTTGATCATCAATCAATAAAAATATGTAGCTAGATTTGAATATTTGATTTATTAGATTTATTAGATAAATGAACTAGCTGGGACACCTATGTTAGCTAGAGTCTGGCCAGGGATAGAGTACTGGTGCTTGTCATGCTGCCATAATCGCCTGCACAATTGCCTGCTTCCAGTGAGTCCACCGAATACGACAGATTATCGGCCGCATTTGGCAAGAGCTCCAGGCTAAGAGCGTGGGTATTGTAGCAGAGGATCAGCTTGGTCTTCAGACCCTCGAAAATGCTAACCACACTTGGCTTGAGATTAAAGAAAATTATTTTTTGCTGACGCTGTTGAAAATCTTCCACCATGGAGGAGATTACTTTGGCGGCGGTGAAGTCGGCTGCAAAAATGTACGTACAGTCGATGACAATGGGCAGCGTTGACTTGCTGCCGGACTTGAGCACCATGTTCCTAACGAACTCCACTGAGGGAAATATGAGGCAACGATCTGGCGTGATCTTTATAAACTTAATGCCATGCTCCGTCTCCAGCTGCTCCAGCGTTATCCTGGGCCGTGCCGCGTGGTAGAGTATAAAGAGCTGATTAGCTCCAATGGCCACAACGATGCCTATCTCTAGGGGAAGCACCAGGCAGGTGATGAACGCCAGCAGGCCAGGCACAAGATCAGCGCCTGTAAATGTGGATATTCCAAATAAAACCTTGGCGGCGCTGAAGCAATTGACTTACGTTTGCTGCGCCACATGGGCACTACGATCTGGTATTGCACCTGGAAGACTACGGCCGATATGATGATGGCAGCCAGCACAGCCTTCGGAATGAAGTAAAAGTACTCGGTGAGGTAACTTATCGATAGCACCACGATGATGCCAATATATAGATTGGACATATTGGTGCGACAGCCGCTGGCATTGTTGACGGCGGAACGGGCCAGGCCGCCGTTGCTGCGATAGCCGCTCACCAGGGAGGTGGCGACGTTGGCCACGCCGGTGGCAAACAATTCTTGGCTGATATCGATTTGCTTGTCCTTAGCAAATGCCTTGCAGACGGACACGTTCTCCAGCAGCGCTATGATCGGCACTATAACCAGGCCATAGCCCAGGCTGTGCACCATTTCGAGGAAGGTTTCGCCTGGAGCAGCGGGTATGCCAGCTGTGGCATTGCCCGGCTGCGCCTCGATCGTAAAGTTTGGCAACGACAATGTGGGCAGACCAGGTGGTATGTAGCCGGTCAGCCGGAACGGATTCATGCTGTTCGCCTCCAGATGCATGGCCACCAAGGTGGCGCCAATGACAACAGTTGCATTGCGAGTGACGCCCACAAATTTGATCACCGCGTTGAGCACGCGCTGCAGCTGACTACGCTCGGACTTCTCCTTGGGGCCTATGCGTAGTTGGCTTAGGCTGCGTATGGCCAGCAAGAGTGCCAAGCAGCCAAAGCCCAGGCAACTATCCCAAATGCGCAAGTTTTCAATGTCGCGAAACATGCTGATCCAGCTCTGTAGAAACGAGCCGCCCTCACTGTTCACACCCAAAATGTACTTCATCTGCGAGGTGAGGACAATTAGTGATACGGCACTGGTGAAGCCCGCGCTCACCGGACCCGAGACAAACTCCACTAGGCAGCCCAGCTTAAAGATGGCCATAAGAATCTCTATAATGCCGGTGAGAAAAGTGAGCAGCACTGAATGTGCCCAAGAACCCTGTGCGAACTGATAAGTCATCAGTGAGGCGACGGCGGTGCTGCCAATGGTGTTATCCTTGCAGGTGCCCAACAGAACGTACACAAAACAGCCCAAGAAGGAACCATAGAGACCCGACTCTGCAGGCAAGCCCACCACGCCCGAGTAGGCCAGGCCCTGAGGTATGACCGTTAGCCCAACTGTAAATCCGGCTATAAGATCACCGACGGCATCGCTCCTGTTGTACTTGGGCAGCCATTCAATAATGGGCAGGCGCTTCTTTAGCGTCTTCATGCGACACGCACTCCTCGCATAGCTCATGCAGCACGAGGCTATTGTTTCATTGTCCTGCTTGACCGCCTCCAGTTGCTCGAGGCTTTTGCACTTAGAGGTGCGATGATCTTGGATCAGTATAAAGTCCGTGGAGGAACTACGAAACTGCGCCTCCAGTTCCTGACTCACTTCCGCGCGCTTACGAAATGTCACCTCCGTCTCAAGTGTGGACATTTTGCATATGCCTTTGCCTAAATCCGGTATCTCTTGCTGTTAGGTTCGCCGTGCAGCAACTAACTGAGAGCTAGCGCCGGATGCTGTGCGGCTGACACGCAATCTTATCGAAGCTGCCAATGTTTGTCCAGTCGAAATATGTGGAAACGGGACGCCGGTTGTTTGTTTCGGCCACACGACTTGCTGTTGACTACGCGACTCTTGTTTGGCCTGGCATTGTTGGGCATGTCAACTGGCACAGCTGTCCCCGTCGCTTTAAATTTTTCCATTTATCAATTTGAGATGGTTTTTAACGACAAATTGGGCGCGCAAATTATCACATATTATCTATTATTTCTTGGAGCAATATTTACATTAATCGGAAGCAGTGAAATCTCGAACGATATCGGAAACCAAATACGCATTTGACATAATTTTTGTAAATTTTATTTTATTTTTTTTTTTTTTTGGTTTATTTAATTTTAAAATTTTTACATGATTTTTAAAAATTGTATTTTAAAAGCATCGCATTAGATCATATAAAGTATGATATATCATTACAATATTCAATTGTATCCGTTTGTTTATATGCGTAGTTAAACATAGGTTGTAATATTATGTTTAGGCAATTTTATAATTCAATAGCAGTAAATTGTTTCAGAGACCATGGCTATATATGTATATGTATCATATATGAATATGAATATATATATATATTTATTTATATATATGTATATATAAGTATTATATATATGTATGTGTATGCATGTAAATATAAGCTCAAGCACTTTCCATGTGCACTCTTTAAAAACTAAACAAAGTAAAACAAATTTAATTTTGAATTTAACCGAATTTAAACAACAACAAAAAGTAGTTTTCAAATTACAATTCTTGCAAAAAGAGCGCGTGTGAAGCGGCAGCGTAAAAATCTGAACAATCCAAATCCAAAATTGACAATTGCTTAAGGAAAACATTTTTTGTTAAGGTGACAACTCGATAATTCAATTAAGCTGATGCGATTTGGTAATTGTAAATTTTAACAATGTCAATTTCTAGATAAAATTAATTTAAATTTGTTTGTGTGCGTAGATGTACATATATGTGTGTGTGTGTGCAACAAACAATCGCTTTACTCAAATAACAAACAAATGATTAGGTATATATGATAAACGAACACAAGGCCCATATCTGGCCAAAAAATAATAATTATAATTAAATTATATAGAACGCAACAAACATTGAAACAAAAGAATTGAGCGACCAGCGAGTGGCACAACTTTTGTAAAACAACAACAACAGGTATGATATATATATATATTAACTATATGTAGTTCATATAAGCACGTATATATCATGTATATGATAGGCATTTGCCCGGCGATGCCCAAAGGTTTCGGTGCCTACGGCCAGGCACCAATGGTATAGTTCCTGGTCAGATGACCCATGCGACGCTGGCGACCAACTGCAAAAATATAGTTGAAAATATAAGTATAATTGGTAAAATTCAATTGGGTTAACTGCAGTTGAGGCATGTTAAGAGACGTAACACCAACAGCGGATCAGAAAAGTGGTTAAAAATATATATTCAAAAATAAAACGAAGCATGACGCACGATACAATTGCACTTGCTGATATCAAGTGTCAACATTGAGTTAATATTAATTGAATCTGTTGCCTAAGATTGACTTAAGGCCAGCCAAGCTGTGACATAAATATTTGCTAAGCTACTTATGGGCTATGCACGCGTTAGAATTGACGCCCTCGGCGCTAGACTAACTTAAAGATACATATGCGATATACTATGTTATATCTATCAGATACTTTACGTACTGCATGTTAACATCATTCTTCGGTGTTAGTTTTGCGGCTGGTTGTTGGGTGTGGGTCGTTTGGGTGGTATTGTGCTTTTTGTTGTTGTTGTTGTTGCGGTTACACAGAGGACGGTGTTTAACAGTCAACAGGAGGGGATAATCACAAGATGTTTGTTGTTGTACTTGTTGCTGAGCTGAACACAGAGAATACTTGTTGCAGTTGTTGTTGTTCTTGTTGTAGTTGCATCAGATGGTGGTTTGGTTGTTGTTGTTGTTGTTGTTGTTGGTGGTGCTGGTTCTTGTTAATTAGTACATAAGTAGTTGGACAATGAAAACAAAGACACACACACGCGCTCACACACAAACAAAGGTTGTTGTTGTTGTTGCTGTTGGTTGGTTGGTTGGTTGGTTGTGGCATGTTTTGTCTTTTTATTTACGCTGATTGAGGCGATTCACACGTACTGTAAGACATAAAGAGAAAGATAGAGGAAAGATTGGGAAGAGAGAAGAGACAAATACAATGTGATTAGTCAAATTGTAACAATAAACAAAGGGTATTATTATTATTTTTGGGTGGTTAATCAAAATATACAACAAATTGTCAAATATTGAATCAATCAATCAATCAATCAATCAATCAATCATTTGGATACAACATTCAAGGCTAGGCGTAAAGTACGCCTATTGAGCATATTTTTGTTTAGTAGTCGGCATAAAAAACTGCTCGCAAGTCAAGAAAAGTTTGAGCAACGTCTCTTAAGAACTAATTTTATTCTGGGGGCTGGTTTAAGCAAAACTTGCAGCTGCGGTGGGATATTTATTAGTTGGGCTTATGTTAATGTTGCTTATGTTAAGGCTTTCGGCAATTGTTCTTTATAATAATTGTTTATTTTCTTGGTTTTGTGGCACAAACAACAAAGAGCTGAGTAAAAGTTTTGGGTACCAACTGTTCGACATGGTGTAATGCTAGGTACTTTTTTGGCTTTGTTGTTCTGGTTGTTGTTGTTGTTGTTGATGTGCTGCTGCTGCTTTTGTTGTTGTAAAGTTTGTTGAATTATAAAAAGAGCATAAACATTTGGATGTTCGGCATTTAATGTAGCAGTTCTTGCGAATTTATTATGATTTTCACTTGATTTAAATATTTATTTACTTTATATTGCAGTTATTCGTGGTTGCTGTTTAATTTTTTTTTTTTGGTGTTTAAACTTTTAGTTTTACTTAAAGATTGTACATCGCAGTTTAATTCCTATACGAAGAGAAGTTTATTAGTGCTCTGCAAATTTGACAGCAACTTTTGAATGTGTTTAGTAAAAGCTGATGGTTGGGGATGAGTTTTAGGGTGTGTTGCCTGTGTGGGTCAGGTGTGAGTGTGGCATGCAACACAGGTGAGTGGCAACATGCAGTGGGAAGGTTACAACTTGATTAAACTATAAATATGCTATATGATGCATTTAACAATAACTGAACAAACAATGCGGTTTGGTTTGGGTAGTAGAGAAAGATCAGTAGTACGCTAAACAGTCTTGAGTTATGATTATTTTTTGAAGGCCAATTTTGACTACATATTATATATTTTGGACTATATATATATATATGCATATAGTATAATATATGCGGCATCGTTCAATTTGAGAATGCTTTTTGGTGTTAGGCGTTTTGTTCGCAACGCTTGCATATATGTATGAATTATAAAAAGAAACGTTTTACGTAGAATTCGTGTTCATAGATACCTGTGTTAGAGATTAGACAAAATTATACACATTACGCCTAAAGATTTTTGTTTTGCTGGGGTTAGATGCCTTGACTTTTGTCGTAAATCAGTTTCAAATATATCTTCTCTCTATATATGCTTGTATCGTAGATATGTGTACATATGTATTTACATATTTTTATGTATCTCTGGTTCGTTCTGCGCTTTATAAGTATGTGTATATGTATGTGTATATATATATATATATGTATATATTTATTATTTACTTCTTGGTCTCTCTAACGTATTTAGATGCCAGCATTGCAGCTGCTGCTTCTTTCTTTAGTTTTTTATTATTTTTTATATGTATATTGTTTACACGTTTAATTTACATTGATTAAACTTGTTTGTTTTTTTTTTATACGGTTTTTTAATTTTTAAATTACAAAACGCTTCAAAAATGTTTAGTTTAGTTGCTTTTTGATATTTGTTTTTTATTTTATTTTTTCATTTGCGGTTTTATTGAATTCTTGTTGATTTTCTATGAAGATTATTGAAAAATCTGAACTGCAGGCGTAATTCAAGATCTTTTCTTACTGTAAACGAGAAACAGAAATAGATAGAGAGTGAAATAGTACACACAAAACAAAACATTAGACGAAACACATATAAGAAATAAGAAATGTAAAGCGTATTGTTGAGTCGAGAAACTTGACTTTTGACTGGGAGAACTGTCCGTCTGTCACATGTCGACAGGGGGAAGAGAACAGACTGAGTTGGGAATAAAACAAGATACAAAAAAACTGGTGGTATGCCCCTAGAGAAGTGTTTTTGGGGGGCATTTCGGGTTGTTAGTAGCGCACAGCTAATGCTGATGGATGGGCGTGTCCCAGTTATATACAAAATGAATCAAAATGCATGAGCAGAGCTGCTGATAACGACGACAACAATCAGGTATGGATAGAATTACATTTGAATTTGGTATTGAGCTGAGTTTTATATACACGTTCTTGGTCTGCAAGAGTTTTAGAACTGGATAGGGTAATGGACAGAACGAGCTTTACTGTACACCACGGCCAAAACACAAAATTGTTGGTGGAGTAAGAGGCAACAACAACAACGTTACTACGAATCGAGGTGAGGCGAGGTGAGAGCACGAGAACTGATCGAGTGGCGGCTGTCTGACTGTCTGTACATTTGGGCTGTGTCTGGGCGGACTCCGCTCCTGTGTGCATGGTGGTGTTTTCTGTTGGGTGTTGCTTGGTGGTTGGTTGTTGGTGGCTTCACTCACGTGTGCGCTTGATAGACGCCCTCGTCATCGTAGTTGGGCGTCACGGCCCGACTGCCGGGCACCACCATGTTATCGGGATCGATCTCTGGATCGAAGGCATCGCCGCCGCCGCCGCGTATAACCATATTGTCGGGATCGACCTCCACATCATAGTCGGCCGGCGGCTGTGGCGACGGTGAGGGCGATGGTGACGGCGAGGGCGTGGCCGAGTGGGCCAGATCACGTTCAATCTCCATGTTGCTGGGCAATATCAATTTGGGCAAATTGGGTTTCAGTTTTTGCACCCGGAAAACTGAAGATCGTTTGGAAATTTTTTGTTGTTGTTGTTGGTTGATTGGTGGCGTTTGTTTAATATACACATAGGACAAGTCGAGTTGAGGGATACAGTTTGATAATTTTGGGATTTAAATATACATACAGATAATTGGTTAATAATGCTTTATATCGAATCGTAGTGTAGACAAATTGTCAAACATTCTATGGTATATACAAGACACAAGGATTGCTCAGTAGCACTAACGAGGAACGAGAGACAATACGGAGGAATTTCTAAAAGGGAGCACTGTACACACAAACGTGATAAGGCAGCCGAAATAGCATTATGTGTATGTGAAGAATGACATTGAAATTCGTAAATCTGGCTTAGAATGTAATACTGACTTAGCAAATTGATAAACTAAAATATAATTTAATCATATATAAATATATATTAATTTAGACAAAAGATGAGCTGCTGCTGATGAGTTTTGATCAAATGAGTGAGCGAGTGTGATCTTAAAAAAGCTCCACTTAGGTATATATGTATATGTATATGTATCTAAATGTAGGCCACGTAGTGACGCAACAAGTAACGCAACGTAACGCAACGCAAAGAGAAACGCAACGTAACGAGAGGTGATAACGAGAACGTGAACGTGAACGCAACGAACGTTGTGTGGTGAGAAATGTGCTGAAATGTTAGGCTAAACGACTGGACTATAAATAGATGCTAAGACGTCGGTCGGGGTCACGAAACGATAACTTTTTACCTGGTTACCACAAGAGAGAAACAGAGAGGGGGATAAAAGTATATCAACTACTTTTTGGTTACCAACGCGTTTGGGGGGCTAGAAAGGATATCCAAGCTTAGATTTCCTTTTCATTCTCAGTGCGCAAGAGGCCTAAGGCAGCTGATGATGTGGAGGCTTCCGCTGCGACTCCAGTTGTGGCTGCTGAGTTCAGCTGCAGATTGCGCGCAATGCGCCCTGATGGCAAAACATGATCAGAATCTTTTGCATTAGTCCAAGTGCGGGCCTTGACAAACTGCTCGAAAGCAGCCAAGCTTTTGGCTTTTGAGTGTGAGATGGCTGCTGATGAGCGAGATGCAGATGTAGATGCTGATGCTGATGCGGATGGGGATGACGGTGGCGAAGCGTCGACGCGGAAAGCTAACGTACCTTGTTGCAATTCACCTAGACGCGAGAGTGAGGTACACACGAGTTGCTCATGAATAAAGACCTATATATACATAATTTGTTTATCTATATATTCAAAGGGATCGCGAGCCTATCGAGCGAAGTGGCAAACGTAGAACCAACGCTGACAACCTGCAAATATGGTGTGGGGAGAAGCCGCAGCCAATGGCAACGGCCAACTTACTTCTGTCGATGTTGCGCTGCAGATGGGCGGCCACGCGATGACGCGCATCGTTGAACTCCAGATGCAAGCCAAGTCGCAGAAGCGACGAGTTCTTCTCCACCAAGTTGGTGATCTCCATTTCAATCTTGTTGCCAAGCACCGCAGATCGCTGTGAACAAGTTATTGAGCGAATTTAGCTAATGCTTAAAACAATATTCAATAATATATTTGCTACTTACTTGATTGGAGGCCCTGAACTCCTCGATGGTGCGACATTTGAGCAGGGCTTGCACGAGCCTAACAATTACGGGCGGACTGATAAAGTTGGTTTCAACATTTAATACTCTCAGGGTTTTGCTTTTCTCGATCGCTTCGGCGAGCAGGAGAGCTGTCTTATCGGTCAGGCCGACGTTTGTCAGCGATAGAACTTCCAAATGTTCATTCTGAGGCAGTGCGGCAAAGAGTTGTTCGAGCTTCTCATCCGATATATTCTGCAGCCAGGTTTCCAATTAGCATAGCTCTTTAGTTTTATAGGTCTTGATTACATACCTTAATGTTATTCAAGTTCAGGTCAATCAGCTTGGAATCATCATCCTTGACGCGCTTAATCGACTCCTCAACATCTGTGCTGTTGGGCGGATCCATGGGGAACAGCTTTTGCTGTGTGGACTTTGTGATGCCATCCCAGCCCAAGCCAACCGGCTGTCCCTTGTTCAGCAGCGAGGCATGGTACTGATCCTGATTCATCATCGAGTGGAAGCCAAGAATGGCAGCCAAATCGATAATCTCCTCCTGCGTGGCATCATTGAGCGCATGCTCATATTCCTCGCCCATGTCAATAGCGATCTGTTCCTCTGCCTCAATATCACGGGCATCACGCGGCGGGGGCACCCATTTCTTGCCGCGCACCTTGCCCTGCACATAGGGCTCGAACTCCGGCTGATCGGGCGTCTCAATTGCCTGCTTGTTAATATGCTCGATGAGCTGTTTGCGATTCAGCGGCCCGGTGGCATCCTTGGTGCACTCGTAGCTGCAGCGCTGATCTGGCGGCAGGAAGTTGTCCTAAAAAAGAGTCAAAAGTAAATAAAGCTGGAGACATATGTGTATGCTAATTTAAATGAATACTCACATCGGGATCAACTTCTTTGGCCAGTATGGTTATCTCCTCGGGTGACAACTGCGCCAACAGGCTCTCCACGTCCACATCATCGTATTCGCTCAAATCCTTGCCGTACAGCTTGGCCGGCGTGGTGAGTGTTGTTGTCTTTGTGGTGGACGAAGTCTGCAAATGTCGAAAAATAACTTTGGATCAGTGGACTTCTTATACTCCAATCGGCATTCGTTGCCCACATTCTTCAGCAGCTTCAGGCTAGCTGGCGGCTGAGGCGCACGCCGCTTGACCCTGGGCACAGGTCGCAGCTTGATCTTCTGAAACTCAGCGATGGGCATTGCGCTCTCCATGGCTTGTCAGCTTCTTATGACACTTATTAAAAATCAATAAATGGCAAAGCACAACAAAAAAAAAATAAAAGAAAAACTTAAAATAACACAATGCAAATCCAATTATGCAGCTATGAAGCGGCGACTGAATGTGGTTGGCTGTGTCTGGGGCTGGGGCTCAGCAGCGACTGGCGCGCTCAAGACACCAAATTAAAGTGCAGACCGGGCCGAGACAGAAACAGCAGCAGCAACAACAGCAACGACAACAACAACAACGACAGTCGCAACAGCCGTGCAACATTTGGTTGACGCGCGGTTTGAGCCAAAAGCTGCAATCGCAACTGCCACTCAGTCAGTTGAGTAGTCAGGCAGTCAGTTAGTCAGCCAGTGAGCCAGTGAGTCAGTGAGTCTCGCTCCGAGTTGGCGTAATCGACAGTCGGTGGCAATGTAAATTAGGCGCATACATTAAAAGCTGCAGCAGGGCCAGCGGGGGCAACCAAGTGTGGCACGCTGTCTGCACTTAAATGACTTCCACTCCAGAGCGATGTGCCGAGCATGAAATCGAAGCTGAAAAAGCCCAGGCCCAAGCTACGATTAGGTTGGGAGGGGGGGCCATAAATAAACAAAAGTAAAGCAGGCAAAAGTTGAAGCCCCAGCGATTGATTTGCTGTGGGAAAACATTGTGCAGGGTTTTCTTATTGTCTGAGATTTATAGCCAGGCATTAATGAGGCAATTGGAAATAAAAATAAAATGCAAAACATGGCCGAATAAATAAATCGAAGCATTTGTGTAGCTGCTAACCTGGCCAATAGCTGACAAAGGGGCAGCAATTCAGTTAGCTTGTCGTGCAAGAAAATCAACTAAAAGACATGCGGCTGGAGGGCCCACAATTTACATAAAATAATTGTACAGCACGCCGGCTGGCCTGAAAGTTCTATCAAAGCGTGACCCAAACAAACAAACAGACCAACTGAACCGAACCGAACCCAAGTGAACCCAACAACAGCAGACAAAAGCCAAATCAAAAGACGCCTCACAAACTGGTTTCAGAGGGCAACTGCGACCAAATGACGAGTGCTCCAGGAAGCGAGACTAACCACATAAACCACTTTTCGTACTTTGCTGCAACTTCAGCGCGCCATTTAAGTGAAACCGGTTTCACTATAATGAAAACAAGTAACAGCTCTCAACTCGAAGAGTGAACGTTTTCTTGATACCCTGTAAAGAGTTCTCAATGCACATCACATTAATATCTACTACTACCTCAACCTAAAGCGTCTAAACGACGGCATTTAAGTACAAGGTATGATATTATGCGATCCAGACATATAAAAATGAAGAACTCAAATATTTTAATAGTTTATTTTACACAAATCTATTGTTTCTCTGTGGACCGAATTCCAAAGCAACCCAAATATGAATCAAAATTAACACAGCTTCAAAGTATAAATAACTTTGCAGCCAAACATTGGCTCTCCACGCATTGATCTATCCAGATTTTCGAGATATGAGATATGTAGAGTCCAAATTTAGGGATCTATTTTTAGTGGAATGTGTAATTATTAATTAACAAAATGGATTGTTTCATTAAATTTTTGAAAATGTATATCTACATCAAATGTATGAATCGTAATCTGGTTTTAGGGTATAACCAGGCTCACGAATAGAATACAACAATTTCTTTTGTTATACAAAAATAGTGAAAATGGGAGGAGTTTTCTAGAGTTTATGCTTATAATATATAGGAAAGTTTCTTGATTTGAGGATGTTGCGACAAACTCGATACAAATATAAACTTTTTGTTTGCATAAGAAAGACGAGAGCCTATATTGCAAACTTCAGTACCTAGTGCTATACATTTGCACAACATTAGCATACCTTTGTACAAATTGTCAATGAGTACAGGGTATATTAATAGCAACAACTCTATACAAACTGCACAACAACTTCGAATACTCGCTCCTCGCCTCCACCGCCTCGCGGGCTAGCGAAAACCGCCCGTAAATGGCCATGTTCAAATGTAAGTATATGTGTCCAAGTTTGGCCAAAAGCTTTGCAGATGCTGCGTCCAGATAGAGAGATATGAGGTACAGCTAAATGCTGTCGATTGACCCACTTTAAAGTGAGCGGCATGCATGGAAGCGGCAACAGGGCAGTCAACAGTCGGTGCTGCTTATTATGTCAGGCTGGCTAACGGCCGGCAGAGAACAGAAGCGTGTTGACATTTCAATTGGGGGCAAACTTGGATTAATTGAAATAAACAGTTTCATTGCGAGAAGGCTGCCACATCAATGACGCAGAAAATGCCACGAATTGTGAATGGTCTTCGATTGTGGCGCCTCAAATGTGCCTTGCAGTAACTTTAACTTGAAGCAAGTCGTAATGTCAGGTAGCTATCGCAACTGCCGCTGCGTACCACGCACAGCAGTAAAATCACATTAAAAAATATAATTACAAAAATAATTGAGTTCATGGCACTCCCGAGACTCGTGCACAGCGATAGGAGCTGCTAATAAATTAGATCCGAAAACAGGCACAGAAAAATAGAAGTGCAAATGAGAAAAACAAATGTTAAATTAAAGCAATGGAGTTTTTTTTTTCGGCGCTCAAGCTAAAAGATACTTTTAATGCAAACTATTCAAAAACAGACGTCCCTGATGCGGGTTCATGTCTCGGGCACTTGGCATATCCACTTACTCGGGTGAAATATGGGCGAAAATTTATTGCTCGAATATTTTTCATGTTTTTCGTTTTACTACACATTCATTGTGGTTCAAGGTTAAATGAGCAACAGTTTAATTTTGAGAAAGATTGGTTTCAAACGCTTTTTCAAGGCTTTATGCGCAATCCACGTAAATTGGGTGGAAAACAAATACCAGGCTGGCCCAGGTAAAATTGCGAGACTGGCAATACTTTAGCGCTTAATAGTTGCACTAACTACTATCTATAAAACACACTCGTATTTACTTCGGGCTAAGGCTTAGTTAACTAGCTCTGCTTTAAGCGTAACGGCAACTAGTTGAAGCGGGGCATGAAGACGCGCCTACCATGCAAATGCACCGTAAAGAGCATAAATAAGGTGGCGCAACGAGATATTCGTGTGCGTATATATTGTATCTGAGAGTTGTCAACGTGTTAGATCGACAATTCGCCAGGTATTTAACGGATTGGCTTAGCTCATTAATTGCAACGGGGCCTTGAAACGGGAGCAGGCATTTTGAGACATGTTTAACCAGGTGCTGCCTCGGTGCGACCCACAAAATGTGGCGTATAACAAAAATCAAAACATGTCTAATGCTGTTTTCGGTGATTTGCACATTTGCCGTGCCTGACAGATGAATGTGCTGCTGCTGCTGCTGCTGCTGGTGGTGGCCAGTGACTGGCAAGTGGGTCAAGGTGCTTAGCTGATTTAATTAAGCGGCACCAACAGCCTGGGACTCGTTGTAGAGATCACGTTTTTTCGAGCGGAAAACCAAGAAACAAAAAATTCATGTAACGCAAAATGCTCGGAAAAACGTCTTTCCGCTTCGGGCTGCAGGTGAAAAGTTGGCCAGGCCGCAGCAGCAGCCGCTAATGACTAATGGCTGGAAATGTGCGAACGCGCCCAAATATGGCAAAGTAGGAAGTACGCCGTGCCGCTGAGGATGCGCTCGGGCGCCAGATGCTGTGCGAATACCAGGAAATTGCGGCACTTGAGCAAATCACGTTGGGAAATACCCAAAAATCTTAATTATCTCTCGCAGCGCTGACGACCCGCTGTTTGCTTAGGATTTATGGCCAGAAAGCGCTCTTCAAATTAGCATGAAGGAAATTGTAACTGTGTAGAAATGGATTATCGCGGTTCAGATTTATATGGAATGCAGGCAATAGAAAAGGTCTTGCACACTTGGCACACACACACACACAACTGCATTTGAAGCGAGCTATGCAAAGCTGTTGCTACTTCCATTTTAAGTTATGCATATAATAAATAAATTATATTTCACCTTAGAGTAGCTCAGAGCTTTGGCCTGATGCAGTTGCAGGCTGCTGACAAATGCAGCACAGTCTATTCTAGTGCTGTCAACGCTGAGCATCATTTTTGTGGTTTCTTTCAATGTGCTTCTGGTCTCTAGCCCGGCTGTAACCACTGTAACCACAAATCACATATTCAGTGAACAGCAATATGCTTTTATAGCCTGGCAATATTTTATGCAATTTGCATGCCAGCAATAAACCCAGAAGGCACGCTCCATTGCTGCAGCTGACAGCAGACAGTGGCATCCACAGCAGATCCCAAGAAGTTGGCAGAGAGTGAAAAATTGAATAAAACGTAGAACTTGGCCCTGGCACTGGCTGGTAAGTTGATACCACATTGGTCACTCCCAAGCAGCCCAGTCGAGCGTCGAGCGTCGAGTGTCGAGTGGCGAGTCCGGAGAGTGCTGAAAGCTGAGACGCCGAATAGTTCCGTTTCAGTGCATTCGCATCCGATGGTTTGCCGCCTGATTGGGCACGCACAGCACAAACGCTGCTGAGATCTTGGCCACTTGGCGTTAGCATTGACATTGCACTGAAGTGGCAAATTAACAACGGCCAAAAGCAGCTAACGACATTACAGACACTTGTGCACAGTGTCCCCCCCCACCCCAAGCCGAGAGACTGGGCCAAAACTTTCCTCGACTGCGGTTCGATTTGTGACAAAGCATTTGCACAGCTGTTGGCCAAGCAAAAAAAAAAGCGAAACACGAAAGACAGTTGTCTTTGCCCTGACGAAGATGGAATACTCTTGCGGTTAAATGACAGATGTGATTTATAATAGACCGCTGATAGCCACACTTTTATATAAGCCGAATTTCGTGCTCATACAAATTGTTGTTAGCGTAATCAAAGTCAAATTGTGGAATATGCTTAAAAGATCTTCGACATCAAAATCATATTTATGATAAAACTTTCGAGCAACTCTTTATACAAAAACTAAATGATAAAGTAAAGATGTAATTAATTTAATAATTGCTTTAAGCCCTGCAACAATTTTTTTTAATAAAAACTGCATTCTCTCTATTTCCCCGATATTTTAATATAAAAACTACATTTTTTACCAATTGTTCAAATGAAGTTCCTTGAGAGAAAAAAATTTAGATCTATACGAAGTTTTTTAGAAGCTAAGCTAAAAAACTGAGAAATCGAACTGCAGTATATGGATTCAAGAAGGAGCCTCGTTCAGAGACAGGGTATAACAAAAAGAAAGAGTGAAATTTAGCTGAGACCATTTACGGATATATATGGAGCCAAGTGCGGCGACAATTTTTTTTTCCTGCCTCGATGATATGGAGTCAAGCTCGATATTTGCTCGAAATGAGAAACGTGCAGAGCATTTCATTTGTCGTGCCGCCGGATCATCAATAAAATGTCAAATAAGCAACAGCTTAGCCAGCAGCAAACGGCTTCCACAATAAGTTCAACAGCGGAACATAGGGGGAAACATAGGTGGGAGGCGTGAGTGTGTGGCGGGGGGGTTGGCTGGCATTTTGTTGTGGTTGTGGCGTCATGAAGTGTGCTAAATTTATGTAGTTTGCATTTTGCCTTTGAGTTTGAAATGCGCAACTTTTGTCACGTCGCCGCGTTTTTAGCGTGCGAGACAACAAAAGAAGAAAAATGTGTACAAATTTATGAGACCGAAATGCCAGGGAACTATAGTATGTATATTTTCTCGAACAATAACAAAAGCGCGTAGCAGTTATTTGAAACAAAGAAAAACTTAATAATAGCCGGGAACTGCTGCGAAAGTGAAAGCCAAATCAGACAACAATTTCTTTGTAGGCTTTCATATGCAAGGCAAATGAAAATTCATGTTGTATCTATCTATATACTAGTATGTAAATTTGCTGAGACCCGTTGGGCATACGCAGAGCCCGGTCTCTGGCCTCTTTGTCCATAATTAAGCGGCTTGTTTATACTACATCAGATAGTTTAAACATTGGGTAAAAGCGACAGACACGCACACGCCTCACAGCCAGTGCCCGGCCAATGAACTCGGCCCAGCCGTTGACTGGTTAGAACTCGGCCCGGCTGACATTTCAAATGTGGCAGCCAGCTGCAATTAGATTGGCTTCTGTTGACCAGTTGCGGGCAATTATGCAAATGCTTGCCGAGTGCGAGCACACAAGCGCCACATGCCACACAGTCCCTCACAATCGCTGCCCTCAAATTTGGCAACACTTTGTGTGCTTGTGTGGCAAGTAACCAACCACAGTCGCAGCCACAGATGATAGCAATTGGCAACACGACGACGCTGTTGGATGTTGTAATCGAGTCTGAATTGTGCACACAGATAGACACAGAAAAGCGGCGCCAAGAAACGCGACGATTGCATGCAAGGCGATTATAAACGCGCACTGCATAAATCGCGTGCACCAGCTGCATAATAAGTCGGGGGAGGCGGTTGCAACAGTCTGGCTTTATATGCCACCAACGCAATCAGTAGAACATGCTTGCGAGCAGAACTTGCACTTCTATTCAGAGAAGCAAAAAAAGGGTGCTTTGAAAGAAAGTCCTTTGAGAAGAGATTAAGAATTATACGAGTATTCAGCGGAGTTTCAATGAAAATAACATAAATATCATAAGGTAAAGTCGTGGCAGGCGTAACTATCAAAATCAAACAAACTAAATATAGATTCTCGAATTCGACCAATTCATTAATAAAACACGAAGGTAGACTAAATTTCTGGTCAACTTTAATAGGCAAATTGATGAATTCATGAGTACTGAAACACAAACTAACGATAATACGTGAATTGCTTGGGCGCAGCCAACTTAATGGTCTTACTGAAATAAATTCTGGCAACGCCACGTTTCCTAAACAATTGTTTACGTATTGTGCACAACAAAATAGCGAATTTACTGAAATATTATGAAAATAAATTATACATCATTTCACGTTTTACATCGCAGTGATGCTTAAAAATGAAATTGAATCGTTGGAACGAACGTAAGCAGGCAAAATACTATTTGACAATAATGAAATATGAGAATACATTTAAATACATATTTGTTAGTCTGACTTTTGTAAATAATATTTTGCATTTTAGCAGAATTGTTTTTTATAAATACCGCCCACATATATTAAAAAACCAGTTTATCTTTCATCTGATGAATGGCATATTTGCAAGTATCGCATCATCCTGCTGGCACTTACCTGCAATTAAAAGAAAAAACGAAAGCAAATATGAGTTAAAGGGACCAACAGGAAAGTATATGATATGTATGCCTGGACAACATATTTATGTTTATGCAAAAATGTATTCTGTAACGAACACAACTTTTGACTGACAGCCCAGCTGAAAACTTTCCCAAGCCAGCAATTTTAGTGGATGGGGGCGACGGCGCAGGATGGGGCGCAGGTAATTACACGAAAGCCATACGCAAAATTATGTAAAAAGATTAAATTTGTAAGATAAATTGGAGTAGACCCGAACCCAGAGCGGACCGGAAAATGCAGACAGCCACCGACTGGCAGCCAGACACTTGGCCGGGAATAAAAAATGCCGCTTTATGTGGCAGATTTCATGGCTGGAGATAAAAATGGTTGCGGTAATAAATGAGAATTATGCAAAGTTTGAGCGAATGATGAAGTAAGTAATGCCCATCCAAGCCAAATACGGTTAACGGAGCGTGTTATAAGACGCAGCCGAACTCGGCTCAGGCTGAGAGGCTCCCAGATGAATAAGTGGAAATTTATGAAAATAAGCATAAAGCCAGCTAAATTCACAAGTAATAACAAAAAATGCCCAAACAGCTGCCTTTTCCATGGTTCCATGGAACTTAGACAGCCTCAAAAAACTCCCTTAAGTCTCAGGCCACAAAATAATGCTGAAGAGAAAAGATAACACTTAAGGCTTTTGCCTGGGATGCGCTTAGATGCTTTTTTCTTTTTCCTGACAATGTTGTTAACAGCGAAATTTAAGTGGCTAACAACTTGTACAAAGTTTGGCTTGGCTGACAGTTTGAGGCAACAGGCCAAACAAAATGTTAAGAGCTTTAATCGTCTCACGGCATTAGCCGGCGATTTCCCACTTTTTCATTTAACTGCCAGACATATTTTGAACGAGCTCTACGCCGGGCTTGTATTCAATTAGCATTTAGATACGCATTTGGACTGACTTGGCTTTATCAACGATGATTTCATTGTATGCCCATAGCTAATGGCATAAGCAAACAAATTTCGGGTTTCGGCAATTAATACAGCAGCATCAGGTGCGAAGGTGAGGTGAAATGAAGGAAGGTCAGATCAATTAACGGGCTCTATTTTCTAAGTTAAGGAATCATAATCAAGAAGAAGAAGAATAAGAATCTATTCGCAATTCGAAATTAAGTACAAAGTTCCCACAGGAAAAGTCAATAAAGAAACAACTAAGAACAAGTTCAAAGTAGAAGTATTTTCAATATCTGTGACCTATTTCTATATTGCTGTAAATGTACAATAATATATGTATACACCTATATTTTGCCCTTGCTATAAGCTTATATGTACTTGTGGTTCTAGAATTGTTTTTATGGCCCACATACATATAATCCGTCGCGTTTACTCATCATTTCAATCTGCGGAACACAAGTATCCAACATAGTTCCATTTGTTGTTCGACAATTTTTCGTGTGCACAACGTCAATTAAATGCCGGAAATGGCCAATTTCAATGTTGGCCGACAATCGTTGTTGTTTTTTCTATTTTTTCTATTTGCCCCTATTTCGAGGGGCTTTTCATGTTTTGCTTTGATGGCCGTCAAATGGTAAAACGAAAAAAAAAAAAAGAAGAAACAAAGGCGATTAATTACTCAGCTTAAAGAAGACACTTAATGCGCGCCGACGCCTCAGCGTGGGCGTCCAAATCGTCATCTGGCGAAGGGTTTAATTGCGGGGGGGAAAGGAAGCGCGGCTTAAGCATTAGGGGATCGGATGAGAGAGGGCTAACAAAGCAATTAACTGGTATAAAAAGCTTAAGCTAATTCTTAATTTGTTGGGAAAGGTGTGCGATCAAAGCAATACAAAGTTTTATCTGAAGGTTTTACCCATAGCTACAGTCCAATCGCCGATAGATAAGCGGATAACCGATGCGTGGACAGCAAGGGGTGGGCGGGTGGTCGGCGGGTTAATCAATATTCATATGCATGGACTATATCTGCATATGACTGGGTAAACAGTTGGCGTCAACGTCAACGTGGTGATTAACTTCGAGCGCTGATTATCGTGGCGCAACAGAAACAATAAACAGCTGTTAATTATATAAAATGCAAATTTGATAATACATACATACATATGTATGTATTACAAATGATGCGAAGTTTTATATAAAAACTATTATTGAGCAACTGAGGCAACGAGCAGCAAAAGAAAGCGTCTCTGTGATGATATAATTATACGATTTAATTTATAGCCGGTTCTCGGAATCAATAATACGCCCAATCCTAGGCCCAGGAAAAGGCCTATGTGGTTAGATGACGCCGACCCGAAGCGAACCCTATGCGTAAGGCAACAAAAACAAAAGCGGAGAGCGCATTAGCAAACGCGCAGAGCGCAAACTCCAGAACTCAAATTTGAGAGCGTGGAGGAGGAGAGAGCGGGTGTGTGAGTGAGAGCGAGGAGAAGAGAGCGGGTGTGTGTGAGAGCGCGCGCACTGACGTAATCGTTATCGTTGTCCGCCTGGCTCTCTCACACCGCCTTCAACTGAGTGAACGGGGGCAAAGGGAATGTCGCAGTTTTGTTGTTGTCGATTAATAAATGAAATGAAATCATTCAAGGAAAACAGCAAACATCAATGAAAAATTCATTTAAATTGACAACTACAAAGATCTATTGTCATATTGAACTGGCCAACAACAACAACAAAAATAATACTACTAACCTCCATTGCGTTTTTATGCTGCCTGTTTTTTTTTGTGAGTCTCTTACAGCTGTCAAGGTCTCGTTTTTATTTGCTTGCCGCACAATTTCTTGTAAATTTTTTTATTGCACTCTTTCAGTCGCCACACGCACTACAATTAACTGGAGTTTTGTTTTTTTTTTTATTTTTAATTTCTGTTTCTTGTGTTTGGGCGTGACACACACAAAACGAATCGAAATCCGCTGTGGCCTACAAAATTTGTGTTTGTTGTGTTTTTTTCTTTCGAGCTCGGTACAAGTAGAACGCGCTGCGATACAATATGCCGCTGTTAACAAATTGCAGCCAGCACAATTGTTTAATGTGAACACGTTACTAACAGCGCGAAACGGCGGGCGGCAACGACGAACTTTGACAGAAAAGTAACAAACAAGGTGTAAGAAACCAGGTTTAATTTAACTACTGAGCATCGATTGCATATATCGAAGATAATAATCGAAAAAATTCGAGTTATGGAGTTGCCAGATAGTTTAATTGTGGCAACATTTACAAGTGCTGCCAACTCGCTTGCCACAACTAAGCGCAGTTTAGAGGGCACTTCGGCCTGTTTCGCGCCAAAGTTTGAAATGCGCTGGAAATTTGAAAGTAGCTCTTAAGTTGTATGAAAACTATTGGGTTGACGAATCAAATGTTCTGTGCTGAAAAATAAGTCAAAAACGCTTTCACTTTAATTAAGAGCTGCTTTAATGGCCACTTTGCGCTCGCTCATAAAATTAAATAATATTCCGGTTATAACATACACACACCCACACGCCCACCCCCACTTATACTCGCAGCTGCGACACAAGTAAGGCGCATAAATCAAAAAGTTTTTGTCACAATTTTTCACATTAAATTAATTTTTATCTGCGAGGTTTTTTTCTGTCATTTTTGACTGTTTCTGAATTGCGCCTAATTAATTAGGGTATAATGTTAAGCAACCAACAACAAGGGCAAGCGAAATGCCAAAAGTCGACTGGCATTTCCATTGCATACCTCGAGGCGCCAGCAAATAGAAGATGTCATAAAAATGCCATTGTAAGTAGTTGAACTGAAGTCTTTTGCATTGTTGTCATTGTTCAGCTAACTCTTGTTACTGCTGACTTCTATTATTGTTGTCCCTGTTGCTGCTGTTGTTGTTGTTGTTGTTGTGAATATTGCAGGCAAATCGAGAAAGACACGCAAAAGCGGAGCGCGCACAGGCAGCGCCAAACTCATTTCAGTTGTGTCGAAAAGATAAATGTGAAGCGCTTAAAAAAGCAATTACCGCATAAATTGCGCCCCGACGCTGCTGCCACAACTACAAATAGGCGGATCCATTGCCAGGCAGCCAGGCACAGGATGCGGCGCATTAAACTTGTTACAAAGGACGCTCAAACAAAAAACAAACAGACGAACTCTCAAAACGTATGCGAGCACATTCTGGCTATAAGACATTTCGCAAACAAATGCGCAAAGCACGCGAAAACATGCAATATGCATTGTAAAATTGAGGCTAACAACACGCCCCACCGCCCGCCCAGCCCACGACAGCCCACGGCGGAGCAGGCCTGGCTTAATTGTAAAATCAATAGTGGGACTGAAAGGCGCGTAAATCAAGTTAAAAATCGCAGCAATCAAAACATCCAAAACGGCAATAAAAACTCATTAAATAGCCCGACAGGCTGGCCGCCAGGCGGCCAGGATGTGTATGCCAATTGGGAGGCCAGGTGCGCGACCGGCGCTCCAATTGGATTTAAACAAATTGAGTGGGACACATCGATTTCTCATTAGATTGGACGCAATCTTCCAGCCTGATGATATTTTATGGCTGCTGAAATCACTTAAACAAAAATTTAATTGACTTGGCGACTTGGCGACTTGCCTGGCACGTAATAGTCAAAGGGAAACGGAGCGCACAACACGAAACGGAAGCCGAGGACGACGACGACGTCAGGACGAAGCTAGACTTTGCTGTCGGGCGCCAGCTGCCAGGCCTACTGCCAATTTGTTGCTGTCTCTCTGTGTGTGCGTCTGTGTGTGTGTGTGGAGCGGAAATTTCTTCAACTTCCTGATTTAAATAATAACAAACTGTGCTGATGTCTGGCCTGCCAAACGGCCCAGCTGCCAGGCCGTCCTCCTTACTTGTCGCACCAACTGACGGCAGCAACAACAACAACAACAACAACAACAGCAACAGCAACAACATTTACGGCGGCAGCCAAGTTGATTGCCATCATCAGGCGCCTTGTGCCCCCATGCGTCAAAGTATCAGCGAGCATTTTTTTTTGGTCACTGGGGATTTGAGGGGATCTGTGGATTACAGGAAGGGAGTGGGAGTGGGGGCAGCGTTTGCGGCTTAGCTGAGTGTCAACATTTTGGTGCTCAGCGTTGGGTATATTTTAAATATTTGCATTACGCTGTGACAAGCACAACACGGCTGATAAACCAATGCGTGTGGTGTTGTTGTCAGTTCAGGCCCAAAGCGACCGCATTCTGTGCACGCGGCTGGACAACAATTTCCACATGCACTCGCACTTGACACACAAACAAATGCCAAAGATTCGACAAAGCCGACAAAACGGCGGCGCGCCAACCGACGCACTGCAGCGCCGATGCCCGAGACGAATGCGCAGCCGAAGCATAGGCAGCGGCTCCGGCAGCGGCACTGCCAGGACTATAAGACAGCAGCTCAGCCGACGCACGAGCTGAGTCGCGCCAGCAACGTTGAACCAGACGCAACGCGGAAATAACGAGTATTGCGCATACGCCACAAGTGCCGCAAACAGTTGCCGCAAATTGAAAAAGCAAAAAAAAAAACACACACAACAAATGCCGCTCGCTCGTTAGTGAAATTCCTGACATTTTTACGGTACGCAACAGCTACAGAAAGACGGAAAAGTGCGTGCCACCAAAATATTTATACAGCTACAAGCAGCAGCAGCAGCAGCAGCGGCAGCGACCGCATTTGAAGAGAGGCAACTGGCCAAGCAGCCATGCGGCCATGTGGCATCCACGTACAACGGTGCGTATGAATGAAATGCGCGCCATGAATGAATGCCAGTTGAGGCGAGTTGTAATGAGTTGAACAGCTTCCTTGTGGGTGGGGCCGTGCGGGCAACTGGACGGCTGTCAGAGATTTATGTTTATGCCGCGAGTCATGTGTGTTGTTTGTGTGCGTATGTGTCCGTGTGTGTGTGTGTGCGTGTGTGTGTCTGTGGGGGGCACATTAGGAAAACAAAACACGCAACTGCCTGCGTTTCAGGCAATGCAAGTAAAGCCAAACACAAAACGTGTGGCAGAAGTGGGAAAGTGTGCTGCGTTAAGTCGCCAGGATATGTCAAATTTAACTGTCAACGCTGCAGGATATTAAACGCTCCATTGACTTTAGTGGACAGTTAGCTTGGACAGTTAACTTTAACATTCATTTGCATTTGTGCCAGCCAAATTGATGGCCTTAAACTCGGCCCGACAAGTGCCCAAACCGCTGGCCAATTTATTTAGTTTAGGCCAGAAAAAAATGTGTTAATACATTCGCAACGCACAACTCTTTTTTTTTGTTGTGTCTGCCTCTGGCTGTTGCCAATCGCTCACATTTGACCGTCTCAGCTGTGCGTTATTTTCACTTTTGACCCTTTTACATATGAGTAGCACGTTTGTGTGTTTGTTCGTGTGTGTGTGTGTGTGTGTGTGGGTTGGTGTGTGTATTATTGCTGTCAAAGCCCGGGCTTTGACGTCTAATTTATGAATGGTTTTAGCAGCCCAGACACGAGTCATGCTGTTCTTATGACACGCTCTATTTGCTTTGGGCTTTTTTTGTTCTACTCCATGCCCAAAAATAAAAGAGTTTATTTGCTTTGTACCAAGTCCGCCCGTCTCCGTATTCTTATAGAAGTTTTTTTTTCCCACCTCTATTGAAATACTTAGACTCTTGAAATTTGGAATACCTATATATTAGTCAGGGCAGGCTTTAAGATTTAATGGAGGCGTGGTCAATTGCGATTCAACTCTACTGTTGAGCTCCTCCGAAGATCGTTCCGAACATGTATGTTAAGTAACCCAGTCATTCAGGCATCAGAGCTGCGAGGATCCGGGTTAAAGTCCCAGGCTAGTCTATGGTCTATTTAAAAAGTTGCTAATATATATAACATATACTTTACTGTCATTAATACGGTTTATTAATAATAATAAAAATAATAAAAAAAAAATTGTAAAAATAGCAATAATAATATTATAATAATAATAATAATAATACAAATAATAATAATAATAATAATAATAATAATAATAATAATAATAAGAATAACTAAGTGGAAATAATAACAATAATAATAATATTGAAAATAATAATAATAATAACAAAATAATAATTTAATAATTTTTTTTTTTTAATAATAATATTGATGATAATAATAATAATAATAATAATAATAATAATAATAAAATAATAATAATAATAATAATAATAATAATAATAATAATGAATATAATAATAGTAATATTTATGATAATAATAATAACTGAAAACCCCCTATCTTCCACAGTCGTAAACTCGTTTAAAGATCGATAAGAATCGGACAAACCGATAACTATTAAAAATTTATTATAAGCTCTTATTGGACTTCGAGCGAGCATTGGGCAGTCGGTTGTAACCGACTGCGACACACTTGCTTGTTTTCCTTTCTTAATTCTCAAATTTTTCATTTGCTTATTGTTGCGCATTCATCAGCTGCGCACTTCGAGTCCCTTAACATTTTGCCATTGCAAGTTGCGCAAAAGTTGACGCAAAAATTCCTCAGCCTTGTAAAATATGTTGGCCCAAAACTTTTTTAATGTGTATCACAAACTTGACTGCGCTTTGTTCCAATTCGGCGAACCTTTCACATTTCTAATGCCTAATGGCGCCCAAGTCTGGCTCGAAACGTAAGTACAAGAACAGTTATTTGTCTATAACTCAACCCTTTGCGCCGCCCGAGGCCATTTTGATGCCGGCAGCGGCTGCAACGCGCGCGATAAGCGTTTAATTGAAAGCCGCCCAGCCGAGCGCTTGATTGAATTTCTATACAGAACTAAGCGCAAACTAGAGATTTGTATAGTGGCTCGGGCGCTGGGCGTCGGGGGGGGGGCGGGGGCTGGGGGCTGGGGCTGCTGCACCACATTTGCCACCGCAGCTGCATGGTTGATAGCTGATATCCATAGGGGACCCAGGGCCAGGAGGGGCTGGGGTGCCCTTTGCTAGTTCGTCCTTTTAGCGCATTCGCTCAAATAAATTTCAATACACTCTTTGCCGTATTTAATGTGAATGCAGCGCAGCGGTGTTTGCAGCGCTTTTGAGTGCAAACCGTTTAGCCTGCGTCCGCCCTGCCCCACTTGCCCCTCGACGGTTGCCCGCTGCACTTGAAAAACGCCATGCCCATTTAATTATATGCACATTTATTTTTGCTGTTTTTGTCATGTAATTTGTTTCAAAAATGTGCCATAATTAAAGATAGAAACAATTCATTATGTTTTCAAAGGAACTTCAAAGGCATGGTTAGAGCCACAGCAAAACGGTTTTCAATTGTAAACATCCATTATATATTATACAGATTATATAATCGGTTGATATTGCAAATTGTTTGCAATTGAACTGAAAAGCTTTTCATTCAAGCCAAATATTCAATAGAAAACAAAATCTGAAAATGTGCACATGCTAGTAACAATTAATTATAATTACTTTAAAGCTTTTTAGATTTACTTGGAAATAGTTTTATAAATAATAAATTGGTTAAAATTAAAAAAAAAAATATACGCCTATTGTTGACCTTAACAAATTAGGTGAAATATAAACATTTGTTTGTCATGGGATAAAAATAATTTTATTTTTCCTAATTAGCAGATATTTGTCTAGCCTAGAGTCAACATTTAATTTCTTATGCAAACAGAATCTTAAGTGAATTTTTCACTATATAATTTGTGTTATTTGCAACTGAAGAAATCTTAATTGCCACACTCGATAAGTGTGGCCATATATTTTTAAGCTACAAATATTGAAAGATCGCCTTCTATGGCAAATTATTGCGCTCAGGTGGCAACGTATGCATATTTTTTCGAGCTGGCAAGGCCGTTCAACTAAAATAATGAATTAGCTTTTAAACACGGATCAAGTTTTATAAATTTTATCAAAAGGCACCAGGCACCAGTTTATCCGTTTAAATACCATATGAATACCTTAATCGGATTTTTGCACATTTTGGTTTAAATCCTTACGCTCCGTTTCCCTTCCCATTCCAATTAAAAATTAAACAACTGCAGCTTAATTTAATACAATATATATATATATGTATATGTAGCTTCAAGTTATGTTGCAGCAATTTTCGGAGAATGCATTAAAATGTGTTTTAAATTTCGTTTGTTTAAATATCTTTACAATTTTCATTCGCCCATGTGTTCATTGTTAGTCTTTGTTTGCGCATCAACAATATCAAATACGTACCATTTCCCCGCCCCCGCCACATGTGCATCCAGCTGGCGGTGGAACTTTTTGCTGCCAGCTTGGAACGCATTGGGGAACATATTGGGCAACATGCAGCACAAATGCGACTATAAATGCGGCTTCAGCTGGCAACATGAAATGTAATTATGCAACATGTGTGCGCAGCTGCATGTCAGGAATCTTTGCCATGCTGATGAATCTTGTTGCCAGCTGTCTTGGTGTTGCTTCACTGCATCGCTTCACGAGGCGATGCCTATGCCCTACCCCCGCTCGCGATGTGTATGTAAATTCCTCACTCCGTAAAGTCTGACAGTTAACGCGGCGTATACGCATTGCTCCGTATGCATTCATCGTGGGAGTTGGTAACATTTCAAGATGTTGGGCTAGGCACATGCGTGAGTGTGTGTTTGTTTTTGGGCATTTGAAATATTTTCTGTGACAGCACACAGAATCTGTGACTTTGCATTATACTAATATTTCAGTTTTCCTCTATCCTGACTTGCAGCTGCTGCCATGGACACGGGCAAAATGCACGGCAATGAGCCAATGAAAGGACGGAGACCAAGACCACAACCACAGCAACCACAACAACCACAACAACCACAACAACCACAGCAACCAATGCAACCAACTGGCTGCGGATGCAATCTGGAGAGTTCGCTTCTAGGCTGAGTGCCACATAGCTCACTCTATCCACACAGAGCCCGACCAGCCGCTTGAAGCAGCTAAACAGCTAAGCAGTAGCCCAGCAGTCACAGACAGCACGGATACAGGGAGTAGAGGCTGCGTCAGAGCGAAGACCACAGCGAGTGCTTGGGGCCCGCCATGTTGCGAGATATCTTTCTGTATATTGTTCTAATCGCTTTATTTTGCTTTATTTTCATGGCGCAGTTAATCGTCAACGTTTACGCATTCCAGCGCCAGCCAACGCCCGCCCAGAGGGCCGAGCGCAATGAAATTATATTTGTCTAGGGGTCCTGGGGTTGCGTGGCCCACCAGGGACAGAAGTCAGGGGCATTGTGGCTTGCCATTTAATGAGCAGCACTGTGAAAAACTTAAAGCTAAAAACCAAAGGAAACTTCTTGCCGGTCGCATGCTGGCCTAAAGACAAAATCCCGCTAAGAGCTGATAAAGTAGGTTGCGCGCTAATTAGTTACGGTAGTCTCGGGAGCGCTGTCCTGAATGCACAATACACTCAAGCACAATGAAACTTTGCGACACAATAAGACGCAGCTGGAGCTGCAGCTCGGCAGGACGCGCATTGAGGCGCGCAAAATGTGAAGCCCGCACACGCAAAGTTCATGCTGCAACGTTGCGATGCGCTGTTGCATTTAAAAATATGAAAAACGAATTTACTTAATTCATTTGCGTGTCACATTGCCGCATTTAAGCATTCAGTTCTTTTCACATCAACAATAATTGTATCCATGCTGATAAAATGATAATTATTAATTTAAAAACGGGCGATTTAAAAATTTCATTGCCTACTTTTCTGCGCGCGACTCGGTCTGCTGCAGCGGCGGCAATGAGCCGGCACAAATGCATTTGGGCGTGGCAAGGGGCTGCAGTTTGTATTGATTTCCAGCGCACACGCTTTCCCATTTTGAGTGCTTTTTGTTTTTTTGTTTTATATATATAGTTTTTGGGCACGCCGCACAGTTTATTGTTTTCTTTTGGCCGCTTGAGCCAATTCGTCTGGCAGCCGGGGGCAGAGCTGTTCGTGCCGCCTCGAGCACTTGAGCGCCATATACACACTTGACCCCATTCGCTGAGAGACTTTACAATAGGCTCGGCCAGTGGCTGAAAGTTAGAGGCCTTGGCTGGGCAAACATTTAAATTGACATGGCCGAGGGTTGGGAAAGTGTTTCACTTCAAAAACTTCAAAGTGTGGCTAAATTTTCGTTATATACTGCAGCCTGCTTATGTGTGTGTGTGTGTGTGTGCGTGCCTAATAGATGGCCGGCTGTTTGACCAAATGGAAATTAAAGTTTTATCTGCTGCCCAAGACATTTATATTTTGATATGAGCATAAGCAAAGTTATTGAAAAGTTCTTAGTTGAATTAAATTGCATTTTCGGATTGCTGCGCCAGTCAAGTGCATTTCGGCACTCGCCCTAAAACTGAACTTTTCTCCCAAGAGTATCGAAAGTTTTCCATTTTATTTACATAGTTAGCAGAATTTACGGTTTGGCACTTGGCAAACGTGGTATTCATATCGTAAGAACATTTTAAATGGTATTATCGAATAATCAAAACCGTATTAACCGAGCAAACGAAACATATATTAAAAGAAAACATTTTATTGAATTGTATTCAATTAAAAAATAATGAATATAAACGCATACATTTGAACAATAATAGTTTTTAGCTAACCTATACAATATATACTAGTATCTATAAATGTAATAATTTTAGCAAATAATGTCTAATGAAGGATGTCTGACAAAATTTACTGTACGTGTAGCTAGTGCTGAACAATGAAAATCAAATTAATTAAAACAAAAACGAAACAATATCGAAATACATATAAATCAAATAAATGTTGAACAATTCAAAAATACAAATCTTTTATTCATGCTGCTGACCCAAAAGGTCAGCTCAAAAGCTTGACCCTAACGTGTATAAATTAACTCTCTCAACTGAAGCTCTCCAGATGTTGTCTGCTACTCGAGTTGTTTATTTTCGCTTTTAGTACGACATAACGAATATGTTTGCTTTTGTAAACCGAGTTATATTCAATACCATTTAATTTCGTTTATTAAAGGCCAGCTTAGACAGTTTCGGCTTAGCTTTAACCTTTTATGCAGCTTCATGCAAATATAACATGTACAACATGTTTTGCGGTCAACCGGGGCACCATAAATATCAGAGATGCCTTTCCTACAGCCACAGTGTTGCAAAACGCAAAATATTTTTTTATTAAATGCAGCCATTTTTGCTGTGCTAACCATTTGCATAGTTTCCACTACATAAAATATATAGAAAATATGCGAAGTCATGAAAAAAATTGTCGTCCACGTACGATGCTTCAAGTGTTTGGAATGTAGTCAAAAACTTCATAGCAGAAATGATTAGTATTCTTATTATTAATATAAACTACCAAACTCAATCTTACAATACTACTTGCTAAATCAATGCACTAGTCTGGGATCCGAGCATGGGTCTGGGTCTGGGTTGCCTCGTTGTTCGGTAAAAAATTGAAATAAATTTAATTCGCATATTTTGAAAAGTTCAGATTCCTGTTAAGCTACGACACAAGCTTTGCATGCAGCCAGCTTCACGGTCCAGTTTTAGCTATGGAATATTTTGTAGTTTAATGGCCCTTCATAAAACAAGACTGAGTCCCTAACGCCCTTTATAAAAATCTCGCTCGATGCACTTTTCAATCCTTTGTCGGTCATTCCATAAACACGCTTTCTCGGTAAAAGCGTCGCATTATTTGCGCCTTTGCATTTAAAGCGAAGTGTTAAATGCTTACCAAGGCCTTTTGCCACAACGACAGCAGTTCAGTAAATATTCCATTTAGCAGCTGTGGGACAAGCGGTCTTAAATTTGGCACAACAAGCGGGCGGGCCACAGTCCGACGCCTTTGTGTCAGGCCCAGAGCCGGTCTGGGCACCCGAAACATGGTCCGTGCTAACATTCCCCCCTCCCACTGCTCTGGTAAATTTTGGCATGGGGCCAAATGCAACGAAAAACTGTGCTGCTTGTTGCACACTGTTCCTGGCAGCCTGCAGCCAGCCGCCTGCGTCCCCAACCAGCCCCCAGCTCGCTGGCCGACGCTTGCCGGGTGCAACTTTGGCCATGTCTTGCTTTGTTTTTATTGTACCAAGCTGTCTGAGCTTTAAAAGTACAACGACATGGCCAACAATCATAACAATGAGAACAACAACAAGAACAACAACAAAAACAACAACAACAACAACAAAAACAACAACAACAGCAACTTTTTGTTATTGTTTTGCGCATTTTGTGTTTATTGCATTAAGTTGAACTGTACGGCCGGAGGCGCAGTAAGGCCGGCATCGATTCCGCATCTCGACCAAATTTGGTCAAGCCGTCAAGAACGTCGGAAAATTTGTGTATTTGGAGCAGCGCCATATTGGGGGTGTCAGTGTGTGGGTGAGGTTGAAATGTAATTGAAAAACGCTTAAAATGCCTGACAGTCAATTTTTCAGTGCCACAGCAGCAGCTGAATACGTAGCAAGAGAACAGAGCACAAACTAATTATCAGCCAATATATATATATATATATGTATATTATTGCCATTTACATATATAAAATACAAACGAATTTCTAATATTTATTTGCGCTCGTTGATTTTGTGACATTTTTCACTTTGATCTATGACAGGCGGCTCTTCGGGCAAGTTCTTTGCCAAAGTCACGTCCTTGTTGTTGTGCGGACAATTGAAACCAAACAAAAAATTAAAACTAATTAGACGTAAATTAATGAGAGTGTGCGAGAAAGAGAGGGCGCTAGAGGGAGAGAGAAAGCTGTGCACAAATAATAAAAGCCATCAAACAGCTGATGAAAATGTGACACAACAATTTGGCAGCTTGGACAGTTTGGGCAGCTCGGCAGCTCGGCAGCTGGGCAGCAGCATTAGCTTCAGAATATTTGATTTAATGCACGAGGCTGTCATCATTGCCAATGCTGCTGCTGCTGCTGTTGGTGGTGACAGCAAGAGGCGAAGCTAGCGTAGCAAATGGCACTGGCAGATGCAACAAGCCTTTTGGCCAACCAACAGCTAAATAAACAAAAACAAAAATCATGCTACAAAGCGAAAAATAATTTGTTTATTATCTATTCTAGCAAATGTGCGCTCTTTAGCGCGCACACTTAAGAGCAAACAGCACGTTCCAGAGCGCGGCACACAGAGATGGGCACACGCATACAGCTGCAGCTACACACACACACACACACACAAATGTCAGGCCGGACCACACGGCGTATGCGCAATTCGCCTTGGCTGTGTGCCAACGCGCTATACTTGGAGATCAACGGAAAAAATTGCTGATTTTTTGCCAGAAATTATTTATAACTGCTTGTTCATACACACACACACACACATACACAGACACATGTGCGCATGTGTGAGTGTGCGCTGTGTATATTTTATTTTCGATCTATTTGCTCTCTTCTATGGTCGTTAACTTGACTAGTAAATAAAAAAAAATACTCGAATCGCGCATATTTACAACAAAGAGAACAGTTTGTTGGAGCAAAGAGCATATTGATGATGAAATTCGAAAGAAGTAAACAGAATAACTTACGAGTAAATAAGGGAGAAGCAGAGCTTGTGTACTTATCAATTGCATGGGCATTGCTTACCTGTAAATAGAAGAGAGAAGAGAGAAAATTAATTTTAGATTGAAATTTGGAAAATTTGATAGACAGATATAGATGTGCGATAAAAATTGTATTCCCGCTCTATAGTGCGAATATAATATACCATATACTTATAGTATATATATATCAATAAACATATAAAACAAGCAAATGTAAATTGTTTGATTTATTGGTAAATATTTTCTTCATATATGTACACTGATGACTAACGTTACGAAACGGTAAATAATTTGTATGACTCAAGTTATGAAAGCGGGAATTCGGTTAGGGAAATTTATTAAGACCTGATCTGTTTGCCTTAAATGCTTAAACTGACAGAGAGTTTAACATTTGACACACATCATCAACAATAACTTAGTCCAATGGCGAAATTAATTTCTTAAAATATTCTGCTTTTGTCTGCTTGTACACTGAGAGAAAGCAACGTGCTTGATGACAAAAAAGTAGCTAGAAATATTATTTATTAACTGTAAGCCATTGTAATTCAACAAATATTCAGTTCAGTTCAAAGAAAACGATTAAATTAAAGAAATATAGTATGATGTGCTTAACTGCTTCTATGCCTAAATTCGCATTTATTATAATAAATTAATTCTACATTTTTATTTTACTCAATAAATAAAATACAAAAACAAGTAAGAGGTTCTCGTCGTGAGCTTCCGACTAGAGGATACCCTGAACCCTCTTTTACCAACAACAAATATATATACTATTCTAGAAGCTACATGTCAAGTTTGGTATTGTTTACCGAAATTGCTCAAAAAACAGGATTTCGATTACCTGGAAACGAGGCAAGTTATCGAATATCGGACCTACAGCTAATTTCAAGTCTCTAGCTCTTATAGGTTCTGACATCCTTGCGTTCATACATACGGACAGAAGGACGGACGGAAGGACAGACAGACGGACATGGCTAGATCGACTCGGCTGATATATATACTTTATGGGGTCGGAGATGCTTTCTTCTGCCTGTTATATACATTTGCACAAATACATTATACCCTTTTTACCCATTTTTAATGGGTTCAGGGTATAAAAAGTACTAAATACAAAAGACCACAAAAAATAGGTAAAAATTAAACAAATACATTTTAAATAAATCCTAAATCAAAAGAAATTTTATTTAACTTATTGCCCTATAATTCGCGAACATATTAGGAATATTATAAACATTCTGAAAATTCTTGCTTTACTTCCTAACATATTCTTTAGAGGCAGATTATTGTGTAAGAAATTGTTAAAAATCTGTCGGAATTTTTGTGTCCTATTCTTGGGAACATCTTTAATATTGCCCAATTAACGACTGATTGTTGGCATAATTGACGCAAATCGCCTTTAGCTTCACATGCAAAGCCAAAACGCTTGAAATCAATTAGCCTTTCGCTGAACCCTGAACCCCTCGGCATTCCGCTTGTGGCCATTGTTCAGCCCTTTGCAACTTAATTGTGCAAAATTAGTGGCGTTGCCACGCCCACTTTGAACTTCTAAGCCACTTGAGGGCAGCGAGTATTTAATGCGAGTCAGCCAAATAAAACAAATGTTGAGGTTTTAACTTTTACGCTGGCCTTGGCATTTGGCATGTGAAAAACACAACGCCTAATTAATGTACCTATATGTGTGTGTGTGTGTGTGAGAGGAGGGTGTTGTGTTACCCTCGAAAAAATAAAAGGAGCAGACGCGCCAGTTTTAATTAAAAGATAAAATTGCCTGGCCAAGCTCATATTCAACTGTAGCAAGCGAGGAGGAGCGAGAGAGAGAGGGAGAGAGAGGGAGAGCGACAGAAATAACGAGTCTCAAAGCGCATGAAATAATAAAAATGGCAATGAAATTAACAAAAAAATAAAAATAAAAGCAGCTAAAAGTTAGAATTTTAGCTGAAGTCATAGCACATAACAAGCACAACAATAAATGGTGGAGAACGAAAAGCGCTGGCTAGGTAAGCAGGAAAAAAGGGAGGAAACAAAAAACTGAAGGCGGAAAGGGAAATGGAGCGCCGGAGCGGAAACTCTGCACTGTGATAGCCATTGGAGCCGCCTTGATTGCTGCTATGAAAAATCCTGTGAGAGAACTGAACTACCTGCCAGCTGTTGAGGCCGAGACCGTCAACGTCTCGCTGGCTTCATTTGAACGCAGCGCCAAAATGCCGCCGGGCAGAAGCAAACGTCGGGTTAACAAGTGTGCCCCGGCAGCAACAATAAAAGCCAGTAATGATAGAGGCAGGTGAGGCAGAGGCAGGCCGTTGCACGGGCGACTAATGCCAACTGGCAGCTGTAGCATTTTTATATACATATGTGTGTGTGTGTGTGAGGTGAGTGTGTGTGTGGGAGCCCCCTTTAAATGCATGCCTCTGTGTTGGTGTATTAAGTGAAATGAAATCCTGTTAAGAGAAACAATGAAGCTATTAAAAAAATATGTGTGTGCGTGTGCGCGTATGTGTGTGCATGAGTATATCTGCTGGTAAACCTCATAATATCGTTTAATAAATACTTTACAGCTTGATTGATTGCAGGTGCGCCCGCCTGCGACAGGTGAGTGTGGCTTAAGGATGCTTAAGTAGCTATTGCTGTTGCTGCTGTTCTTGCCTCTTGCGCCTGCTCCTGCTTTTGCTGCTGTTGCTGCTGTTAGTCAAAGTAATTTATGCGCCCAGAAACACGTCGTGCAGCAGCTACCACAGATTGGGTCCCATGTGGCTGAATATAATCAATGTGCCGCCCGACCATTGTGTGCTTATGTTTATCCTTTAGCTCCAGCTCCAGCTCGAGCTCCAGCCTCAGCTCCGGCCCCGGGCAGCCAGCGAGCGCCGCAACTTGCAGTGGAAACTCACTGACCTGGAAACTTTCAAACGCCGTCTGCTTTGCCGAGGCTTGGCCAAGCTATAGCTAAAATTGCTTTAAGGGCGTCAGTTTTTTAAGAAGCAAACCCTTTTGTATGTGCATAACATTAGGGATATTCCCCACCAGCTACATTCAACAAAGTGCGCTCTGTGAGCTGTGCGCTGTGCGCTGGCACACCAATTGATTAATGTCCAAAGCGAGCTGTTTATTTTTAGCCGCATGAAAAGTTAATCAAGTGCAAAGCGCAACCAAAATGCTTCGGTTAATTAGCAGCAGCTTCGAACAGTATCGAAGTATCTTGCCAGCGTTCAGGGAAATCTTTAAAAATATAAGTCTGTTTATGCGAGTGTCTATAGGTATTTTTTGCCTCAGCGTATTTGTAAAATATATGTATATATTTTGTATTTTGGCAAAAATCAAAAGAATTCGACGCTTATTTTCTTTTGTTTGTTTCGCAAATCGGGAGACGTCGCTTTCGACATCTTTGTCCGGCGTCCATTTGGCAACTTTCAATCTGTCTCATTTGTCAGCTTCAAATGTTGAGTGAAGTGGGCGTACGCTGGTCATGCGGCTGCCTTTCATTACTTGACGCATCTAAATAGCCTTTCACACAGACGCACAGCTACACACGCACGCACACACACATTAGCGAGGGCCGACAAATAAGTCTGTCTATTTTTACACATTTTACACAATTCATCTTTGTGTTATGCTTAAGCTATAACACATGCAGCTTGTCATAAAATAAGGCAGCATTCAAAACATCTTAACTAAGATAATTCTCAATGTTGTAAGACATTCTACGCCAGCATCGATAGCCTTTTTAATCTATCGATTACTTTAAGTCGCAATGTTTTTAGTTATATCGGTAAATATAAATTGCAAAGATCGTAATAAATAATTTGGTATTCGATTTAAGCAAAATTTGTATCGATATAGAACTAATCGTTGTATGTATCGAAATATGAAAAAGCTATATCAAGGTTGAAAGGAAAAACCGCATTTATAAGTACAAAGAGCTTCGATACTGGACTTATGTTTGACGGGTGGAAGTAATTTGACTTTTAGGTTTAACAGTCAAAACTGTGTAATAAAGATATTCAGAAAATAAGATAGGATAATAAGTCGAAAGAATTGCATTTTAAGTCGAGCACGTGCTAAACAAAACTATCGATAATATCGATATTGGCAATACCTAATGTATCACAACTAACAATTTGAGAAGTCTCTGCACTTTTATCAAAGTCCCACACACTTATTGAAAGACCCTCGCATTTTCGGCTCTCCTCACCTTGGTGGAGCGCGTTTTGCGCCATTGTGAAGTTTTCTTCGTTGTTGTTGTTGTTGTCTCCTCTTCCTCAATGACGTCATTGTCGTTGGGGCTGTTGTCATTGGCAGTGTCTGCCATATTGTAGAGTGTTTATGTTTGTGTTTTAATCCTGAGAGGTGACAAGTGTTATCCGTATCCTAATGCTCGCAATGTGCGTTTGTTTGTGTGCTTGTGTTAATTTGCGAGTTTATTTCATGGCTCTTAGGAATTTCTTTGGCACTTGAACACGAAAAAACTTTTCGGCTTCTTCTTAAATATTTGCTTTCAATTCACATGGACAATTTTTTGATTTCTTTTTCACACATTTTCACTGGAAACACATTATTACATTTTTATTAGATGCGATATTTTTGAACATACATACATATATAGCATACGATATATAATGCATTCTCTTTCTACTATAATTTATTATTGCAGCTGCCTTGAGGCGAACATTTTGGCTAACATTTTGTTTTGTTTTGTTATTAAATAAAAACGAATTGCTTGCATAAAATGCAAAAATATAATTAATACAAATATAAAACGAACAAATAAATAAACTTTGCCTAGGCAAGTGAATTTGAAATTTATCTTTGCAAAATTCAAAATTTATTTACGCCAAATAAACACATGAGTTATGTTTAAAAAATGATATGAATAAGCAACATAGAAGATGCAAAAAAAAAAAAAAAAATACATAAAACATAATTTTATATCTCAACTATTCAAATGATGCATATATTCGTGTCTATATTTAAAATTTAATTGGTGTGCGCACACTGGGAGCTTGTGGTCTGGACAAGTTTATGGCCAAGTTTCTGGCCAAGTTTAAGCCAAATCAAAGCAACTGACTGCCCATTGGGAGCTGCTTATTGTTACTTATGAGCCGGACATTGTGGCTACACACACACACATACACTAACGCGCACACACACACACACACATACACACACACACACACACACGCGCACACATGTGCACTGGTTGAGAGCAATTTCTATTTGTGAAATTCCCATTTGCCATTTAACTCGAAAACTATTTATTTATAAAGCACAAAGTTTGCCAAAATAGAGTACAACTGAGCAGGTGGCCAATTGAACTCAGCAGGGAGATTCAAAATAGAAAGTATAAATGAAAACTTTCGCAAAACAGTGTTGTAAAATGCAAAAAGCACGTCTGCCATTGTGTTTGGTTTTTTGTGCGTTCATTTAAAAATAAAATTGTTAAATGCTTTTTGCTGACCAGCTCAAATGCATTTTTATCAGTTTTTATTCAACGTCTGATATCATTCGCAGCTGTTATTTTAGTTGTATTTGTTGTTGGTATTCTTTTGTGCACTGTTATTATTTATGTGTGCTTGTATGTGTGTATTTTTTTTTAATAGGTTTTCATTGTTGTTTGTTCAAATGTTGTTGAATTGCACTTTTTGTAGTATTATTTTGTACGTGTATTATGGATTTTGTTTTCAGCTTTTTTTCTGCTAACGCGTGGGTGTTTTCTTGTTGTTGTTGTTGTTGTTGTTGTAGTTATTGTGTTTTATACCAGTGGAGCAGAGTGTTACCGTGTGGCTTTATCGCCTTCATATGCATGCAAATTTCAAATGCTAAAAATTCAACTGGGCCATCAGGCTGGCTGGCAGGCAGGCAGCAGCAGACGCGCTCGCGTTCGCAACAAACTGAGTTGCTTGATTTTCAGTCGAGGCAGTCAGCCAACCAAGCAGTCAGCCTGAGGACTATACAGGGTGTCCAAGTGTGTGTGTGTGTGACGGAGAGGAGAGGTGGGGTGTGCTTGGTGCCTGGCGAGAGGCAGCCGCTAATAGAGCGGCGCACACAATCAACACTTAATGTTGCCGCGGGGACGAAGCGGCTGACTAACACAATTTGCTCATAATCTTAAAAATGAAATGCTTCACAGAGACACGCAGCATTTATATGTGTGTACGTATGTGTGTGTGTGTATGTGTGTGTGTGTGTGCTTGAGTGTGTATGGCCACTTTAAATTATACACTTTTGAAAATGTGTGCGCAAAAATATTTGCCGCTTTACATTTTGAGTTCTTCTTTATATTATTAATATTATTATTATTCTATTTCTTTCTTTCTATTTATTTCTTTTTTTGTTTTTTTTTTTGCAGGCAGTCAACGCGACGTATGCGTAATGTGAACATTTGTATTCAGCATCGGACCTGCTGGCACGAGAGAGCGAAAAATTGGCTTTCAACGAACTTGCGAATACAGAAACAGGTGAATATTTGTTGACCACACTCGCTTGAAAAATTATAGCGAATTCCTTAAGATATTCTTCTTGACCGCGCGCAAATAGATGGTAAAAACAAATTTCGACGGGCATTAAAAAATCCAAATATAAATGAAATAAAAATCGGATTGTGATTTTATTTGTCTAGCCGCTAAGACTCGCTGGCCAGCAGCACCGTGCGTTATGTGCTGCGCGTGGCACTCAACTGAACTGATCCGAAATGAACTGAACTGACGCTAGGATTTGGCTGTCGTTTACAGCTTCCAGCTCCTGGCCGGGGTCGCGTTTAACATAGCATGCAGTTCGCCAGCTGCTTTGCTGCGTTGCTCTTGGCCTTTGTTTCGCACCTTTGTGGCGCAGCAGTGAAGTACAAATTTTGCGAAAATATTTTAATGTTGTTTTTGTTATTGCCGCTTTGTTGTTAGTAAATCATCGCACAGGGGGCAACCTTGTCGCGTGAACAGTTTATTGCGTTGCGAGCTTCGCTACGTTATTTGTCACACGGTCTAATTATAGCCCAAATCATCTGCTCGCTGGCCACATTCACCTATATCTGCACACCTATCACGTACATATATATATATAGATATATATATATATATGGATCTATATATCTAGCTGCTTTAGCTGTCTCCATAATCATCACATATTGCCAGTTCTTATGGCGGCCGTAAACTGTTGCTGTCGCTTGTCATTCTAATTGCTAACAATTTGCGTTGCAACTCTTGGCCTGGTCCTGGTCCTGGTCTGGTCATTGGTCAGTGCTAATTGTTCCCATCGATTTGCCTTCTAAATCTGCCATGGCAGCCGCTGTGCGGATGTGGCAATGTGACTCTTAGCTGTATGTCAATGGAGCATGTTAAATTGTCAGCTTTTTTGTCTTGCAAATGTAAAGCTGTCTGCCGCAGAGTGCGAGAGTTATCATATATACCATATATATTTTTATGTGTATACACAAATATAAAGTGATATGTTGAGAGTGCCCGACTAGTAGATACCCTCTATACATATACATATACACACAAGCCCATGAACCGAACTTGTTTTTCACTGCACAACTATGGCATGCATATGTATTTTTATACCAAAGCCCAACAATATGTATTTAAATGCCCAGTGGGAGGTGTCTGAAATTTTAAATATTTTATATCTGTCTATACTCTATAAAAGATTACATGCTACACTTTGTGCCTTTAGCTCTTATAATCGATAATTGGGAAAATATTCGATCAGTATTAGGTAAATTATAGTAAAGTCCAACTGACGGACTACACAAAGTTGGCTCTTGATCAAGAAAATAAATATTTGATGTACTCGGAAGAGCTTAGCCTCTGCTTGTTACATACTTTTGTACAAAACCATCCTACCCTTTCAAACCATTTTCATTTAATTCAGGGTATAGAAAACCAATTAAAATGTATTAAACGGTGCTGGTTCGCTACAAGTTGACATATTTAAAATGTAATAAAAATAGATTGTATAATTAAAGCCAAAAGAAACTATCAGATATATGCAAATAGTGTATGTGCCTCGGGTTTGTTGCTTATACATTTAAATATGCACAAATTGTATTTATTATTTGGTTGTTAGTTTTTCGAAATAATAAATTCAATTATACTTGCTTTGTGACTTTGCTAATGGCTGCTAAATTATTTATAACGAGCTGTTGATTTTTAATTAATACAAATTTTAAATTGCATTGACAGCGCGCCCAGACTGAACGAAACCTAAACCCAGGCGCTGTTGTCCCTTAAGCCGTATAATTAATTGTTTACTTCTCGCTCATCAAGTTTACACAAAAGTTCCATTTTCAGTCCCGTGAATAGGCAGGGCGCGGGGAAATAAAGTTAACGCCCGCCTCGCGAGCCGCCGGCTGCTGCACAAAAAATAAACAACAGCAAACGAATTGTAGGCTTAACGCGTGCTAAATATAACGCGTTGAAAATTGTTCCAAAAAAAGAAAGAAAATAAAATATTATTTATAGCCAAAGCAACAAAGCAACAGAGCAACAGAGCAACAGGGCAAGAACAACAGCAGCTAATATACAAAATCACGCGTTGAAATATTTTCTGAGTTTGAACATGAAGGGAAAATACTTTTAGCAGCAACTGTTGCCTGATAATTCGAACTTAACGGATGCCGAAGTCAAAATCACAGATGTTAAAAACTAGGCTAGGAAAAAAGATACTTTTTTTCAATGATTTGTTGTTTTTTTTTTCTTTCTTTCATATACCCTGTACTCACAGCTTGTATAAAATGCTCAAAATAACAATGAAATTGAAATTTTAAGAGTTCATTACTTTTTTGTCAAACGTGCACAAGTTTATTTAACATCATCAATGTTTTTTGGCCACGCAATACAAACTCAATTTAAAACTTTGACTTTCTGAATACACAAAAGGTATCTCCGGGTCGCGCACTCTCGCATAAAACAGTTCGTATTTTCTCCCACTTTTTTCTTTTGGGGTCACCAGCAATTGTAACAGATCAATATGCCAATGTATTTGCGTCAGAATTGCATTCAAAAACAGCAAAATGTGCCTGCGGGCGTTAATATCGAGCGAAGAACGAAGTTGTTTTTTTCCCCCATTTGCTGGCGTATCCGGCCCGGGGGCAACGGCATCCATCGTTGCCTTCGGCTGCCCCTTCCGCCTGCTGTGAGTTGTTGTAAAAATAGTTGTTTGTAAACAAATGCAGGCTGGGAATGAAAGTGCTTTGACCTCGTCTGTGCCGTCTCTGAGCATTGTGACTGTATCGTTTTATGTATTTTACCTGTGAGCAGCGTGGCCCAATAAAAATCGCACAGTTTGGGAGTCATTGAGATGCGTTTCAGTTCTCTTGGCAGGCAGCTGCGCCACGCCCACGCTTTCATGTCAGAAATGATCATTGACATTGTCGCGCTGAAGGTGTTCTATACCAACACACACAAACGCACGCAGACAAACACACACCCACACACACACACACACACACACACACCTCACAGGTGCTCTCACAGGTGTCGGCAGCTAAGAGCACCTCAGCACCTTAATATTGCTCTTCCCAGTGCGCTAATTAGCTCTTTGCCACACACACGCACACACCTGCTGCTGCCCGAGTGGAAAAAGTGAGAAAACTGTTTTTGGCTCTTGTTTTGCTTGTTGTTTCGTTTGAATTTCCCGAGCTTTTGCCATTTGATTTTATTCTTCTCGACCGACTCGTCTTTTATTCATGGTTTCATTTTGAATGGCGGCGCTGCTTTCAAGGTAATTTTCTCAGTGTTATTAAAAACTTGTATATAAAAGGCAATTGTTAAAAATAGTTGGCAATTGAAAGTGCATACAAAAGCTGTGAACAGCAAAAAATACATTCTTCGAAGGTTCTGCTACAGTGGCAGCTGTTTGAATGTCAAATTGCAGTGCGACGATAAATAGTCAAAAAAAAAAAATAAAAATATGTAATACATATATTAAATTGAAACACTTGAATATTGAATTCATGTATAGCAATTAGTTGCATCCTGTGCGGAAAGTACCAATTAAGCGAGCAATTAACGCTTTGCTATAATCATAAAGAAAAACGATTTTAATTCATTTTATGCCATGCATTGTGTGTATCACAAAAGGATTGCTGACACCTCCCCCGGCTCGACAGTGTGCCCCCCCTTGGGTTCGGCTGCCAGCGAATGTTTGGCCATGTGCCTGTCCACGCCCCATAAATATTATTTAATTATATATTTCTTTCTTAGCCATTAAAATTATGTAGGTTATAATTTAAATAACCAATGAGAGTGGGCATCTCATCAAAACATCAAATGCCAGAAAAACAAAACAAAAAATAGAAGGAAAACACAGAAAAAGAAATGCTTCTAAAGAATTTCGCCTCGACCGGGGTCGCCATATGAGATATATAGAGAAAAAATACAGATATGAAATATGTATTTATAGAAAATCTTGTCAAGACGTTTCTATATGCTAAGCCAAATAAACAAGCGTGTCAGCTAAGGGCACGCCAGCAAAGAGCTTGCGGGTGTGCATGGACCCCATTTGAGGCCAAGGAAAGCTATTTAATGCAATTTTTGTTGTTACTTTCAGCTGAGCAAAAGGCGTTACATCATAAGAGATTAAGACATTTATATTTTATTTAAATTCATATTAGTTCAATTTTGTCGAAACTTTAATGATAAAGAAATATACTATATATGCAAATTTAAAGGATATATTAAAGGATATAATCTGAAAACCAAGCTTGTCTCATGTTGGTTTTTTCACATTAAAATGTATTAAATTTTAAATAGTATTAATTTTTTTTAATTTTGTCTTCAGATATAGCTTTTAATTTGTTCAGCTTAGGATTTTGAAAATCACATAAAACCAGTTAAAATTACAATCTTTAAACGGGCTTTTAAGTACACTTGAAAGTTTCGACTATCGCATATTTATGCGGAGGACCTTTCCCAAAGTTTAAATTATTAAATTAAATCACATATATATATATATATATATATATACAAATATTTGTTATATACATTACGAACACGTTAATAGCTATAAATCTAAAAAGTTCTGTCATTAATTGTTGGCCAAAAGATGAAATACCTCCGAAAAAGATTTGAAATAGCTTTGCAATAAAGTCAAAGTCAGATGATCACAAAAATATCTTTCAAATTAAAATTTTATGTTCTATTATAAGTTGTCTTTGGCTGTAGCTGCACCTGAATACACATTGGAAACATGTGAGCATACCAGATATTAAATAGTATAAATTAATATCTTACAACTTGTTGTTGTTGTTTGTTGTTGCTGGTTCTAATGGCCCGTTGATTTACGGATCGACTTGGCCGCACGACATTTTAATGTGTGCCTCAATTTATATGCATTTCTAATGGGGCGCCCGGGCCAGCTAATAGCGGGCGAGGGCGACGGGCATACAAGCTGCATATTAATCATACGCACTGTTTAACGCTCGAGTTACCAAGAATAACGCCAGCGACATCGACATCGACATCGAATGTCCGCGGGGCAGTTTAAGTAATCGAATTGCAGGCAGTCGCTCGCATTTCGATTTAAATGTCGGGTGCGCACTTCCGGGATTATCTCCGCAGTCAGCTGCCCGCTGCCTGCTGACTGATGTCGTCGTCCCCGCCATGTGGACATGTTCTGTTGGGCACGGATTCGGTCACTAATTAGAGACGCATGTGGCAATCAATTCGCGTTGCAGTTGCTGGGCCATTTCAATGATTTTCGTTTCGTTGCGCATACGCCATGTTAGCCGTAGAACATTTTATTTTCGTTGGCCATTACAAAACCAACAAGAGCAGCATCAGAGCAAAGCGGGGGCGGCAGAACTCAAAACGTTTTAGTGAAAATAAATTGAAAATCTATGGAACATGGTTTGATGTATTGTGTGTGTACGAATGCAAGGTGTGTGTGTGTGTGTGTGTGTGTGTTGTAGTTTATTTTGCGTGCTAGCGTTTGCTCTGATTTCTGTTGTGTTTAGCCTGGGAGCGCAGTTCTGCAACAGATGCCAGCACCGTGTCGTGTTGTTTGTTTTTTCTTTTGCTTTTGTTTTTGTAAAAAACATGTTTCGCTTTGGCTGTCGAGCCACATTTTGATTGATTACACGAGTGCAGCACCAGACAATGGGGAAATAGCGGAGCACATGCTATAAAATGGTTGCAAAATGTATCTGACAATCGCAGCAGCGTATAACTACAATATATTTATCTGCTGCAGCCTGTCAATAGCCAGGGGAGATATCGACTGCACAGACATAAAATCATCAAATTAACACCTCAACTAATCGCTCAGAAGTCACACACAACAAAAGCCACCGGCGGTATGCCGCAAATGAAGCAAACAGGCCACGCACAAGACCTAATGCAATCCAATTATATTCATTTAAATTCCCTCGTAAATAATTGCAACAACTATAATAATGCTGTCAGATAGCTGCCTGTTGAGTGCAGCCATTAAAATTAATTGAATAGTCACAAACGGCACGAGGCTAAGCTGCTTAACCGGAAAACAATTTGTTGCTGCCACAAATGCTTGCCACAATGGCAACAACTGCAAGCTAAAAACCATTCCCGGGCATGCCTGCAATATCAGCAGAATCATGAACAGGATAAGCGGCTTCAGGCAGCGCCAGGACAAAGCCAGAGCTGCTGAAATGACATAAACAGTATGCAGGGCTGGCGCTCAGATAAATTGCTAATAAGCCACAGGCAAAGCAGATGCAACAACAATAGCCAAAGCAGATAAAAATTCGATAGCAGTTTTAGCACAATCAAAACCCTGATGGGTGGCTGGGTTGGGTTCTGTCGTTTATTTTTAAGCATATTGAAAATCAGCTGAAAAGCAAGCGCAGCGAATGAATACAATTTTATTAAGTGAAAAATACGTAGCAGAAAACAACCCGCAACCAAAATAAACAACAGCGACAAGAACAACGACAGCCACAGCCCAAGCTGAAGGCAAAGTCAAAGCGAAGGCAACACAAGTCCTTGGCAGTGGCAAAACTTGTATTTATACCAAATAACTCAGAAGGGTCAGTAAGGGTATGCTGAGTTCGATGTGAATGTAAACAAGCCAGCGATAATGAGGTGTTAAGACAATCAAATTTATTACTCATACGTCATGTGGTTCAATATATTAGCGTGAGCTTGAATTTAGTTTGCAGACGTAGTCTGCCGATAAATAAAATGCTGTTCTTCTTAGAATTATTTACTTTAAGGGGTTTCCAAAGTCAAGGAATACATTTTGAACAAACTAGCACAATATCAATCTAAGGTGATATTAATTATTTATAGAGTATCTTTTAGTCGAGCTCGTCGAGCAGCATTTCAACTTTTTTTTAGCTTTTCGCTTGTTTCTTTATTTCCCTCAACGGGTTGCGGGTGCCGCCCGTTGCGAGCCACAGGCGGTGCAGGGGGCGGAAACCGATTGAAAGATGCGTTGAAGTGTTGGCAGCGACTTCGACGTTGACGTCGACGCCAATTCACCTTGAACCACACGCACAACAACCGCAGTCGCTGCGACTGCGACTGCGACAGCGACTGCGACTTAGCAGCAGACACAATTAAGTGCAAAGAAAACGGAAGCAGGCGACAAAATTTTACGGGCTGACAGATACGTTGGCGGCATCTTTTTACATAAAAGATTGACAAGTGATTTTTACACCTACACAAAAAAACACACACACACACACACACACACATGTGAACAAGACAGGAGCGGCAGCAGCAGCAGCAGCAACAACAACAATGGATATTATGGGAACAGCTTAAGCCCATTGGAAAGTTTGTAAAAATGATAGCTTTTTGTTCGGGGATCAGTGCAAGAATTATTGCTGTAAGCTCGACAAAAGCTTATTGGGACTTTAATTTGCTTAACAAAATGTGCAGCTTACCTTTTCATCTAGTATAGCCATGGCTGGAGCTTTGTCTAATCCGCTTTAAAATACAAATCCCTGAAATTCCCGACAGTTGCCAATTGTTGGTTGGGCAGTTGCGCAATTTGCGATCGAAGAATTATTTATTTTTTTTGTATTGTAATTTTACAATATTATTCTGTTGCTCACCCACGCACGCACACACACACACGCACACACACACACACAAACCGAGGCGCGGCGAGAGCTGAGGGGGGGATGTTTCGACTGGTCGCACGTCACAAACTACGCAAAATGCGCACAGAAAATTCGCATAAAAACTAATCTATTTATTTAGCTGACTGGCTTGCCGCCATTAGTGCCATTCCAGCAATAAATCAATAGTTTTTTGGAATATTCTCGAATTTGTTTAGCTTATTTGCTTGTATTGTTCGCGCAGCGCCTTTTGTTTTTGAGTCTTGTAATGCAACTGAAATCGTAGCAACATCGAAATGCAATCAAAGTGCTGCAGTTCAATTGACTTTTCTGCTTTCGAGTGCCTTTTTGTTCTTTCGTTCGGGGTCCGCAGCCAAATAAATTGCAATGCGCCATTACACAGGTACATACGTGCGCTGGCTATGGGCCTGGTAGGGGGGTAGGTAGGGGGGGGGCTACGTTCTGGCCAAGTGCATCACAACTTTCGATTTCTAGCGCTTTGTCTTGTGCTGACAAATTTTTGGCATATTTGCTAATATTCGCGGCAGCTGTTTAGCATATTTGTTGTGGCAAGGAAATGACTGAAATGCCATTGACTTGGTCATAACAATAAGCCAAAGGTGGGCAAATGGAAGGGGTTATTCAAAATTCACACAATTATATATATTTGGGAATTCTGAACAAAATCAGTGAAATGCAAAATGAAAAACTGCGAGGAGCTTAGCGCCTGTCTGCGAAGTACATTGAAAAAGTATTTATTCAAATATATGCATAATTAAATAACTACAGTTCTTTCTTTCAATTCCTATAAAAATAAAATATCGATAGTTTTCTCAAACGCAAGTTTAAAAAGTTGTCAACAAGGAACTTGGGAATGAGAAAATGCAACGAGGCAATTAGGAAAACTAGCAAAAATATCAATCTTTTTGCATTCACAAAAGTCGGAAGCAAATGTTTAATAAACAAAATTTTTTAAAAATTAAAAATCATCTTCAATTTAGAATAATTTGTTTTCCTTGTTACGCGTTTAACCTCAAGTGTTTGGGGAACAAAAATAATCTCCTAATACTGAATATATAAGAAAAACCTGATGATGACAGGTGACGCATTTGTCATTTCTGCTCTTCAGCTAACATACTGCAAACAAGTTAAGGCAAATATTCACAGGGTAAAGAAAAACCAGATATAACAGCTTTCTTTGGTAAACCGAACAGTTAAATACTCTTGTAGAAGCTATTCAACTCAAAATCTGATTGGTATTAGTCATGTTCAGAGAAAAGTCAACCTCCTAAGTTTGGCAACCTGAAGAACATGAAATCGATCCTACAACAATCTTCCGATTTAGTAGTCCGATGCGGCTAGACAGAGAGACATCTTTTCCATGCGTTACACACTCTGTGACAAACTCGTAGCACCCTCTTCAAGGGTATAAAGAGATAAACACGCGGCATGTGAAAGTCGTGGCCCATATTTCAAGCGGAATGTGTCAAGTGCCGCATACTGAACCACGAACTGGATTAAATGTCGATTGCAGCCGCCTCTACAGCGCGTCAAAGCTGTGAATATGAATATTAATGTGGATTATTTATTTACGATGTGCGGTGCAGCAAATCACGCATTGCGTTGGATAAATAAGCAGCTGTCCGTTGACTCTAAATTATTAATTAGGTTATCCAAATGGTCGGTGGGTAAGCAACAACAAACCTGGTCAAAAACATATTGCAATTAATGAAGTAAACAAACTTGCGGCGGGCATAAAAATTGAGAGCGCAAATTGTACGTTTAAACTAGAAAATGGCGTTTAATTGGGGGTCTCAATTGAATGCTGTGTTTTAATGAACTCGAAAATTGATTTCACAGGCCCCAAGAGTTCTTCATTTAATTTGAGCAGGCCCATGAAATGTAAGTATAAAGCTAACTATTTTCATCAGGCACTCACTTAAAGCTTAACCTACTTACAAAATTTAAGTCACAAACAAAGCCTCTTCAATTTGCTTTCAACAATGTCAAATGAGTTACTTCAATTCTTACTTAATTCTACTTAAGTCTTTGTTTAACATATTAGTCCTGCGACCAAGTGAAACACTCTAAAAATATGTTTAAAAATAAATGTTGTTTTAGTTAAGGTTTAGTTTTGCCCTCAAATAAAATAACTTAGACTGTATTCAATTTATTTAGAATTATATTTAAAGTATGTACTGTGCAGAGTATCACATTGTCGGTTAGTGAAAGCAGCTTTTGTTGCTGTCCATTTATAATTTGAGCTAACTATTTGCTAAATCCCGCCAATTTGAAGGCTTTCCGTGCACATTTGTACTATTTCCGTTTCCATTTGGCATTCAACAGTATCGACTCTAAGCTGTCTCTCCTGTTTAGGGCCGGGTTAGTTAATTGCGTTTCAACCCATTTGCATTTGCCGTTGTCAGACATATTCAACAGACAACTGGCACAGCTGGCAGACCAAGCTGTTGCCTACAATGCGTTGAATTTACTCAATTTGCAAATTTCCTCATTGATTTGCCAACAGACAACGGTGACGAGGGCAGTCGGAGGCCCGAAGGCGACGGGCTGCAATGCCCCTCCTCTCTGCAGCTGGCTTCTGAAACTTTGGTGTGTGTGTGCTAGTGTGTGTGTGTGTGTGTGTGTGTGTGTGTGTGTTGGGAATACATTTTGGCCTGAGCCATTGGATTGATACATAGCTAAACTGGGCAGCGGGCGACGGGAGGCGGTTGCCAGCTTGCAAAACTACGCAAAACATTTTGTAAATTGAATTTGTATTTTGAGTTTCGGGCGGCGCACACAAAATGTAATTGAATTAAGTAAATATCAATTGAATATCCGCCTGCGGCGGCGGAAGTTTATGGCAGGCAATAAAATTATTTGCTTGCCCAGTTGATATAGCATTGTTGTTGTTATTATTGTTGTGTTGTTGTTGTTGTTGTTGTTGTTGAGGTTGCAACAACAACAACTTAAAAAGTAACCTCCTTGTGGAGAGTGGCGGGCAAAGTTTCCGTTGCGGCAGGTCAAAATCAAAAGCATTGCACAGATTTTCTTTGTGGCATTAATAAATAAATCAGTGTGGGGCAGGCAACTTATGAAAAGCGCCTGTAAATTACAAGAGATATGCCACTCATAAAACTGATTTATGCCAAGCACAATGGCAACAAACAATGCTCACGTTCGACGCATATCGTGCAAAAATTGCGTTGCTCAAAAGTTAAACAGCGGCCGACTGCCAAAATAAATGGCACGTTTATCATACGCCCAGTGAGCCAGCCCAGTGCGTTCAACAATTTGGCAGCTGTATTTATATACCACAAACACGACACACACACACACACACACACACACTTGATGTGTGGGGGCATCGTTTTTGAACATATGAACATTTTGTATATGTCACGCCCCCTGCCCGCTGCGCCGCCCGCCCTGACGCACTGGCATACTTAGACTATGGCTATGTTTTGCTTGATGTTTTCGCGTTTGCTTTTCAATTATATAAACATATTTAGATTATATTCAGTTAACACTCACACACACATGCGCGCATACACACGCACAGCCGCATATGTTGTGCGTGTGTGCATTAAAATTATAAATTGTTTGCTCAGCAAAAAGCAACCAAATAAATAAATTCAAAAGAACGAACGCCATGAAACGAAACGAAAAACAAACGCCAAGCGCATAAATAGCTGACCAAAATCCACCAGAACCGAGCGGCCAGCATTTGGAGCTGGCTGGGCGAACGCGTCGTATGCGCAATGGGAGGCGGCCGCCTTGAGAGAGCTGCAACAAATGAATGAAAACCAAGTGGCCGAAGCATGACATTGAATTGTTTTTGACTTGTTTTGTCACACCTAAATGCCATAATCATGTGAAAAATTCATACCACATAAATCGGCGTACCTCATATGTAATTATGTATGCGTGTGTGTGTAAGTGCGATGACGCGTGTGAATTATTTAGTGTGGTCTTCTTTTTGAGGCGCCAGCCCCCTTGACAGCTGTCAATGCGACTGACGCACAGGGCTGTGGCCCAGGAATTGGTTAAGGCAATGGGCCAGGGTCAGACACAGATTTCGACCTTATAACGCCTAAAATCAAATCAGGCAATGCCAGGTTGACCACGCGTCGACTAAATATTTGCTGCGGTTAAGCTTTGAGCCACTGAAATTCCATTAATGTGTTTGACCGTATATCTAGCTGTGTGTTTCTCTATCTACATATAGCTATGTCTAATTATGTGTGTGTGTTTGTGTTTGTGTGTGTGATTGTTCACGCCTTGCTGCACTAATTGGCATGCCTCATTGGGCGCCCCCTTCCCTGTCTCGGCCGGGGCAAAATAATTGCTAATCTATTTTGCTTACTGCATAAATACATTAGCAAATTAGCAAAATCAACATCAAGGCGGTCAGGAAACTGCAGTTAAATCAACTGTAAAATTTATGGCATGTGTCAAATCTCATATCTTGCTCATTAAACACATTTCGCATTCTCAATTTGAACTTTGCCAGAGTCACGTAGCACTGTGGTAGATCCCAGCAGCAGCAGGCATAAAAATGACAAAAATGCCACGTGCCTCATTAAGGACATGCTAAGAAGCCGGCCCGCAACGGACACACGTAACACAATTAGCCGACCTGTGGCAGGGTCAAAACAAACAGTCAACATACAATGACACAGGCTGATGATAAGAGCAACGCACACAACGAAGCTACAAGCGCAAAAGGGAAAAAAGCAGTGTTGTATAGTGGTTATAGAGGTTTTATAAAACAAAGCAACACTAAATTTTTACTATATTTATCAACACTCAATTTAAAATGCTGCTCTGTACACAGGTTTTATTTACAATAGGCCAAATCTATTTGAAATTGATTAGTTATTCTTAAAAATAAGTGTTGAATAGCAGTAAAAATACCTTGAAACATTTATCAACACTTAATAAAACAAGCTTTGTACAACAAACATACAATAAAAACAAAACCCCAAAAACAATGTGTCCAAGTGAAACAAAATAAGTGTTGATAACGAGTATTTTTTACTCCTACTCAACACTTACAAGGCTTTTGCTCTGTTCGAGATGCCCTGTGCGTGCAACAAACAAAACAAAATTAAAGAGTACTTTTACTCTTGTTCAACACTAACAAAGCTTTTGTTACTGCTCAAATGACACATGTGCACTTTCAGCAAGTGCCATTTGGGCATTTGCGTTGCCCAAATCTACATATGTACATGTGCGCATATATTTTCATTTCGTTTAACATTTGAGCCACATAAAATGTCAAAGGACATCGTAGAAAATGGCAGCTCAGCCCCTTCGGCCAAAGGCAATGTAAATTTAATTTGGCTGCCATAAAATTGAACAAATATATCGCACAGACGATCATAAAACAGCGACAGCAAATCAATTTTAGGCGGCCTATATAAAGACGAGATGCCGCACGCGTCGCTGCCGCGCCAAACCGGAAGTGCAATTTGTAATTTGTGCAACAAAATTTGTAGCAATTAATTGCAATGCGCCTGCTCGCCGCTCGCCTCCGTCGCCTGTGGCTTGTGCGCCAGACCGCAAGACACGGAAACCTCATTTTTTTTTTGCGACTTTCCTAGCCAACTCAGAATTTATTGCATTTAATTTGCAGTTTTTTTTTTTTTTTTGCAATTCGTTTTTAATTTTTATCATATTTTGTTTTGTTTTTCTTGTGGTTGTTGTTGTTTTTTAAATGTATTCTTTCTTGGCAGCTCTCGCAGCGCATTAAGTGATTTGTGCTTAACAATAATTTTTGTTTTTTGTGTCAATTTTGTTTTTTGATATTCGTAATTTGCGCCGAAATCAAACAGCTGCAAAATTTGTGATTTTGTGCCAGGCGTTGTCGCCTGTATAAAGTGTGGCTGAACCAGATATGTACCATATACTGTGCATACACACAGATCCGCATACAATATAGACACACACACACACACACACACACACACACAAATATGCACATAACGTATGTACAATGGCCGTATAATAAACACACATATATGATGATTTATGGCATTTCTACGGCTATATAAACAATTTGTTAAGACGCATACAATGAAATATTATTTCATAGTATATAAGTAAAGAAATCACTTTGACATGTTTTGGCTAGTCCTAAGAGTGTCTAGTACAGGGTAATTATTGCGTAGTTTTAACCAACTTTTGTCCTTCACTCACCTCGGTTATTTTCATGGTACGCTTAACGGTCTTGCGGGTGACTTCGGTTGTCTCCTCAACAACATCGCCATCCTCATCGATGGTTTCGGTGACCATTTTCTCGCTCTCGCCGGGTATTATCTCCTCGGTGCGTTCCGTAACGACGCTGCTTTTGCTCTCCGCATCGGCATCTGGCACCGAATCGGGATTGGCCTGCTCCTCGGCGGCAGCAACAATATCCTCATTGTCCGACATGTTTGCTAATTGTTTGTTAACTATATTAAAGGCTTTCACGTGTTACTGTGTGTTTGGTTTTTTTTTGTTTTCAGCGTCACTTTCACTTGGGTTCGGCGCTTGCTCACTAAATTTTGAACTATAGCGACTATAGCGGCCCACCGACACGCACACTGGGGCAGCACAGACACACAATAGAGAATTTCTCAACTTGTTTCGCCTGAAAAAAAGCAACCCAAAATGAATATATATATGTGTATATATATATATATTTTTTTTCTTTGCTTCTATATGCTTGTTGCCCGCTCTGGGCTATTATATAAACAATATAAATTTTTTCACTGCTAACGTTGACTATCACGATCACGTTCGAGATTACGTTTACGATCACGACACGAATTACTCGTATTTGGGAAACTTTAATCTGATTTCTATACTGAGAACTCAAGTGCTCCTTGAGATGATCACGGGCGCTGGCTGTGCTTGACACTGCGAGAGTGAGCGCTCGGCCAGCGACAACGAAAGGCGCGACAACAACGCGCAACCCACAACGAACAACGACAACGACAACGACAACGAACAACGAACAACGACAACGCACAACGAACAACGGATAAGGAAGCACACGACAATGCTGAATGCAGAGACAGAGGTGGTGACAACTACGACAGGCGGACGCACGACAAATTGCCAAATGAAACAAAGTGAATATTTTTGTACAATTAAAAACGCATAATTCGAGAACAAAATTCAGTTTGTTTCACTTGTGCAGCAATAAATTGAAAATAATCAGCGAGCAGCGCCCAGCGACAACGCACGAGGCAAATTACACGATTCTGAGGCTTCTGTCCCGATCGATGGCACTGCTCGCCGTCTGGCCTGCCACCGGAACCGACGCCGTCGTCGTCGTCGTCGTCGCCGGAGAGCGACCAAAATACCAAATACAATACATACGACTAGTTGGACATGAACTGTCTATGTGTCTGCATCTATGTGTATATTAATATCCATGTGCGTGTGTGTGCGTGTGTGTGTGTGTGCTTTTCCCGGCGAGCGAGATGCCCAACTGGTTGGGATCACCAAAATAGTCCCAGCCAGGCCCAAGTGCGAACGGGTCGGCCATAGTCAATGTCCGCTCTTAGGCATCTCTGACGTCGGCTGCTGCTCGCTCTGAATTTTGATTTGAATGTTGACGTCCAATTCAATATTTTGGGCGAGCAGCTGCTGCTCGGCCGTTTGCTAATTGTTTGACTGCTGCAAGTGCTGCTCAGTCCAAATCTGAGACGAAATTTGAAAACTTCTGAATGCTCAACGGGCTGCAATTAGTGCTGCTGGCCAAAGCGTGAACCGTGACGCATGTCAAATCTGTAACTGGCCCTCTCTCCGACCCGCCCCAGCCCCACCTCTCCACGTGCGTCGTTGGCGCTATTTTGGTACGCACCCCGCGCCCGCTTCTAGACAATGCGGAGCATAGGAAAGGAGAGCAAATGCGAGCGGGTGCCGACAGACAAATACCCTTGCACTCGGCCTTTGCTTGTGCGTATTTAGTTAACAAATTTTGTAAAGTTCAAAAAAAATTCAAATTCGATCAATCGAAATAAAATTTGTTTATTGAATTTCATGTTCCCTTTATTTTTATTTTGTAGGAAATAAAAAAGAAAAATACTTTAAAAATTACATAAAATGCTTTTTTGATGTAAAATACGATTTCTTATTTTCCTCATCTATACTCTTGAGTTTTTTTCGATACTTATTTTAGATCGCTTTTTAGACTCGATCCCTAAGTTGTTATACCCACAGTTAGGGCATTTAAAAGTGAAACTACATAATATAAACAGGCTGTTGGGGGATTGGGAGCGGGTGTGGGACTGCCACTGGGACTGGGCTATTGCTCGTGTCTGCCGATGCCTGGTCCCGCGCCTTCCGTCGGGTCTCTGGCTGTCTGGCCGTTTGGCCCAGAGGCATTTGCTGTGCCCGGCGTTCGACAGGCGAGCTGAATTGCATTTGGCATATGAGTGCATACATACAGGGTGTCCAATAGTCTGGCACAACTATCGGGTGCGATATATTTTTCATTCATGCTGCTGCCGTGCGAACTTCCTGTATAATCGACTGCAAGATATATGAAAGACAAGTGCTCCGTTGTGCAGACAAAGCGCCAAATAAACGCAAGACATGAAATATTCTAAAATTAATGCTCGACAAATGTCTTTTTGGCCGCGCAGCGCAACAAGATGCCCAAACAACACAAGACGAGACAAGTATCTGCACGCGCTTGTACGAAGAAACAGCTACAGATACAGCTACAGATACAGATACAGATACAGCTGCTGGCTGTATGTCTGAAGATACATGGCTGATTATACTACTTGTCTATTATGACTCGAGCAGTTGTAATTGGGTCTGCATTGCGTGGCAGTTTATCAAAGCGGCAGCCTCTAAGCAAATTACAGAGCAACAGGCAAAGGATAATTTTATAGGATAATAAGCAGCTGCTTGACGAAAAGTCAGCGCTCAAATATGATAAATAAGTAATGCCTTTGTCAACATTTCGCTGTGGATTGTGTTATGACGCCAACGCCAGCGTCAGAGTTGAAAATTATATGGAAAATCTTTAATAATAAAATGCATGCATAAATTAAAAGGAGGGCAGACAGCAAGGGGCAGACGCACAAGGGGTAATAAAACAAAGCGAAGACAGTCGCAAAATAAAAATAAATAAATGGAAGACAACATAAAGAAAAACTCGCTCATGTGAAGGATGCAAGCGGAACTGAGAACCCTCACCCCTTGGCCCTGGCTCATTCTGTGTAAATCTCACGCAGTTACACAGTTGTAAATTGCACAAAGTCATTGAAGTACTTTTTATTATAATACCAACAAGCTGTCGTTCCTTTCTCCGGCAAGTGTCGTTGACTTGCGCTGACCCAGCATCAGCCACGGGCCAAGATGATGAGATGAAGAACAGACACAGCCAGACAAACAGCAGGCGCCTTAATGCCTTACGAGTAGCTTCGTTAGAAGCATGTGTTCCCTTCACAAAGGCCATTTTCAGAAATGAAAACTTTTGCCAATCGACGCTGTGATGCAAAACAGAGGAGCGATTCATTTTTTGTCGACTTCGATTCAATGAAATTGCAATTTGAAGAACAAATTGCACTGTTGAATTGATTGAAAACTGGACAAATCTCAAGTATAGATGGCCAGCAAGTGCTTATATTCGTTATTCCCATAAAATTAATGAGAACCTACCAAATTTTGTAATTTTATATGTGAAGATCGCATAATTATATTTTAAAGACGAAGCAGAGATGTGATTTGTGGATTTGATCTTTGGTTTTCCTCCTTTCTTTATTCATATACGTAATATATGTTGTCAATTATTTTATGTAGTGAAATATTGTGCTGAAATATCTGCATTAAAAGATTGCATAGAATGTTATTTATTATCAATAAAAGCGAAACACACATAAATCGCCATCATAATTTTCTAATTGAAATTTTTGAGGCAAATCCAGCATCAAATATAAATAGCTTTGGCGCCAGCTATGGCAATTACCAAATATATTTGGTAGATTGCACTTTTGGCTAGATATTTAATTGGAAAATGCTTTGTTGAAAAAACAAATCATATTATTCGAAATTTGCGCTGGCTCTGACATTGCAGCTTTGTTCAAACTGTGCTCGACACCAAGCACGACCATCGTTCACCTCTATTTGAAGGAAACGCATCCAATTGGCAGATTAGAATCCTGCTCAAATTGGGAAACAGTCGTCGGTGCCCGGTTTTTCTTTTAAGTGAAACGCAATGCTGTTAGCAGCAGATACCAATATCAATACGAATGCACACAAGCCAGGCGATATGTGTCCTGGACGTCGCCTGCACTCCCAGCTTGCAGGCTTTGGCTCTGGCTCTGGCTCTGGCTCTGGCTTTGAGTTTGAGCTGGTGCCTCGGTTCGATGTCTGTGTATCTTTATCTGCGCCTGGGGGCTATGCAGCTAGACGGGCAAATAGAAATGGAAATAAATAGTTGCTTAGCTCTTTTGTCTAATTAAAACGATTCGTTTGGTTTTCTAGCAGCTGCCATTTCGAGTGTATGGCTGTGTGTGTGTGTGTGTGTGTGTTCTGGCCAGTTCTATTTGTCGACGTCACACACACACACACACATACACACATGCACAGGATAAACTTGGTTACGTGCGTGGGCCGCAGGCAAGTCCTGGACTGTAGCTGGCTGTCAAACTGTTTCATCTTCATTTCGCTTGCCAGCTACCTTTCTACCATATGCCGGACCTTTGGTAAACCATTATGATGATTTATGGGCGGAAATTATTTTTTGGGCTGCCCATTGGTTGGTTGGCCAAGATGGGATAGGTCTATGAAAAACTTTCGCTGTCGGCCTTTTGCTGGCTGCCTAAAAGCATGCAACAGTTTACATTTTAAATTCCGCTTGCCGCAAAGTTTGTTCGCATTTTCCACGCTTGGCTGCCTCTTTTAATTTGAAAAGCGATTTTCTGTCATTCGATTTGAACCCCCGCAAGCCTACGCATTGCGATGGCCGCAGATTGATGAGTCTTATCTAACACTGGCGGAGCTGAAAATGTGCCATTTCCTGTTTGGAACGGGTGTTTGACAATTTGGAAAAGATTAATTTGATTACTTTGCATGGGTTGCGGCTTGAAGGCAGAGCAACAAGTGGCGGCCGTTGGCTGTTCACAATGCTATAAAACATCGTTTATGGCAAAAGCTCTGCTCAGCTTTTATGGCTTAGCAAGGCACACAGCATGCATACGGTTATGCCAAAGCTGTCGAACTGGAAGTGGCCAAACTTGAAAGCTTAGCGAGTGCAAGCACTTCCTGATGTTAATTCTTAGTCTGTATAAACAAACGGATTCTCGATAAAGTTGGGTACTTTACCCACTGTACTGATTCAGCAGAATTAGGTTTAACCCGGCGACAGCAATTAACCAGCTCTTGACAATTGAATACGTAATGTCCCAATTGTCATTTAAAAATTCCGATACTTTGCGCGCTTATCAATCCATGGAAGGCGGCCAAAAAGTCAAAGGTGCTTTTAAGTTCGCTGCCTGCCTGCGTATCTACAACTTTTTCGTGAGCGCAAGTTGCGGCTGCCTCTCAGCAGAGACAGATGCAAGCTCTTCCAGTGCGTAGGCCAAGCCAAGCCAAGCCAAACAGAGCCCTATCCGCTGCCAGTCGAGCCAGCGCCACAGACAGTTTGTATTTCGACGTGTTGCCAGCCACATCGTGAGCGCATCAAATGTAAAAGCACAATAAATACAGCTAAATAACAGTTAACTTTATTCAAAAGTGCAGAGCACTCAAGAGAGAAAGAGAGAGTCAGAGAGGCATAGAGATAGGGAGACAGAGACAGGGAGTGAGTGCGACTGAGAGCTTTATGTGTAGTGACAATCACAGCTAGCCCCACAGCGTCTTTTGATGCTCTTCTGCGGAATTGTTTTGATTGTGTGAGCGCGAAGCAACCAACAAAAGTAACTGTGCGGTCTTTGTTGTTGACTATTTAGTGTGGTGTTAAGCATCTCGACATGCCAAGTGAAAGTGATCCGTACTAAAACAAAAAAAATAAATATAACAACAACAAAAAAGAAATTGAACTGCATTTGTTTTGAACGCGCATTATTTACTTACTTAACTTGCTTTATTTTTTAGCTGTAAATTATACATATACTTAACATTTGTTTTTCAACCCGAAGGTCAGCTGATATTGCTTTCATTTTTTTGTTAAACGTGCTTGAGAGACATACATACATACATTTGCTCTCCAAGGAAATCATTTTTAAGCGGAATTCGCGGCAATTGTTATTGTTTACTTATGAATCAGAGCACAAAATGTGGTCACATCAAACAAGTATATAAACTGTGAGAAAACAAAATAAATTGAAAATATTTTTTGTTGCACATCTACATAAACAAACTATAATGAGTATAAAATATAAAACTCGAGTTCAAGTTATCTAAAACTTGTTTGACACACTCATAAATATAGATTTGTTTTTCCAGAGTATTTATAATTCATTTCATTCTGGCTCTCAGCTTGACAGCAACTCGCCGCATAAGAAACTCCGTAGAAATGAGCGCCGTGGATGCCATCATCAACTATAAACGCAGTCCCAACGAGGACTTTTATGCTCTGCTCCATTGCGATGAGACCTCATCGGTAAGTGTCGAAATTTTCATTAAAACCAATTATTAGCCAAGTTCATAATGATCTGAGCAGCAAGTCCAAATATTTGCCAGGCCGCACTCGCATTAGCCGCCAACGTTAAACTTTGGCCAAGAATTTAATTATCAATTAATTAGATTTAGTTCGAGAACTTTTGCGCCACACGCACACACACACACACACACACAATTGGCAGGAGCCAAGGCGAGGATGAAACTGGCAGCCACAAAGGCAACGGTTTTTCGGGCGAACAGCTTAAGATAAATAAAGCGAGATAAAGATACAATTGCAAACGAAATCAAATACAAGTTGACGTTTGCCGACTTGGCTTTGAGCGCGTCGGGCTATTTGCTTTGAGAATTAGTCTCAATTACGACTCGTATACGCAATCCGAATCAGAATCGTGCCGGACTGAAAGAATAAAACGCGGCAACAGCTCTGAGATGCAACAACTGACAATTAAGCACTCAAGTCCGTAGTGGAAATTGTCTGTGATTAGGCGAAAACTGTTGCCCTTTGTCAAGTGAAGAACATTTGGCAGTCACTCGCAGCCCTTCAACTAACTCGTAACTACTGGCTAAGCTCCTTGCCACAACAGTTGCCAACTTTTGTGTGCGTCTGTGTGCGTGATTTAAGCCTGACAATTATGTTATATTTTAACTCCATGTTGCATGCTGTGGCCGACTGTCAACAGAGCGACAAGAGCCCTGCCCTTGCCTCACTCATATAGCATGTTGTTGTGGTCTGTTGTGTTGACTCCGTTGACACAGGAACACTTTTAGTAGCATATTGAAAGCCTTCTGTTGTCTCTGCTGGCCAGATTAATGGCATTTAGCTCTATGAATACCTTAACACTTGGGGCTATCAAATTTTGTGCTTCAGAAATTTTCCAAAAACGCAATTTTTAGCACGGAGCCAACATCTACCTGGCTTGGTTGTAATCAAATTCATTGGCAAGAAAAATGTCTTGACGATGCCGCAATTTTCCACCTGCAAACAATTTAATGTTGGCAATTTTTCAAGCTGTCGATTGCATCATCCTGAGCCATCATCTATTGAATTATGCACGAGCTCTCACCGAGCATTTCTCGTGACGAGGGTGACGAACGACGGGCGTAAATAGGAAAATGTCTGCCGGGAAATGGCTCTCATTTATATTAAAATTTGTAGCTTCTGCAACCAAAACTTAAATAATAAATACAATCAGATTCAGTCCCAAAAGGTCTCTATTAAAGAATTGATATAACCAACGACCCAAAGACCTTGTTAGTTTGAACAAACGAATTTCAATGCTAATAAGTTACTTATTTTGGGTTCAATTATTATTACTTTTAATATTTGTATGAAATATTATTATTATTTATATAACTCTTATTATTATAAACCTACTTTTTTTAGTACACACCTACTTTCTAACTCCTTTGGCGACGGCAAACTCTAGCTTGGGACTCATCCGTTTGCTCTTATTGTTTCCTGATTTATTGAGTAATTTAGGCAGCTCATCAGCCAAAAACTGCAATATATGTATGTGAGTTCTTCAGACGCAGTTAAAACTTGTTTCTCTTTCTGTAGGAGAAGTTTATTGCACAAAGCTAAATATTTATTAGCACCATTTTCGAATGTTTCCGCTAGCGCAGGTAAATGGAATCAACAAGTAAGCGTGCTTGAGCCGGGAGTGTCCGACTTAGAGATACCCTGCCACCGAGCTGATAAGCTTTCTAGCTCCCTTCACACGTCACAGCTGCTATTTGCAACGGCTGTGCTTCTTCTTATTCTTCTATGGAATAACCATCTCTTACAGCTTCGATGCTTATCGTCCGATCTTGTTAGAATTTACATTTCATTCGAATGTATGTAAGTACCAAAGCCCAAGGCTACAACTACAAAAATGTCAAAATGTAGGGGAAAGATTTGACTCTAGATCTCGAAATCTACAAGATATGCTCTGAAAACAGAGGCCTAACATCGATTTGGTTCGATTTCATGACAAGGTATCGCTGATTGAAGTCAGATTCTCTTTTAGTTTTCAGCTCTTATAGTTTCTGAGATCGAACAAACAGACAGACGGACCATTAAACCCCTTTTTAACAAGTTAAATGGGTAACTGCTCGTTTTTATATCTTATACGCACAGATTTAAAACAACCATTAATGGTATAGACTTGCCTGGAAGAAGGTTAGAACTGCGTATGCTTATGTTCAGTGTATTTCCTAGTCGGCCACGCCCGAGACACCTTTTACATTTATTTATTCAATGTTGGTTCGGCCTGATACTTTTAGTCGCGGTAAAGTTTCCAAACGTTTGTCATAACATTTGCCTTTGCGGTATTCATCAGGTTAAACGGAGTAGATCACATGAGATATTTTATTCAAGTGCATTTTCTAAGATTCTTGTGTGATATAGGGTTAACAACAAATCTAGAAGAATCTATTATTGGCGAAGTGAGGAACATGAAATACCTTTGCGACATAGTTAACATTCGAAACATCAATTTACGGCCGACAACAACAAAAATGAAAAATATAAAACTTGTTATTGATAAAGAGATAAATATGTGAGCAGCTCAGCCATGTGTACTGCCTCCGCAAATAAAGAACATAAAGCCGTAAAGCCAAGGGAGGATATGCAGAGGAACAGACAAATATGGCTATTGACTTATGAGGTCGAAGAAATCTCGGGCAATGCGTAGCCCAATTTTGAGTATAACAAGTAAAATTTTCTCCGGTTGAGAGTGCAGGAGATACCCTGTAATAAGGTTTTACAAGCTTCAATTGAAAAAAAACAAAACATTTTAATTGTCTTTAATGTTCTGCAATGTGCCATAAACAACGTGATAAAAATGCTTTGTGGAATTTACGTTTTCCGCACCCCCCTATTTTTTTAATCAAGATTCTATCTTTGTTCCCAGCTTCTCGCGGCAAGTTTCAGTTTGCAGGCCAATTCCGATTGGCCGGCTTTTCACAAATGAAATTGCAACAATTCAAACGCCTCGACATCATTGTTATGAGTGGATCAATTGTTGGCTCCGCAAATGAATTGAATTGCCCGCAGTTGAGCTCACAACCGTGTCATCTCGTCTCTCTTACAGTTAAGCTGCGCATTGTGTCGAGAAGCACTTATGCGATGTTCTTAAAAAAATTTGCATATGTCCCGGCCGCATTTGAATGCAAAGTTTTGTTGACATATGTATGTGCATTTGGTTTTATTATGAAAAGCCGCTGAAAGTCTCCATGGAACAATTGGGCTGAGTTCTTGATGCTCATTTACATTTGTGCCCGACAACGTCCGGCATAATCAAATGGAAATTCGCATTGGTTAATAACATGGCAATGCATACTAATTGATCAATTCAATATTAATTGGTTCACTTTAATTGTATTATGCAATTTGTACACTCCGTTGCAATAGAGAGCTTTTACAATTCAATCGAGTCTACAGCAACGTATTTGTGATTCACTGCAACTGATGACATTTCCATTATTGAGTCTCGCGGCAGGCGGTTTCGGGTGGGGCTCGCTGGCGCTCTTTTGTGCCACTGTGCCAAACCGTTGCGCATTGTTTTGATACAGTTTCGAAATTCGTAATGGACTGCCAAAAAATAACAAAATGTCAACATACTAAATGGCACATCTCTCGAGTGTGTGTGCGTGTCTAAACATTCGCTACCAGATTCCAAGGGTTGTGGAAATGTCAAAACTCTCTAGGAGCACACACATACTGAGACAGGCGAATCTGTCACGCACGTATCTAAACACATGTGTGTGGGCGTGTGTGTGTGTGTGTGTGTGTGGGGATGTGGTGTGAGTTTGTGTCCTTGTCTGCTGCGTCAATAGTATTTGTTGTTGTGTGCTTTTGCAGTCTACCGTAGAAGTAATATTAATTGCGTCGAAATTAATTAGACGCCTCGTTGCCGTTAGCTGAACATAACAAATTCAACCTGCGCAAATAAATAATAAAAGATATTTAATAGGAAGAGGAGCTGCCGAGAAAAGCCCTCTCTTTCTCTCTCTCCCTCTATATATATAGGATATATCTATCTAACATATATTTATAGAGCAGAGTCGATGCTTGATGCAGAGTATACTAATGCCTAGTTGACTCTCTGACTCTCTGTTTGGACTGACCGACAGAGTGACTGACTGTTTTATATATAGGTGATATATCTGTCATATATTAAACGAGCAGAGTCGATACTTTAAGCTGGCAACGGAAATGCAGAGCAAACTAATGCTGACTAGTTGACTCTCTGACCGACTGGCCGACTGGGCTGCTGGCGGAGCAATTGTTTGTGTATGGCATCTGCATTCATTGTGCGCGTTTGTTATTGTGCACGAAAAGCTATTTGCACAAACAATTCAGAGAAACAAAAAAACAAGTGGCTTTTGTTTTGGAATTGCGAGTCCTCGCTGCGCCGGACCGATTTCGAAAGAATAATGCGCTTTTGTAGCTCGGGTTGCGATGACAACTGTCAAGTCCTGCCAGACGCCAAACTTGGTCAACAGCGGCGGGGTTGAATGTTGTTGCCTGACAGCAACTTGTTGCTGTCACTGCAAAGCACTTTGGCTTAATTAATAACAATTGTTCGCGCCGTCTTGACGCTAATGTCAGTCGGGAGCGGGATCCGTTGTCAGCGTCAAAGGTCTGTCAGCCTTTTAGACAAGTTTCATATTTATTTATTTCCATTTTTGCCACAATTTGCGTGGCGTTTCAAGCATTTGAGCATTTTTTACGCCCAAGCTATTACGTTTAAGTGGTTTCCATTTTCACACGAAATTTTCCAGTTTACATTTTCCCAGCCTTATGTGTGCTTGTGATTGTTGTTGGGGCTTATCGCTAACCGCCCATTGCTTTTGCTTCAATCCTAATGCCATATGCCAGCTGAAGCTTCACGTGCTCCTGACAGCTTTACCTGGCATGTGGTTACAGCTTCCCTGCCCGGCTCCGCTCCGACGCTCCCAGCCGACTTGACTTCCTCATTTTGCCAAGGTGATGGGCGGCATATTTCTCTTCATCTTGGGAACAGCATGAAATCTGCATGTCACAACAATTTGATATTATGTAATACGTGTTTGTTACGCCGCACAGTGGGCTGTTATCTGGAAACGCATCGCAAAAATCCAGTTTGAGTTGAGTTTGTATACCAAAGTATACATACATCGATAAGGACAGTTCCCAAGGATCAGAAAAACCTTTATTTGGTAACTCAAACAAGGGTTTTTTTTTTTTTGAGTACAAAGGTCATGTTATGGAGCGTGTTGAGCTTGGTTGTTATTTATTTTTAATACGCGTTAATTCCTAATCTAACCAGCTTTAAGTTTTCGTTAATATCCTTGATCTAAGTTAAGCTCCGAGCGTTTTAGTGAAGACATCCGACTTTCCTTCCAAATTGTGTTGGATTGGGTTTCCACCTTAAAATCTTTAAAAATTTTAAAGATGTAATCTAATTTTATTAAAAAAGCTTATATCTATTATAAAGTAATCAAAAGTAATCTATAATAAATTGTTGTACTAAGTTGTTGGCATTTGGTCACTTTAAAGTTGCATAAATTCTCTTCCACGGTTTTTTTTTTATTACTCAATTTTCTCTTTTTGTTCAAATGTTATGAATTTTCAAACGCATTTTAGAAAATTGGGACACTGTGCTAGGGAGATATTTTCAAGATTGATGCCAGAACAAGCTTACTTAATTTATGGCAAAATACGAATTTTTTATTGCACTTTAGTTAATTTGCGCCATTTTCTACCTTTCCCCAGCCGGAGCAGGTCCAGGCCGAGTACAAGGTTCTGGCGCTTCAGTATCATCCCGACAAGAACTGCGGCGACAAGGAGGCGGAGGCCAAGTTCCAGCTACTAAAGGTAAGCAGCAACAATGAAAATGTGCCCAACAACGAAAAGGCAAATGTTGAGCATTTTACATATTTAATAAAGTGCCGCCAGGTTGGTTCTCGAGTCGAGGACGAGGGGAGGCACCGTACTTGTCCGCCCCGAGGGTAATTTGTTTAAGTTGAAAGCGTGGACTCGTGTTTGCATTTCGAGGGCTCGGGCTGCTCATATAAATTATAAGAAAAACACACAGTTGGCGTAATCAAAAACTACACACACACACACACACAAACATACACACACACACACGCACACATGAGCAAGAGAAATGTGCGTGGTGCATGCAATATGGTTGCCTGTCAGTTGGCAAAACTTTTAAGTCACATGAAACAAAGCACTAGCAAGTACACACACACACACACACACACACACACACACACACATACATCCGCCCACACAGAAACACGCACATAATTGAATAGCTAGCCAGAAACACACTCATTTACACTCAACCTCAAATTGAATTTTACACATAACAAAAAGCTACAGAGATCGCGAGCACTTAACAAGTAGATAGCAAAATTACAAAAATATACCCTACATATGTATGTATAGAGCACATATTTTGAAAAGGACTATTGATTTTCTGCTGTGTCAGGGCACCAAAAGCATAGCATCATAAATATACATTTACATATACCTATACATGTATAACATACACATGCATATACATATGCACATACTATATATACACATGTTAATATGTTTGCACGTGGCTATTGTTAGCCGACTTTGGCGAAGGGGAACCACATCAACTTTGCCAAACGGTTGCCGTTCGCTCGTCCTTGTTCTGCCGCTCCTCATTAGAGTCCTGCCAGCTACGGCGACAATAAAACTTGTGTTTGGGCAATAGCGACGGCAACAAGTGATGCGGCAGTCTTCTTCTATGCATTTTAGTTGTGGAACTGGGTCCAGATCTTGAATTTGCCATAAAAAAGAAAAAAAAAAAACAAATAAAATTTGCAGCTACTAAAGTTCTCTCCCTGTGTGTGTGTGTGGGTGTGTGTGTGAATGTGTGTGTGCGTGTGTTTGCTGCCAGTTACGTCGGGAGCCTTTTTTATGGTCGCTTTAATGTCAAAGCCATAAAACAAACGCTGAAGGCGGCTATAAAGCATTCCAAGTGAAATGTTGAGATTTCAATAAGCACCATCATAATTTAAAACTGCTAAAAAAAACTTATTTTAAGCAATTTTGAGAGCATACGCAACATGTGTAGCCTTAAAGTTGTTGAAAGTAGCTCAAAATAATAAGAAGCAAAAACATTTATTTTATTTTATGCTGCACTTCAACAAAATTCAGGCCAAAAAGCTGCATTACTTAACGAACCCAATAAAATGTGCACTGATATTATATAATGCATTTAACTGATATATCTGCAATAGATAACATGATAATCTTATCAATCCTCCACAGTACAAACAAAAGTATTTCGTAAAATGTATATCTCTATAAAATTCTGCTGGACTACATTCTTACATATGAATCTGTTTGCCTACGTGCATATTTAACTTTTTATCCGCGTTCAACACTCGAACACTCGTGCGTGCCCGAATAAGATATATCCCGAGCCCAGAATCGATCTATTATTACAAGCATTCTATTTTCATTATATTCATACAGGCACGCACTCACACACACACACGCACACACACACACACATACACACACATACACAAGCAGGCACGCAGCGCGCTGTGGCTGTGCTTCTTCTCCCCCCATCTGCCAAGCCATGATTCTTGATTAACTTGATGTTATGATTTTTATGAAATTCTCAGGGCTTAAATATGGCATACTTAAATATTGGATGCTTCTACCAAAATCCAAAGTTATACGAGCTTATATCAAGTATATCTATAATATCTATGTCTTCGAGAAGAAGCGCAATTTGTTGCCATTTAGGGCTGGTTCCAATTATTTAGAAAGAGCTCCCACATAAAACTTTTCTTAACTAAGAGATCAAATTAACCTGAAGTATGGAAACATTGTAGCAATAACTTTAAAGTTAAATCGATTTAGGTTTATTTACCCATAGGGTCGATAGAAACCTCCTTTCTGCGCATTTTCAATATGGTTTCGACATAAAATACATATTTAAGTTTTAGACACGAGTTGAATTTCACATAAAGCTAAACTCCGTCTTGTCACAAAGAGATCTTTATTAATGTGATTTTGTCAGCGGGTGACATTGTAATTTCTGACAACATTCTTGCCTTTTCACTTTCCAGCAAAATCCAATTCTTTATTGGCAAAACCGAACGCAGCCATAGGGCAAAATTAATTGATGCAGGCAGCTAGCGGATAATAGGAATATTCTGAAACGTTGCCTGCTGACCCACATAATCAATGAGTAGTAAAATAATTGATTATCGTGTAAGAATCGCAACAATAAAATCTCAGTAACATAGACTAGATGTATGTGTGTGTGTGTGTGTGTCGGTGTGCGTGTGTCTGTATGCTTGTTTGCGGCCTTTGTGTATCTAACAAACGTGCCAGCAGGCTGCTTTGGCATAAAAGTTGTAGATGTCTAATAACGTGTGTGTATTGGTATCATGACCAGATACGCTATCAAAGCCACTTGAGCGTGTAAACGTATTTGTTCACTTGAGTGTCCGTGTGTGTGTGTGAGTGTGTGTGTGTGTTAATCACAGTCATGCCAATAAGTATGCTACGCAAATTGATTATTATGCAAGCAAAAGGCAAAGGCTAAAATAGTAGCTGAAGACAACAACTCAAGGTTTTACTGGTATTTGTTTTGGGCTCCGACAAACTTGACTTCAATCGACCTACATAAATAAACATTCAAGTATTTTCGTTTATTTTTGTTGGTACTTTCCCGTTGCAGGAGGCCAAGGAGACGCTGTGCGATCCGGAGAAGCGCGCCGTGTACGACAAGTGGCGCAATAGCGGCATCTCAATGAGCTACAAGCAGTGGCTGGGCATGAAGGAGCACGTCGGCCAGGTGAGAAGATACACAATTGCCGAGAAAGTGGATAAAGAGGTATGCGTATGGGCCAGGAATACAGCGAAACAGAGAAGTAGCCGCCAAACCCCAAAAGACTTTACAAAACTGAGCAACTGTGTGTTTTCGTGTGCCGTTTATGTAGATGCTTATACCCTGTACACATGGAACAGGACAAAGTGGGCATATTACAGCTGTTGAAAGTGTATCTCTGTCCGTGCCTGCCAGTCTTTTTAGGCGAGTTAAACACTGAGATAATAATTGCAAACAAATATTTTGTGTTTACAGCAACAAAACTCTAATATATATCAATTTCTCGTTATTATCAATATTGTGTTAACAGAAAGTAAGGAGTTGAGCTACTTTCTATAGTTTTGCAACAGGGTATTTTTAACAGGGTTGACATACTTATTATCTGCTCTTCCAGTTATAAGACATCCATTTTAATTTGTTTGTGGTCTCGAACAATTGTGTACTATTTTTTTTTTGCTCAGTTAATGGAACTTATAATCCGACATCCGAATGCGTTTGCATTCGCATTGTTACAAATTAAATGTGATTAATCGTCGCAGTGAATCAACGCTCGCAGCTAATTTCCGTAGGATATTTTCGGTCATCCATCAATGTTGACAGCCCGTCTGGCTAATTTGCTGCGGTGAGCTTTTGGTCTGGCCATAAATTTGCTTTTGGCAGTCGAGTGGGCCAACAATTTGCACTGGTTGCATTTCGGTTTTAGCGGTTGCAGGCAATTTGGGCACGTGCTGCCAAATTTCATATTTCGTTTTGAGGCCACACGCACTTTTCTGGCCAGTGCGGTTAGGTTCTCATTTGGGAGCAACATTTTGAGTAATGCGTTAGCTAATGGTAAACGGCACACGGGAAAACCAGATATCAGCCCTAAGAAAACTGCAAATGTGTCTTTAATTTAACTTGCAACAAACTTTGATTTAAGCTCCCAGTCTAAAGCCTGACACTGGTCGCCCGAATTCCTACAGTATTTACGTATTTTATGGTATTTTTTGAATGTACCTCTTCATCCAAAGTGTTCTAAGTGTACGCCGTGCATGCAAATGAGGAGCTAATGCATCTGAGTTTCCATTCTGTGCACAAATGCAAATCCAGCCTAATGTAAATACACGCACACATCAAATGCATTGGCTCTGAGAGTAGTTGCGTTAGCCAGTTACACAAGACCGTTCAATTAATGGCCTAATTGTTTTCCACTCTATCAAAGTCCATGCATTGGGCCACACCTAAGACCAAGGACCGCATGCTACCGGAGACTGAAGCTGGAGCTGCTCCGCCTGGCGCTGGTTGCAGCAGCGGCGGCCTTACAGCCGCCTCCCCGAATCCGGCCCATCGTCGTGCCTCGGAGGGCGGAGCCGCACTCTACTACGGCAGCCGCAAGGCCGAGTGGGGTACTGAGAACACAGATGTGGCCAATAAGTTCCGTAATTACGAGATCTAAACGGCGTTTTAGCAATGCTACAAAAGTGTGCGGTTCACGTGATGAGTATCGATGTTATGAGATAAAATAGAAGCGAGTCGTAAAATAAATTTCATGCATATTTATAGCCCCTCGAAGGGCAGTATATCTCGATGTGAGTTTCAAGAATACATATTCCAATTAAAATATAAAGAATACCAAACAAAATAAATACATTTAAAATACATATATATCAAAGCAGCATTGAAAAGCTAAATTACACAATATGCAAAATATTAATCAATTCTATAGAAATATTACTACATATATATTTATAAAGGAAATACAACTCCACAGAGTACATACATATATATATTGATGTGAACTTATAGCGTTGCGAATTATATAAATGTTTATAGGTGTATACAAAAAAATTGGTAATTAAATATTGAAGAAACTGTAATTTCAATAAACATAAGGTATGCAAGCGGCAAGAGGTTTAATTTAAGTTAAAGTGCAACATTTAAATGAAATTAGTCAAATTTTAAATGTGTATATCAATGGTAAATGTCTAACTGAACTATATATACAAGCATATACTATATTATATATATTTATCTACAATATATTTATCTACAACTATTTATATATTGATGTATGTAACATGTGCCCCCTATAAGACAATCCCTTTGGAAGTGTTTACTTGTGCACTAGAAAAAAACATTGATAATTCAAGCTGAAACTACTTAGCATCAAAATGCCCACCACAATGAACGTTGCATATGCGATCAAAAAAAAAAAAAAAAAAAAACACACATATGACCTACCACAAAAGCGAATTTATCAACTATATACACGAGTAAAACTGCATAGTCAAAAAACTACAAGAAAAATAACTTTCACTTGGTGTCCTTTCAAATGCAAAACTCAAATTTGCAAGCAAAACAAAAACTAAACAACTAGACTATTTTATTTATGAAAAAAAAAAAGAGACGGTCACTTACAGACTCAAGCGAAATGCAAAAAAAAAATATATAAAAAAATAAAATATATAAAAAAAATGATAAATGTTTTGATGCGTTGTTGTTTTCAATATCGATGTGTGATGCAAATCTTAAATGTTATACAAATGAATATCAAAATCAAATTTGAGCGAAAATTAAATTATGCCAACATAAAGGTACATTATATAAATGTTTGTTTTAAGTCATATTGAATTTACTCAAATACACACATATTATTGAACTCTACAAATACACACATACATATATATGAAAACATATATATTAATTGAAGTCAAAGCACTAGCAAAGTTTTGTCAGTTTGTAACTGAAACAGATTTTAAAACAGACACTTGCAGCTGCAAGCCAAAGGCAATTATTTTTGTTGGCCCACGAGGCGTATGAAAGGCGTAAGTCGAAGTAACTAACTAGCAATTATGCAAATACATATTAATGTTGAATTGAATGTAATTGAATTATGAATGTATAAGTGGCAAAAAAAACCAAATAAAATCAGCTGAAGAATCTTCAGCTATTGAACAAAGTTTATTTTACTTATTCAAGTAACAGATAATTCACTCGATTTGGCTCTCACTTAGCTCTAAAAGTTGACTTAACAGGACCTGTGAGTCATCCCACAAGCGACAGGGCCGGCGATCCGACTGCACGAACTCACGTATCCAGCGATTGAGCACTATATGAAAATAGGGTTTGCTTGTAATATTAATAGAGTTCGAATTATTAACATGACTTTCAGCTTACCCCACTTGGAGCCCACAATAATGGGGCAGGCGCCGTGCATGGTCCGCACATCGCCTGCGCCCGAGGCATGCAGGTTGTACCAAAATGCGGCTAAAATTAGCAAAACAAAATATTACTAAAGCGTAAAATATAAGCTGGGGCTGTGCTAGAGATGGGTGCGTTACGGTACACGGCGTGACACGAGCACGAACCAGAAATAGTCTCCACAATAATTTGTGGCAAGACTTGATTACTACAAAATCGTTAATGTACTACAAATTAGATATGTTGTTAATATTTTCTCATTCTTCGTTGGTTGAATCCCTGACTTGTGTTCGGATGTTGCATTGTCTTAGCCGCAGGCCATAGATAACAATACTATCTAAAATTGTGAGGTCTATACCAATAATAATTATCCTAATATTATTTACCCATTTGCACAGTTAGTTTTGCAACTATAACCCTTAATAACCTATAATTATTCAAATATTATTTACACATTTACAAAAATAGTCTTCTCCCTATTCTAATTGCATCGTGTTGGAGTTGTTGAGTTAGTTCGTCCTACGCATAACAATGGGACAAGCCACGCGTGCCGTAACAGAACCCATTACACAAGCCACAGTTTGATTCCGTTCTGCACGTACCCGCATATTTCTTGGGCTTCAGTAATTGCTTTAGGACGGGAAATGCGGTGCCACCACCCTGTTCCACATCGGTGAGCTGTATGGTAACATAATAAATGTATTTGCGTGGGTTGACTTGGCACAGAACACAAAGGGACTCACATAGAACAAGACGGTGGCAATGCGATTGCCCATTTCAGAGTTGGCAACCTGTTTGGTTTCGAACTGCCAAGAGTATTATTAGATGGGTTTAACTATTGACGCCAGACTCCATTGTTTACTTACGGCACTTGGGGAGAACCAGTCCATATGCTGGGCGTAGTGACCGCCTATGCCGTAGTTGGCCAACTGATGATCCTCCGCAAAAACTACAATTGAATTTTATTCATCTGATATGGCGATTCCTGCTGAAGTTGAATCTTACCCATGTTCAGATCCGTCATATCTGCCACCCTTTGATCGATGGTGCGCAACACTTTGTGCCGCGTCTTCGGGATGAAGGTGAATTGGCTGGTGCGTGAGTTGGACACCACGGATGCGTTATTGCCAGTTACTGTGGCACGATGAATTTTATTTTTAGTTAGCCTAGCTAGCGTATCGATTTCACTCTGATATATGACATCATGGTAGAGCACAAGCAGCGGATCGTGACTCAGCTCCTCGACCTTCAGCGGAGCCAGCAGCAAAAAGGGATGCGTCTCAGTCATATAACCACAGCGCAGCTGACGCAGTTCCGCCGGCGTGGGTTTTATATAACCATTGCAGGTGTAGCGATACAAGTCGAAATCGCTTAGCTCCGTTAGATTCTCGGGCAAAGGCTGCGTGGCACAGGGATACGCATGGTAAAAAAGTGGAGGTCACGTATTATACTTACGGGATGCTCCTCGACTGGGTTCAGCTTATCAAATGGCGGCTGAACGTCTTTGTAGTTGTTTATATACCCCTCGCTGCCTGGCTCCAGTTCCTTAAGGCTCTGCAGGGTAGCATTGACGCCACCAATATGAGTTAGTCTGGCTTTGACTTGCCCTAGTTGCCCCAAAATGAGAGGCTGCAGCTTAGCCCGATCGCTGTTTGACAGACGACTGTTCGCCTCCAGCAGCCAGGCGTGTGCCAGCTGCAGATGCTCATCCCGCAGTGCCTGCTGGGCTATGTCCAGACAGTGCTGGGCGTTTAGTTGAGTTCTTTAACGAAGAAAACATGAGATAAGTGATGAAAGCTCTTTTTTGTTGACGATTTGGCTCACCCATAGGGCACGCCATCGAGTACGCCAGCAGCCACATGGCCGGTCGGTAACCTGTAAATGGATTGCAGGCGCAGCAAACCATCGATGGCGCCCTCCAATTCCTGTGCATTCGGCATGTGCTCTTGCTGGCGCAACCGCTGCAGGCGTACCAGTGGCTCTGTAAGTGGAGTGCACACAGAGCGTATACTTAATTACATTTGAACATAAGTGGATTTGGCACTCACTTTTGCCGGTTGCGGCTGCCATGAGATTCGCAATGTGTTGCCAGTCCCGCGTCAGGCGTTTGCTCAGTAAATATTTGTTCAACGGACTCTCAAAGTATGCCACCCCCCATTGTTGCGCCTCGTTTCGCTCGCGCTCGAATTCGTCCAGTCGCCTGTCATTGCAGATTGGGTTGCGTACAATTTGATTAGTGCCAAACCAGCTTCAGCTTACGCTCTCAGAAAATCCAATTTGCTTTCATTATCAGCTATGAATTTTTGCATGTGCTGCAACATTTGCTGCTCATAGCCAAACACCCTGGACATCGCATGTATAGACGAGTAGAACTCGGCGGAGGCGCCACACCAGACCACGAACGGCAGCACAGCCAGCAGCGCTCCGAGCTTACCTTGTGCGCCCAAGAATAACATTTTAGCAGTGTTTCTGCTCTCGGCCACGACTCGCGGTCAACTGAGTTTGCCAATTGACCCCGCCTGTTGTTGACTCGATCGATGACTTATGCATGGTCATGGTTTCTATATCTTACATAATTTCTAAAAGCCTCAGCGTTAGTTTCAGCCGCTTTTAACTAATTAAGCAAAACCTGTTTGTGTTTATGTTAAACGTAAAGAAAGCTCTGGGTTCATTGTGCCGCCTAACTGGTTTTGAATCTAATTTCTAGGCGGCTTCTTATGCTAGATACTAGATGATTTTTTAATGGATCTTATCACATAAGTAAAGACACGCATCTTTTAATCCTTTCTTAATTGTTCTGTTTAGTACAAATTAGAAATCCCATTTATAAATATAGTAAATGAAGTTTTGCGCATGCATTCAAAATCTACGTCAACAGCCGAGTTCATGTCTAAGAACAAATCCCTATACGTAAATGAAGTATTTAAATTATCGATATATGGGCAAATTTCCCTGATAGCAATAAATATAGATTTCTACTGTGTACTTTGAGAGTATATATCTCGGGAATTATAAGAGCTATTGACATCAAAACAGAAAAGTAATTTAAGGCTGGATGAAGAAGAAGCAGAAGCAGTGTGTGTGTGTGCGTGTGTGTGTTGTCCCAATTAGAGAACTCTTAGTGGTGTCTTACGTCTCATGCAGAAAATTTCAGGTGTTACTCAACTTAATTGACCTAATTGCTTTTAAGGTGTTCTGCCAGGGAGCGAAACACGAAATAATGACAGGCAACTGTGTAAATGTTTGCTAACATTTCCACAGAAGTTAAGTAGCTGCCTCTATTTTCAACAATTGAAAGGCAGACAGTAACAATTGAAAAGTAGTATAGTTAACATGTTTCGAGTGAGTGCGGTTCTGTTGACGTTCGGATTGGGATGTTTGAGTTGGGGCAGCACTTGTGCCGAATACGCTGAATCCGAGAACGGAGTACAAGGTTTGCTCGATGTGGAGGACATTTTAGTCAAACAATTTGAATTATATTTGGAAAAAGCGGAGAAGGAGCGAGACAGTATTATGAGGTGGGTGCGAAAAAATCTTCTAAGTAGAAAATGAAGTTTCATGTCAAATATGACGCTTAGATTTTTGGACTATGTGAATTATTTGCATAAGGATATGGACGAACCAGAGGAGTACTTTGGTAATCCACTCAATGCCTTCAAGACCATCAGCCGCTTCGCAAACAACTGGAAACATGAGATCTTCGACGTAGTGCTGGCCCACGAAAGCTATACGGAATTCAAACAACGTTTAACCAACAAGCTGGGTAAGCACGAACTTGAGGAGCCGACAAGTGAGGATCTCCTAAGCGCCACACGTGATTTATTGGATATGCAGGAGAGCGACAGCCGGGCCACGTCGGAGCTGGCAAATGAAGTCATCTTCGCTGATGAAGATCTAGGCGAGAATGTGACTCTTAGCGCCAGCGATTGCTTCGTCATCGGACGCTATCTCTGTGAGGAGCATCAATACGACTATGCCACCGAGTGGCTAATGCAGGCGCGACAACACGCCTCCCACGATGCGTCAACATTTCCCAATGTCACCCAGCTGCAGATTCTGGAACACTTGGCCCCGGCACTCCAGGAGCTGGGCAACAACAAGCTGGCGAACAAACTAAACAATGAAATTCTCAAGTCTGAGCCCACTCATGAGGCAGCTCTCAAGAATAAAATTGTGCTACAAAAGAAGCTGGCGCTCGAGCGGATCCATATCGCAAACCTGAAAGTAGATTTATAGATGATGGAAGAGCAACAATTTATGGACATAAGTTGCAGTAATAAGTCTTACTTGTTACAGTCAAAATTATTGTTGCACATAATTTTAAAAGATTTTTTCTCTTCATATAATGTACATAAACAAGAAATGAAATTAAATTCATAATAATGTAAATGCTAATGCGTTAATGTATAGATATGCCATACAACGAGATAACCTGTGCTTAGATCTTTATTACTTTAAAATGTATGCTTATCTCCATATGCAAAACTGGTTTTCCTCAATTACTGACCGACTGACTGATTGGTGATCAACACACAGCCCAAGCTGTTAGATGTATGAAGCTGAAATTTTTATTGTTGTTAACTTATATGCTAAAGCAACACGCTAGGCCGGAAAACCGGGGCATTTGCCATCCAATCGGCCAAAAACTCCTTTGCTTAAATTAATTTAAGAGGTGTTACACATTTTTTGGGCAATCCACTCCTCCTTGGTGAAAATTATTGTCACTATGATAATTTCTTTGAGACGTGTTTCATACTTTTCGCAAAATCCACCCCTTTCGGCTGGAAAGTGTGGGTCAAAAGTTGTATATATACGTACATATATTCTGTTGTTTTTACGTTTTCGTTAATAATTCTATAGACTTTAAGCGTATTTTCCAAGTCGAAATAAACCTTTAGGAAGATTTAAATTTCGCATTGGCGGGAAATGAATGAAAAAATTATCACTATAATTTAAAGCACAATACTTGAATAGGGCAAGTTTAAATGTTTAAATATGTAACCATTGAACAGAATTGAAAGTTAACTAAAAGCAATGGCAAATAATTTGTTCAATATGGAGCTTTAACTAGTTCTCAATCGGACACTGTGACGACATGATTTCTTAGTTACAGCTACTAACGTCTGTAGTTACCAATGAATACCATAATACAGTTAACTATCGAAAAGTCAATACATTTCAAGGGCACTTATGCAAATACATTTGTACTTTGATGTGATAAATGGACGTTGATGAAGCGGAAGCTCAAAGGACAATAACTGGACTGATTGTACAAATGAAGAGCCAGCTCAAACCAATGCAGTTTACAATATTTCCTGGGAAATCCATTGAAGCTGGTTTGATTTATTTTCACTGCCAACAACTGAGTTTGTTCAAGCCGTTGGCCAAATTAATATGAAATATGCCTGCAGGGTCCTTGGCATAAGTAATTGATGTCTTGACAACAGCTTCAAGTTACAAGGACAAAGCATATTTGAGCGTGCAATTACTTGTTATTTGATAGTTTGCATCAACATATTATTCCATCTTCACAATAATTAAATCAATATTTGCTTACCTGTCAAAAGTCTGAGATGCCTACAATAACCAAAAACTAAAAGCAAATGAATAGCACATTTAACTTTTTGAATAAGTATTAAATTGATGAACCCATCCATGCAATGCATTGAAAAATATTAAATCCTGTTTTGTTCAATTAAAGCTACATTGAAAGCAGTAGAAAATGTTGCATATTACATTTTTGAGATGAATTGTGCTTCTCTTAGTGAGATGTTCTAACGATGTATTCTAAAAATATTAAAAATAAAAGCAACTGTTTAAATATTTACAAAGCTAGCGTGCATACTTTCTCATTTTTACACAAAAAAACAAATGGTATAATGTCGACCGAGAATGCCCGACTTCCAGATACTCATACCGAGCGGTCGGTACAAACATTTTAGCTTCTTTTCTTCTTGAAAATAAGTTTAAAGCCAATCGGACGAAACTACGAACTAATCCAAAAAAATATTTAAATCGCATTTTCCACTGAGGAATCATACTCTGGCGCTTGCTCCATTAAGCTCCGAGGCATGCCATAAAAACTGAAATAGACTGAATTCTGGTTATTTTGAAATAAACATAATCTGCGAAAAAATGTCAAGTCTTTAGCTCTTATCAGATATGTACAGACGGACGGACGGCCCTCCAGACATGGCTAGATCGACTCTGCTGTTGATGTTGATGAAGAATATATATATTTAACACTGTTGGAGCAGCCTCCTTCTGCCTGTTGCATACATATGGACATAAACTTTACACCCTTTATTCATTTCTAAGGGATTCAAGGTATAAAAAGCTATACAAGTAAGCAGGGCTCAGGAACTCACTGAAAAACTGCAGTTTAAGATGTTTGCCACAAGTGAAAATATCCAGCGGGGCGTAAGCAGCTTTAGTGGCATTAAATAACAGCTGCAGAATATCAGAAGACTTCGCACAACGAATGACTTGGGGTGTTGGGGCCTTACCGCGACTTGATAAGGAAAGAAACTATTAAGTATATTGTGCAAACTAGATTATGGCTGAATATGGAGAAGTCGCCTACTCCTTTAGCTTTTCTATGTAAGTTTACGTGGAAGATGTCCAGCTGAATACATCTGAGTTTCCAACTACATGTATAAATATTTAATTTTGCAATAAAAAACAGATGTAAACAATGAAAAATAGAATAACTTATCTTTGAAGCGATTGCTTGCAGGGCTTTGTAAGTAGAAAGAATGAAGCATATAACAAAAAAAAAAAAGAAGGAAAAATGAAAGAAGACAGTTCAAAGACAGGCTTCCTGCCTTCTCCTCTCTCATAAGCGGGCAAAGATTCAAAGTTTCAGTTTAGCCACAGCAGCCAAGCGGCTCGGTCGTCAATTGGCAGTAGTTTTAGCAAAATAATAATAAATATTTAAGAGCTAGCCCTGAACTTGAGCCACTAGCAAAATAAAAAGAGAATAAAGTAGCTGCCAGCCATTGACCCGGACTAGAATAAAAACAATATTATAAAGAGAAAAAAAAACAACAAAAACCACGCAATTATGCAAATGCCGGCAGCAGTCCGATTGCTGTGGCTGCTTTGGCTAGCTTTAATGTGGCCAAAAGCAGCTGCGAGTGGCAGCAGTGAGGAGCACTTGCGTGAGCTGCTGACCACAGAAACCTTGCTCATCGATGCGCTGCGGGATTATATAGATGCACTGGATAAACAGTTGGTGGTGATTAAGAGCGAAACTGCGGCTATAGAGCAGATACATCAGCTGGTGGGCAACCGGGTGGAGCAGCATATGGGCAATCCACTAAATGTTCTCACCATACTGAAGCGTTTCCAGAGCGTGTGGCCCCTGCTCGAGCAGCAAGCGAATGCCACTCACAATCTGGCCAAAAATCTGCCAGATTATGAGATGGAATTGCCGCTGCCTAGCGAGGAGGACTACGAGACAGCTCTGTTAAATCTGCTGCGCCTGCAATCAGTCTATGACCTGAAGCCGGCCACTCTCTCCCTGGGCATGGTACATGGCCTTAAGCTGGGGTAAGTGTGCAAACAAATGCAAAACACAATTTAAAATTCGCTTCGATTTTTACAGCTCGGCCATGACCTGGAGCGACTGTCTCGAAATGGCGCGTAATTCGGATCGAAACGGCGACTACGCCGTGGCCAAGTATTGGCTGGAGACGGCGCTGGGAAAACTGCCAGCTGAGAACAATGCGACAAGCTCGGTCAGTGAGCAGGAGCGCGGCAAAGTCCAAATACTGGAGGCATCTCTCAATATGGATTATCGCGCAGGTCTGTTCCATTGAAACTCATCAAACTTTACGTATTTGCACGAATTTTCCAACAAGAACAGGTGAATTTTTCAACGCACTCACAACGGCCAAAGAGCTGCTGCTCCTGCGGCCCGCCAGCCAAAATGTGAAAAAAGCGAAGGCCAAGATTGAACGAGCCATAAATGGAAGTCCAGCGAAATTTCTGCCAAGCAAGAAGTCCAGGGCAAAGGTAAAATCAACAATGCAAATATTATGCAACATCCAATGAATAATCCGAATTAAAAACCACATAATTATACACTGGCTGAGTGTAGTCGACTTACAGATACCCTAAACTTAAAAGCTTAAAAGCAGCAGCTGCTTGATATATATCAAAGCTGCAAATTCAACTTTTCCGAAGTTCAACCAAAGTAAGCAACATCTGAGCATAACGTGAACCGAACCCCTATCTTTGAAAGAGAGTCTGCCCCAAGGCTTAATTAACCAATCACTCATATATGAAAATATGTACCACATGCAATATTTTCAGTAGAACGGGAAAGTTTAATTAATTAATTAATAATTAATTATTTATTAATTTGTTTTTAAACGTAAGCCTTGGTTCATCGATATAGAAAACTAGCTTAACTGAGACTATAGAATGACCTTTTCCATTGGCTTGCAGCTCTGATCCATATTAAAACATATTTTTTTAGTTTCTGACTTTTGACACTCCAATCTCCTACCTACTATAATAGGCAGAACAGAAAGAGAATTTTCAGTTATTTCTTTTTAAATATTTGCTTACAATTTAATACAGATCTTACTTACGTTCATTTCAAGCATACAAAACCCGTTGAGCAGCTGATGGTTGACGAGCTGTGTCGTTCGGCCACACAACAGCCCATAACAGGCAGCCGCTTCACAGAGTGTCGCCAAGATGTATCCAATCTGCGCATGCTACGCTTGGAGCAACTTAGTGAGGATCCTCTCATCATGCTGTACCATGATGTGCTCAGCTTGCAGCAGAGTGACCAGCTAATTAGTATGCTGGATGACGAGCCGCGACTGCAACAGTCAAAGAGAGCCGCCTTTGAGCAGCTTAAATTCACTAATCTGGCGCAGAAAAGGATGCGTGGCATTCATAATCAACTGGGCATAGCCGGTGCTGAGCCAGAGCTGTGGCAGGCACGTCGTCATAGTCACGAGCACGTGACGCAACCAGAGGAGCCAGCAAGCACATCGGGGCATGTGGCACGTGCGCTGCTCAATGTGCGTCATTTTAATTAAATGATTACTTAATATATCACTAATTGGTCCATTATCATCTTGCCCCAACCCTCAGCTTCAAGAGGCCAGGTTGGGCGGCGCCGCTGTCTTTCCACAGTTGGAGCTCAGCGTGTGTGTCCCACGGGGCTCTCTGCTCTACTGGAGCGTACGCAGCGTAAGCGAGTTTTCAGCTACGTCCAGGTCGGATTACCGTAGTCGCCAGCTTGTCTGTCCGGTGCTCCTGGGCGCGCAATTATGTAAGTAGAGCGCATGTGCCTTCTAAATGAACTCTACAAAACCTTTGCATTTTGCAGCGGCTTGGACGGAGCTCAGCTAAAGCCAGTCAGGCGATCCTTCAGAGGTTGAAAAAATGTTTGCATGATTTGCCTTTTAACTTGAAACGTTGACACTTTATTGAATTACATTTGCACTTTCATCTGACATTAAATGGCCATTTCATTGGCGTCGCCTTTTGACTAATTAGAGAGCAAACAAACAAAATTTAAATATTCATGCATCACAGCATGTCATAATTAACATTCGAGCCGAGTTCTGGTCGGCTTTTGGCCAAATGCCTTTTGTCAGTGGGCAGCAGGAAATAGTTAAAGTCAATATTAAAAGCTCGTAAAGTCCAAGCAAACATGTTAAGTCGAATTTTGAGAATTGTATACATCTGTGTAAATCAAATGTCAATTAACACAAACAAAAGCACTTATATTAAACTTAACTTGCTCGTTAATAAATGCAATTGAATATAGTGAAGACAATGACTCAACAAGATACCCTGTACTTTTGATATACTATTAATTATAAATATATATATTTTATAACTGATAGCTCGATTTTCAAGAAAATTTAGCTTAAAATTTTAATAAATGTGAATTTGTGCCTAAATAGAGTCATATAAATGTATTTTTATTTGTTATTTTAAATTTTTGAACAATAGTAGTTACCATAACAAAGCAATTTCTAAGAATGACTTAGCCAATATATTTTGCAAACAAATACAGGGTATAATTCTGTTTTGTTGCCGTCAGAGCGGCGCTTTCCAACACTAGCGCGTCAATAGCAACAGCAGCGACTGCATTATTAAATATCAGACAACGCGTTCTTAATTAGCCAGAATTAATAAGCCATCGAATAAGGCGACAATATGCCGCGACAGTGGCGAGTAGAGAGAACTAGAACTCGGGGCAGGTCCACGCCGAAAACGAGCTAATGATAAGCATCACTAAATCAGCTTTGGCAAAGCCATAAAACATGCTTAATCGCGACGAAACTCGTATGCTCTTCATTAGAATGGCTCATAATGCCGATATCTATTTTTCATAGCCATCGACATAGACTTCGACTTAGACATAGGCACACATCAATTGGTTATGCAAATACTGTAGCATGTAGTTAGCACCGGGTCGTGGGTATCCGAACTCCTAATCGCGTGTGCCAAAATGTCTGTCATCACTGGTTTTGCTCACAGATCTCTCAGGGGGATGTTCGGTCCGAGCTGCGGCACCGGCATCAGTTTATTGTGAGCCGCGACGCACTGCAGACGCCTAAAATAGTTTTAGCCGCTATATCCATACATAGTATATACCATATATCTGGAAGTTAAGATGCGGGTTAATACTGGACTGCTGGCACTACTGGTGCTGGCCAGACTGATCTATGGCCAGGCTACGGATTACTTCTCATCCATTACTGGACTGGAGCAGTTGCTTCACACGGAGCACACTTTGATGAACGATTTAAGTTTACAGCTGAGTGCGACCAGAACTGCATTGAAACAGTTGGAAAGGTGATTCTATAAGGTCAACAGTTTAAATGGCGTAGTTTTAGTATATGCATCGAATAAACGTCATAAATAAATAATTTATGCTCGTTCATAAAATTAATTTTTATTTGGTATATTTTACAAATGAGGCTGTTTTAATATTGAAAGCTGCACAGTTGAATGCTATCTAAATGTCATCTTTAAATGTCATTTTCAATTGGTCTTTTATTATTCAATAATAATGAATTTGCATATGCTATTGTATACCTTTATGAATCCACGTAGAGTTTTCCGCTTAAGCAACTATTTTCAAGTTCTTACAGTTTCACATTTAGCATTTTGCTATTTTTGATTTTTTTTATTTTTGCTTTCGTTTGCATTTTATGGGTTTGATCGTAAAAAAAAGTTTTGTGTTTAGAATCACGTAGAATCGCAAATAAATTAGAATTAATTAAGTCCAGCTGTCTCGGCGCTGGGCTTCTTAAGTCTATGACGACAAAGCCCACAAAACGTCCAAACTGGTAGCTATCGATTTATGATTAGAGTTATAAACTCGTCTAAGCCAAAATCCGCAACCTGATCCACAGAGAGCTGTCGTCTATAAAGGTTGAACATGCACTGGCTGCTAGAGGCTTGGAGAACTATCTGACCAATCCGGTCAATATTTATCGTCTGATGAAGCGTCTTCACACGGACTGGCAACAACTGGAGAATCGGGTACAACAAATGAGCGCACAACTACGTAGGTATTCAACATTATTTTCAGTGTATTTATGTCAAAGAAAACTTGAATTGAATATTTTAGGTTTCAACATTACACAACACTATGGCCTTAACTTTCCCAGTCAGGAGGATGTGGAAGGCGCCGCACTGGCCTTAGTTCGCCTGCAGAGCACCTATAAATTGGATGTGGCTCAAGTGGCCGCTGGCATACTGAATGGCATCAAATACGGGTGAGCGGATGAGGGATGTAACCCAAATAAGCAATAACCAGTCAAGCTTAAAATACATGAGTACTACATAAACATAATACACATACTATTCAACACTGGTCAGGAGCGGATTTGTGCTGTTGAGGGTGAAGCGCCCTGAGGCAAAATATTCAATATTATAGATATTTAATCATGCGGACTCGTGCATAATACCAGTCGCTTCTTTGAGCTAGACGGGTATTGTTTTCTGCAGATTATAATCGAGCTCCCTCCCACATTTTCCAATCCGCCCCTGCACAGGTTGTTGTAGTTGTATGGTGTTGTTTGTCGTGTGTTGTGTGTCGTGTGTCGTTACCTAAGCACCAATCATATTCATTTCGATTTTCGTGTTGCCCTTATTTTTAGCACGGACATGAGCTGGCAGGATTGCTTTGTGTTGGGTCAACAACTCTTTGAAATGGAGGACTACAACAACACGAAAGTTTGGTTGCGCGAATCTATGGAGCGATTGCGACGCCATCAGCCGCAGCCCAGCGCCCCAGAGCCCGCTCTGCTAAACAACATGGAAATGGTGGCGCAGAGTTTATTCCGTATGGGTGAGCAGCCCGCTAAGCCATCGGCCAACTTTATGCATATTTACCAAGCGATTTTTAGGCGACTTTGACACGGCATACGAACTGAGTCAGCGCGTGCTCGAGCTGGATCCATCGCGCAGACGGAATTGGCATCTGGGTGACAAGGCCGCCAAGCTGACGCCAGACGAGGGTGAGGATGTGGTACAGCCAAAGCAACCAGATGCTTACAAGGTGAGTCCACCCACACGGTTCATCTATGTAGTTTGTGACTAATTTTGAACTCTGGCCCGCAGCTTACCGAGGAGTTCGCCCACTATGAGAAGGTGTGCCGCGGCGAGGTTGGCGCCTCTGCTGCCCATCAGCGACCTTTGCGCTGTCGCTATACACGTGGTGAGCATGCCTATCGGCTGCTAGCACCGCTCAAGCTGGAGGAACACAGCCTAGACCCACTGGTGGTCACCTTTCACGACATGCTGAGCCAGCAAAGAATCGCCGAGCTTCGCGAAATGGCTGTGCCGCACATGCAGCGTTCCACAGTTAATCCACTGCCCGGTGGCCAACGGCGAAAGTCCGCGTTCCGCGTGAGCAAAAACGCGTGGCTGCCTTACAGCAAGCACCCAACGATGGGACGCATGTTGCGTGATTTGAGCGATGCCACCGGCCTGGATATGACCTACTGCGAGCAGCTGCAGGTGGCCAATTATGGCGTCGGTGGTCACTACGAGCCCCACTGGGACTTCTTCCGCGATTCACGGCACTATCCAGCCGCAGAGGGCAACCGCATCGCCACGGCCATATTTTATGTGAGTTAACCACACTAAGTCCAACTCATGCGCAAAAATTAACTTTCGTGCCACCCTGCAGCTCTCGGATGTGGAGCAGGGTGGTGCCACAGCCTTCCCCTTTCTAAACTTCGCCGTGCGTCCGCAGCTAGGCAACATTTTGTTTTGGTACAATTTGCATCGCTCCTCGGACATGGACTTTCGCACCAAGCACGCGGGCTGTCCAGTGCTAAAGGGCAGCAAGTGGAGTAAGTATTTTGCCAAAGCTAACAATTAGTTTCTCATGTCACATTTGCATCAATATTGACCTTTCGAAAAGTTATAAATGCTTGCTTCAATTATAATACATAATCATAATTCTCAGATTATTCAAAATTTAGCACATTTCGTTTGTTACCAAATTTTATTGGCAAATATGTGTTTAGATATTAGATATTCAAATGTAATTTAATTGGCTTCTTCTGGCATAGGGAATGAACATTTGTATGCGTATGCTCAAAATTTATTAATATTTATATATTTTTGACAAGCGAGATGAAAGAACGTGGATGTCGGTTACAGCCGACTGAGCAACACACTATTCACAGTTTTATAGCAACAGGTGCAAATCGGTCTTTCTGATATTAGATATCCT